>OX402568.1:12918887-14118887 GCA_948098915.1 Lampropteryx suffumata | reverse complement strand
AATTGTTTCAAACCAGAGTGGTAAATGGATTAAAGTGCGCTTCAGAAGCTCCTTTTCGTGCACTTGGCACATAACCTTAAACTCTTTAGATTCTAAAACATGCAGGTTTCTTCATGATGTTTCCTTTCACCGTTTGATAGTACTATTACTAGTACTATGCACACGCATTTTTCTAACAGAAAAAACTAACCCACGCTCTTAGAAACGGAAGGCCACTATCACTTGACCACCCATGCTCAGTGTTAAACAGCTGATACGAATTCTAGTAAAGTTGAATTGGGACCTTTTTGCAACTAAGCAACGTTTAGTCATCTCATTGTTTTTTGAGTTCCAAAGTTAACAGGAAACCCTATAAAGGTTCCTTGCATGTCCCTCTGTCTGTCTGTCTGTCCTTAATCTTGCTCTTGCTCGCAGACGATTAGTTTCATCGTGATTAAGTTTAGCACGATAATATTTAACATTAAATAGATGGTCAAATATTTAGTACTATTCCGCCAATCTATTCCCTGTGAGTTAGACACGATGCAGACGCATGCACCTCCCTCCCGACTGCAATTGAAAAGCCATGCACAGCGTTTATTAAAAGGTAAGCACACATAATCCACACATACAACCTCCATAACAAATTCGACACGTATTTCATTATAAGAAGAAAAGAAGAAGTATAACGGGTCTTTAACGTTTAAATTGGTCTCCAATGCTTACGACAGTACCCTCAGCAAATAACATTGACGCATTATGAAGTTGAACGAGTAATGTTTTATTTAGTTCATTCTCTATTTATTAGTGTAAGCCGTAAGTTAAACCGAAGTCAACTTTAGCAGTTGATTGAATTGTTTATACCTCAATTAATAATTATAGATTTAACAATAACTAAAACAATTGAAAACGATGGTATTGAATTTTGGATGAAAAATATTAAAAATATTTTTTTTGGTTATTATTATTCTTTCAATTAATTAGAGCTGGTGCGGCGGCTGAATGTGCCGCAGACCTCAAAAGCCGCAAATATGCAGGTTTGGATAAGGCCTACATATTTGAGCCTTTTGGAGTCGAGACCCTGGGTTCGAGGAGAGCAGGAGCCCACCGCGTTTTCAAAATTATTTCACGGCGTCTGCTAGATACATTGCGTGACCCAAGAGCTGGAAGTGGGTTTCTGTCTGTGAGTTTTGAAAATTACATTTTGATATACACGTTTTTCACTCATTGAACGCGACTCACCCTGTTGAAGTGTCAACGCCTCCAGCGACAATATAAGAAGCAAATAAAACTATGTTTATCAAAATGTAGCGCCAAAAATTGCACAGTTTTCCATACTAAAGGTAATTTTCTGACGGTACTGCCTTAAATTTCAGCATTATTTTCTTTTAGTTGCATTTATTTTTTATCTATTGATTTATTAATTTTATTTATGGTATTTATAATACAGGTCGTGACGTAGCTCCTCTGGCATCTACTGAAAACCAGCGCTGGGCACTCAAGTGTGTATCCAGCACAATGCTGAGTATATGCCATATTCGCCTTCGAACCAAAAAAAAAGAAAAAAAGAATAGAAAAAAAATTTATTATGTAGGTATTATGTATGTGGAAGTTTTTAGGACGAATAAAAATATTTTCTTTCTGTCTTTCTTATTTTCTCATTCGGGTAGCCTAAAATTTGCAGCCACCTAGCGTCACAATATTGGATCTTTTGTAGGTACCTATGTAACCTACCTTCAATAAGCGCTGAAATACAAGCGGCTGATAGCTGATTTTCCCGTAAATACGTAATTGGGGAAGGAAGAGCTTTTCCAGTTCACGAGGTTGATTGTTTTAAATCAAAACAAGGGAGGGTTTGCTGAGCGAAATTGAGCTTTCTCAAGCATTGTCTTGTATAGATAACTAATTAAATGTTCCATGACTCCGTTCCCCTACCAACTTTGACGTCTCATTTAGTTTTTAACCTATCTGTGAACCAAACTGAAAAACAGCTGTCACGACGATTGAGTAACTTTATTGTTACTAGCCTCAACCCAGTTTGTAGTAGCTCTACCTTCTGCGGTGTAGGTTGTCAAAGTCGAAGTCAAAAGAATTTTTTTTCAACACAATCACAAGGATCACTTTTAGTGAATTTAGTTGCCAATTTTTCCAAACCCAAGCCCAAGAAGAACTGGCAAGAAACACGTCCTAGCATGACCCATTTTATTGGAAAATTTCTATGAAAAACTAATACAAAGGAGTTTATACTTTTCAAATGTGTCGGTTAACTGTCTGGGGGCCGAGTAACATGAGGCCATGCATTCTAATCAATAATATAGTATATAATTTTCACTCAAAACGGGATATTTACCATGATATATGAGTTTTTCTGCTTCGCGATATTTCGGCACAGTTGCATGATCACGAGATAAAGTTAAAATTATGTGCAAAACCGTGATAGTTTAATAATATAGTTATTTATACTATAATACGCTTTCTTCTAAAGACTACCCTTTATGTAAGCCTTAAACCATTCTCGAATCCACATGACCACACTACACACACAAAAAATTTCATCAAAACCGGTCCAGCCGTTTAGGAGGAAATTAATTACAAACACACGCACAGAAGATTTATATATAAACTTTTAATAACCCTTAGTTTTATCTACCTTGTAGGAACATCTATTTTTGTCTGTAACTTTTCTGCAGCCTTTTTCTGAAAAACTTTTCAAAAATTCAAAAATAAAATATGTATTATTGCTATAATCTGGTGCCCGCGGCGTCGCACGCGTGGTATCTACATATAAATAGTTGCGTATATCGCAATCTCAAGAATCTTAAGCAAAATAAAATGATTTAGCAAACCAAAGTTTTTATTTAGCAATTTAGCAATTGTAAGCTAAAAAAAATTTCGTTCAGCGGAACAACATTTTTTTCGCCTAAAATGCAGGCTTTTACTCTAAATTTTCTGTTATATTAGAAAAGCCTTATGAGCAATAATTGTTTTATTAAAATTGTTTATTTCTTTCTATAAAGAATGCCACTGAGGCAACTGAAGCCACTGGGGCCACTAAGACAGACAGAGAGACGAATAGGGCGAAAATATAAGGTTTTCATATTTATCTTCGAAACCCTAAAAGCGCTAGGACAACGCCCAGTTTCTTGTAAATTTTTCTCGGACTTGGGTTAGGAGGATTTCGAGGAACTTCACCGCATGTCAGATGATTTAAATTTATATTTGATTTGATAACCTACCAGTCCAAATAAATTCAGCTTTTACGACGTGCTTGACTCACAACCATAAAAGCATTCGCTTTATTTGGGAAGTCGAAGTATGAAGAGAAGTCGCGGGACACTCCACTAGTTTGAAAAAATAAAAAATATTTATTTCAGCATTCATATGATATATACAATGGTATATAAATGCACTTTGATGCTGCTCGAATTTTAAATAGGTAGACCTTAAAGCAGTCTTCACACTAGGCAAGTCTGTATCGCGAAGAAAGAAAGAGTTTTAAATAATTACGTTTTAAAAACTAAAAAGAAACCGACTTCATTGTATGAAATTTGAGCCTATAATACATTTTTTGTGGAAAGTAGATGTATTTTGTATTTATTTAATATGGGTAGGCCAAATAAACGCACCGCTCCAGTGAGACAGCGAGGTATGAAAGTACATGAAAACATCATCGATGTATATAATTTTTAGATTTTCGTTTATTTTTCAGCTCGACCGATATTGATAAAATTGATATGTGACCACCTGTGAAGTATACCCTATCAAACAAAAAAAGAACTTTCCAAATCTTTCCAAAGATTCCGACGAATTGAGAACCTCTTCCTTTTTGATCAGTCGATAAAAAAGAGTTTTTAAATTGTAATTTGATTTAAGATATTTCCAAGACTCTAAAGCATCTCAGGTAAATAATTTTAATTAAACAAAAACATTTTCAAAATTATTTCCCGTCGTTTGGTAGAAACGTCGTATGACTCAAGAACTGACTCCTAGCATATTAGCATTGCCATTCAACGTGGCCATGCCTCGTGTCACTTTTAAAACTTTCGTGTGCTGTACTATACATTTTGATAAACACGGGTTTTACTCACGTATTATTTAGTCGATGGAGCCGACACTGTTTCGATTCATCTAGAGAATCTTCATCAGGGTGAATTTGATCCGCGGTCCGTGAGTTGCCTCTCGAGGTCACGGTTAGCACAGATAATAAATAAAATAATTATTATATTAATACGAGAAGCAAGAACTTTGTACCCTTTTCACGAAAATTGCGCGGACGGAGGAGTATGAAACTTCGCATACTTATAGTTTATATAGAGGAGTGCAGAATGCTATTTTTTTTAAATTATGCATAAATAATACATGAATTATTTATTAATTATGGTCGAATTTCAACCAGTAGGCGACCACTAGTGCTAATAATACGTTCAAATAATACGTGAGTAAAACCCGTGTTTATCTGAATGTAATGCCTTGCGTCTTTAAGACGCTGCCCTCTGGCAATTATCTGGATCTGTTGAGCTATCTACAGTCCGTTTTCAGCGATCCTTAGAATAGTTCAACTGTTTTGTATTTTTTATTCCTGTTTATTATTCTGTACAATCTGTAATCAAGTCTATTAAACTAAATATCTACTTCCAAGATAATACTTTTTCTATCAGCAGTTTTTCCATTAACCTTATTGTTTTTATGTAAGTTCTTTCTTAATTAAAACACCAGTTCAGCTCTCGAAGTTAACATTTTATAAATCTGTAATTTTCCCGAGTAGGTACAATATCTATTTAAGAATTATGTTTTATTCATGTTTCATTTAAAACAGACATAATAATATATCTGGAAGAGATCGCCACGATATAAGACTACCGTTTGCAGGATACATACCAGCCTTAGCATTCAATATAATAATAATAATCCCGGACATTTCACACAGCATCATGCCTGTAATATATATATATTACTACGATCTCTGTAGCGCATTGGACTAAGGCCCGGCTGAGACGCAGAAGGTTGCGGGTTCGATTCTCGCCGCGGGACAAATGTTTGTATGATCTGCAAATATTCGCCTTGGGTCTGGGTGTTTCCATATATAATATTTGTATATTAAAAAAAAAAAGAGTATTTTATAAGTAGTATATCAGTCATGTGGTACCCAAACCACAAGCTCTGCCTTACCTTGGGGCCAGATGATGCTGTGTGAAATTACCGGCATTATTATAATTATTATTATATCAAAATTAAGAAAATGTTCCCTCAATAAATTCTCTTATTATAATTATAAAAAGTACAATTACAATATAAATTATTATAAATTCAAAAATGTATCTGTCTGTCTATCTGTGTGTCTGTCTTATTGTTTGTAACCTTTTCACGACTAATCGGCTGTACGGATCTTAATGAAATTTGGTACGGAGATATTTTGAGTGAGAGTGTATTTTGGTGGCGAAAATATGCTGCTTTTTATGTGAGTAACACGCGACCGTAGCCGCGGCCAGTAGCTAGTTAGCTATAACAACTTAAGATAATAACCAACTCAACCATTATTACGATTAGGATAAGCACGTTGTGTCCCACAGCTGGGCAAAGATATCTCTTGCTCTTTCCAGTCATCGCGGTTTTCAGCTATTCGTTTTTGAGATGTTATTTTAAAGTGATATTATAGTTCCTATAATTTTAATATAAATGTCCGAATAATATATATTAAATTAAAATACAAGTAAAACAGTTGCGTTATCTAAATACCGTATAAAACGATCTATAGACAGCTCAAACGATCCAGATCACTGAGAGCAGCGTCACCAAAACACTGGCCCTAGAACACGATAGATGAGGGAAGCAGAACCAACCCAACCGCAGACAAATTGCAATCGAAAATTATATAAAAGAATTCACGTCTAAATAAAGCTTTACATTACTATTTATTTTATTCCTACTAACTACAGGAGCCACATTATAAATTCCCCCAACAAAATATTATATACCGTCTTTTTAAAGTTATCTAAGTGGGTCAAACTGACACAACTTATAAACTAATACAACCTTATTGGTATAACTTGGTTAAGTTATTTTGTAGCAGCTTTGTTTTTAAAATAGCATTGACAATCTCTGTGGCGCAGTGGGTGAAAGTCTGCCTGAGACGAGAAGGTTGCGGGTTCGATTCGCGTCGCGGGACAAATGTTTGTATGATCTGCAACTATTTGTCTCGGGTCTGGGTGTTTCTATGTATAATATGTATGTATTCACAAAAAAAAGATACATAAGTAGTATATCAGTCATTCGGTCACCATAGTACAAGCGATGCTTAGTTTAGGGCTAGATGATGCACAGTCTACCGATATTTATTATTATTATTATTTATTTCATTACTTTGTACGGGTCACTTATGTGTATTTCCTTGCAAAATGTTTTTACGATAAGACTAATTGTCGCAACCAAATGATTAAAATCAATCAATGATTTGAACATATAATATTGATAAGAATGCATGGCCTCATGTTGCTCTGCACTCAGACAGTTAATCGACACGTTTAAAATGTGTTAACTCTCTTGTTAGTCTAGGTAGTCTCTAGTTTTTCGTAGTTAGGTAGTTATAAGATGGATCATGCAAAAAAGCGCTAGGACCAGGATGAGTTTCTTGTCGGTTCTTCTCGGGCTTGGGTTAGGAGGAAATGGCACCTAAATTCTAAATGTAAGACGTTTCAAAGTGATCCTTGTGATTGTGTTGAATAAAATATCTTTTGACTTGACTTTGACTTTGACAAACATACTTACAGACAGACGAAAATGACGAAACTATAAGGATTTTTTGTGTACATCCCGTAAAATAATATTATAATTTTGGGTCCTTACTAACCTAAATACGGTTGAATAAACTAGTATTAAATTATAAATACCGTTATTTGGATCACATACCGTTATAAAAGCTACTTTTAACCCATATACACGCGACGTAAAGATTCCAGAAACTGACCAATACTTTTAGGGGATGGAGAATGGACTCCATTCATGCAAGTGCGCTGGACCACTTCCCATAATTCGTCCCAGACCCTTCTCCACAATAGCATTGTACCTCCTCGTCAATCTTTTATCAAAATGCGGCACATTAAAATGTAAATGGACAATGAAGGAATGTGAAACGGTTCCATAAACGTTATAAAATGTCGTCGAAATAGATACCGCAAGTTTTGGTTTTAATTTACTTGAATCTTTATTTTATCGGTTTTTATTTCCCATTTTGGTGTTAAATATAAATTGTTTTGAGGAACATGTTTTATGAATTTTAATTGTATTGTCTTTTTATTTTTATCGTTTCAAAAGTTATTGTTATTTATTTTAAATTGGCTATTAGCTCATTCGTAATAGCGTTTGATTTATTTTTATTTGTTTTTTATTTCTGGTTATAGTGTTTTTGTCTAAAATCGTTGATTTATAACAGTCAACACTACATTTTTATCGTTTTAGGAAGACGTTTTGTATATTATTTATATATTTGTTGGTCTTTTTTGAGCTTTTTTGAGCGAACTATATAAAAAAAACTTAATTACAAAATTGTATCTTCTAATCTAATATATAAAATTCTTCTGTCACGGGGTGCGTAATCGAACTCCTCCGAAACGGCTCGACCGATTTTCGTGATCCTTAGCGAGGATATTAGTCAGGGGGGAGAATCGAACAACATCTATTTTTCTTCCCCCTAAATGTTAAGGGTGGTCCACCCCTTAATTTTTTTTTTTTATTTTTAGATAAAAAAAAATTATGATACATCATACAAAAATACATGCAACCCTAAATTTTCACCCCTCTACGATCAACCCTTATTTTTTAAACATCATATTTACCTATAAAAATGTTTCCTAAAAATGGCTAAAATGGCAAAACAACGTTTGCCGGGACAGCTAGTATCTTTATAAAATGTTTAATTGTAACGCCTTTGTATTTATTTATTAGTTGCATCAACAAGGTATACACTAACACATCCAAATATAATTATACAAACTAAATTATACTAAATTCTGTGTGGCACCTCAGTTACAGATGCAAACGACAATGCACTGTTGTTCAATAATTACAATAATTTACATGATATTTTTAATCCAATTTTATCATTACGTGATAAAATTAGATTATATTTGATAAATAATTAATACAGTTTCTAAATAACCTTTTGAGTAGTAATTTAAGAATTAATAAATGTCAACTTTATACCAAATTTAAAGGTGTTGAGGCGACATGAAAATACATCAATATCTAGATGTCTTTCCATTACCACCTCATCGAGAACCTTAACGAAATATGATACAGTAGTGTTATGAATCTTATTATAATTATTTACAATTCGATTTAATGGAGAGTATTGACCAAAGTTGGTTTTTGCACTATTTCTGACAAATGGACTGTATTTATTATATCTTGGTAGATATCTAGGTATAGAAATATTAATTTGTGACAAGAGATATGGGGTGTCAATCAAACTGTTTATTAATTTATAAAGAAACATGTTGTCCAGCAGTGCTCTACGATCGCGCAGAGATTTGGAAATTGCAAAGCCTGTCAGTGTAATTCGGTATTTTTTTGCCAAATTATATCCGAATAACAAGTGCCACAGGAACCGTTTTTGGACACCTTCCAAGCGTTTGACATAAATGTCATAGTGTGGGTTCCATACTATACTACAGTACTCGAGAGAGGTACGCACAAGGGAGTTTTAAAGGGCAATTTTAGTGTTGGGATCCTTGAATTCCCTGGAGTTACGCAGGACAAAGCCCAGAGTTTTAAAACTTTTCTTAACAACATTTACAATATAGAGGTTAAAACGCAATTTTCTGTCGAGTATGACTCCTAGATCACGAATATGGTCCACCTCTGTAAGTGCCTTACAGCCAATGAAGTAAGATCGAGTAGTCGAGATCTTCTTCCTAGTAAAGAGGATCACAAAACACTTATCACCATTCAAACTCATGTCAGATGACATCAAGACACCAAGTTGTCCAAATCTATCACTAGCCGAATCAACTTAACGGAAGAGAGCCTCTTCCCAAGTCGTTGGGAATACACCAGAGCTTAGAGACTTGTTTATAATAATAGAGAGCGGTTTTGCCAAAGCACTAGCACATTTAAAAATAAATATTGATAGTATCCCGTCTGAACCAGCTCCTTTCGAAGTGTCAAGTCTTTTTAATACCCTGTAGACCTGAGTTGTAGTTACAGAAATTTTTGAGAGGTAGTAAGCTATATTAGATTTACCGTGATCAACAGGAGGAATAGGGAATGTGTCCAAACTGTTTAGCGAAGAGTTCACAAATGTCGGATCCTTTAAACGCAACTCCATCAGCAGAAGGCATCTGAGCAGGGTAAGAGCTACCGCTACCTCTTTTGTGCTTTATGAAACTCCATTACAATTTTGGGTTCGATTTGAGTGATAATTCTAAGCCCTCTAAATACCTGGCGTAGTTGAGGTCAAGTAGTTTGGTATATCGCTCCTTTAATAATTCAAATGCAATTTTGTCCCGAGGGTTACCATATTTACGATATTTAAATCTATAGAGTTGTTTTTCTTTAAGCGATGTTATCAACGCTTTGGAGAAACAAATGGGGTGTATATTTTTGGTACGTGGTTTAGATTTCGGAACATGCTTTGCTATTATAGATTTCAATACTACGTAGAAAGCCGATACCATATTATCGATATTACTATAATCAACAAAGTCTTCGTCCCATTGAACATTATTCAGATCATTCAAGATTCAAGAAGTTCGTAGTCAGCCTTGTGAAAATGGATTTATAGTCGCGTTTGGGAAGTACATTTTCGGGGCAGGTGAGAGTACTTGAAAATTCTAATGCTTGATGTTGATCGTCAATTTTAATTAATGGCATAGTACATACATCTATTTGAGACACATTCAGGGTAGTTAATATCAAATCTAGCTTCCTGTTTTTGCTGTTTAAGCTTGAGTTGAATTGCGATAAATCGTTAAGTGACCTGAAGTCGAACAACATACCGTGCAGTAAGCTATTAGAAACGACAGGTGTAAGTTTGGCACTTTGCTTCTCCTTCCATACTAGTGTAGTCAAATTGAAGTCACCAAGGATGATTGTATCACCGTTGTGGTTTTTCCAAAACACGATTAGAATTGTCTATAAAGTGCTCGAAAATGTGAATTTGCACAGGAGGTGGTATGTAGACACCACAAATGTAAAGGTAAACAATTTTGTTTTTTGCATTGCACAACTCCAACTTAACCCAAAGGTCCTCGCAATCAGATTCGCAGGTGACTAAACGATAAGATTTAAAGCGTTTAGAGATAACAATTAGCACGCCACCACCCTCTTTCCCTATTGGAATCCTCCACTTTCGCGATCGCGTCTGTATAATACATAGCAATCGTCAAAAAGCTCAAACACTGCTGTTCAGCCAAGTCTCAGTAAAAACCACAACATCATAGTCACTACATACAACACTTTTAAATAGTTGGACACTTTTGGTTCTCAGTCCTCTAACATTCTGATAATAAAAACTAAGATTATTAAGCATGCCTTTTAGTAACAATAACAAGTATAGCGTTATTATGATAACTGATTTAACATATCCTTATTTTTAAGATGCACATAGTTTGATTCGTCGTTCTTGCGCATGAAAATCCGCCCTTCACGTACCCAGACGTATCTGAAGTTAAGTTCCTTCGCTTTGCTTCGGGCAGCGGCATGAAGAGTCTTATTTTCTGCGGTGAGATGTTCAGCTACGTATATGGCTCTCTTCTTGTCACCTCCGATTCCCAAGTAGCTAGTGTTTAGCTTTTCGTCGTGGTTATATTTGTTAAACTTGCTAGTAGCTGCAAGAAACTCGTCGCGTAGACGTGGGCTGCTAAATTTTACTAAAATAGAGCGTGGGCGAGGACTAGCGGCATTCATCTTGGCCAACCTTGAGCAATAGTGAATGGTACTTTCAGCAACAGGGCATTTTATAGTTTTTAGCTTTTTTGTAATTTATATGGTATTATATCTTTGTGTAGCCTTATGTTTTTGTCTTTGTTGTATTTTATTTTTTGGATGAAGAAGAATTTACCTAGAATAGAAGAATAAAATATATATTTATTGTACACCTTATGAAATAAAATACAGAATAAGTTAAACATTGTAGTGGTATAATGAGCAGACATATAGCTTGAGAGCGACCTATCCTGACAACCTTTGGATGGAGAGGAATGTATGAACTAGAGTGGACGGCACGACGTACATTCAATATTGTGATTAAGTACAAACTATACAATACTACACAAAGATACATAAACAGAAGATACTCTTATAGTTTCGGTATGTTCGTCTGTCTATCTGTCTGTCTATTCACCCCTTACCAGAGCTCGTGTAGTATATTAGTTACTAGCTAACCGCTCCAGCTTCACACGGGTGCAATGCTGATACTAAATATACTATAGAATGGTTCAGCCAGCGTTTGCGATTTAAGCGCAAAAAATGTGTTTATTTACGACACCACATTAGAAACCTCTAAAATTATCAGTGTTTCTCTAGTATATTATGCATGTATTTTACATATAAACCTTCCTCTTGAACCACCATATCTATTAAAAACCGCATCAAAATCTGTTGCGTAGTTTTAAAGATCTAAGCATACATAGGGCAGACAGACAGCGGGAAGCAACTTTGTTATATACTGTGTAGTAATATCATGATGAATAATCATAGGGGGCCATAAATATATAAGGAGCCCTAATACGTATAACCGTGCAAAGTTGTTTAATAAACTTTGAAAAATGTTTTTATTTTGCCTCTCAGTAAAAATGAAAAATTTATATGGAGTATTTTTTCTTTTTTACTAGACTACCCACACACAATATCCCACACGAGGGTGTGGCAAATCTTTGGATAGGAATTATTAAGATGTTATAAGACTTCTTGAAAAGTTTTTCAATTTAAAAATATTAAGCTTTGGAGCTAATGTAACTGAAATAATACAACCAATGTTATAATATTATTTAAGTCAATGTCAAAGTATATTTTTTGCATCATTACATGTTTAAAATTTTTTTACAAACTGTAGGTATACATTCAATGTAATCTACATTTTATGGGCGTGCAATTATATATAGCTGTCAATATTACAATAATTTTAATAGTTTTAAGCTGTTTTACTTTCCTTTGTTTTATGTTAAGTTTTTCTGTCAATAAAACAATTTTTTTTTTTTATTTATACAAATTTCACAATTTAATAAAAAAATAAGTAATAAAGAAATATTGAATGTATACATTAATAATAATAATACTGGTCTTACTAAAAATGACAGAAATATAAATCTAGAAAAAATAAAACGGAAAAAAACACAGAAAATGAAATGTAATTAATATAAATGTCACACAAATTACAATTTCTGGTCAAAGAGAATTAAATAAATCAGGAATTGCACCACTTTGTCATAGTGTCAATAGATATATCGGTGATAAACTCATTTATTATACAATAACATTTACTATTGAATATATAAATTTCAAAAAAATGTATATATTTAATTTTTTCTGAAATAAGGAAGTTGGTAATGCTCTCAATGATAGAGGTAACTTATTGTAGATGTATGGAGCCATACTGAAGATGCTTTTGCGCATCAGTGCTGTTTTAGAGTTACGGACACAAACTTTATATTCGTCTCGTCTGTTACGAGGAACGACATCAGACAGCCGACAAAATAGGTCCAGACTATGCCTGATAAACATAACATAAGGACCCGCATGACCTCCTACTACAGAACAAAGACCTCCCTTTCCTCTCACCAATCTCCCCTCTCTAAAGCTACTGTGGGCCAATACTATTAAGATGGGCTAATCGACATAATATATATCTATGTATATAAAAGCCAATGTGTGTATGTATGTTCCCTATAGACTCTGAAACGGATGGACCTATATCGATGAAATTTTTAGAAAATCTTCAGAATGGCCTAGCGTGTAATCTTGTGAAGTTTTTTGCTTCAATGACTGTTCTGCTATCGATCTGCTATTGTTTTCATAACCGTCATAATGTTGACAAGTACATTGTATATTTTAATTCAATTATTATATATTCCAAAGTGCCTCTGTGTCTGTCAGTTTTGTTTACTTGTTTGTTACGGCTAAACGGCTGAACGGATCTTGATGAAATTCGGAATGTTTATAGATTGTATTTTAGGAACGGACATAGGTTACTGTTTATATATGTACAATGCGTGTGAAGTCGCGGGCAGAAACAATTGTTATAATAAGGTTAAAATAAATAAACCTAACATCAGAAGCACTAACATCATATTTTCACATTTTCTAACCGAATAAAAGTAGCTAACAATATTTTAGCATAACGGTTTTACTCTTTATAAAATTCTCCGCAAGCCACAGTTTATTGTAAGAGCTAGTATAACAATCGGCGATTAGTATTCTAGCCCCGTTCACCGCCAATAAGATTGCTTTTTCCACGAACGTTACCCTAATTTTGTCCTGTAGTGTACAGAACAGTTTATGAACAAAAGTTATCCGAATAGTGCTTGGATGTCTTTTTGTATCGTTTTTGTGAAAGAGCTTTAACTTTGCTGTAATATCTCGTTAGATTAACAAGCGATCCGCTAGTTTTTATAAAAATCGGAGCTCGAACGGGTGCTCGGGTTACATTTTTGCAGTTTTTGTAAGGATATCTAAATTGTTTTAATAAAATACCTCTCATGTTAATTACTAATGTTGTAGCTTTCTATAGGTGATAGAATTTTTAAAATCAGATAAGTGGTTTTTGAAATTTTCCATTGCAAAGATACGAAAAATAAAATCATTTCTCTTTGTAACATAAGTGTAGATTATATTATAAAAAATACATGAGGCTCTTCAATAGTTTAAGAGCTTTGCTCTTTATATAACTGATCCAACTTCCTCCATGTGCTCCTCTCCAAAGCAGCCTCCTTGATCTCTTTATAGGACGGTACCGTCTCTTAAATGTGGCTCACACATTATTATTGGCCTTTTTCCTCCTACCATTTCTTCTATAATGTTCTTGATCTATTATCTGTAAAATATAATATACAGTACATAAAATACTATACTATACTATAAAATACAGACTGTAGATACAGACATAACTCGACTCAGCATCCGTAACGAAACTACCAAGAATCAAACAAAAAGCGTTAAGACCAGACGAGTTTCTTGACGGATTTTTCTCTAACTGGGGTTACGAGGAACCAGCACCTCGATTCACCTATTCTATAATAAGATTCAACGATCCTTGTGATTTTATTGAAAAACATATTTTTAGTTCTAGATTTATACATTGAACGAATACTTTTGTCCTGCAGTGTACTTACACTGCTGACAGAAAAAACGATGTTTTCGTGACTCCAGCGATGTAATGAATCGCTTCGTTTAACTGAAAGTAAGTTAATGTTATTTGAACGGTCAAGATCGATTGGGCTTTCAGTTGAGAACAGAGGGCATAATTCCCTTAACGAATGACGGACCTAGAGAGTCTACTACTATAGTTCTATTTAATATCCTACTAATATTATAAATCTCTATCGATAAGTACCGCGAGATATATAGAGAATACTAACCTAACCTATATAGAGAACCATAATATAATATACTAGCTACTGCCCGCAGCTTCGCGCGCGTGGTACCTACATAAAATATAGTCAGTCCTTCTTTAAGGTCCCATCTATATCCATACCAAAATTAATCAAAGTCAGTTCAGTGTTTTAGGCGTGAAAACGTAACGAAACGTGAAACGTAACGTGGCGTGTCACACAGACAGAGTTACTTTCGCATTTATCCCTACTAATATTATAAATGCGAAAGTAACTCCATAACGCATTCCCAAACGCAAAGATATCGCGTTCTAATGTTTCCTGGGGCGCCATCTTGTATTTTAAATAATTACACGTGATGATTTGTTGAGGCCTGGTTGTATGTCATTATCTCCCTGGAGTCGTGGTAGGCCACTTGTGTGAGATACGTGGAGACGCTGGTGGCATCCCACGTATCATATACATCCAAGGGTGCTACTACTGTTACTAGCCCGGCAAGGAACGAGATAATTAATGAAAATAAAAGAATATATTTTAGAATGAAACATAGTAAAGCTGAAGTCACAGAATGGGCTTATAACAATAGCCCTAATGTAGGTATGCTTTATTATTTTGTAATGATTTTAAAATAAATGTTCTCTACATTATGGATACAGGACTGGATAAGGGTAAGGAGCTCCTCCGTGCTTTTCAGTGGTTAACTGCTCTCGTATGAGAGCACTTGTAGTTTAGTAGTAGTGGCCCCGCCTTCCAAGCCTAAGGTTATGGGTTCGAATCTAGTAGTGCACCAGTAGGCTATACCAGTACACAGGAAAACATCGTGAGTAAAGCAGCTTTTTGTAGAACCAAAGTTTTTTAAACTTACGCGATCAGAACACATTATTATAAATATATATACGGATATTTATCGCGTTTATTTACCTTACGACTGGTACAATTCGTTGCTTGTTTTCCGTCAGTACAATAGTAAGGAAATTTGTTAATGTTGCTTGTTTGTGTCTTCAACTGACGACTTTTAGTTTCCAGTTGTCGACACCGAAAGCTTTTTGATCGTCAATGAGTATGTGTAAAGTAGAAGCAACTGAACACAAAAAATATTTACGTGTGTGCAGGGAGTGGATGATTTCATACTGGATCTATAGAAATTAAATATTCATCGTTTGCTTGAATCCGACACAAGATACAAAAGTGACAGACACAAGACGCAAACCACGTTTGCGCCCTGCCTAAAGGGTTCTTGAAAACCACACTCTAAGATGATACGAGTATCATCAAACAATTCTTCTAATTCTCTTCTTATATAATTTATGCATTAAAATAATATCTACTGTATATATTTGTCATATACCACTCACTCATTCATCACAAAATCTCAGAAACCCCCGAATGGATTGGAATGCAATTAGGTATGCAGCTTCCTCTAGGGCGTAGGTGCTCGCTAAGAAAGGTTTTCAAATAAATCACTCGAGATCATGGTCCGCGAAAACTGCGTTTATGCTTTGTAATTTTTCCGAAATATTCTTTCGATCAATTATTATCTTGCTACTTTTTATCTACTACGCGGGCAAAGCCGCGGGAAACAGCTAGTACCTAATAAAACATGAAACAACAAGAGAAAAACAAATAAAAATGCGTGCTTATCATGGAACTCTCGGTTGTAACGAAGCTCCTATCGTAGTATATTATTATTAAAACGTATTATACTGGGTGCCCCGGAACTAGTATGTTATGCCGAGGTGGGCCGATTCTCGATATTTACGTGAACAACATATCTTTTACCTCTTTTATAATTTCAATGTTTTTCATTGAAGAAATGAGCAACAAAATTTGCTTCAAAACTGCACTTATACAAATGGTAACGTCCCTAAAATCAGCTGTTTATTGAATTCTGAGCGTGACCCCAAAATAAAGTATCGTTAGAGTTCACGCAACATAAACATAAAAGTTGCCTACATTGTGATGCTTCTGAGAAGAAAGTAAATTTTTGTCTTTTCGTTGAGATCAGCTGCTATTTTGTATAAGAATCTTGTTTGTTCTTCTGTCAAATGTGTTAACAAAAATTAAATGCAATAAATCCGAAAATTTGCAAATAAACAGGAATTGTTTATGATGATGATGATGATAACATGTTCACAACTCGTTATCAAAACAACTTGTTTCGTATCGTCATAGAAATTTAAAGCATTGGGTATGTAACTAACATTTTCCGTAAGTAGGTAGATGAGTTCATGGGCAGTAATATACCTTATCCAAGGTTGCAATAACAGTCCAATATTTTTTTTTTTTTATGTTGTCATTACATCTAATTTAAATATAATGTGTAATTGTCAAATAGCGATGTAGTTAGTGGTTAGCTGTTTATTTACTCATTGCTATGTTATTTTTGTTATTTCTGACCTATAATGTAACATTATCAATAAGTGACTATTATGACTATTATTATTATTACTATTACATAGGTAGGTTCTTCATAGAAATTCAATTCAAAGTTTTATCTGTCCATCTCATTGTGCGGCTCTGTGACTTCGCGGCTTTTTATCCGTATCAAAGAAAATGTCAAACAAAACCGATAACCAATCAGAAGAGTTCAATCCACATAATAAATAATAAATCTCGGCTAATTCCAAAAATAGTCTACCTTTGTAATAAGCGGACATTTATTATTTTTTCAGAAATAGGTTCCGTAGGTATTTTTATAATAGGTATTTTTTGTCGTTTTTCCGGTTAAGAATTTATTTATTTTATTCATTAATTTATTTATTAGTCCTGTCATTGGTTTTTTCTTGGTCACTATGTGTTGAAATTATTTGTTTTGTGACTGGTTTTTATTCTGTAAGTAGCCTTAAAAAGTGACAGAACCAGAGTGGTTAATGGATTCAGTGACCAAGAATGAAGAGTGACATGACTACAGAATAAACTAAGCAAAATAACTTCAGTAAGAACCAAAGTAGTATTTACCAACATGACTGTCATCATTGTGAAAGGTTTGAATTTTTACATAAAAAAATCAATTTGTCGGAAATTTCAAAGGATTTTATTTTGCTTTGAATTGATTTTTGCTCAGTGATTTGTTGTACGTCGTGCTGTCAACTTCCTAGTTCCTGTTAAGAGTTCCGTTATTCCGTTTCGGGTGATCATCATGACGTCCTACCCTACAGTAATGAGGAATACAACCGAGACGCGACGATATGATTTTGTGTGTTGGTGCCGCGCCGAACTATAATGAACTATTGGGTTGGCACATTGAACCATTTTTGTGACCATTGTGAATGTATGATGTAATTTATACGAGTGACCATGTTCTTTTTTAACTCGATCATTAGTGCTTTGTGTTGGATACCTAGGTAGTATGCCTAGAATAGGTACCTACTTATGGTGTAAAGTGGTGTTTGTTATTGTCAATTTTCAAAATTTTACGGATCCGCCTACCTAACTAAGAGAAAACATTAAACGGTATGTAATCTATCTCAGTAGTTGTTTCTTTTACCATAAAATTAAAAACATTGTTTCCAAGAGACATATAGGTAATTGGATTAGCCATTGGATAAGTACCTAGGTAGTTATTAAATATATATCTACTTAGTTTCGTTTGTAGCACAAGCTACAAACGAAACACCATGGCTTGTGTAAATATCGCAGTCAGTAGGTGTGTAATGAAAGTACGTCAATAGATACCTACATACACTAACCTAGGTAGGTATCTAGCCTAGCTTAGCAGAGAATTTTAACTCACGCGAAACTTTGTAGGTAGGTAACGCACTTAGAAACATTGTTGACAAAATAATATGGGTTGTCATTTTATTTTTTGAATGTTTTTGTATGGAAATTTGAAAATAATAATTCTTAGGAGTTGTAATTTTACAACTGTTAATTTTCATTAAAATTCTAAAATACTAGTTTCTGGGCTCCCTGTATTACTGATTAACAAATACAATAGAATGAATTACTAGCGTCAGAGCAATTAAATGAAACGCAGAAATAACTAATGAATTGAAGGCATGGTAGCAAATTTCGTAATTTCGAGTTGGGAAAATAAACATTTTATTGTACATCATTCAATTCATCTAATTCATTCGTTTATATAATAAATTCATTCGTATTACCCTATGGATAACCGGCTACACTAAAAAACGGAAAAGGGTCGTGACGGAAATTCGTGACGGAAAAATCACACACTTTTTTTCACCTAGCCCCCGCTAAGTCCGTTCGTGCGATGAGAAACTTCGTTCCAATAACACTAAATCCTATGATTTTATAATTAGGTAGCGCGTTAAAGTTTGTTTTGTCCTTGTCATTCTAATATCATTAAAAATCGGTGAAAAAAATGTTTTTAAATTTATTTACAAAAAATAGGTGCATAAGAAGTATATCAGTCATGTGGTACCCATAACACAAGCTCTGCTTACTTTGGAGCTAGATGGCGCCGTGTGAAATATCCGGAATTAATTATTATTTAACAGATTTAAACAACTCTGTAGCTAGTGTGTGTTTTTAAATGGACCTTTAATATTATAATAGCTATGTTACTTAATAGAGAGGAGTAACTATCATAGTAGAATTATATAAGAAATTGTAGAGAATCTCTAACACTTTTTATGAGCTGTCAATGTCAGACGATAGTTTACAATCTCAATACTATCTCCTTTCTAACACATCATCTGGGATTATTGATATCGATGACCTCTGTGGCGCAGTGGGCTAAGTTCCGGCCGAGACGCAGAAGGTTGCGGGTTCGATTACCGCCGCGGGACAAATGCTTGTATGATTTGTCAGTATTTGTTTCGGGTCTGGGTGTTTCTATGTATAATATGCATTTATTTACAAAAAAAAGTATATAAGTAGTATATCAGTCATGTGGTACCCATAACACAAGCTATGCTTACTTTGGGGCCAGATGATGCTGTGTGAAATGTCCGGCATTATTATTATTATTATTATTATTTCTGGCCATCCTACGAAGCAAACGTTGCGCTCTAATATTATTTATTTTTCTCGACTTATTTCCGGTTTTATTATTAATTTTAGTGTTTGTATTTAAATAGAGCTATAGTTATTAACTCGAGTGTGAATTGGAATAAAAGCTTTGTGTTTCTTTGTGATTCGAGCAGAAATAGTCCATATAATTATTTAATACTAGCTGGTGCCTGCGACTTCGTCTGCGCAGCGTTAGTACATCGTGTAATTTTTATATAACGGTTTTTGCAGCTTACTCCAGAATAACATGCTGATATCAGTTTTTTATGTCTTATTCTGTTGTATAAGTTATATTAATGTAAAGTTTCATTAAAATCCATTCAGTAGTTTTTGCGTGAAAGAGTAACAAACATACATACAAACTTTCGCGTTTATAATATTAGTAAGGAAAGGATGAATGACACCATTTTATATAAATAACTAATGCCGAACGACAAGATACGACTTTGTGATATTACCTTAAACAATATAAACACTTGTCACTGGAAAAAAAAACATTATAATGACACATGCCATTAACGATGAAGAAGAAGAAGTAGTAGTCACTCTGCGATTCTTCATTTGTCGTTTCATGAAGTCACATAGTACTTCTATATTTATTATTGAAGTGAAAACTTCTTTTAGCGCGGTACGCATATTTTTAGATGAGGTAAAACCTCTGGATTCGCGACACCGTTACCGTTTTTGGGGTGAGACGCAGCCGGCTGCCGCGCTCGCCCCATTTGATTATAAACCTTAATTCACATGTTTAGTCTACTTTTGTATGGAGAAGTTTACTGAGTTAGGTTCTTTGATATATTATCTACATTTTGAACAAAACATATTGCATCATCTGTGTACGTTCAGTATTTGATTGGCAGTCGCCATAATTACTGATTTTGAAGTGATTTATTACTAAACTCTAACGCGCCAAAATAAGTTTTCACTTCTGACGGCACTCCCGGAGTGCAACCCGATTTTTTTTTTCTTGTGCTATTGCATGTTTTATTCAGTAATCTTAGCGGAATTTTAATCGATATATTGTGACTTTATAGCATAAGTATGAACGAATTGAATTATAAGTCTATCATGTTGCAATATGGTTTGAACGACGAGGAATGCCGAGAAATTTCTAGACGGCCATTCCGCGATATCGTTTAGAATAGACAAATGACGATCAACTAAGTCTTTATAACCAAACAATCACTTGACACTGGCAAAATTGTCAACAAGACAGATACCAGTATAAGAAAGGACACATCATGTGTCAGACAGTTCATACATATTTTTCGTGTAAAAATAAAGTAAGAATGAATGAATGAATGAAAATTCTTTATTGTACACCTTAAAACGAAATATAACAATTTGATAACTAAATTTACTTATGAAAAATTATGTACAATGGGCGGTCTTATCGTTAAAGAAGGATGGAATGAAGCTTAACATATTTGGAAGATTGGTCGGGATGCATTAAAATATGAACTACTAGCTGCTGCCCGCGGCTTCGCACGCGTGGTACTTACCTAAAAAGTAGCCTATGTCCTTCTCCAAGGTCCCATGTATCTATCTCTAAACCAAAATGTATCAAAATCAGCGGTTTAGGCGTGAAAACGTGGCAGACAGACAGAGTTACTTTCGCATTTATAATATTAGTAATAACATTAGTAGGGATAACTTGCTTATATAAAGAAAATAAATGCAATAAACTTACACAATATTATTGACACATATATATTTACATAAATACACCAATAACCTAACCTAACACATATTTAAATAAATAGTTGTCAAATAATACAAAAAATAATAAGAATCAACATAGAATAGAAAATACTTTAATACACACTACAAATACATTGGACTCTTATATAAGGAACCATGTTTAAATATACGGTAGTACTATATCCTTAAGAATCAAAGTCTAACTGATCGACTTAACACACACAGCCAGGCCAGGCGAACTCCGCACTTTAGGTATGAAGCTACAAGTACATTGACGCACCCTATTGGGCAAATTTGTAGAGAAAGCGCCGCGTAAAGTTACACGGTAGAAAGAGATGCACTATGTAGGTGAATTGTTTGGCATTAAGCGCTTGTGCGAGCTGGATTGCAGTGTCGTTATTTATATAAATGTTTTCGTACAGTCCGCCTTCTGAAGTTGTACAAATAAGTATTCTGCCGTACAGCCCAAGTCGCAGGCTGTGCACGAGTCTAAGATTTATATTAAAAAAGTTGTCTTTAGATTATTAAATTCGAAGACACTTCATTCAAGCATTATTCAGATTGTCTCCATTAACTTCGAGGGACATTTATGAAACGTTTTATTAATTTTACCGATGTCCCACCAAATTGGCTGGTTTGTTCCCAAAATTACAGTTCTCTTGTCTCTGTCATGTTAAACTTCATATATTATTCCCAGCAATTTATAGTTCGTGTTTATTTATTGGTAACATGGATTATAGGTCATTAGTACAATAAATATATAATCACTATCGGTCTTGACGACCTCTGTAGTCAACCGATGGCCCGCCTGAGACTCGGAAGGTAGCGGGTGTGATTCCCGTCGTGGGGCAAGAACATATATTTGCAAAAATATGTGCAAATGTATGAATGATCTGAAAATTGTCTCGGGTTTGGGTCTTTTTTATGTATAACATATATGTATTTACAAAAATTTTTATAATAATATTATTAATAATAAAATAATACCTCTACTAATTAAATAATAATCCCGGACATTACACACAGCATCATCTGGCCCCAAAGTAAGCAGAGATTGTGTTATGGGTACCACATGAGTGATATACTACTTATATATCAATTTAATAGTTATAATTATCAGTTTGATTCCCGCCGCGGGACAAATGTTTGTATGATCTCCAACTATTTGTGTCGGGTCTGGGAGTTTTTATGTATATATATGTATGTAATTACAAAAAAAATATATACATATAAGTAGTTTATCAGTCATGTGGTACCCATAACACAAGCTCTGCTTACTTTGGAGCCAGATGATGCTGTGTGAAATGTCCGGCAATTTTTTTTATATAGATATACTTAAAAAAAACATACTTATTATAATGTAAATACATACTTATTATACATAGAAACACCCAGTTCCGAGACAAATATTAGCAGATCATACAAATATTTTTCCTGCGGCGGGAATCGAACCCGCAACATTCTGCGTCTCACCCGGTCTTTGGTCACAGAGGTCGTCAGTATGTATATATAGTATGTAGGAGTATAGTTTATAGTTATGTGGTTTTCATAACTCTGCTTAAATTGGGATCAGATTTTACTTGCATCTGGTACCAAGGTCATGCTTGTACTCGTATTTACTCATATGGAAGGGATATATATATATATATATATATATATCTAAACTAATAATTACAATAAGAGAAACGATACCTTTTTTTTGTATGTTTATTTATAATGAATTAGCTCAAATAATATTTAATAGTTTTAAAAAATTATTTCACTTTTAAAAAGCTAAATTGTCACCGAGTAACATAAGCTTTATTATATAAAAAGAAAAAATGAGATCGTCACACAAATTGCAATAATGTAACCCAACTGGTATTAAAAATTTACCTATAAAAATCACTATTTGACGAGCACTGCGAAAACTATTGATGATACATAAAATAATGTACAACATGTTTATAGTACTCATCATTACCCACAAAAAACTCAGTTTATAGAAAGGTTTGTTGGGCTGTAGGTTGAGGGTTCGATTCCCTCCCAGAATAAGCATTTGTGTGATGAATATTTAAGTATTGCATCAGTCATCTGGTCACCATAATACAAGCTATGCTTAGTTTGGGGTTAGATGGTGCTATGTGCATTATCCACAAATAATTATATATTTACTGAGACAAAAATAGACTCATTTGTCTCATTGGCTGCCATTATGGGGACTAATGAAACTAAAACCTTCTCAATAGTCCCATTACTAACCTAAGTGCTCTTGTTTGTATAGCATTATGTACTAAGTATGCAGAACCACCAAGAGGCCACCTAAAGCTTGGGTACCTTTGTTGTCAATGTCAATGTCAAACATTGTGCTCTTATATTAATTTATTTTTCTCGGGTTATTTCTGGTTTTATTATATTTTTTTGTGTTTTGGAACGAAGTTCCTTATCGAACGGTACGGAATTAGCGGATGGTGAAAAAAAGTGTAAGCTTTTTCCGTCACGATCCTTTCTTTAGTGTATCCATAGTGTGACACTAATGAATAAGTTAGATAAACGAATGAATTAGATGAATTCAATGATAGACAATAAAATGTTTATTTTCACAACTTAAAAAAATATATTAATTACATACGAAATTTTCTTCACTAGTTATTTCTAGTGAATTGAAGGAATGGAAATAATATAATACGTTTGTCAATAATAATATACTACGATAGAAACTTCGTTCCAACCGACTGTTCCACGACACTCACGCATTTTTTTAATTTAAATGGAGCTAGAATGATTGACTCGGGTGTGAATAATTGGAATAAAAGCTTTGTGTTTCTTTGTGATTAGAGAAAAAATAATCCGTAGTTATTTTATATGAAAGGCACCATTTTATATAAAATAACAAATGACAAACGACAAGATACGACTTTGTGACATACCATAAACAATATAAACACTTGACACTGACAAAATTGACGTTATTATGACACATGCCATTAACGAAGTAGGAAGAGGAAATAACTGTCATTTTATAACGATTGGGGGGTGGATAGAGTGATTGGTCTCGGGTACGACAACGCTAAAAATCCCTGAACCAACTTGACTAAAAATACTCGCAAACGGTGATGAAAAACTTCGTGAGAAAAGTTCGACGCTATGTGCCAAGTGTTCGAAATAACATATGACAGTATAGGAAGAAGACTGTGTTTACGTTCGTAGGACACTGGATAGAGTGACATTACTGAACAAATACTTTTATCTTAGGAGCAACAACGCATTTTTTTCCTTTGGTATTGCAAGCATAATATCGTATGCTAAAGACGTATGCTTTAAAACATCCAAATGCAAACCACGCTGAACCTACGCCATAAACGCTCTCAAAAACATGTTAGAATTCAATCTATAAATAAGTAGATACCTGTGTAAAGGTCCTTAAAAAACCCCCAAATCACCTCTTCAATTGATTAAAAACATGGCCGCTTAATAACTGTTATAAAATAACTTTAAACTAGTTTAGAAGTCGGGAGGATCAAATTAGATTAAGTCCGGAGTCCACCGATGCGTTTAACGGTCGCTAAGGGCCTGTTCAGACGTGCCGTGCCACAAAAATATAGTGGTAAATTTATGTCTGAGCTATATACTAGGGAGTAAAATGTACGAATGATTTTCGTAATACCAAATTCCCACTTGTTATGTTAGTCATAGAAGTAATACTACGCAAAAATTATTTCACTTACTCAATTTAAAGTTCAATTGACAATATTTATGATACTTGCAGATGTCAGCGGCTTCTCACGTGTGGTACCTCCGTAAAAATAACCTAAGTTAGTCCCCATGATAAAATAAATCCATTACCATCGGTTAGGTACAAAATTCGCGCCTGAGAGAATACCGTACCTAGGTACCAGGAGGTACCATTTTCTCTACCATAGTTATTTTATCATCGATTACGTATACTATACTAATACAGACTGGCCTGTCAGCTCTATTGGTAGTAACTCTGCCTTCTAACGCTAACGCGTTAAAAAGATTTAACTGTATGGAAATTACCATTATTTTCGAGTCTCTTGCGCTCATTGCATTGCACATTTACATTGCACTCTTATCATTTTTATTTTTCTCGGGTTATTTCCAGTTTTATTAGTAATTTTGTTTTTTTTATTTAAATAGAGCTAGAGTGTAAATAATTGAAATAAAAGCTTTGTGTTTCTTTCTGATTCCAGCAAAAATAATCCATAAAATTATTTTATATTAAAGACACCCTTTTATAACGGCCTGCTACATAGTAATCAATACGGATTTACTAAAGGTCGATCAACAGCTGATGCAGGTATAGCGCTCTTAAAGCATATATTTGAGGCCTGGGAGAAGTCACAGGATGCAGTTGGGGTATTCTGCGATCTATCTAAGGCCTTTGACTGTGTGAGTCATGCAACCCTAATCACAAAGTTAAAATATTATGGCATTAAAAACCGGGCGATTGACCTCATACAGTCTTATCTATCCAATAGAGTCCAGAAAGTAGACGTGGGTGGTGAGAGGTCTTTGGGATCAATTATTGATATAGGGGTACCTCAGGGATCGATACTAGGCCCTTTTTTATTCCTAGTATACGTTAATGATTTACCTTTTTTTGTAAAAAATATTTGTGATATAGTTTTATTTGCAGACGATACGTCTTTAATTTTTAAAGTTGATAGAGGTAAAACACTGGTTTTACCTCTATCTAGTATCGATCCCTGAGGTACCCCTATATCAATAATTGATCCCAAAGACAATATAAGGATTCATTTACGTTATCGCATATACTGTATATGCGATAACGTAAATGAATCCTTATCGTTAGTTCTTAACTGGTTCACTGTAAATAATCTTTTGCTTAATTCCAAAAAAACTAAATGTATCAAATTCACTTTGCCAAATGTTATTCATAGCCCGTCCAACATTGAAATAAATGGAGAGGCAATGAATCTTGTAAATTCCACGATCATCCTAGGTCTTAATATTGATTCAAAACTACAGTGGGGACCACAAATTGAAACGCTTGCTGGTAGGCTTAGTTCCGCTGCATATGCAGTTCGTGCGATACGGTGGCTTACTGATGAAGCTACAGCTAGACTAGTTTATTTCAGTTACTTCCATAGTGTTATGTCATACGGCATCATTCTCTGGGGGAAAGCAGCTGATATTGGTAAAATATTTGTAATTCAAAAAAGGGCAATACGTGCCATTTATAAAATGAAACCACGAGAATCTTTGAGAGAAATATTCAAAGAAATTAATATTCTCACAATAGCTTCACAATATATATATGAAAATTTGTTATATACACATAAAAATAGAGATGGGATTCAGCAAAATAGTGATCTTCATAAAATCAACACTAGGAATAAACATAAATTATACATCCCTAGGTTTCGACTAGAAAAAGTTAATAAGTCATTTATGGGGAACACGGTGCGCTTCTATAATAAGCTTCCTGAAAATGCTACTAAACTACCTATTAAGAAATTTAAAGCATACATTAAAGGTAGTCTTTTGAAGAAAGCTTATTATAATATAGATGACTATATTATTGATAAGAATGCATGGCCTCATGTCGCTCTGCCGTCAGACAGTTAACCGACACACTTGAAATGTATAAACTCTCTTGTATTTGTATTTCGTAGTTAAGGTAGTTATAAGATGGATCATATAAAAAAGCGCTAGGACCAAGACGAGTTTCTTGCCAATTCTTCTCGAGCTTGGGTTAGGATGAATTGGCACCTAAATTCACCTAGTATGTAAAACGTTTCAAAGTGATCCTTGTGATTGTATTGAATAAATCATCTTTTGACTTGACTTGACTTGATATTAAATAATAAATAAATGATCCCGGGCATTTCACACAGCATCATCTGGCCCCAAAGTAAGCAGAGCTTGTGTTATGGGTACCACATGACTGATATACTACATATATTTACTTTTTTTTTTGTAAATATATACATATTATACGTAGAAACACCCAGACCCGAAACATATACTTGCAGATCGTACAACATTTGTCCCGCGGCGGGAATCGAACTCGCAACCTTCTGCGTCTCAGCCGGGTCTTAGCCAACACAGAGGTCGTCAAATAACAAATGACGAACGACAATATACGACTTTGACATCATAGGTACTATCACTACTTTGGTATAAAACAAAGTCGCTTCCCGCTGTCTGTCTGTCCCTACGTATGCTTAGATCTTTAAAACTACGCAACGGATTTTGATGCGGTTTTTTTAATAGATAGAGTGATTCAAGAGGAAGGTTTATATGTATAATATGCACAATATAGTAGAGAAACACTGATAATTTTAGAGGTTAGCGTATATTGGTTCAACGTATTAGAACTACTGAGCTACATCAATGCGTGGCCGAGTCGGCTAGTATACAATATAAGAGCGATGTAAAAACTAAGGATTAAATTGAAGTCTTTACTTCTGGGGGACATTCATTTCGCTGGACGAACTTTGAACCGTTTTATGATTATTGATTTTAGGTTAGGTTAAGTATTTTTTATTTTAGTGTACAATTCTTAAAATTATATTCTAATATTATTACAATCTAGCCAAGTAGGCCAATGAGTAATTTAACTATGACTTATTTTTATAACGTACACTAGCTTAGTTTAAGTTGACATTACAATATTTTGCATGTTTACCAAAATTTGTTAATATTAATTTTATGTTTTATAATTCATATTTCCTCATACAATGTATTTTGTCAATGTCATAATAGTAGATTGTTGCACCGAGCGCAAAGTGAGTTATTAATGCACGAGTGTTATGTTGGTGCCCGAGCGCAAGCGAGGGCACTGAATTAACACGAGTGCATTAATTGCTCTCTTTAGCGAGGTGCGTAAGTTACTTTTCTTTCAACTACCAATCTACCTACTGTGATAAAATATACCTACTCAAACTAAAAATATGAAGAATCAAAGTTTTACAATGGCACAAAATGGGCGCCATTTGTTTGTTTTTTTCGCCAAGTCGGTTTTATTCAGCCGATTTTTATTATCAGTCAGTATCTTTCTGACCAAATGCAAACATTTTATATTAAACTTAGTGGGATATTAAACCTCTGTGGTAAATTTATATCTAAAATAAAAAGTAAAAAACAGTGCAATAATGAGATTGCATATAACATTACTGCACTGTTTTGGTTCTAAGCAAAAAATACGTCCCAGTGATCGGTTTTGTAGTGATTAATGATAACATTTCTGCGTAGTTGAAAGAAAAGTAAATTACGCACCTTGCTAAAGAGAGTATTTAATGCACTCGTGTTAATTCAGTGCCCTCGCTTGCGCTCGGGCACCAACATAACACTCGTGCATTAATAACTCACTTTGCGCTCGGTGCAAAAATCTACTATAAACACTTAACACTGGCAAAATTGACATCATTATGATACATGCCATTCACGATGAAGAAGTATAGAAATGACAGCATCAGTCACGCTTCAGTCATTCAGTCACATGACTAATCATAAGCCTTTTAAATCTATGAAATTTCCTCGTCCCGCAGACATGACCGCCAAGAGAATATGGATCTTGTCTAGGCCCTCTTGTATGATACAACTAGGTACATACAGTGATCTAAATAGCTGGTAGTCCATACATTATCTAAAAGCACCTCATAAAATACCTAAATAACGGTTCACACGGACAAGATAGGGTAACTTGCACTAAAATGTAAATATTTATGTAAAATATCCAGCTAGAATTTAACTAAAGTGTTCGTGTAAGGTGGGTTTGGTGTAAGTGATAGACGGAGTGGGTAGCGGGTAGCGAGTAGCGGAGCGGAACGGTCTATGCTACAGGTAAACCGTCACAAGTCATGGTCAAGACCTATGTCGAAAGGATCGATTTAACGAATCGTAAGACTTTTCGGTATGGTTCCTTCTTTTTGAACCTGTATTTAGAAGAATCGAGTCGAATAAGTCGATTAACTCGATGGTCACCCACACCCGCAGGCGAAAATACAGATCAGGGTTATGCGGTTTTTCTTTGTATAATAATTATGTTTAAAAGTATGTATGTGTAGTTATGTATAAATATCAGTCGTACATAACACAAGCTCTGCTTACTATGGGGCCAGATGATGATGTGTAAAATATTGGGCATTAATATTATTATTATAAAGGTATTAACGTACATACAGTGTGTTAGACAGCAATTATCTCGCAATTTACGCTTATTGCTAATTTATTTTATCTATACCTATAAAAGAGCTTAACCTGACAGACTGATTCATCATCGCCGAGCCGAAACCGCTGAAGCTAGGAAGCTGAAATTTGGAAGGTAGCTTTCTTTTACAGCAAAACTAAGGCGCGATTTTTTTTAAATCCAATCCCTAAGAGGGTGAAAAGGGGTGAAAACGAATGTATGAAACTTTTTAACGCGTAGTGCGATATGCTTGAAACTTAATATGAATAAATAAACTGCAAAATAAATGAACATGTGTTTCAGGATTTTTCAAAATAACTGTAACAAAGAGGTAAATGTGTTGTCAAAGTTTGTATGGGAACTTTTTAACGGGTGGTGTGATTTCTTAGAAACTTGGTTTGGGTACTTAAAATGCAAAATAAATGGATACATGTTTCAGGATTTTTTAAATTAGCCCTCATAAGGGATTAAAACGGGATGTGATTGAAACTTATTAATAAAATATGGCAAGGAGATAAATTGCATGGGGAAGGGTTTAAGCTACAGTTCCTTTCAAAAAAAAAAGCGGACGAAGTCGCGAGCAACAGCTAGTTTATTTATAAAATTCACCAACAGATTTCAATCAACGTAGCTTAAAAGTATATTAAACCCACAAGAGAGTATGACATAAACAATGTTGAATGCATAATAGTAAAATTACTATAGTACTAAAAGAAAATCAAACAAATTAAATATTTAAGTATGTATTACAATTTGAATTAGTATTTAACAAGGTCTTAAAAATGCGCTGGTTGAACCTACAGATGTTAATGTCAAATAAATCAAAGTCAATGTCAAATAAATAAATCCATTATATAGACGTCACATACGAGGGAGAGGACTGTGGAGTGAAACGTTGTTTACAGATTTACGATATATAATTTTAATAAGATAAGCAAAATATTTAAAGATTTAATTGTTACAAGTTACGTAATATGTGATTTCGAAAGCTAAAACTGTTTTCGCTTGCTCTTACAACTTGCAACCGACATTAAAGCGGTCACGCGGTCCTCCACGGTGAAGTAGAAAAAACTCGATCCAATTTCATTACTGGCCGTTTTATGGGCTATGTCCTGCGTATACAGGCTGATGTTTATTGGTGCAGGTAATAGATGGATGTTAGAATTCCACAGGAATTTATGCTTTTCATTGCTTTTTATTCCAATGCCAACCTTACGATGCGTTAAAAACCAATACGGTATACGAACCGTTCGTTGATACTCGAGTAAACTATACCTACGGAAGATCCCATCTTCTGAATTTTTTAGACTTTTATTTTTCTTCGCTTAATGTCGTGTAAGACTAGCTACAGTATCAGGTCAGGATCGTGCGCAGAAATAAGAACAGCATGACGATGTAGGTGTAATTAATCAAGGACTTTTTTTAAGACTTTTTTGCCGTCAACAAATCACATCTACCAATCAGATCTATTGGTGGGCAGATTACAGCTTTGTGATTGGGCAACGCCATAGACGAACTCTTTAACCAATAACAGATTCCTTCAACCAGCGACAAATGGTGCTTAAAATGGTGTCGAGTTATAGATAATTCTTCTTATTGTGTCACTAGTTATTTTTAACCATTGTGGTTTAAAGGCTCCTTTCGTGCACTTGACACATGCCTTCGAACTTATTAGGTTCTTCAACATGTCGGTTTCTTCCAATGATATTTTGGTTTCTTCATGATGTTTTCCTTCACTGTTTGAGAGGACTGGTAGCGCACCTAAATTTCTCGATCAGAAAAATCCATTGGCACGCTGGATTTGAACCCTCGACCTTAGGATCGACGATCTACGACTAGACCGCCAGTTCTCTCAATTAATACCCAAAAGTATTCACAAATACAAAAACCCTAACAGTCACGACGCGTATCTTTTTACAAACGTTTCGTTTTCCGGGTACACGGTAAGCCTATTTTACCACCGAACACGAACAATTCCGCAACTGCACCCCTATTATTTCACTCGCGACAACTAGCGATAGGCATGAATGGCGCAGTCACTGCTGCTAAACGCACTTATTACACACAACCCGAACTTATTATGCGTCAAATGCTTTTGCCAGTCCATCTATGACATCTTATAACAACTTTTCAAACATAGATAGTTTAGACCTCTCTCTTTCTAAACAAAAGCTCGCATTTAGGAATCAACTGCCAACTTCGCACACTTTTTAAGTCGCTTAGTGTAAAATATTTCATATTTTTTTTATATCATTATGTTTTACTAGCTGGTGCCCGCGACTTCGTCTGCGCAGGATTAGTACTTCGTGTAATACTAACGGTTTTTGCAGCGCACGCCAGAATAGCTCGCAGATGGCAGATTTTTTCCCACTTACTTGACACTTATCGTTATATTTTGGACAATTCACACAATATCTTTATAAATTATAGCCTATGTGTTATTCTGATGTATAAGCTATATAATTGTAAAGTTTCATTAAAACACATTCAGCAGTTTTTGCGTGAAAGTGTAACAAACATACATACAAACTTTCGCATTTAACATATTAGTAGGATTTTCCTTTTATTGTTTCAAAAAGGTCCACTAATTTCTTTATTTTAAAATTTATAAAAAATATTTCTTCGTTTATAAATTAGTGGAGACTTCGTTGGATTAAGTATTGTCGATAATTATTTTGTAATGATATTCTGTTCTGTTTATCCCTAAAAAAATAAAAAAAAATAAGCATATGCTAATGCATATAAGCATGCATATGAGCATATGCTATGAATGACAGTAACATGCAGCGGCTACTTCCGTATTAAGTGACTTTTTACTAATTGCAACTGATATCGCAGATATTGCTGTTGTTATCGCTATTGCGTTTACGTAATAATTTTTGATTCTGTTGTTGAACTTAAATATCGTTATATAATGAATATAAATAAATAATGCGGGATATTTCACAGAGCATCATCTAGTCCCAAAGTAAGTTGAGCTTGTGTTATGGGTACCACATGATGACATGACTGATATATTATAGTGCTGCTTATATTTATTATGTAAATACATACACATTATACATAAAAAACACCCAGACCCGAGACAAATATTTGCAGATATGCAGATCATACAAACATTTATTCCGCAGCGGGAATCGAACACGGATCCTCAGGCGGGCCTTCGACCACTGCGCCATAGAGGTAGAAAATCGATCGCACTTATTTGCACCGAAGAATGAATTGACTTAATATTTTTATATGTCGATTTTAGCTCATTTTAGATTTTCATCGAAAATTCGAGGAAAATCAGTTCAATAATAAAACAAAATGACAATTTTAAGGCTAAAAATGTTACTCTAATTTTAGTTTTGTTGTAAGCAAATAGGATCGTTTTACAAAATTTCAACCAATCTGGCGAAACAACTATTACCTACGTCTAACAATATCAGGCTAATTCACGTGAGCTGTCAATTCTTGGTCACGTAGAAAACTTCAAATACTATGATGCAAAATATGACAGCAAAGCAACAAATACAGAAGGAACTTTGATTTTGAACACGGGTACCCTTTTAGAGTCAAACGTGGTTACCAGTAAGGTGACTATTGAGCGTGATGTGTGAAGTGATGTATATTTTTGAAGTGATAACTTCTTATGGGAGGGTAAACCACTTCGTAACGTAATACGTTACGGCGCCAGTCTGTCTGCCTTCCCTTTCTCTCACGTATACGGCAGCGGTAGGCAGGCTCCTCTTCTCTCACTCTAACCCACAGCGCTAGTTAGATTAGTTTAAGTTATCACTACTGTCGGGCGTCTTGAGACGCACACGTTTTTTATTTTTGTTTTGTTTCGACATTGATTGCTTAGTATTATTATTGACATTGTGAATAAGTATTTATAATCTATTTATATTTCAAATAATATAAACTTTACGAGATTTTTATACCTGAATGTCTACGGTATATACTCTTCTACCCTTTGATAAAACCTTGTTTAGTATAGGCATAGTTGGATACAACAAGCTAGAAGTAAGGAGGGATGCAGCGCTCGCTCTACATTTGTTTAAGGTGTTGAGAGGGATGATCGCTCATCCAGGTATTTTGGAGGAAATGTGACTGAATGTGCCCGCGAGTTTTTTTTCGATTTATTGCATTGTCATCGGTCTTTGACAGGTGTGCAAAATTTGAATGAAATCAGGCCGTTTAAAGTGGGTCAAAATCTTGTCCTACTGAGTCGGTTACATACAAACATACATACAAGTGAAGCTAATATAAAGCGTATAAAAAGTAAAATTCTGTAAATTTTAATATAGGAAAAGAGACGGTCCTCTCTGATTTTCATAAATAGTTCAACTGATGGATACTAATCCATCAATTAAATAAATAAATATTGATGGACAAATTACACAACACCATCTAGCCCTAAACTAAGCATAACTTGTATTATAGTGACCAGATGACTAATACATACTGATACCTTATAACATTAATACATAGAACAGACACCTATGTTCGTCCTGATGGAGCCCTCAACAGCGCAGAAGACAGAGCTACTATCAATTGAGCTGACAGGCCGGTCAATATACTCTTTTTTAAAGCGACTTCAAAAATAGGAGTTTCCCAATTCGGTTGTATTTTTTTTTAATGTTTCTTACCTCATAACTCCGTCATTAACCGACTTTATCAAAAAGGAGGAGGTTCTCAATTCGTTGGAATCTTTTTTTTTTATGTATGTTCACCGATTACTCGAAAACGGCTAAACCGATTTGGAAAATTCTATTTTTGTTTGAAAGAGTATACTTCACAGGTGGTCCCATATAAATTTTATCAAAATCGGTCGAGCTGAAAATAAACGAAAATCTAAATATTGTGTACATCGATGATCTCCAAAAGAAATTCGACACGTGTTTCGCCTCTCCACGAGGCATCCTCAGGAACACTTGACTCACTCCGCACCCCGACGAAAAAACACTCTGCTCTGCAGACTTGTTGCTTCGACCAACGTCAGAATAAGACTGGGCCATTGACATGGGCAAAACACGTGTCGAATTTCTTTTGGAGGTAACTCTTTAGGAATAGATTAGCGGAATTGTACTAAATATTTGTCCATTCTTTTAATGTTTTGTAATGGATTTCCGCAAAGTCACGCCTGAATCAATTATCTACATCGATGATGTTTTCATGTACTTTCATACCTCACTGTCTCATTGGAGCGTGGCGTTTATTTGGCTTACCCATATTATAATATACAAAATACATCTACTTTCCACTAAAAATGAATTATAGGCTCAAATTTCATTCAATGAAGTCGGTTTCTTTTTAGTTTTTAAAACGTAATTATTTATGAACCGATTCGAACAATTGCTTATACGAAAGGATATACTTTCCGATTGGTCCCATAGAAATTTTAATCAAAATCGGTTCAGTAATTTGGTTTTTATATAAAAATTGCTGGAAAAAATATGTCATCCAAGTAAAAGAAACTTCGTATTTTTCTCTGCATTCTCCACAGAGAGTAAGTCATGTATGTAAGCATAATATGCCTCGCCACTTGCAGGTAGCCAGGCGCTGGTATTCTATCAAAACCTTCAGCCAAAAGACCCTGTGAGATTTATATAATGAAGGCGGTATTCTTTTTAGTTTTGAAACCGTAATTATAATTATATTCTATAACAAACAGATTATTTTAAAGGCATCGGGTATAATTATGTTGCTTTCGTAAAACATCACCCTATAGGTTGATTACATTAACTAATAGTTATAAAATCCTATAGCACTCTAAGGACATCGTATCTATTGCTACATTAACTAGTCCGTGTCTTGTTGAGTTTGGGACAATGTTATGGGTTTGCAGCATTTGGGCGTAAATTTACAGGTAAAAAATCAAAATGGTCCTTGTGCTTCTATTGTGTTCTTGTGTGATCAGTTGACGAAATGGTGCGCGTGTGTCGTATGTGCAATTCTGGCATATACCGCTGTCTCGTATGTCACCATCCTAGGCACTGTAAGATTTTTTTATTAATTAAAAAAAATATTATATTTATTTTATAGATTTTTTCTTTTTTTTTTCTTTTCTAATTAAATTTTATTTCTATGTCGTATTTGGGTATTAAACTCGATAAATTTCTTTAAAAATATGATGATCGAGATGACGATGCTCAGTGCACATGATTATGTGCAGTTACCATTTTTTTTCGTTGAATAAAAAATAAATTGGACAACTATGAAATGCCGGTAAAATGAACTACATAATGTTTTTATTGTTTACAAACATAATTTACTGAAAAAAAATGTCAGTATTTATTTGTATAGTCAACCTTCTCTGAATAGTCAACCTCTTTGATAAAAAGGGGTTGACTATTCAAAGAAGGTTTGATATTCCATGAAAGTTTAAAAAAATATACCACCTAACTAAAAAAGTTATGTGTTGCTTAAACTTTTTTGATGTGTGTACATACACATACTTACAAAGCGGTTTATGCCAGAATTAATATAGCACCTTTTACGACACTTGGGGAGGCCCACAGATACAACACGTGGAACTCACGTAAGCTGATGGCGATTCCGCTCCGGCTCACCAAGACATCGAAACTGGTGCATGTCATGGCTCAGTCTGTCTACAATAAAATGCCTGAAGGTATACAAAGTGCTTGTTCGACGCGGTCCTTCAAAAATAAACTCAAACGGTGGATCATTGAGCTCGCACCATACGAATTTGACGAACATAATAATTAGTAATTTTTGAATTTAAGAATGATTTTATTGTATTTGAATTTAATTTGACGCATCCCATCTGTCGGGGACTTCCGTTAGAACTGGTGCGGCGGCTGAATGCGAGGACCTTATTAGCCGCAAATATGCTGGTTTGGATAAGGCTTATATTTGAGCCTTTTGGAGTCGAGACCCTGGGCCCGTGGGGAAAAGGCCACCGCATTTTCAAAATTATTTCACGGCGTCTGATAGATACATTATGTGACCCAAGAGCCGGGTCCTATCTAGGTCAGCGTATTAGCATTGCCATTCAACGTGGCAATGCCGCCAGTATCTTGGGAACACTACAGTGATCTGGATCAGTTGAGCTATCTATAGATCGTTTTAAACGGTCTAAATAGCCCAACTATTTCACATGTATTTTATATTATTGTATATTATTCTGTAATATAAGATATTTATTTAGAGAAATAATTATTTTTTAGGTTCATTATGTCCAAGTAAATTTATTTTAAACTTTTTAAATTATTCGAATCGAACCTTTCCTTTAGACGTTACACGACGGGTATTGACAGTCTTGAACTTTCGTTAAAAAATTACAACTCTATATTGCACTCATGCGAAGCCAGGGCGGGTCGCTAGTATATTATATTAATTGACACGGTTGTTATAAGGACGATAGTACATAAATAGGCATCAGTTCTTTCTTGGTCATCGGTAGTAGGTCAATGACCGTGAAAGGTCCTGAAAATCTGTTAGGTACCCCTGACCCGAGGCACAGTCTATTAATTTATGTTCAGTTTGGTTCCGACAAGTTTGCGCGCCATCGGGTATAATTAGCAGTAGCGCACGTCGGCGGCGGTGGACAAGTTAGCCAAACTTTGCTCAATGGCCAACGTATAATATTTCTAGTTGCTCAAGTCCAATAAATATGTAAAAATTGACAAACTTTTCACACAACATCATCTAACCCCAAAGTAAGCAGAATTTGTATTATGGGTGACTGATGTACCTACTACGTATATGCTTTTTTTGTAAATACTTATCGTACATAGGAAAACACCCAGACTCGTGAATAAATATTAGCAGATCATACAAAAATTTGTTCTGCGGCAGGAATGGAACCCTCAACCGACAGCGCAGAAGGCAGAGTTACTACAAACTGTCAAACAAACATACAAACAAAAAAATCGATCTTTTCTATATGTAATACTAGTTCAGATAAAAATTTTACTGAATTGTACAGAATAATATAAATTACTTACATGTGAAAAAGTGGAGCTATCTAAGGACCGGTTTAAACGATCTATAGAAAGCTCAACTGATCCAGATCACAGCCAGAGGTCAGCGTTCCGAAGAAACTGGATACACGATAAACGGGATTGCCACGTTTAGAATGTGTATCATATTGTTTATCAATTTAATTCAAAGTTGCGATACTATTCCTACTCTACTACGGTGTACTGTGATAGGGGCTAGTTGAAACTGTTTGGCTAACTGGCCCGATTGAAGGGAACAGAATTGTTCAAACCTTGCTTTTCTCAAAAACGTTGACCGTCATAAAGGAGCGTTAAAACACTTTCATCTTTGACCTCTGTGGCGCAGTGGGCTAAGATCCAGCTGAGACGCAGAAGGTTGCGGGTTCGATTCCCGCTGCGGGACAAATGTTTGTATGAACTGCATGTATTTGTCTCTGATCTGGCTGTTTCTATGTAAAATATGTATGTATTTAAAAAAAAACGTATATAAGTAGTATATAAGGTGGTGGTGGTGGAAGGTGGGAGGTGGGAGCTGGGAGATGGGAGATGGGTTATGGGAGATGGGAGATGGGAGATGGGAGATGGGAGATGGGAGATGGGAGATGGGAGATGGAAGATGGGAGATGGGAGATGGGAGATGGGAGATGGGAGATGGGAGATGGGAGATGGGAGATGGGAGATGGGAGATGGGAGATGGGAGATGGGAGATGGGAGATGGGAGATGGGAGATGGGAGATGGGAGATGGGAGATGGGAGATGGGAGATGGGAGATGGGAGATGGGAGATGGGAGATGGGAGATGGGAGATGGGAGATGGGAGATGGGAGATGGGAGATGGGAGATGGGAGATGGGAGACGGGAGACGGGAGATGGGAGACGGGAGATGGGAGACGGGAGATGGGAGACGGGAGATGGGAGATGGGAGATGGGAGATGGGAGATGGGAGATGGGAGATGGGAGATGGGAGATGGGAGATGGGAGATGGGAGATGGGAGATGGGAGATGGGAGATGGGAGATGGGAGATGGGAGATGGGAGATGGGAGATGGGAGATGGGAGATGGGAGATGGGAGATGGGAGATGGGAGATGGGTGATGGGAGATGGGAGATGGGAGATGGGAGATGGGAGATGGGAGATGGGAGATGGGAGATGGGAGATGGGAGATGGGAGATGGGAGATGGGAGATGGGAGATGGGAGATGGGAGATGGGAGATGGGAGATGGGAGATGGGAGATGGGAGATGGGAGATGGGAGATGGGAGATGGGAGATGGGAGATGGGAGATGGGAGATGGGAGATGGGAGATGGGAGATGGGAGATGGGAGATGGGAGATGGGAGATGGGAGATGGGAGATGGGAGATGGGAGATGGGAGATGGGAAATGGGAGCAAACATGGTCCCGCAGCGGGAATCAAACCAGAAACCTTCTGCGTCTCAGCTGGGCCTTGGCCTACTGGTCATCACATAAATATATTTGCCCGGGGAAGGAATTGAACCCTCAACCTACAACGCAGAAGGTAGAACTACTTCTTCTCAGACTTTGATTAGGAGGAATTGGGACCTAAATTCACCTAGTATGTAAGACGTTTCAAAGTGATCCCTGTGATTTTATTGAATGATAAATCTTTTGACTTTGACTTTGACTTTAACTACTATCAACTGAGTTGACTGGCCAGTCAATATCGTTGTATCATTAATGTTCAAACAGATCTTGATAAAATTTGGTACAGAGTTTGATTGTATTCATAGATTGACAGACAAAGCCTACTTTATATGTAGGTACCTACCACGCGTGCGAAGACGCCGGCAGGAGCTAGTTACAAATATTACAGACATTATACAACCATTATAAAGCGTACAAAATACCTCCACTTATTATAATTACGCACCAACGCATTATGGTTAGACCTTACAATAAAAGTAGCGACGACAATCATTGCAATTTGCACCTTATGTTAATGACATAAGTATCACCCGTGAATTCTTGTTTTCGAACAGACATACCTGGCTATCTATCGCGTGATTGTTAACGACTACTTTGACATTTTGTAGTTAATGATAAAAAGTTTTTTTTTTTTAAATAAATAAATAATCCCGGACATTTCACACAACATCATCTGGTCCCAAAGTAAGCAGAGCTTGTGTTATGGGTACCACATGACTGATATACTACTTATATAGGTACTTTTTTTTTTTATAAATACCTACATATTATACATAGCAACACCCAGACCCGAGACAAATACTTGCAGATCATACAAATATTTGTCCCGCGGCGGGAATCGAACCCGCAACCTTCTGCGTCTCAGCCGGACCTTAGCCGATTGCGCCACAGAGGTCGTCAAGTTAAATTAAATTGGGGTTTTATCCCTATTGTTGAGTTCTTTAGCAAATATAAATTAAAATTGTAAAAACCCGCGACAGAAATACACATGGAGACCGTTCCAATGAGGTGAAACTCGATATCTCTGTTGTGAGTTAGTGAGGAGTTGGGTATCCTGCAAATTGCAGGTGATGCTGCAGCATCAGGTCATGGTTACCATGTCCTTGCAATATTATTGAAGTAACAGATTAATCTGATTGCTGATAGAATCAATATTTTTACTGTCCCCGAGCGAATTAAAAAAGGCTTTGTTTTTTATTTTATGTTATGACAAGTAGATTTTAAAATTAGTTAGTTTTAATTATTGACATTGTGACTTTTAAATGTAATTTTATTTTGTATTCAAATGGCTATGATTTTTAATCCGATTTTATTATACAAATTTAATTAATGTTGACCAATGATTATTGTAGTCCATAATCAAATTACTTTGACACATTTATATTGAAAAAAATGTTTTTTTTAGCGGGCCGGTTTTTTATGTAGTACTTGTAAATTATATTTTTTTTGTATTTCTTAAATGTGTTAATAATTTTATAATTTTAATATTTGTATTAAGACTAGGCTAGACTAGAATATAAGGTGCTCTATTGCTCTAAGGATCTAAGGATAGATGTACATATTTATAAATAAATTAATAAAAATACCAAATTTCTAATAAATAAAAATAAATAAATGATGCCGGACATTTCACACAGCATCATCTAGCTTCAAAGTAAGCAGTTTTGAGTTAAGGGTAATACGTGACTATATGTATACTCCTTATATATATTTTTTTAATAAACATAATTATTATTAAATTCCGTCTCAGATGATTTTTGATGAAAAAAATACTTTTTACAATTTGGCGGGTTCGATTCCCGGTACAGACAGGCAATTATTCAAAAATCATTAAATGCAGCTTAAATTGTTTTTAAAATCAAGATGAAGTCTTTTTAGTAAAAATTTCGATCTACAATATTTAAGATACTTTCCTTCCATGTGGCAAAGCCGTGGAACGTCGTGTATATACGCATCAGCTAATGAGTTTAATCTGTTGCCATCTTTATTCATTGACATTGCAATGACAAGGACAGAGTATACAACGTTACACCTCAATTCACCTATTGCGACGTCATTGAGCGACAAACATATAAAGTAAGGGTCTCAGATAAATTCCCTCCAAAATCTCTATTTACATAATAAATAACTTAACAGCAAAGTGTGATAAAGCTTGATTAAAAATTATAAGCGGATTAAATCATTTTCATGCGTCTCGTAAACGACAGTAATCCGTGGGATAACTTGTACCAAAGGACAAACTTGCGTACAGGGTGTCACAAAGTAATCAGAAACATTTATTAAATCAATACCTGAAAAAATATTTTATTTACCGTGGTACCCTTACTATGTACCATTGATGGTACTGTGGTGTTTACCATTGATGGTACAACGGCAAAAAAACACTGTAATCTCTTGTTCTTACCGTGTCTAGTCATTTCGAACCAATGTGGTGAAAGGATAAAAGTGCGCCTCAGAGGCTCCTTTCGTACACTTCGCACATGTCTGCAAATGTTTCAGTTTGCGACGTGCCAGTTTTCTCACGATGTTTTCTTTCACCATTTGAGAGTACTGGTATAGCACACATACATTTATCGAATAGAAAAACCTATCGGTGTACGACCGGATTCAAACCCACGAGGCCACTAGGCCACAAGGCGGGGCCAATACCACTAGACTGTTAGTGCTCCATACCATCAATGGTACATTCGATGATCTATATTTTTCAGGCGCTACATGCTCGCTTTGCCCGTTCATTTCCAATGCTCTCACTCAATTTTTTTACCGACTTTATAAAAAAGGAGGAGGTTCTCAATTCGTCGGAACCTTTTTATTTTTTTTATGTATGTTTACCGATTACTCGAAAACGGCTGAACCGATTTGGAAAAATTATTTTTTGTTTGAAAGGGTACAGACAGCCAATAAAGGATTTACATTATATTCGTAATTAACAAATTAAACCGACAGTAAACAAGGTGTGATGCTTATATGTGTGTGTGTGTGTGTGTGTGTGTGTGTGTGTTTGGGGGTGGGTGGGTGTTTTGTTTCGTTGTGTAAAAAGTAAGAAAATTATACACTACTAGCTGTCCCGTTCGCGACTACTTCGTAATCCAATAATTCCAATAATTGTATTGGAACGACGGCATATTATATTTGACACTGTACCATCAATGGTACATTCGAATAATATTATGGTAAAGAAACTGAAAAAATACTTACGAATTTATAATAATAATAATAAGCAGGAACTATAGAAATAATACCAAAATAAAACACTGAGTTGCACTTGGCTTGGGCCAGTGTTTCTTGGTTATAGAAAGAACCGCTAACCTTTCGAACCAAACTGATGAAAGTCAAAATCAAATAGTAATAATACTAAAACCTTTATTTTGAGCCACAAAAAGATAAACTTAAAAGGTTATTAAATAATAATTAATAAATATTATAATTACGTTTTAAAAACTAAAAAGACAACCGACTTTATGTTTATACACAAGGTAGCTACTGTAAAACGTTGAGGAGTTCCTTTGACTGTCCTTCGTCTTCATCATCAGACCCCTAATGACAGTTACAACCCATCTAGGTGTACAGTTCTCATCAATACAAATGAATCAAGCCCAAACACCAGGTAATTATTGTAAATCGTTGAGGAGTGCCCTCGAGTGTCTTTCGGCTCCATCATCAGATCGACTTTAGACCTTCATAAATAGTAGTACTTTAAAATACTTTAATAAAAAATAAACAAAAGCACTAGTCGCGACTACGATTCTCGAAAGTTCCCTCGATTTCTCTGGGATGCCATCATCAGATCCTGGTTTCCTAATCATGGTACCACCCTTGGGAAAACTCCTTTTCAACCAAAAAAGAATCATCAAAATCGGTTCATAAACGACGAAGTTATCCGCGAGAAAATATACAAATCGAATTGAGTAACTTCCTTTTTTTGAAGTCGGTTAAAACCAGCATAAAGGACACCACACAGCATAATTTCACGCTGATCTTCCGTGATGCCCGGGTGTGTGCGTGAATTTTATTCCGCTGGGACACCCTGTAGGTATACCCAATGTGTATCGCGTGGGTTATAGTGATCCCAAATAGGTAGGTACCTAAACCAGTGCGGTGAAAAGATTAAATTGCTCAGAGGCTCCTTTCGTAGTGAATTCTTGGGTATTATAGTCCCTTACGTCAGTGCGAGTTAATGAGTCTTACCGGAGATAATTTCCTGGTTTAATTATATATTTACAAAGATATTGCAAGATCAAGGGGCGCTTACGCGTGAGTTAAAGGCCAGTGGCCATCGAAGCGGAAAAAACGGTGGGCAATTTAACCTATAGAATAAAGTTATATACACCAAATGACGTCTTTGCGCTATTTTGACACTTTTTTGCCTATTAAGAAGTAGATTTGATAATAAATTACTTAAGCCACTTCTTAGCATATATTTCGTTTGTCAATGCTTTGCACCGTTAGTTATTAAATAGTAATACAGAGATTGCCTTAGAAAGCTTCTACAAAATATCAGATTATTTAGATGACAACAATTACGTTTTAAAAACTAAAAAGGAACCGACTTTATTGAATGAAATTTGAGGCCATAAAAAGAAACTGAATTGAGAACATCCTTCTTTTTTTGTAATCGGTTAAAATCGATTTAATTTTTATGTTTTTTAGTACTTGATAATTTTTCGAAATGCGAAACCACATCCAAGTAAACGAAATTCGTATTGTTATAGGAATGAGGTCATTTTTTAACCGACTTCAATAACAGGAGGAGGTTCTCATGTACCTATTTTTTATTTTTTTTGTTTGTTACCTCATGACTTCTTCATTTATGAACCGATTTAAAAAAACTTGTTTCTTATGAAAGGATATTTTTCAGATTGGTCCCATAGAAATTTCATCAAAATGCGTTTAGTTGTTTGGTTTTTAAATCAAAAAACCTTTTTTCCAACACATATTTATTTGGCTAAAACACTTAAATCACACGTAAATTTCATAAATTTATGAAGTATCTTTTAAAAATGTCACTCTAATCTAATTCAGACTTTGGTGCAACCAATATAAGGTCGTATTTTACAAAACTTTAGCTAATCTGCGAAAAAAACAAATCACGCTGGCCACTCGGCTACTATTCGGTCATTGCCTGTCATCACCACATCTTGCAACGTTTCCTGCCCAGCTCCATTTTAGCTCCATAACCCGAATCGACATTTTTAACACCTGTCAGCTCAGTTAGTAGTAGCTCTGCCTTCTGTGCTGTAGGTTGAGGGTTCGATTCCCTCTCAGGATAAACATTTGTTAACATAGGTGTTGGTTCTGGGTGTTATAAAGTGTAGGGAAGTTTAAATATGAGTATTATATTAGTCATGTGGTCACCTTAATAAGGATATGCATAGTTTGGGTGTGCATTGTCCACCAATATATTTTTATTAAATATTATACTACATGGCGATGGCGCCAAAAATTACGCGCTATCGATGCGTTTTGGAATTTTTACATATACGAGTATCTCGCGGTACTTAACCAGATTAAAAGATTTTTAATATTAGTAGGACGTAGCTAGGTACCTACCTACTTAAGCTGTATTATTAAAAAAAAATGTAGATACGTATTATATTTTGGGTTAATCCCATCGCCTTCCAGACAATTAAATCTATCCAATATCCTACAAATTTTTACGTAGCGACAGCAAAAAACGTTCATATAAATACATTTGTTTTGCATTAGACATTTTAGTACACATTTCAAATTTCGTGCATGTTTCTTTTTTACTCAATCATGCAAAATACTGAACCGACTTCGATGAAATTGGTATAGCTCTAGAATTGAACCTGGAATTACGTTACAGGCAACTTTTAATCTATGTACCACGTGGGTAAACCCGCGAGCAGACGCTAGTTAATTATATAATTTCAGCACCTAATGGATCCGCGAAGTCATGCTTAAATCAATTTCTGGTTCTACTTGGAGCCAGTTTCAATAATGAGCTACATCGCAGAACAGTGTTTTCAAATTAATGTTCATAGCTCGCGACTTTCAGAGATCAAATATTATCATCCTTACTAATATTATAAACGTGAAAGTTTGTTTGTCACTTTTTCACGCAAAAACTACTGAATTGATTTTAATGAAACTTTACAATAATATAGCTTATACATCAGAATAAGACAGGCTATAATTTATAAATATTGTGTGAATTGTCCAAAATATAACGATAAGTGTCAAGTAACTAGGAAAATAATCTGCCATCTGCGAGCTATTCTGGCGTGCGCTGCAAAAACAGTTAGAATTACACGAAGTACATATCCTGCGCAAACGAAGTCGCGGGCACCAGCTAGTATAGAATATAAAACATTTATAGATTTATTAATACTTAATTGTATTCAAAAATAATACAATTGGCAACCTTATCGCTAAAAGCGATCTCTTCCAGTCAACCTTGGGATGGACAAGATAAACAAAAACAACGACGGCGGTGTACCAAAAGCTGCTTAATATACTAATACAAAAAATATATACACAAAATATTATGGTAATAATGCTAATACACGATAAACATAGGTACGAGTACATAGAAACAATTTTATACAGAAAACAATATGATGTAATAAAAGTAATCTATACTATTTGACGACTTCTGAGGTGTCATCCTTCTGGATGCGGGTTTGATTCCCGGTGCGTGACAAATGTTTGTATGATCTGCAAGTATTCGCCTCGGGTCTGGGTGTTTCTATATATAATATGTACTAGCTAATGCCCGCGATTTCGTCTGCGTAGGATTAGTACTTCGTGTAATTCTAACGGTTTTTGCAGCGCACGCCAGAATAGCTTGCAGATGGCAAATATATTTCCTACTTACTTGACACTTATCATTATATTTTGGACAATTCACACAAAATCTTTATAAATTATAGCCTCTGTGTTATTCTGATGTATAAGCTATATTATTGTAAAATTTCATTAAAATCCATTCAGTAGTTTTTGCGTGAAAGAGTAACAAACATACATACAAACTTTCGCGTTTATAATATTAGTAGGATGTATTTAAAAAATAAAAAGTATATATAAGTAGTATATCAGTCATGTGGTACCCATAACACAAGCTCTGCTTACTTTGGGGCCAGATGCTGTGTGAAATGTCCGGTAAAAAAAATATGTCTAAATATATCTATATCTGTTATAAATTCACTAGTATCAATAGTTCAATAGTATATTATTTAGTCGATGGAGGCACCGACACTGTTTCGATTCATCTAGTCTAAGAGAATTTTCATCTGGGTAAGTTTGATCCGCGGTCCCTGAGTGGCTGCGAGCGTTCACGGTTCGCATTGTCTCTATATATCTTGTCACCTTTTCATGCCTAAACGGCTAAACGGATCTTGATGAAATTCAATTGTATCTTGGGGATAAACATACACTACTTTTTATGCGTAGTAGTTTATGTTTATCCCCAAGATACAACTGAATTTCATCAAGTTCCTTTTGTTATTAACAGTAATAATGACGGACATTTCACACAGCGTCATGTAACCCCAAAAAAAAGCGTAGCTTGTGTTATGGGTACCACATGACTGATATACTAGTTAATATGCCTTTTTTTTTGTAAATACATAATATATACAGAAAAACACACAGATCCGAGTTAAATATTTATAGACTACGCAAACATTTGTAAAAAATACGTTTCCATTTATTTTGCATTTTAAGTATCCAAACCAAGTTTCTAAGAAATCACACCACCCGTTAAAAGTTTACTCCTTTGTAAGGGTTATTTTGAAAAATCCTGAAACTCGTATCCATTTATTTTGCATTTTAATTATTCAAATCAAGTTTCAAGCAAATCGCACCACGTGTTAAAATGTTTCATACATTAGTTTTCACCTTTTTAAGAGTTGAATTTCAAAAAATTCCGCCTTAGTGGGTAGTTTAGCTGTAAAAGAAAGTTACCTTCCAAATTTTAGCTTTCTAGCTTCAGCGGTTTCGGCTCGGCGATGATGAATCAGTCAGTCAGTCAGTCAGGTTAAGCTCTTTTATAGGTATAGATTATTATAACCTGCAACCTTCTGCGTCTTAAAAATGTCACATCTTCGCCACCGGTCTTATTAACCAACTGCACTGCTAAGCCTGATTAAAATGGTGTCTTTTGAGCTTAGTAACATAAAACAGCTTAATTTAATGCTTATCTTGATAGAGCTTACTTTGCTGACGCTACTTTATTGTGGGAATTAATTTGGGAAAAAATAAAGTGATATTAAAGCATGCACGTTATAAGTGACTGAGACACTTACATGAGAACTAATTTAACTCAAAATAGTAAATGATAGGTTTATTATTTTGAGTAATCACATAATCTCCTTGTTGTTCTAAGATGGCGACAGATTTAAATAAAACATTAAAATGACAATAATTACGTTTTAAAAACTAAAAAGAAAAAAAACATGTGTGCAATTCACACGTGGTAGAAGTGAAACCTTCAAAAAACAAACGTATAATACGTACACGTATACAAAACACCACGGTTGTTGTGATCCCTTTTCTCAAGCTTTGTACTACGCATGCGCGCACAAACACGTAATAATAAACTCGTATAATGCTTCCTATCTCATTTTCTCCCACATTAAATCTTATGAATTTTTGTGTCTGTTTCTTTTTACTGTCGCTTTTTCGTTTCATCGACTTTCAAATCACAACAATGTTAAAGAAAGGTAGACACCGGTAGAGAACCTCTACCTTTTTTGGAAGTTTGTTAAAAAATATGGTATAATATATGAAAATTGTATACATCGATGTAAGTATACAATTTGTAGATTTTTGTTGATTTTTTAAAAATCACTCGACTGATTTCGATGTTAATGGAAACCTTTGAAACAAAAAAAAAATTACCAAATCGGTTCAGGCGTCTTTGAGTAATCGGTGAATATAGGGGGTACATAAAAAAATAAAATAAAAAACCGACGAAAGATTGAGAACCTCCTCCTTTTTTGAAGTCGGTTAAAACAGACGATACTATAACGCTGCGCTAGCTATTTATGTAATTATAAGATAGATGGTAAAGTTAGTATACGTTCCGTCATTTGAGTAAATTAAGGTTAACTGTAAGTGGGTAAGTAATTATAATTAGTAACTACCTACGATTACGATTATATTAAGTAGGTAAGTTTATATATGTACCTAGCGTATTTAAATTTACTAGTATGTTAAAATAAATTTTCAAGCACATAGTGCGTTTTCATTTGAATGAAGTGAATTTGTTTTTTTTTATAGTTGAGGGTAGTTTTAGCTGTGCGCCTTCAAAAGTAATCATTCGTTTTTCCGTATCATCAGAAAAACCAAAACTCTCGCTCGTCGATAGCTGATTTATAATTTATATTAATAAGTTAATGTAATACATAGTTATAAATTATAATAATTACATAGTGGTTGGACTCGACAGCAAGAGCCCGTCTTGTTGGGCACAGAAGGAAATAAACTTTTATTCAATAAAATCACCAAGGTCCATTTTGAGTCTTCTTATACATAGGAAGTAAATGTTTATATACATATTTCATTATTTGATTAATTTTACCAGTGTCAAGTGTTTATATTGTTTATGGTATGTCACAAAGTCGTATCTTGTCGTTCGTCATTTGTTATTTTATATAAAATGGCGCCTTTCATATAAAATAACTACGGATTATTTTTGCTCAAATCACAAAGAAACTCTATGACTCTAGCTTTATTACAAAATTACGAATAAAATCCGAAATAACTCGTGAAAAATAAATAATATAAAATCGCAATGTTTACTCCGCAAAACGGCCAAAAATAATCTATATATTTCTTATGTATCCATATCTGAATCGACAGACAGTGAGCAATGTTTGTATTCAATTCAAATATTCAATTGGTATTTTGGCGCGCAAAGTCAGATCTCATTTTTTAGAGGAAGAGAGGAAGAAGAAGAGGAGAACAATAGATGAGATAACAAGGTCGTGAGGGTGCTGGATTATTTTTAAGGAGTAGAAGTAAACTTGTAATACGAATCACTCTGGTCTCTGAGACACTAGAAAGTCCATCAGCCGATATATAAGTACTAGGTGAATTTAGGTGCCGGTTCCTGCTATCCTCAGTTTAAGAAAAAATCCCCAGTTTAAGTAGAATCCAAAAAGAAACTCGTCTGGTCTCAACGCTTTTTTTTTATTGACCCTTGCAAATTTTTTTTACCGATACCGAAATGAGTTGAAGCAGGTTTGTCTCAAGCTTTCTAGAACGAAGTTCCTTATCACACGGTATGGACTTGGCGGATGGGGCTTTGCGAAAAAAAGTGTAATTTTTTTTTGGCATGACCCACATTTCCATGGAATTTTTCGGCTAGGTGACATTTCGGACAAAATATTTTCGGACACTTTGACCGAAATGACACTTTCAATTTTAATTTATTTTTTAGCGACATTTCGGACACCATCAAAATATTGAAGCTGTTTTGTACAATCAGTTACAAAAGCGTTAACTTATATTAGATTAGACAGGTGCTAAGAAAAAGAGCGTTACCAAAACTGAATATTTTAGAGTAAGTCATAGCGCCATTTTCGGAATCATAACTGTGTTTGTAGGTACATGTTGAAAAAGACAGAAATTACTAAAAACGTGTAAAAAAGTATATAAAAAGTATATATGTATATATATATATAGTATAAAAATCAACATCTTATAAATACTGCTTTTAAATCTTATATAGGTAATCGCTTACGCATAATGGCATGAAAGTCGTCTACGCGCGCCACCGCGAACATACCTGACGCGTTTTAAGTGTAGACGGTTATCCATAGGGTGACACGAATGAATTAATTAGATGAACGAATTAGATGAATTGAATGATGTACATTAAAATGTTTTTTTCACAACTCGAAAAAATACGAAATTTCCTACCATTCCTGCAATTCATCAGTTATGCGTCTCATTTAATTGCTCTCAGACGCTAGTTATTCATTCAATTGTATTTGTTTATCAATAATAATATACTACGAAAGGAACTTCTTTCAAACCGGGGGAGTTCCACGACACTCACGCATTTTTTATCATCTAAATAATCTGATATTTTATAACATGCTTTATGAGACAGTTTGCTAAATTACGCTCTTAAATTTGCTAATCAACAAATTAAGTACATCGCTTGGGACCTTGTTATGAAGCGTACACATTACCTTATAAAGATTTACTCACTTTATCAAACCTAACTGTGGGAACGAGATAATCTTTACTTATATTACGATTATCGAAATATTTTAACAGACTTAAAAAAAAGAAAGAGATTCTCAACTCGGTTTCTTTTCGGTTTTTTCGATATGTCTGTCATTTATGAACCGATTTGAAAAATTATTTACGATACTTCGTTTAACTATTATGACATATTTTTTCCAGCTAGATATTTTGATTTAAAAACCCAACGACTGAACTGATTTTGATGCAATTTCTATGGGATTAATAGAAAAGTATAGCCTTTCACATGAAAAATATTTTTTTTTATCTTTTCATAAACGAGAGAGTTACAAGGTAGCAAACATATTTAAAAAAAAAAAACAATTCACAACCAGCACCTTATTTTGAAAATACTATTATAGATACGTTCAAGGTTCTGGTTAAAGTAAGGGCAATCATTTTACGAAGTTGGAAGGTTTCTATCAATAACAAAACTGAACCTTGTACCTTTCTTGGGAACCGCCAGCTGATTCGCCCTATATTTTATTTATCCCCACTTAGAGATGCGCATATTTATATCGATAAAAATATTCATTCGTTTATCGATTTTTTTTATCGTATTAGCATGTTAGCATAGTTCGAAGTAATTATTTATGCGGTTTTTAACCAAGTTAAAAAAAGAAATTGGTTCTCAATTCTGTTGAATTTTTTTCAATATTTATATCCTTATAACTCCGACATTTATGAATCGATTTGAAACATTGATTTTTCATGGTTATAAATATATAAAGGATATACTTTCCGATTGGCTCTAAATTAGATCAAAATTAGTTCTGTAGTTTGGTTTCTAAATCAAAATCAAAATAGCTGGAAAAAATATGTCATTAAGGAAATTTTGTATTTTGTTTTACTGTGACTTTCCAGTGGTGTTCACGAATTTCGAAAAATTATAAATTACTAAAGAGCGTAAAATAAAAACAGTTTTAACCGACTTAAAAAAAGTTTTTATTCAATTTGGCTGTATTTTTATGGGCTCAAATTTAATTCAATTAAGTTTCTTTTTTGTTAATAAAACGTAATTATTGTATATCTTTTGAAGTTAATATCAATGGACTAATTTAAAATTGACGGTGTGCGAAACGTTGAGTCAATTTGTTCAAAATGCAATTACAAGCATATGATAATAAATCCAGTGGTAGTTGGTTATCGAATATCAATTAACAGGCTCCAATAAATTTAATATTGTTGAAAATAAAACGTAATAAATTAAAGTTTGCGATGATATTAATTATTGGTTAGTAACGCTAGTAAAAACTTTAATTTTGGGATAAGGTTGGATAAACAAAAAACCTGACAAAAATGTATAAAAAAATCTAAACAGCTCTAAGTAGAGCATGGGTTTTGAATCTTGGCACAAGCGAATAATTTTTTTGGAGGTGTTTCTCAATTCAGTTGATTTTTTATTTTTATGTTTGTTACATAACTTGGTCATTTATGAACCGATTCAAAAAAACTTTTTTATCAGAAAAAATGTATTTTCAGAATGGTCCTATATAAATTTCATCAAAAACGGTTCACTAGCTTGGTTGTTAATACAATATAGCTGGAAAAAACAAGTCATAAAAGTAAACGAAATTTTCTGTCTTCCCTGTGACTTTCCAGTGGTTACGAATTTCAAAAAATCATAAAATACTAAAAAGCGTAAAAAAAACTTTTTTAACCGACTGATTTCAAAAAAAGGAAGTTCTCAATATGATTCGGTATTTTCATACGCTCAAATTTCGTTCAATGTGGTTTTCTTCTTTTTAAAACATAATTATTTAACGACAATTTGTCATTAAAGCTTTTACAAGCTCATAAATACTTTAAAACGAGCTTGCAAATAGCTCTGTCGTAAATTTAATTCGCACACATTAAGATAATTAGGCGGCTAGGCAGATTTAAACCAATTTATCATGATAATATTAAAATGCTAAAATAGTTACTGCAATTATTTTGTGCGAAGGTTAATTCGTTTGTTGATAAGCACTTATTTATTACTCGACATTTATAATTGAACTGATACACAGTCAATAGATAATTATACATATAACGTATAAATTGAGCGGTGTTTTATAAACACACTAAACACTTGGAAACAAACTGTTCACCCTTTTGGTAAAAGGTAAGTTTATTAATAGGTTAATCGAAATATTATTTAATAACATAAAAAATACTTTATGTAAGTATTATTATTGTAATTCAATGTTTTTTTCTTATGTATTTACCTAAGTTAAGGAAAATAACTTAATGTGGGTTTAATTATTTAGAGTGCTGAAATGTACAGAATCAATATGGTAATCTCTACTTAATATTATAAATGTGAAAGTAACTCTGTAATTGTAATTTGTAAGGGTCTATTTGTTACGTTTTCACGCCAAACCGCCGAACTGATTTTGATGATTTTTTGGATATAGATGGGAACTTGGAAAAGCTCATAGGCTACTTTTTATGTAGGTACCATGCGTGTGAAGCCGCAGGCAGTAGCTAGTACTTCAATCAATTTTGAACCGTGACCTCGAGCCGCAACTCACGGACCGTGGATCAAACTCACCTTGATGAAGATTCTCTAGGTGAATCGAAACAGTGTCGGTGCCTCCATTGACAATATAATACGTGAGTAAACCCCGTGTTTATCAAAATGTATAGTGCAACTAACAAATATTTAGAAAGTGAAATAAATGTATAACCTAACCTAACTGTTCTACATATGATTAAAACTTAAAAAAAATTTTAGCCGTCACGTGACGGCTGGCAGATGTGAAACATCGAAATTATTTTGTACAAGTAATAGGCATTAAAGTACAGATTAAGACAGGAACTAAATATGGCATGATGGAAAATACAATATTACGAATTTGTACGATGGTTTAGATAGGTATGTAAATAAAACTTAAACAAGTGTCGGAAGATTAGGTAGGTACCTACGAGAAGCATACCTACTTTAATCTTCCTACCTATGTGAGCCTGGCTGTTTAGTTTGCCTAGAACCCACGCATAATAAATAATTCCCAAATAGTAGGTACGTAATACCTACATACAAGTACCAAACATACTTTAATAATGGTTGCTAGGTTTGCACTTACCTATGTACCTACTCTTGAATTGACACCACAGATAGATTTTAGAATTTCAGAAATGCATCGCTCCGGGCCAGACAGTGACAGCGCTATATGTAAGAAGCGTTTGGCTATGTTATAAAGGATATGCGAACTGAATTGAACTTTGTTGCGTCGCCGCAAGAGTCGCTATTTATATTCCATCATAGCGCGGTGATGCGTCGCGACCGGCTGTATCGCCAGGCCAACAATTACGTTTACCCCTAGCCTATAAATGTTTCACATCAAAAACTCTCTTTTCTAACTGTAATTAGACAACTACCTTAAAGAAGTACCCCCTCGTCGAGTGTCTGCGATTGACAAAGCAATTATAACTATTGGTCACCATGGAGTATCTTGGAGTATCTTGGAGTATCTTGCACAGGAGTTATAAAATGTTCAGTTACTTATCTATATATTAATACGTGAAGCAAACACTTTGTACCCCTTTTTACGAAAAATGCGCGGACGGAGGAGTATGAAATTTCGTACACGTATAGTTAATATAGAGAAGTGCAGAATGCTATTTTTTTTTAATTAGGTATGCTTAAAAATGCATGAATTATGAATAACATATGGTCGAATTTCGACCAGTGGGCGACCACTACTTCTTGTAAATATCGAAGTTACAATAGAAAACAGTAACGTTTATCGATAAACTATTCATCGACGTTTCCCAGCCCTAAGTCAGAGCGGCCCAATAAGACAGTGGAGGCTAAGTGTTCACCTGGATCTCTTTCGCAAAAACGCCTTCGAAATGAGGCCCTGAAAATTATCTCCCAAATTGAACTTGGAGACGAGACTTTGCATAAAGGTTTCATTTGAAAACAAGTAGGTTCTTACCTACTTAGTACCTACACTCTTTTCTTTGTGAATTTCAAAGAGTAAAGAGTTGTTTAGTCATTTACTCGCAAAGAAAATACAAAAAACATTAGCCTAGTTTCATCAGAAATTTCATCATCATCATTCTGCTCATTTGACCCACTGTAAATTAGGGTTAGGTAAACCTAATTAAATAAACGGTAATACTTACGTACTAGTAAAATACTTACGTATACATTGGCAATATTTTCTTAATTTTTTTCAAGTGAGTGTTGTTTTGAAAAAGCTACTGCTACTGAAACAAAACGTCGGGAATCCATTAAGATGTAATACGCGATCAATACTCAAGCAATAAAGCAATAAATATTAAAATCATTATTAAAATACTATTATATCATGAAGCGCTTCAATAAGAATATAATATAATAATATTTATCTAGACTAAACTACGGAGATGTTGTTTATGTCAAGTCAAAGTCAAGTCTAAAGATACTTTATTCAATACAATCACAAGGATCACTTTGAAACGTCTTACATACTAGGTGAATTTAGGTGCCAATTCATCCTATGGACCTCAGTTACTCAGTAAGACTCAGCCAATGATATTATGTTAAAAAATTAGGGACTCAGCGGTTAAAACAGCGCCTGCATAATGCATTCTGTCGATTCTGTTTTAATGTCCCCGCTAGGAATCACATTACTCCTTTCTTAAACAATGCTGATATGCACATGGACTCTCGTAGAGAATTCCATTCGGCTTGACTTGTCTTTGACGTTCTAATGTTTAAAAAATATCTTAGCTATATAAGGCACTTCTATTTCACTGCCATAAAACCGCAAGTGTTGGAATAATATCAATCAATGAAATAATGCCAATTGCTAATTGATACTGATATTGATTCTATAAAGAATTCCATAATCTTTATTGTGGTGTTGCAGATGTCTCTATAGACGACCGACGGTAACTGATTACCATCAGACAAGCCGTAAGCTGCATCCAGCAATAAAAAAAGTATAAAGTAAGTAGGAACTCACCTAGATGGGTACAGATAATCAGCCCCCGCTACTTACCTAAAAATTTCCTTTCGAAAATACTAAGATACCTTATTTTCCTCCATCTACCCTAAAACATACATCTTCATAGTAAATCTTCTAATAAATCCTGTTTTGTTTATCCAACAAGAACTTTGTATCAACTTAAAAGGTCTCACTCGTAAATTCTTCAAGAGGATTTGAAAGGGCCATCCTTATTCCTATAGGTAGCTAAGCTACTAAATACATTTAGAGTTTTAGATGAAAAACAAACGAATTTTCGTGTTTTCTCGACTGAAAAATCTTACTTTAGGTAGGTATCTAAATGTAGGCATACTAAATGATGATACAATTCTTTTAAAGGTATAGGATATGTTGGTATGACAGGGCCAACATATTTGAGCCATTTGGAGCCCAAACCCTGGAGCCCATCGCTTTGTCAAATTATTTCACGGCGTCTGATAGAAATATGACCCAAGAGCTAGCTCCTATCTGGCCCAGCGAATTAGCATTGCCATTTACCAGGCCAATACCGGCAGTGCCAATGACGCTGTCCTCTGGCAGTGATCTGGATCAGTTGAGCCATGTATTGATAATTTGTAAGGGTCCTTAAGTAGGCCCTACACAATGTATTTTGTATTAATATATATTTTCCGTACATTTCTGTTAATAAAGTTAGTATGTTAGCACGTTGTAAAATTATTATCATAGGTAGGTATTCGAAACCAGGGAGGTAGGTAGTACATAAACAGTAAGAAAAAATTCAAGACAAAACAGTATTTATAGATATTTAGCGAACTTCAAACAGACATCAATACAAATAAACTTGGTATTAAAATATATTTTGTTTGTACGATTTATGATAACGCCTGGTCAAATTATTGTAGCAATAGCATCTTTATTATGCTTGCTCATACTAAAGCCATAAATCGAACTGGGCCTCACAGATTTATATCCGCACTGGATAAGCCAGACCAAAATGTTTCATATATACTAAACTAACTAGTTAAGGTATTTGATAAAGCCTATCTCTTATCTATATTGTTTAGTAATTTACGGGTATTTATCGCGTATTACCTTGTAATTTATCTATCTAGACGTTTCGGATATATTCCAATAACCGTGGTCTTATCCCGTTAACTACTAAAGGTCTATCTTATAAGCAAACACTAATAAAATAGGAATCGTTTTATCCATCGTTTCCAGATTTTTGTAAAATAAGTAGACCTACTTATTTAACTAGGGAAGGTTAGGTAACTTTTAATAAAAACAAAATGCTTCGCTATAAAAACCAAGCACAAAATAGTTTTGCAAATTTAATTTGAATCAGCACCTTTCGTGCTTCCGTTATGAAGTCAAAGCTTCAGGGTTAAAATTTAATACTTAATTTTATTATGTTCTGCCGTCCTACATTTATTTATTTTAAGAATGTAAATCGGAGATTGACAGAATGTTCGTTTGATGCATATTATTACTGAGGATATTACAGTTTAATATTCAGTAAGTACGCCGGGCGTCGAGCGTGCCTACGCTACGCGACGAACTTCTTTGAATGTTACATTACAACAATCAGTCCCTCCCTCCCTGCAGGCATCGACGCGAGCGCAACGCACGCTTGGAAAGAGGAAAATTGAACTCGTTGGATGGATAGTAATTACCACAGATTAGAAAATATTAGTGATCTGTGGATGGAGCACAGCCGAGCATATAAATTCGAGACGGACATTCTCAAATTGAACTATTCCCTCCGTAGACCAAGACACGTTCTTGGTGATCCCGATGATCTGATCACCGCCGCTAACGAGGCGGCGACCCAGTCATCCAGTTCGGACAGAGTAAACACTCTACAGATACACCGACCTCGCCGGCGAGGTCGAAGACGTCTCTCCGTTCCCGCCCTAGTTGGGCCGTCCCCCCAGGCAACAGCCCAAGCCGAGGTTCGTACCTAAGTGGTGCCCTTGCGTTTGTTGCCAAAAAACCTAAATATTTTTAGGTCGAGCGCCATCTGCGCTCGCCAAAAGATCGCTATAGTCCTAAGCTAAGTCTGATCCAGTTTATGTGGTCCTTGTTTCGTCTGTGTCTGCAGTTTAGCCAAGGGGAGTAAATACACGCGCGACTCCGTGACGCCACAACCCACTGAACGGGTGGAATCACCCCTATCTATGTATCTAGCTAGCATAATAATGTGTAGAGATGGAGTAAACTCACATTAGTACCTAGTAGGTAGGTAGGTAACAATGCCAACAATCAATATTTTTACTATAAAAAAATACGATTTTATATAACAGCAACGAAAAATAAAAAATGTTTTGAAAAATCCGTTTGAGCGTAAATAATTCGGTAATGCAGTGCTGCGCGTGAACGTTTTTATAGCGAATTAGAGCTCTCCATAAAAATATTAACAAATGATAATTATTGTTTATTAGCAACAGTGTTGTTATCTATTGGTGAATAGTAAAACTAGTAAATTTTTGCAAAAAAACTTTGACAACAGCCTGAGCGACCAGTTCCAATCAGCTGCCATCTATCATTGAGTAGTAAAACAAATGTATTTAATGTTGCCATATTATAAAAACATTAAATGACAGCGTCTAGTAATCTAGTTGATAAGTACCGTTCTACTAAAACCGTTGTTGCTTGTGGTACATAGTTCATCCAGAAATATAGGAACGCATATTTTTATTCGTTGGTTGGTTGGTTTCTGAATGTTGGCAAAATCGCTTTTCTTTTTCATTCAATTTCAAACGGTTTTCGATTCGATTGATGGCGTTTGTGAATTTTGTAAAACATTCTCAAGAGTTTTTTTTACAAAAATGTCCATTTTTTTTGAACTAATACCGAAAATAAAACAGATATCAAATACGTATACAAAAAACTTCGATGATGACCTCAAGGTAAAACTAAAACGTGTAAATCTGATAGTTTGGTTGTCCTTTCTACAAAGTGCTCCAATTGTGTTTTCTAGATATTTTCGTTAATATAAGTTTGTGAAATAGTGTGTTCAAGTGCTAAATAATATACAGAAACTGTGATTTTTCAGGTCGCGTTTGAAAGTTTGGATAAGTTTGAACAAGGGTATCAAAATGAAAAAAGCCGAGGGCGGGAGAAGGCCCAAAAAGATAAAATTGGAATGACGACCCTTCAGAGTATCAATGAAGACGATGGTATGTCATACATTCTGATATTTTAAAAGTTGTTCTTATAATATAAAATAAAAACAGATGGGTTAGTTGATAAACAGAATCTATGATGGCACCAGTTATTCAACAGTTATTTCATAAATAATAATTTCTAGTACATACTTACATACCACAAATGTTAAAATAGGGGTTGATAGACATTCGTAGAGATATATGAATTGATTGATGAAACATAGATGATTGGTCACAGTATGTTTTCAATTGGTTGTTCAGCCCTATGTTGTGGGACAAGTTGAAGGAATTATTATGCCCTGGAAGATTAGCTAAATATACCTACTATACTATGAATTAGTATGTTCCCTGAGATAATAAATGAATAAATATTGATGAACAATTCAAACAGTATCATTTAGCTAAGCTAAAACTAAGCATAGCCTGTACTATTGGAACCAGATGGCTTTAGAATACTTATACTTTAAATACATAAGTACTTAATGTAACACCAACAAAAACAATCATTATGTTCATCACACTAAGAATGTTTGTCCTATCCAATGCACAACCTACAGTTTATAAGACAGAGTTACTGCCATCTGAGCTGTAAGGCCAGCCAAGTCAAGTTTTTCTTTATTTAGGTGACCCTAACAACGAACCAAAGACCAAGCGATCAAGCAAGTCGAACTCTAGCTCAAACCGTACCTCGACGGACAGCAATGGAGAACAGAGGTCTAAGAAACGGAGCAAGAATGAGGTTGATGATATGTCCAGCCCAGAGGTTGATAAGCGCCAAAAGAGAAATGCATCAGTCAAAGCTCAAAGTATTATAACTAAACAGGTATGTGTTTTGTTAGGGGAGAGCTACAATAGTGAAGTTTAATCATCATATATACTTGAGCCATGGTAGTCCCATATTGTATACCATATGGGTGGTTTCATTGATGATGTAGTATTTACAGGAAGTTAGTGAATGCTGGGGTTTAATTAGATCATCTATAAAAGCATTTGGCATTGATCAGGTTTAGTGAAGTTATATTTGGTATAATTGACAGAGGATATAAAGATTTCTTGAAAATATTATGACACATTTTATCATAAAAGCTGGTAAATTTCAATCCAATATGGATCTGAAAATGACTGCAACTTACTGCATTCATTATTGATGCATTGTGATTTGTCTGAAAAGTTAAATCCCAATTCTGTCTGTCTGTCACGTTTTCACACCTAAACTGCTGAGCTGATTTTGATGAATTTTGGTATAGAGATACATGGGTCCTTGGAGAGAGACAGCAGCTGTTAAAGATAGTTATTATCGTCTCGAAAGTGTTGAATCTGCCTGTCTGACTGTTAGTTTTCAGTTTGAATGAATCTTGATGAAATTTGATACGGATATAGGCTACTTTGTATACAGGTACAACTCTTGCAAAACCTGGAGAATTAACATGTTATTTGTACTCTATTGCACACAAAATAACATAAAATTGGTTGACCTAAATGCCAACTAAAAGCTAAAGCCAAGAAAACATGCGCTAACCCATACTTCTGTAAGTCAAATCACAATAAATTTTGTCAAATGAAAGCATAGTAATATTCTTAGTTCTATCTCTGCATCATAGCATAAATGTTTGTGATGTAAAAGATTACTTGATTCAAAGATTTTAAGCAATTGTAAGATAGCTAACTAAGTGGTTCTTAACAGATCTATCAGATTTCCATCTGTTGATCCTGCCTTTTCAAGTATTGTTACACTATGACTGAGATTTTGGTGCAGTCTATTAACTTACCAGACTTGTTCACTAGCTCATACAAACATAGTAGTGTTTAGAAGATTGAGCTAATGCAAAATTAAATCATAACTCTCAAGGTCAATTTATTTTACCTTGAAAGCCTTAACAAGTTCATACATGTTAGTTTTGAATCTAGTTTTTATCCTTTTAGAATTCTGGTGTGTGTGCTATTTCAATTACCTACTAAATTACATATAAAATTGCTTCCCAGACTCGTAGATAGATCTCTTCTTATCTATCTAATGTCTGAGGTGGTTTCACATTTGATTCAGAGATACTACACTTTTATAATAAGTTATACTATTTTTTAGTATGATAAAATTTTCAATTTTTTTTATGATTTTAATCGGATCAGAATTATTCAAATTCATTAGTATAAATTTAATGTAGTTATTCACATGTTTGTACTCACGCGAGATATGTAGCTCTTCTATTTATAATTCTACCTAATGTAGGTACCATGTCTTTTGTGAATGATACTGAATCATCGCTTCCCGCTGTCTGTCTGTCCCTATGTATGCTTAGATCTTTAAAAATACGCAACGGATTTTGATGCGGTTTTTTATAATAGTTGAGTGATTCAAGAGGAAGGTTTATATGTATAATACATGCATAATATAGAAGAGAAACACTAATAATTTTAGAGGTTTCTATTCACATTAGACATTCTGTAGTATATTTAATAAAGCATTGCACTCGTGCGAAGCCAGGGCGGGTCGCTAGTATTGTATAAAGATATCAATAAATTTATACAACACATATCAGTGAGCTAGTGCGTTATTATCATTATAAAATAAACTCATAATCAGTGACATTGAATTTGCATATAGGCTAATATTTATGTAGGTATGGGTTGAAGTTAGTATCTACATTATGCACATTAGTCAGTATTTCGTATGTAACAGATTGCAAGCCCTATCATTGGTCATGTCCATCTGTCTGTCAGAGATCTGATCTACAATCAATGTCTATCAGTTTTCATAGATTTCTGATAGACATTGATTGTAATTAGAGTTCCATAATCGCCATACAGATCTCTATGACAAGACATCCGTCTTAAGGAGGTAGTGATTAACAGATATTCGCATTACCTATCTGGGCTAGTATTTCACTAATACCATCCTGGTGGTAAGACTCTTCTTCAAAACTCAAGTCTCTCTGGATACCAGCACAGTGCCAGACATTCTGCCTCCACATAGTGGTGTGAAAGCATTACTGTGTGCCGGTTCGAAGCGCATAGGAGCAAATAGACACCGGGCAAATAGACAAAAGAACTTCCCCTCTACACTTAAAAACCTCTCTCAACTTTTATAATGTTAATCACTATAAAATTGTGCCATCCCTTTTTTGTACGATGGTGACAGGTCAATTCTTAAACATTATTCAAGTTGAGGGGCGTAAGAGCACTTATGTGATACCTCCTGGTATGGCAGGAGAGGTGTAAGAGCACTTATGTGATACCTCCTGGTATTGCAGGAGAGGTGTCAGAGCATTTATATGATATCTCCTGGTATGGCAGGCGTCATACTTACTGTTAGTTAGAATTAGGTGATTCGTAGTTCGTAGTTCATAGTTATTTAATGGTAAACAGGATTACAAGTCATTCTTTGTTCAGTACAATTTCTCAAAATAATTAACAAATATATGCAATAATTACTTTTGTCAAATTAAATTCAAATACAATAACATCATCCTTAAATTATAAAACTACTAATATTCGTCAAATTCGTATAGTGCGAGCTCGTATGCTTGTCTGCTGGCTCAGTTAAATAAAGAAACCTTTAATGCTTATTTTAATGCTTATGTTACTCTTCAAAGGTAAATGTGAACCTAACAGCGAAACTGCGTCGCGAGAAATCAAATGATAAATTGGACAAGAACGACAATGCGGAGAAAACTTCTCAAACACAGAGGAGTCGAAGACGGAAAGATGAGGAAAAGGAGAACTCGGAACCTAATGTACTCACTATACAAGGTGAGTCCTATCCTGCTAATATTAATATTAATTACGTGACAAGCGGTTTTGTTATTTAATCAATCTGATATGTTTAACATACTTCAAAAAAGAGGAGGTTCTCGATTCGGGTGTATTTTTTAATTTGATTTTCTTAGTTTGTTACCTCATAATTCATTAATTTATGAACCGAATTGAAATTTATTTTTCATGTGAAAGGATATGATTTCCGCTTGGTTCCATAGAAATTTCATCAAAATAAGTTCAGTAATAGCTAGAAAAAATATGTCATCCAAGTAAACGAAATTTCGTAATTTGATTTCCTGTGACTTTTTATTTTATTTTAATTTCGAAAAATCATTATTGTACTAAAAAGCTGAAATTTAATTCAAAGACGTCTGTTTTCGTTTTAGTTTTTAAAACGTAATTATATAATAAGCTTTAGGATACAGTTTGTGTTTAATTACATTTTTGAATTGGCCAATGGACAAATCTATCATGTCGTTCAACGCAACTTACATTTCTAGAACTAGCTCTATATATTATAACTAGCTGATCCAGTCACGCCTTGCTGTGGCTCAGTAGTTCTAATATGTATGACAACCTCTGTGACGCAGTGGGCCAAGGTCCGGCTGTGACGCAGAAGGTTGCGGGTTCGATTCCCGCCGCGGGACAAATGTTTGTATGATATGCAAGTATTTTTCTCGGGTCTGGGTGTTTGTATGTATTTACAAAAAAAAGTATATAAGTAGTATATCAGTCATGTGGTACCTATAACACAAGCTCTGCTTACTTTGGGGCCAGATGTTGTTGTGTGAAATGTCCGGGATTATTATTATTATGTTGAACCAATATACGCTTAACCAACCACTCTAGGTTGCTAACAGATGGCAGTGTATGTTAACTTCAACATCTTATAGCTTACACAAAAAATGTAGAAGTTAACCTACACCTGCCATCTGTTAGAAATTTATGGAACTTATTGTTGGAAAACATATAATCTGGAATGAAAAATATTGAGGTCAATAATCGGGATCTTCTTCTTATCGTGCCACTAGTTATTTCTAACAAGTGTGGTGAAAGGGTTAAAGTGCGCCTCAGAGGCTCCTTTCGTACACTTCCGATAGGACCCGCAGGAAAGACGAATCAGTACATGCGGTGTCGGTTCGGTTGCAGGAGCATAACGGCTGGCACCGAGCCGGGCTTGTTTCAAGTTTTCCTTCTCTATTGCAAGCTCTTCTGTTAATCAGCAGGGGACTAATGCCCAATAATTTGAAGATTATCGCAGTCGTTTCCATCACGAGTCTCCAACAGCACTCATCTGGGATCAGTTTCACGATCGAGATAAAAAACTATCCTATCTTATAAGTTTAACCAAATTACCCACAGTAATCCAAATTTCATAAGAATTGGTTAAGTAGGTAGGGAGTTTATCCCAAACATCAAACAAGAGACTTTCAATGTATAACATCTTTCCCTCTCGCTTTTCTGCAATATATGGAAGCCACTTGACGAGATTCTTGCCAGTTCTTCTCGGGCTTGGGTTAGGAGGAATTGGCACCTAAATTGCCATAGTATGTAAGACGTTTCAAAGTGATCCTTGCATTGAATAAAAATATTTTCGGCTTTGACTGTATTATACAACATAGCAATACCAAGTAGAGAGCACTGCCGGTCTAGTGGTAGTGACCCCGCCTTTCGTTTCTAATCGGGGGTTCGAATCCAGTCGTGCACCAATTACTTTTCGTTCAAAAAAATATGTGCGCTGTATCAGTAGTCTCAAATTGTGAAGGGAAACATCGTGAGAAAACCAGCATGTCGTAGAAGTTAAAAAGTTCGAAGATCTATGCCAAGTACACGAAAAGAGCCTTTGAGGCGCTTTAAACATTTCACCACCCTGGATCTTCATAATTAGTGACACGATAAGAATTAGAAGTCCCAGATAAGTCTTCATGGACCTATTTACAATGATTTCAATGTTCTAGTTAAAGAAGAGAGGGTATCTTTGCCCATTGAACCGATGGATATGGATGTGTTGCCATTGGATATTGCAGTCAAAGGAGAAGTGAATATGGACGGTATTGCAATGCCGCCGCCTGCTATGCCTGTACCTAGTAAGTATATTTATATACAAGTGAAACTTCTGATACTTTAATATACTAATATCTAGTAAGGATCCTACCTGATCCAGATCACTGCCAGAGGCCAGCGTCCCCAAGACACGTTGAATGCTAATTCGCTGGCCCAGATAGGAGTCGACTCTTGGTTACATTGGTAAACACGGGTGTTTGTTGTATCTAGGTGTTATAAAGAATCTTAAGTATGTAAAATATATAAGTATACTATCAGTCATCTGGTCACCATAATACAAGATATACATAGTTTGGAGCCTAGAACCACACAATGGTGGCAATTCGGTTGGTTCATTTCTAAAATTAGGAATTGTCTAAAATATATTTAGTTAGTCATAGCATTTGTAAAACCTATTCGGTTGGTACCATCTAACTAAATTACAAACGCTTAATTAAGTTAGGATAAGTTGGTAGCAGCAGAATACCAAAGGTTAATTTGACAGTTCAAAACCTAATTTTAGCTAAAATTTGTTAAGTTGGTGTTAACAGAATTGAGGCTATTGTCTAAGCAATGTGTACCAATACCAATATTTATTTGTTTAATAAATAATAAACATCAACAGAACCTCGCAGAGGCATCGCAAAAGAGAAGTCAGAGGAAAGCTCTGAAGATGAGTCGGGCAAAAAAAGAACCACAAGGACAAAGAAGCAATCGGAAGCCATGCCGCCCCCGCCAGGTTAATATCTGTATTAGCTTTTATGTTAGGATATCCTGGATCTAGGTAAAACTAGAAGCTAAAATAAACTGACTAAATTCGTTCATTTATTCCAAAACAGTTAATAAATAAGAATACCTCTGTGGCGCAGTAGACCAGTATGGCGATTATAGAACTCTTGACAGAATCAATGTCTATTAGTTTTGATTAGCAATCGGCATAATTTCAATCATAAGTTTGATTGTAATTGGAACCAGTTTTGACAAGATGGATTACTATTACGTACGTTCTATATCTATCTAAGACCAAATAAATATATGGCTGGAAACTGCCATGAATAACAAAAGTGAAGTCTGAAAACCATGCTCTTCTGTGTAAATACACGCACCCACGCACATACATCTACCCAAACGGTCCTTTTGCTCTTATTATATGCATACATAAGTATAAGTTATACTATTAAGTTATAAGTCATGTCGTGGTCAAAAAAACATATTACAATAAAAAAACACCATTTATTCAATATATATATAAGCAAAAAGCACGATTTCGGTGGGTGCGGGTATCTACACACAGGAGCACGGTTTTGAGACTTTATGTTGGTTGGTTGCGGCGCTCCGTCTTCATATTTATTTGATCTGAGGATTTTATTCATATGACAGCATGTATGACAATCAACATCAACTTCCGTAATCCCAATTCATCAATAGTTACTGAAAGTGATTATTATCAAAGTTTTGATAGTATCAAAAGTCCATAATCGGCCCGCAGGGCTGAGATGCAGAAGGTTGTATAAATATTTGCATGATTTGCAAGTTCATACAAGTTCAATTTGTCTCGGGTCTGAGTGTTTCTATTTATTAATGTATTTACAAAAAAAAACATATATAAGTAGTATACCAGTCCTATGGTACCCATAACATTACCTCATATTTGGGGCTAGATGATGCTGTGTGAAATGTCTGACAAATAATAATAAATAAAGAACATGCCAACAGATAAAAGTTATCAAAAAAGAGTATTTTATGTAAAAACTATTCTAAGCTATGAGTCAGGAATCCATGCAAATCTATAATACGCTCATTTAAACTGCTCTGAAATTCCAACAGCTGAGGAATGTTTCCTGAAATTTAAAATCGTTATGCATGCTAGATGCATTTAGGTCCTGGTTCCTCCTAAGCAAAGTTCGTGAAGTATCAGCCTTATTCTGTTACGCAGAGGTAACAAACATTTTGTAAAATACGAACCGTCATATTTTTTATTTCTTAATTAGCGAAACATTAAAATTACTCCTTTTAAATTGACTAAATTGATGTGTGCCTACCTCATTTTAGTCGTGTCGTGTAAATAGGTGCGGGCAACACCGCGGGAAATCTTTGCAATAAAATACGCGTCAATTTGGTAAAAAATATCAATTTTTACTTATGTTACAAGGAATTATTAAAGATTGTGTGCAGCTATTAATCCTAAGGTTTTAAAAAGTTCTTAGACATGTGCACGAATAGAGCCTTTGAGGCGCACTCAAATCTTTTCACTAAACTGGTAACAACTAAATAACTAGTGACAGGATAAGAAACGAATTGAGCAGGTACTTAACTAGCCATTAAGAACTTTCAAAAGAGCTTGTGATTTTTCGTCCGGTGCCTCTGACACGTATCACACATCGTCAACGTAACAGTGGGATATACAATGGCCGATGACGATAAATAAAGTAGGATATATAACCAATAAAGAGCAGAGGACTCAGAATGGAGCCCTGGGGAACACCCTGTTTATTCCTGTTTGACATCGGCTCTGAATACAAAATCTGAAACATCACTTTTTACCAGAGTGCAGCTACAATTCAATTCATTTATTTCCTCTTTTCACATGTTGCATGTACTTAGATTATGTCATAACAATATTTGGGATCTTATACAGAAAGTATTTCACAGAATATAAATTTATCGGCCAAAGCCTCGTCAATCTTATAGTAACTCTTATGTAATAATAGCCTTTTTATAATATTGAAAAATTCAGGGTCAGATTTAGATTTAATGTCAGTAGGAATTTTGTTATATAATTTAATGGACACACACATAAAACTCTTTAATGTTTTTGTCAGTCTAATCTTAGGAGTCAGAACATTTCTTTTATTCCTCGTGTTATACTTATGTGTAACAAACTTCATGTTGGTGATATTTTCTCTAATATAAACAATATTTTGATAAATAAATTCACCAATCATAGTCATAATGTTCAATTCTTTGAATTTATCTCTACAAGAGTCTCTATATTTGAGCCCTAAAATATATCTAACACAGCGTTTTTGCATTATAAATATCCTATTTGATTCTGCAGCAGTTCCCCAGAACATAACTCCGTAACTCATCAACGAATGAAAATATGCATAGTATACATCCTTAGCAGCCTTAGGCCCCCCCAGTTCTTTTATTTTTTTAACTGCATATGTAGCAGAACTTAGTTTTTTTGACAGCTCATCAATATGTACTGCCCAAGTTAGCTTTGAGTCCAGCCATACAATTTGGACTTCGATCCAAGCAATGTCAGATTGTTCGTACTTTACGTGATCTTTACTAGTCTGGCGAAATGTCACCGTCAACAGGATCGGGCGTGAACATTGAATACTAGTATTGGATATATCGGATATCTGCTGCAACTCGACTCGGCATCCGTAACAAAATTGTCAAGGATCATACAAAAAAGCGCTAAGACCAGACGAGTTAGTTGCCAGATTCTTCTCGAACCGGGGTTAGGAGGAACCGGCACCTAGATTCACCAGCGTGTTCTTACACGCTGGTGACGCTGAACACGATTCAAAGTGGTCCTTGTGATTTTATGGAATAAATAAAGTTTAGTATTGGTGTTAGCAGTCCCCGCCACGCGCGTCACCCGCGCCAGCTCCCGCGCCAGCTCGCGCGCCACGCGCCATAAGGAGGAGGAGGAGCCGACGGCTGAAGCGAGGCCTAAACGTACGAGGGCTAAAAAGGTACCTTTATATCTCCTTCGACCTCTGTGTCGCAGTGGGCTAAACAAGTCATTCACCCGAGGTAACCGCTGTGCTTTTCATTGCGAATCCGAGGAAAGCGAATATAAAAACGTACGTTAGATAAGGAAACGAATTCAATGTCTTTTTATTTTACATCAATCGACGACTTTTTAAGTTTACGGTAAAAGGAAGGGAAGGAGCCTGTGGAAAGGTTTTAGACTATCTCTGTGGCGCAGTGCACTTAGGGTCCAGCTGAGACGCAAAAGATTGCGGGTTCTATTCTCGCCGCTGGACAAATGTTTGTATGATCTGCAAGTCTTGGGTCTGGGTGTTTCTATATATGCATTGTATGCATTTATAAAAAAAGTATATACGTTGTATATCGGTCATGTGGTACCCATAACACAAGCTTTGCTTACTTTAGAAAGCTTACTTTGGGGCCTGGTGATGCTGTGTAAAACGTCCGGCATTATTTATTATTATTTTCGGATATGTTGATATATTATACTAGTAAATGCCTTCGCACGCGTGTTACCTACCTACATACAAAGTAGCATATGTCCATCTCAAATATACACTTTATCTATCTCCGTACCAAATTTTATCAAGATATGTTCAGTCTATAAATAATAATAGGTAACAAATAAGCAGACAGATACACTTTTGTATATATGGTAGTGGTAGCCTTCCGATCAAAACTTCTATGGCGAAGGCCAGCCTGTGACGCAAAAGGTTGCAGGTTCTATTCCTGCCGCGGGGCAAACGTTTGTTTATCTGAAAAGCATTTGTCTTACGTATATACATTATATACGTGTCATTCCAACGGTTTTTGCAGCGCACGCCAGACTAGATCGCAGATAGCAGAATTTTTTTTCCTACTTAATTGACACTTCAGATTTTCATTTAAAAATGAACGGACTGATGCTTCGAAAAGATAATATTCTCATAGGAATATTCTCATTGATAAAGAGTTCAAAATTCAATAATTATTATTACTTTATCTGGCTAAAATCATTCTTCATTTGTTTACAGAAAGTATCAATATCAGAACCTCAAAGCAATGAAGTGGACAGCACACAAGCATCGGTAGAAAGCGGATCAGGTATGTTACAAACGAACAAATATACAATGGTAATCCTCAGGCTTGGTAGACATCTCAAATTTCTAGTCTTTTGACCGCCACTTTTACGTACATTGTGAGGATACCGGCATCTCGTAGAACCTAAAAAGTTCAAAGATGTGCCAAGTGCACGGAATGAGCTTCTGAGGCGGACTTTAATCGTATATCTATTTGTGCACGACCTGGTTCGAACCTACGACCAAAAGAACAAGTTAAAGCTTTATTTCATTCGTTTCTCTTTAACTAGAGACTAATAATGCCGTTGGACACTTTCTTAAGTATAATTTATTATACATTGTTAAAACAAAATTACTTATTATGATATTTGGCTAGATTTGTAATTTATTATTTAGCGTATGATTTATACATTGTTCTTGTAAATATCGAGATTCTGTCTCTCGGCATACCATACTACTTCTGGGACACCCTGTACCTAGATTTAAAAATATAGCACTAGATTTAAAAAAGTCTTCTAGCAGACTCTACCAACAATGGCCTCAATTCTGTTGGCACCAACCTAACTAATTTTAGCTAAAATTAGGTTTAGAACTGTCAAATGAAACTTCGGTATTCTGCTGTTACCAACTTATCCTAATTTTATTTTATCTAATTTTATTAAGCGTTCCTTATTTAGTTAGATGGTACCAACCAAATAGGTTTTACAAATGCTATGACTAACTAAAATATATTTTAGACAATTCCTAATTTTAGAAATGAACCAACCGAATTGCCACCAGTGTCCTGTCCAAATTAAATTTGTTCAATTAAATTATACAAATATCCCATAAAAAGGTTGTTCAGTTTTTCCAATATTAATTTCCTTAAAAATCAACTCCAGCTTTATAAAACATTATAAAACAAAAAATATCTAAGTGATGCGCTTACCTACGAATAGTATTGCCTTTTATAATATGGATTTATCTGTACAATAATCATGGTGTTTAATTTGTTATCTATTTTGTGTAGCCACTGCATCGCCTGCGGAGAAACCGCGGCCCAAGCGAACGAGAAGAGGCAAAGCTGCGTAAGTTTACTACAACTCTAAAGACAACCTAATATTTAAAACTAGTTTCCGCCCGCGGCTTCGCATGCGATGCCTTCTCGAAGAGTCCATCTCCGTGCCAAGATTCAACATAATCCGTTTCGCCTTGAATAAGTAACAGACATAAATACAGACACTATGGAACTTATTTCACTGGCCTCTAAGCTCAGTTGGTAGTAGCTCTGCCTTCTGCGCTGTATGTTGTGGGTTCGATTCCTACCCAGGATGATCATTTGTGTGATACATAGATGCTTGTTCTGTGTTTGGGTGTAATAAAGTAGATTCAAGATTTAAGATATTTATTTGCAAAAATAAGTGTACTCAATCAATATCAACCTTTCGTAATATCAATTCTGTTTCGATATAGTCAATATAAAGTTCCACTTAATAATATATAAGTATACCACTGGGAATCTTAGGGCTCTTATACACAAGTAGCATATTGCCAAGGTATTATTGCACTAAAATTAATAATAATAAATATTGAAGGACACACAACACCATCTAACTCCAAACTAAGCATAGCTTGTATTATGGTTACCAGACAACTGATGGACTACTTATAAAATTTTAAATACATACTTATGATACTTAATAACACCCAGACTCAGAACAGACACCTATGTTCATCACACAAATGTTTATCCTGGGCGGGAATCGAACCTTCGATCTACAGCACAGAAGGCAGGGCTACTACCAACTAAGCTGACAGGCCAGTCATATTCAGCCTGCTGCAGCATCTCAAATTTTATGTATTGTATGGCAATAAAGATATATATTTTTACCTTATTATTAGGTTAATTATTTAGGTTCAGTTTGAATGTTTTATTTATTAACGTAGACACAGGGTTAACATACTTAATACGAAAGTGAACACTGAAAAATGCATTAGTAGATAGTTTAGTAAAAAATTTTTTTTTTTTTTTTTTCATATAAAGTATCCTATGTTACTTCTAATACCTCCAAGAATATGTGTACAAAGTTTCATGATGATCGGTTAAGTAGTTTTCGCGTGAAAGCGTATCAAACAAACTTACATTCACATATAAGGTTGTCTGGCAGAGATCGCTTTCTAGCGATAAGACCGCCCATTGTACTACAGTGTAGCTAAACATAGTTTCTTATGATAGTCCAATGTATTTGTGGTGTGCAATAAAGTATTTTCTATTCTATTCTATTCTAATATTAGTAGGATGATTCAGTCAAGTCATTTAAATTAATAAATATTACATGCACATAATTTTTACACAGGTACTTTTATGTATTAGGACCCAAGTGCTAGCTCCTATCTAGCATATTAGCATTGCCATTTAACGTGGCAATACCGCCAGTGTTTTGGAGATACTGCTCTTTGGCAGTGATTTGGATCAGTTAAGCTATCTATAGATAGTTTTGAGTGGTCCTTAGATAGCTCAACCGTTTCACATGTATTTTATATTATCCTGTATGTTTCATTAAATAAATGTGGTATGTATTAGGTATAGATTAGTATCATGTATGTATTCATCTGAGCTATGCTTAGTTTGAGGCTAGATTGTATTTTGTCCACCCAAATTTATTTATAGCATGGATATGGATAAAAGTATAATTATTAAACTTTTTCCAGCTCAAAAGACCCGCCAAAACCGGTAGAACCGATAATGTCACCCAAAGAAGAACCAATTTCGCAGCCAAACTCGCCAATCCTGCAAAAAGTAACCAAATCTAAGAATAAAGGCAAAAACGACCTTACATCCACCACTATAGAGTCTTTTATAACCATAAACTCTACAGTTGATAAGCTTGATGGCTCGGAAATGGATAAAACTAAAGTTATAGCCAAGGATATGGATAAAACTACAGTTGTAGCCAAGGATATGGATAAAACTACAGTTATAAGCAAAGAAATGGATAAAACGATGGTTTTATCCAACGGGGTATATGATCATGCACCGGTTTCACCAAAAAATGTTGTGAGTAATTTTTAACTATCCTACAATATTGTAAACTAGCTGAAAAGCCCGCGACTTCACCCGCACCTTTGTGATTAAGGTCACCACAGGCAGAAGAAACCTGTCGCACAATATTGGACCTGATAGGCATTCGCATCTAAATCGGGATGAAATATCTTTGAGCCAAGGCAGTGGGCACTTTAGCCTGAGGTTTTTGAAAAGTGCAAGCGTCTGTAAAAGTCTACTTAACAATGATTTCACAAAGCCGCGTAAACTCTTTTGTGGGTAATGATGACTACTAACATAAAATAATGACATGTAGTACATATTTTTATGTATCATCAATTGTTTTCGCAACGCAAGCCTAATAATGACTGAGGATAATTTTTGATAGGTACCTTGGATTACATTGTTTCAATTTACGTATTGTTTTTAAAAAAACTCATGCATATAATTGTAGCATTTTATAGATGAAAGGATTTTAAAATTGGTTAAGTATATAGTTTTTAAGTTTGTCCATTACAAACATCTTTTCTGCTCACAATATTTGTTTAGATACCTCAGAAGCGCACTTTAATCCTTTCACCACACTGGTTCTTAATAACACGATAAGAAATTTAGATGCAAAATTTTCAAAAATTGTTTTTTTTTGTTTTTATCTGCAATCAGTCTTCAGACTATGCGCAAAATGATGAATTAATTAATCTAATATTTGCAAGTTGAAGTGGCAATGGGCAAGCCGTTGAGGAATAAAAGTTAAGTTAAGTTAAGTAAAGAGCCCCCACCCGATGGACTGACGACATTGTAAAGATCGCAGGAAGTCGGTGGATGGAGAGGGCTCAAAATCGTTCTTCCTGGAAATCTATTGGGGAGGCCTATGTCCAGCAGTGGACTTCTTAAAGGCTGATATGATGACGATGACGATGACGATTTAATTTAAAATAATTGATTGGTTTCAGCGCAACATGAATGATACAGTGGTAATAGAGAAGTCTAATCGCGATACCATAGTTGTGGACAAACCACAGAATAACATAATGAATGCAACAGTGGTGCTTGAGAGAGGTAATTTTATTAATTTTACTAGCTGCTCACCGCAGCTTTGCACGCACGCACAGACTGTGGTCTATGCTATAATAAATAACACATTGGTGGCAATTCAGTTGGTTAATTTCTAAAATTAGGAATTATCTAAAATATATTTAGTTAGTCATAACATTTGTAACACACTGGTTCATGAGTGGAGGCCGCGTGTCGGCAAACGTAGTGTAGGGCGCCTGTAGCTAGGTGGCTAGGTGGCTAGGTGGGCCGATCTTATTCCTAAGGCAGCGGGCAAGGATTGGAGGAGAAGAGCTGTAGATCGAGCTGAATGGCGTGCCATGGGAGAGGCCTATGTCCAGCAGTGGACTGACACGGGCTGATGATGATGATGACGAACATTTGTAAAACCTGTTCGGTTAGTACCATGTTACTAAATTAGGAACGCTTAATTAAGTTATATAAAATTAAATTAGGATAAGTTGGTAGCAGCAGAATTCCAAAGATTAATTTGACAGTTCAAAGCCTAATTTTAGCTATAGCTAGCTTGTTAGGTTGGTGTCAAGAGAATTGAGGCCAGTAACTAGATAGATAGATAGAAAAAACTTTATTGCACACCACAAATACATTAGACTATTATAAGAAACCGTGTTTAGCTACACGGTAGTGGGCGGTCTTATCGCTAGATAGCGATCTCTGCCAGACAACCTTTTGATGGATAGAAATCAATATAGCTGTATATGGGGTGATGAAAATAATATAAGTGATATATGATAAAAATAATATGTATTCACAGGATAACAAGAAGTGCAATACAGCAATACCTAATACTACAAAAATAAATAAATAATATTAAATACAAAATGATAAACTAAATAAACGAATACATACTTAAATAATAAACCTAAATAATAGCTATAGTTAACAACAATAGTTAACTAATGTGTTGTTTAAATCTGTTGCCATTTCATTAGACTGACCAGTAGGGCGATTATGGAACTCTTGATACAATCAATGTCTATCAGTTTCGATTAGCAATCGACATCAATGTCTATCAATTTCGATTAGAAATAGGCATTATTTCAATCAATCATATACGATGTAATTAAATGCTTAGTACGCTAAACACGGTTCTTACCACAATCGTACGTTGTAAATTGGTCGAGTTATAGTTTGACACCAACATCACATTGTAACTAGCGATAGAAATCGCAGCGATCCATAATACTAATTCATCAATAGCAACTGAAAGCTATTAGTATCAATGTTTTGATAGTATAAAAGTTCCATAATCCCCCACAGATGATTTGGGGCCAGTTGAGGCTGTGTGCAATCTCCGGGATTAAAATTTATTTATATAGTTATCAATGTGAAGTAAGTTCAGTCTATCATCGATCCAGTTACGGCGTAGAAGAAAGAAAGGAAGAAGCAGTTTTAATTTTTTTGACTTATCTGTCAGCTCAGTTAGTAGTAGCTCTGCCTTCTGTAGATTAAGGATTCGAATCCTTTCCAGGATAAACACTTGTGTGATGAACACAGGTGTTTGTACTGTGTCTGGGTGTTATAAAGTATCATAAGTTTTTAAAACTATTTAAGTATTCTATCAGTCATCTGTAGGGCGATTATGGATCTCTAATTACAATCAATGTCTCAGTATTCGGCGTTATTTCAATCGTTACTGATAGACATTGTTTGTAATTAGAGTTCCATAATCGCCCTACTGGTCACCATAATACAAGCTATGCTTAGTTTGGGGCTAGGTAGACTTATGTGCATTGTCCACAAATATATATTTATGCAATAAAATCACAAGGACCTTTTTTAATCGTCTTCTTATATACTAGGTGCATCTAGTTGGCGGTTCCTCCTATCCCCAGTTCAAGAAGAATCCGGCAAGAAACTTGTCTGGTCTTAAAGTTATTTTGTATAATTCTTGCTAATTTATGATACCTTACGATATAGTTGCAGATTTGAAACCATCAAACATGACGGAAGATAATTCCCTTCTAACAGATGACGAAAGCGAACAAGAGCACACGCCGCCTCGGAAAGATATTCCTCAAACGCAGCCTTCGTAAGTACATTATATAGTATTTCTGATACATATAAAATAATTATGTGTCTTACATAGTGTAAAATTTTCTTTCTTTTTTACACAAACAAACAACACACCAACGCACGCACACACACACACACATAATTACATAAAAACATAACACCTTGATTACTGTCAGCTTTTTTGTCTTTACATAGTATAAAATGAAGTCGCTTCCGCTGTCTCTTGACTTATAGCTTTTAAACTACTCAACGGATATTAATGCGGTTTTCAGCAATAGATAGGATTCAAGAGGAAAGTTTATATGTATATATGTAAAATAATTAAAAAATAAGTAAAATAATTCTGCAGCGAAATTTTAGTGGCATAGATCTGGATAAACTACAAAATGATGCGGACGCTATTGACTGGTCCCAACTTATTGACGAATCTTCTGTTGATGGTAAAGTAGAAGTATTTAACTCTGTGATAACTCAATTATTCGACAAACATGCGCCACTTAGACCAATCAAGTTAAAACACTTACCAGCACGATGGATAACAGCTGAGATCAGAACTTTCATGCACAAAAAGTTGGTAGCGAAGGCTAAGCTCCAATGTAGGTACACGGAATACAACAAAGAAAAATATATTGACTGTAGGAATCGCTGTAATAGAGCGTGTCGAGACGCACAACGCCGTTATATCCATAGCTCCGTTGAGGATTCCGACCCTGCAAAGGTCTGGAAATTTCCATTAGGAATTGGAAAATCACAACAGCTTGATAAAATCCCTCAACATTTCAACTTAGATTCATTAAATCAGCACTTCACTTCATCTTCCAACTTTGATGGAAACACAAAATCACAAACTTTGCAGAATCTTTCTTCAACTCCAATTCCTGACTATTCAACATTTTATTTTAATCAATTCACTGATTGTGATGTTAAGAAGAGCATTGCATCTATTCCGTCTAAAGCCATTGGTAATGATGGTATTAGTCGGAATATGATCATCCCCATCCACGATCAAATAGTCCCCGTGATCCGTCACATCCTCAATTCTTCTGTCTCCACTGGGGAATTCCCTACTTACTGGAAAGAAGCGCAGGTTACTCCACTTCCAAAAAAATCCAATCCAGCTTCTTTCTCAGAGTTTCGTCCAATTTCCATTCTTCCTTTCCTATCCAAAGTCTTAGAACGCCTTGTACATCAGCAACTCAGTATCTTCCTAACCAGAAACAATCTCCTTAATCTTTTCCAATCCGGTTTCCGTTCTGGTCACAGTACTGTTTCAGAATTAGTAAAGATAACTGATGATGTACGTAATGGTATGGATAATGGTAAAGTGACTGTCCTGTCTTTACTAGATTTCAGCAATGCTTTTAAAAATGTTGATTATGACATTCTTCTAGGTCTCCTCCGTTCTCTTAACATATCTCCAACAGTGGTTGAATGGTTTCGTAGTTACCTGTATGGGCGTCGGCAACGTATACGGATCGATGATACTTACTCATCATGGTGCACCATATCAGCTGGCGTTCCTCAGGGCGGCGTTTTATCACCTCTACTTTTTGCCATTTTCATAAACTCAATCTCCCAACATTTAACTTCATCGTACCACCTCTATGCAGACGATCTACAAATCTACACGCAAGCTCCGGTGGCGTTGTTGCCTGGTGCTATAACATGTATCAATCAGGATCTAAATCGTATTTTGGGTTGGAGTAGGGCTTACGGTCTTAAAATTAATCCCACGAAAACCCAAGCGATTTTCATTGGGGGTTCACGGATGGTGTCCAAAATTGACTGGTCCAGCCTTCCACATATTATTTTTGATGGAGTTCACATACAGCAGTGTGAGACGGTAAAAAAATTTGGTGTTCTCATGGACAGAAATCTGTCATGGGAACAACAGCTAACTGAAGTCAGCCGAAAAACTTTTGCCTCAGTCGGTTCTATTCGGAGACTGCGTGACTTCCTTCCGATTGCCACTAAAATTTCGCTTGCACGATCACTCCTTCTTCCAATATTAGACTATGCTGATGCCTGCTACTTAGATTTGACTGAACAGCAACTTAACAAACTTGAGCGCCTTCAAAATCTCTCCATTAGGTTTATATTTGGGCTGCGCAAATATGACCATGTCTCCGAATTCCGAAAAAGCTCAAGTGGTTACCAATTCGCTTTCGTCGGAATTTGCATTCTCTGATCGTTTTATATAATATTCTTTTTAATCCTACAACACCGTCCTATCTCAAAGAATGTTTCCAATTGTGTGGGAAGTGTGAGGGTGAGAGAGTGGAGAGTGTGAGAGAGTGGGTGAGGTGGAGAACCTCACCCACTCTCGATCCTTGCGCTCCTCTGATACTCTCCTACTCGCGACACCTGTCCACACCTCCTCATACTATGCCAATTCATTCTCAGTACAGGCTGTTCAATTATGGAACGCACTGCCTTATGCTATTAGACGCGCCAAATCACATAGTATCTTTAAATCTATGGTCAAGGAACACTTTTTGTCATGTTGTTAACTATGTATTGTTTGTTTCTTTACGTTATATTGGTATATTTATTTATGTATGTATTAGTTTATTTAGTTTATCTTATTGTATTATTATTATTTAATTTATTTTTGTAGGTAATATTAGGTATTGATAGATAATTGATTCAGGCGTGACTTTGCGGAAATCCATTACAAAACATTAAACAGATGGACAAATATTTAGTACAATTCCGCTAATCTATTCCTAAAGAGTTACCTCCAAAAGAAATTCGACACGTGTTTCGCCTCTCCACGAGGCATCCTCAGGAACACTTGACTCACTCCGCACCCCGACGAAAAAACACTCTGCTCTGCAGACTTGTTGCTTCGACCAACGTCAGAATAAGACTGGGCCATTCGCGCTCCAACTTTACTATTTATACACTCAGTCAGACCGGACTGCCACGCCACCCGTATAAATCAGCTGTTCCTGAGGATGCCTCGTGGAGAGGCGAAACACGTGTCGAATTTCTTTTAGAGGTAACTCTTTAGGAATAGATTAGCGGAATTGTACTAAATATTTGTCCATCTGTTTAATGTTTTATTAGGTATTGATGCATTTCACTTTTTGTTATCCTGTAAATATGTATGTACATATAATTTTTATCATAAATCACGCATAGTATTTTCATCACCCCCGATTCAGCTATGTTGATTTCTATCCATCCAAAGGTTGTCTGGCAGAGATCGCTATCTAGCGATAAGACCGCCCATTGTACTACCGTGTAGCTAAACATTGTTTCTTATTACAGTCTAATGTATTTGTGGTGTGCAATAAAGTATTTTCTATTCTATGCACATACATATTATATTACTGAAAAGCCGAAAAATTCAAAGATTAATGTGATGTCGTAACAAACATATATTTGTGTGCTTAAATCGCAAACGCTGGCTGGCTAAACCTTACGAGATGGATCAAATTAATGTACTACAGAATGGAATATCTTAAAAAGATAAAAAAACCTCCTAATATTTATCTCCTAAGGACACACAGTAACCGTTTTTATCATATATATAACAAAAAAAATGTGTTATATACCAAGCTATTTTATACAATACAGTATTATTCATTATCCAATGAAATACCATTACATACATTTCATGTAAATCAAAACTGCTGTTAACAGCATTTCATTAAAATTGTCTTAGAAGATATCAGATATTTAAAAAGCGGAGGCGGCTTGTCTGGCGGCCGCACGTCGCGTGCGGCCCCCGGCTGCCAGCCGGCGCGGCGGTGGCAAGGGGGCACCCCACTAATATTATAAATGCGAAAGTAACTTTGTCTCAAATTCTAATTCAAATTCAATATTTATTTATTCAATAAAATCACAAGGACCACTTTGAATCGTCTTCTTACATGCTAGTGAATCTAGGTGCCGGTTTCTCCTAACCCCAGTTCAAGAAGAATCCGGCAAGAAACTTGTCTGGTCTTAACATTTTTTTATATAATCCTTGACAATTTTGTTACGGATGCCGAGTCGAGTTGGAGCTGATTCATCCCAAGCTTTTTTGTCATCTAAATAATCAGATATTTTATAATATGCTTTAATAGACAGTTTCTGTTTAATTACGTTTTTAAATTTGCCAATCGACAAATCTAACACGTCGCTTGGGACCTTGTTATAGAAGCGTACACATTGCCCTATAAAAGACTTATTAACTTTAGCGAGCCTAACAGTGGGAACAGCGAGTTTATCTTTATTTCTTAACACTAGAAATACTATGATTATCGAATTTTCGTATATATACTGACAAGGCACTGTCATAATATTAATTTCTTTAAACTTATTTCTAAGTGATTCTCTAGGGCCCATGTTATAAATTGCACGAACAGCCCTCTTCTGCAACACAAATATGGTGTTAATATCAGCAGCACTCCCCCACAACAGAATGCCATACGACATAATGCTATGAAAGTAGCTGAAGTAAACGAGTCTAGCGGTATCTACGTCGGTAAAATGACGGATCTTTTTAACAGCGTATGCCGCAGAGCTGAGTCTCTTTGACAATTTATCTATGTGCGGGCCCCATTGCAGCTTATTATCTAAAGTAATGCCTAAGAACACTGGTGTCGACGAAATCTATCTTTTCGTTTTTAATTTTTACATTAGCTTTCACCTGTTTAGCGTTGGGCAGTATAAAACGAATGCATTTCGTTTTTTTCTCTCTAAGTAATAAGTTGTTACATCGTTAAGATTAGTATACGACTTACTAGTCGTCGCTTTAATTTAAATAAAAGTGACGTGTCATCAGCAAACAGTACAATCTCGTGATCATCCTTTACAAGTTGTCTGTCTGTCTGTTTGTTTGTTTGTTACATTTTCACGCTGAAACCGCTGAACCGATTTTTATTAATTTGGATATTGAGATAGATGGGACCTTGGAGACGGACATAGGCTTATTTTTATGGACGTAGCTAGCTAGTTATAATGTAAAAACGTTATTGGCTGTCGGTTAGTTTTGTGTATACTATTTTTAAATGCCTTGGATTTTATACTGCTTTTAAAAATACATCTTCATCATCATACAGGACCTAAACTAAGTCTCCATGACTTAGTGTAGGTCCTGTCTAAACATTATTGTACCTGTATTGCAAGAAATTAATAAAACTATTTTATTATTATCACTCAAGAACCAGTCTCCCCATCGGTTCTGCGGCATGTGACCTGCTCACTGCCATTATAGCTTGCTAATTCGCTGAGTTATGTCGGTGACCTAAACTTGAATACTACTAAATACGAATTCTTATTTTCCAGATCTGCAGTGAAAGAAAAAGTGCAGCAGTTCGAAGAACTGGCTTCCAGGGTCACCAGGACGAAGACACGAGCTATGGCGAAGAAGGAAGACCAGACAGAAACACACACGCCCCCGGACAAAACTGTCTTATCAGCCGAGACCTTGACCAAGATGAATAGCTTAATCTTCAACGGGAAACCTCATCAGGTGAAAATTTATTTCTTATCGTTGTTGTTGATGTTGATGATTGATTATTTACTAGCAACCCGTTCCGGATTCATAAGAGCGAATTATACAGCTACACCTTCCTCATTAATCACTTTGTTTATTGGTTAAAATCCGTTTTGGTAGTTTTTGAGTTTAAATCGTTCAGACAGTGACTTTGATTACTGATTTATTTGTTTAACAGATTTCAAGTTCAGCGTCAAAGCCCCGAGCTGTAGTTCCAACCGGCAAGTCTCTCATACCCTCTTCCACGTCCAAGCTCAGTTCCCTCACCAAGCATAAGGACGCGGCCGAAGATCTCAAAAGCTTCAGGATCACTGAGGAGGACGCTCGGAAGAAGAAGGAAGCTATGCTGGAGGCTAAGAGAGAGCAGCAGAAACGGTGGGTTCATTTTTACATGAATTAAATAGCTTGTTGATTCTCACAACAAGTCGATTGTTGTCTAAATAGTTGGTTTAGAAAGGGTATGATTAAGGGGTTGCCAATTTAATTGATTATAAATTTCTTAAATAAGGTTTGTCCGCAAAATAGTAGATTTGTCGCCAAACAATACAAGCACAATTCCATAATAAATTCCATATAACTATTAAGGGAACCTACTGGTTTGTATTGATAACTATATATATCAAATTAATTGAAAAATGAAAAAATATTTATTACAGCAAAAACAGAGTAAATCCTTATGCCTATAGCAGTAATGTAAAGCAGCAATAAAAGACAAATATTTTATTTTATTTATTAAATCTTGTTAATTGTTAAATTGCTTGTTAAATCCATTTAGATAGAGCATGCAAAAATACCGATTTCTGTGAAAGTAGAATTATAATTCTACTTTCACAGACATCAACCATTCGACGCATGGGACTAAGAAGTCCAGAGTTCGTGCGACAGGTTGTTACAGCAAACAAAGTACCCGCGCGAACCTGCCGCCTATGGAAGGTCCGGGGCACTGCATACCAAAGTTTGGTAGTGAGGTCATTATCGTCAAAACTACTATTAACAATACCGTATAGTAAGTTTGATTCTAAGTAAGTGCGTCTAGATTCAAGGGGTAGGAGATTGTACTTGTCCAATAGTTGTGAGTACGATAAACGCGATCTAAAGCACCTGTAATACATAGTTCGTAGAAACTTGCGTTGCACTCTCCTGATCTCATCTGTGTATTTTTTATATAAGGGATTCCAAATTGGCACAGCATACTCGACCTGGGAGCGGACTAGGGTGTTATACAAGTATATATGACTGGATATTGTCTTCTAGATAACAACACTTATTACAGATTCAGTGCTATCATGACAATGTAGAAAGCCAATTTAATATGATACTTTTTGCTTCGATTACTGATCTGTTCTGATATCGCAAAATTTTACTACTGTGTTATATGTATGTATTCTATTAAAAAAAACCGAGTCGTTGGGCAAAGATTGTATTGACTAATGGGGTAACTAATCTATATACTCTACGACTTACTACAAACTCGTATTCAGCTGAATTAATTATTGATCTGTGGATTGAGAGTGTTGTGGATCTTTTAGGACCGATCGTTGCGCCCTCTGAGTCTGTATGACGTGAGATTTAGCAGCGCTACCCCAGCAAGTTATGCAATACACTATAAGAGATTGGCAGAGTGCATAGTATACAGATTTGAGGGTCTCAAAGGAAGCAGAGTATCTGAGGTTTTGCATTACGCTTAGTTATTTTCCTAACTCGAGCTGAGAGGGCGTCTATATGGAACTTGAACGTGAGGTTTTTATCAAGATATACTCCCAGATATTTTAAAACCTTAACGTGCGTGAGCGTTTCACAGAAACAGGTTATTGTTATTCGGGGCTGATGCTGAGGCTTTGTGAAAACATAGGACATTGTCTTAGTTATGTTTAAGGTGAGAAGATTATTCTCCAACCATTCTGTAATAAGCGACATACCTCGCTCCGCGGATTAACACATTTCTGACCAGGTTATCTGCAGAAAGAATTGCAGGGTCGTCCGCATAACACAAAAATTTGCATTTTTAATTAAGATATCATTGATGTACAACAAAAATAGGGTAGGGCCCAAAATACTGCCTCGCTAAAGATCATTAAAAAATCGAAATAACCTAACCTACCTAACCTAATCAACAGATCTACCATTCTGAGGATCCTGCCATTATTTAAGGAATAAACCTATTATTTTGAAAACGAAGCTTTTATACATAAGTAGAAATAAATTCATCCATCCAAATCCATCTTGTATTTTAGATACTTAATGACATTAATTTGGTAATTCATACATGGGGACACTTTTTGTTTACCTGAGAATGAAAATATTTCGGGGCGATAGATCGATCAATTAGATGATCCAAGTTAAAGACAAGGATAAAAAATATGCGGACATCCATTCGGTGTCGGGGATAGCGATGTCTTGTCATTAGAATGGTTGTGGTTGCGCGCAGGAAACGCGAACAGAAGATGTTGGCGGCCGCGGCGGCGCGCGGCCAGGCCGAGCGCGAGCGGCAGGAGCTGCTGCAGCTGGCGGCGCGCGGCCGCGAGGAGAAGCAGGCACACGCCGATGCAGGGAAACTGCTACGGATGAAGGAGGCCGAACGGGTAAGGGGGAACCGCACCACTCTATTCACTCGACTTCGAGCTTCCGAAACTTCAGGTTGTAAGCGTCAGGTTGCCATTCATTCATTTTAATACTCTGCGAGTTGTCCTTGCACATTTTGATAAATCCTAGCTATATTCGCGTATTACTTTGTCGATGGATGCACCGGCCCTGTTTCGATTCATCTAGAGATTATGGAAAATCTTCATCCGAGTGAGTTTGTGCGATGAACGCGTGACCGCTCGCGGCAACTCGCAACCCGCGGATCCGACTCGCTCCGATGAAGATTCTCTAGATGAATCGAAGCAGGGTCGGTGCGATTCGTGAGTGATCCCCGTGTTTATCAAAATGTATGGGACAACTTTTAAAGTTAAAAATATTATTATTGCTGAGTGCTAAGTATCCTATATAAAAGTTAAGTGCCATGTGGAACTGTGTTGTTGACTAATATACGTTTACTTCAACAGAAGAAACAGGAGCTAGCGCGAAAAGTAGCGGAAACTGAAGAGCGGCGCAAAGCTGAAGAGTCTGCGAGAATGCAACGACTGGCTGATGAACAAAGGAAGGCGTTAGCGCAACGACGGAAGCAGATTGAGGAACAAGAGGCGTATGTTATCATAATAATAAATATCGGTGAACAATGCACAAAACACCATCTAGCCCTAATCTTGTAGGTGGTGACTGGATGATTTATTTTTAAATACATACATACTTAAAATTGATTAAGAAATACAAACATATTTAAATACATCGTACATATGTTCTAATGTTACCTTCTTATTTTTGCTCCAAATAAATATTTTGACATTTGTATTTGTAAGATACTTTGACGCCCTCTATAGCGCAATGGGCTAAGGCCCGGCTGGGACACGGGCCACGGATTCGATTCCCGCCGCGGAACAAATGTTTGTATGATCTGCAAGTATTTGTCTCGGGTCTGGGTGTTTCTATGTATAATACGTATGTCTCAACAGAAAAAAATATATAAGTACTATATTATGTGGGTACCTATAACCAAGCTCTGCTTACTTTGAGGCTAGATGATGCTGTGTAAAATGTCCGGCATTATTTTTATTTGATTTGCTTTTGCCCACAACTCTGTTCACGGGCCATGTATGTACGTGCATGTAAATCTATTAACTCCATGCTATCTATATGCATGCCAGGTCACGGTAGTCTGTGCTCTTTCATCCTCCGTTCAGTTGTTCCGGTGTGCTTGAGCCACAAACACTATAAAAAAATCGGACCGTCATCCACGGGCCACACATCCACAGACATACCAATAAATAAATAGTAAATATAATAGTAGGATTTAACATACTATTTGCTCGTACAGTATCACTCGGATAATTATTATCTCACGTTTTATATATCAGATCCAGCTTAATACTCATAGTTTGCTTTTTATTTTGTGGTATTTTGAATAAAAGCTTCAGATGAAACTGCTCCACACAAAAAAAAATACAAAAAAACAGGAGGTATAGAAGGAATATGCACCTAGATTCACCTAGTTTATAAGAGACTATTTTAAAATAGTGATTTTATTAATAAAAAAAATTGACTATGATTTTGCAGTATGAAGAAAGAGGCGGCAATAATGGCTAGAGAGATTGAAAAACGACAGAAGGAATACATTGAAAAGCAGAAGAAGACCAGACTAGAAGAAAAAAGTAAGTTTCTTACTACTAGCTACTAAGCTAGCGGTTATAAGGCTTGGACATAATATTTATCAGAATGTAAAAGTTTGAAAATATGTGCCAAGTGCACGAAAGCAGCCTCTGAGGCGCATTTCATTCCTTTCAACACACTGGTTCGAAGTAACTAATGTGTCACTAGATATTTCAAACCAGTATGATTGCTTAATATGCCCATAGAAGCACTCCGATGAAAATTCCACTGCGGATTTCCCAAGCGACGTGTTAGATTTTTCGATTGGCAAATTTAAAAACGTAATCAAACAGAAACTGTGTATTAAAGCATATTACAAAATATCTGATTATTTAGATGACAAAAAAGCTTAGGATGAATCTGCTCCAACTCGACTCGGCATCCGTAACAAAATTGGCAAGGATTATAACGAAACAGTGTTAAGATCAGATGAATTTCTTGCCGCATTCTTCTTGAACTTTGGTTAGGAGGAACCGGCACCTAGATTCACTAGCATGTAAGAAGACTATTCAAAGTGGTCCTTGTGATTTTATTGAATATAGAAAGTTTTGTATTTAGATATCCTTCCAAGGACTATCCTTGCAAAAGGTCAAGGCCAGTTAAAACTGAAAGTTAAGTTCAAAGACATGCGACAAATGCACGAAAGACACTTAGGCACGCTTTAATCCGCTCACCACTCTGGTTCGAAAAACCTAGTGACCAATACCGATAAGAAGAATGTCTGTTTATATTTTTATTATTCAGGATCAATCGACACCGTGAGTAAATGCTTGGATGATCTGCAAGTATTTGTTTTGGGGTCTAGGTGTTTCTATATAAAAAAAAAATAGTAAATCAATCATGTGGTTTTCATAACACAAGCTTCGCTTACTTTGAGGCTAGATGATGGTGTGTAAATTGTTCGGCATTATTATTATAATTGGAGTCGAGACCTTGAGAACAGGAGCCCACCGCGTTTTCAAATTATTTCACGGCGTCTGGTAGATACATTGCGTGACCCAAGAGCTAGCTCCTATCTGTCTCAGCGTATTAGCATTGACATTCAACGTGGCAATGAGTCTTGGAAACGCTGCCATCTGGCAGTGATCGGGATCAGTTGAGCTATCTATAAATCGTTTTAAACGGTCCTCAGATAGCTCAACCATTTCACATGTTTTTTATATTATTTATTTATTAAGTTGTACCAACAAAGTATACACCGAAATATACTAGAAAAAAACATACCGGTTCCAAAAAAGAGTTAAGTGCTACCTTAATTACAGGTACAAACCACAATGTAAATATAAAACAACAATGCCTAAAAATTCAAAAAATATTAGTTTACATGCAGAAAAAAGCTTAAAAATTTGATAATTTTAAATTGAATAAAAATACCTAACATAAAATTAAAATTAAAAATATATAAATTTAAAAACACAACAAAAAGAGAAACATTTATGAACATCAAGATTTAAGGAAACACTTTAAAATTTTCCTAAAGCTATAAAGCTAACCTAGCCTACCTATTTGTGTTAATATGGATAATTAGCTAATAACTAAAACTATTTTGTGTGTTCTAATTATCACTTTTATTTATATAACAATCAACTATAAAAAAAAAAAAAAACTAATAATACGAGAGCTAACTCTCGTATTATTAGAAAAAAACGACATGAGATCAATATATAGTCATAAAAATCAAATATAACCATTCTTATTGATAATAACGTTTTTAAATCTTAGCATAGACTTGAATCATCTTATAAAGAACATAAATCTCTGATCACATGTGTAATCACATAAGTGACAATGAGTAAACTTCACTAATTTTTAGTGACACTCAGGACACAATTGATTCGCGCACTGCAGCCATACATGCTTTTTACACGAAACACATTGGTAAAAAGATATCCGGTACCGCTTAGGTGGACATGTGGTACATTTCTTTCGCGTCTCAGGAGATAAATCCGAGTTATCATTCATCATTATCAATCATGAGTTATAAACTCTGCGCTGCATGTGCTGCAAAACCATGCCTTGGTCAAGGTTTTGATGAAAGCTCTTCACTTAATGGTTCTGCCTCCGTCAGCTTGATACAGAACTTGCGCGTTTACCGTACTTATGTCCAGCATGCGATAAAAGGTCAGCATGGGCCATCTTCGTGTACGGCGACTGCTGGTTTAGATTGAGCATTTTTATTGATCTCGTCCACTCTTCCTTTGGTAGAATTGTAATATGCAGTCAGGTTTTCCTGTTCTGTCATCAACTGCTAAGCCGTGATGCATCGAAGAAGCTAAAAGCACAGCTTTTCCGTTTCTCGGAACGTGAGACAGCAATGTTGTTTGGTTGGTAAATTTGTAAAGTGAACTGGCTCTCGGTAGAACTTGCCTACTTGTATTTAGTACTGAATTTCTCTGCTCTAGTACTTTACGTCTTTTTCTAGATGGTTCTGTATCATCCACTTACATGTACAAGGTATAATAAACCACAAATAACAATTTAGGAACACTGACAAAAAGTAACGTAAGTGGTGACGTAGGGCCTGAAAGGCCTCAGTGAAACATTAAACCCGCATAACTCACATCTAAACTCGAAGCTACTGAGAGGCACAAACCCGGAACGTACAGGGAAAGGGGTGAAATAACGTTTCGTTGGTGTTATCAGGCTTATGAGGCCCGACGTCACCAGTATTTCCTGGTGCATAGATTTGTCTCTCGCAGAGATAATAGTTTTCTTATTATGGATAGCGTTGGATGCTTCAGTAATTCAAAGATTCAAGTTGGAACATGCTGATATTTGGACAAAAAGGTCTGTAACTCATTGATCTGGGTAATCCTATTGGATTATTGTATACTAGCTGCTGCCCGCGGCTTCGCACGCATGCTACCCACATAAAAAGTAGCCTATGTCCTTCTCTAAGGTCCCATCTATCTCTATTCGAAAATTCATCAAAATCGGTTCAGCTGTTTAGACGTGAAAACGTAGCAGTCAGACAGACAGACAGACAGAATTACTTTCACATTTATAATATATAATATATAATATATTTATAATTTATAATACATATTTATAATACATTTATAATATATATAGTAGGTATCAACAGACACTCATTTTATGCTTCTAGTTCTGAAAATGACAATACTTTCATACAACCTTTCATCCCTTTTCAAGCCTTTACAACAATTTTTTACAATTAAAAAGTAGCCTATGTCGTTTCTCAGGCTATCTGTGTACAAAATTTCATTTAAATCGGTTCGGTAGTTTTGACGTGAAAGCGAGACCGACAGACAGAGTTACTTTCGCATTTATAATATTAGTAAGGATTATTTTGTAATTATTTGTGTAAATAAACATTAGTAGTTTATAATGATTACCATGTACATTTCCAGTGACCCCCCGAAAAGGCCCCGGGGCGCCGGACGCGACGGGCGGGACGGGCGGCTCTCACGTCCCGGAGCCCGTGCACATGGCGGACGGCTTCCAGTACCTCAACTCCGACGAGGACGAACAGGATCCTCCACCGCGCCCGGTGCCGGACTGGAGCACGAGTAAAGTAAGCGACGAGATTGTGCCTTTTATGCTAAAGTTACATCCTACTGATAATATCGGAACATTGATAAAAGTCAAAGTAACATTGATTTAAAATCTCTATTTTGGTAAAACCGAACGGTTTTATTGAAATATCGGTACCCGGCTCGTAACATTAGTAGTATTTGTGTTGTCAATAATGATTTGTGTGACTAACATTTTTGTTTTATTTCCCAGGCCCGCAAGCTGCAACTTGCGATTCAAAGCCAAATCTCGATGATCCACATCGAACGGTTATTCTCAGTGCGAGTGCACAGTCCTGATCTAAGAGATATATTCCCCAACATCGAGCGGAATCGCCTCAAGCGAACCTCTTCGGCTGTGTGGCGCACCCCGCCTCAACTGAGGACTGTGGTCGAGTGAACGAGGTAAACTATATCAACTTGTATGAATAACTAGCTGAAATGCCCCGCGACTTCGTCGGCGCGATGGTAGATATATTATTGAACAGGATATTTACCATGATATGCGAGTTTTTCTGCTTCCCGATATCGGCGCAGTTGGCGTGCTTCTGGCCAGATATTTAATTTTATTTATTTATTAGGCATCATCTAACAACCATCTAATAAATGAACAATAACATTTTATGGAATATGCACCAATTACAGACATGCACAGCATTGACCATAAAATACAATACAAATTAAATTATACTAAAAGAACTAAAATAGTTGAAACCAAAATATTAAAATATATATAATATATAGGTATATAAACCAACCTAATTATAAACTAATACTTGAAACTTAAAGAAATAATCGTAATCAATAAACTCTAAAATACTAGATAAATTACTAATATATAGGTTCTAAGCTCCTGTTCGTAGAGTTAAAATGAGACATTGCCCTGCCCCTTGGCTTACTCATGATATACGAGCTGAAATGCATAAAAAGCTCGCTGCCAAGGTCAGATACAAGCGCACACCGTCTGATGAAAATAAGGAGAAATACACTCACATTAGAAATCACTGCAATAGAGTGTAGAGATGCACAACGCCGATTTGTCCATGAATCTGTAGAAAATAACGATCCTGCGAAAGTATGGAAATTTCATTGATCATTAGGAGTTGGAAAATCTCTTCAAGATAATTTCTCAAAAGACATAAATATGAATTCCTTAAATCTTCATTTCTCATCTTCGTCTAATTTTGATGGACCAACCAAATTGCAAACCTTAAATTCTCTTAAATTATTTCCAACTCCTGACTTTCCACCATTTGTGTTTCGGCAATTCACTGATTGTGATGTTATAAAGAGTATTTCATCCATTTCATCTAATGCAGTAGGTAGTGACTGCATGAGTAAAAAAATGATAACACCTATCCTTGAAGACATAATCTACGTTATTACATACTTACTTAACTTCTCCATTCATTCTGGAATCTTTCCTGGTCTGTGGAAGGAGGCTCAAATAACTCCAATTCCCAAAAAACCTAACCCATCTTCCATTTCTGAGTACCGCCCTATTTCCATTCTTTTTCCTTTCCAAAGTCCTTGAGCGGCTAGTTCATCAGCAACTCAGCCTTTTCCTTAACACAAACGTTCTTCTTAATCCCTATCAGTCGGTCAGGTCACAGCACTACATGTTACTGTACTCATCAAAATCACTGATGATATCAGGCATGGCATAGAAAACGGGCTAGAAAACTGTTTTGTCCCTTCTGGATTTCAGTAATGCTTTCAATAATGTAGATTATGATATTCTAATAGCTATTCTTCGCTCTTATAACATATCTCCAACAGTAATTGACTGGTTTCGTAGTTACCTGTATGGTCGCCGGCAACGAATTCGCATTAACGATACTTTTTCATCCTGGTGTCAAGTGAGTGCTGGTGTACCTCAGGGCGGGCAATTTAGTGAGGTGGTCAAAAACTTAGGTATACTAATGGATAGGCATCTATCTTGGGAACCTCAGCTAACAGCGGTAAGCCGAAAGACCTTTACTGCCTTTGCCTCTCTGAAACGGTTGCGAAACTTTCTTCCTACATCTACCAAAATTGCGCTAGCACAATCCTTGTTGCTTCCTATTTTAGATTATGCTGATGTCAGCTACCTTGATTTAACTGAAGGCCAACTCAATAAACTTGAGCGTCTTCAAAATGTTTCTATTAGATTCATATTTGGCTTGCGTGAATACGATCATATTTCTGAGTTCTGAAACAGACTTAAGTGGCTACCAATTCGTCTTTGCCGAAATGCCATTATATTTCATCCTTCCACTCCAGTCTACCTTAGGAACGTTTTGAATTCCTTCATCTATCCAATTCCCGATCCCTACGTTCTTCTGAAACCCCTCAGCTAAAAACTCCTGTTCATACTACGAGCTGCTATGGTAGTTCTTTTACGCTGCAGGCTGTGAAGCTATGGAACGAACTCCCTGTCCCCATCCGGTATGCTAAATCCTTAGCAATTTTTAAGAACTTAGTTTATCATCACTATCTCATCACTCTCATAGATATATATTTATTTTGTAAGTATTTATGTATTATTGTTTAAGTATTGTTTTGGTATATAATTATATTATTAATGTTTAAGTAGGTATATTTTATTTTATTTATGTCTAGGTATATTTTTATTTAGTAATCACATTTGTTTAATGTATGCCGCGCCGTCCATCCTATTTCATGCATTCCTTTCCATCCAAAGGTTGCCAGGAAGAAATCGCTCTCAAGCTATATGGTCGCCCATTGTACCACTTAAGGATACACAAGTCAGGGGCACAAAGTAGTTAGTGGGCGCAGCTAAAATGCATGCTATTTCACCTAGCTTAGTGTGAGAAAAGGATAGACGTGCACCAAGGATAGAGATGAGCAGTAATGAAATAGCGTGATTATAATTTCGAGTCATATGATCAGATTAATCTATGATTTCTAAATTAAACCATTGCGTAAAAATAATGAATAGACCTTTGGCTCAAGGGTTCTCATGAAAAAACTACTGAATGTATTTATAAAAAAAACAAATAATTTATGCTTGTATTTGAATTTTTTTTTAGTTTGCGTACTCCTTTTGTTATTTATTCACACCTAAAGTTGCGCTAAAATCAGTGATGAAAAACGTTTTTTTTTGAGTCTCGTATCTTTCAAACCCATATTATTTTTACAATTTTGTATTGATAAAAGCATAGATTATGACAAGACAAATTTATATCACTTTTAGTTTTGGTTGTTCATCATCAGACGGTGGTATGATCATCCTTCGACGTTTGTATGGAAAGTTATATTCTATTCTATTCTAAGATACAAGCAGGTTCATCCTGATGAGAACCAAGTAAATGTTTGATAAATGTTTTTTTTTAAAAGGTAACAAGTCACCAAACTATTTTTATGGGTTTTTTGCGTAACTAGACTGTACTCGTTACATATTCATATTACATAATCAGATAGCTGATATTATCTATACTAATATTATAAATGTGAAGTAGCTCTTTTCTGTCTGTCTGTTTGTTACGTTTTCACGCCTAAACCGCTGAACCGATTTTGATGAATTTTGGTATAGGAATAGATGGGACCTTTGAGAAGGATATAGGCATATTTTTATGTAGGTACCATGCGTGCAAAGGCGCGGGCAGCAGCTAGTAATTATATATTTTTAAATACATACATTCTTATAATACCCAGACACAGAACAAACATCACATCACACAAATGTTGATCTTGGGAGAGAATCGAATCCTCAACCTAGAAGACCCTCAACGCAGAAGGCATAGCTACTACCAATTGAGCTGATAGGCTAACCTTAATTTAAGTGGTTACCTGAAGGCTATTTTTCTTTTTTTTTTTTTTCAGGTATTCATTATGTGTTGGACTCCTCATTGTATTCTGTCGCGGGCGGCGTCGAATTGTAAATATTATAATAGTTACACCCTGTATCTTATAATCTCGTTATTAGATAGCGTGGTGTTTCAGTATCCTCTGTCCTTGGGGTCTAGATAAATACCTTACACATTGTTTTCCTTCTCGCTTACGCTATTGCGAAGGTCAAATTGTATGGTTACTATACAATTACCAATTACAAATACCATACAATTAAGACAGCAGCGGTCTCGCTTCAGGCACTTTTCAGAAGCTGGTCTCATATGCGTACAATTTAATCTTTCCGTAGGTGTGAAAAGCAACAGGGATTATTTTTGGCCGTCTTGCGAAGTAAACATTACTCTCTTATATTATTTATTTTATATTTTATGACGACCTCTGTGGCGCAGTGGGCTTAGGTCCGGCTGTGACGCAAAAGGTTGCGGGTTCGATTCTCGCCGCGGGACAAATGTTTGTATGATCTGCAAGTATTTGTCTCGGGTCTGGGTGTTTCTATGTATAATATGTATGTATTTATAAAAAAAGTATATACCTAAGTAGTATATCAGTCATGTGGTACCCATAACACAAGCTCTGCTTACTTTGGGGCCAGATGATGCTGTGTGAAATGTCAGGTATTATTATTATTTTTAGAGTTATTTCCGGTTTTGTTATTAATGTTAATGTTTTTGTTGAAATAGAGCTAGAGTTATTGACTCTGGTGTGAATAATTGAAAAGCTTTGGGATTCGAGCAAAAATAATTCGTAATATAATTTTATATGACATTATGAAAGACACAATTTTATATAAAATAAATGACAATATACAACTTTGTGACATCATAAATAATAGAAACGCTTGACACTTGCAAAATTTACACTATTATGACACATACCACTAACGAAGAAGGCAACAGAAAGTAGATCTTATCTAGAACCCTCATTTAATACTAATGTCAATGAATAAAGATCTAAAAAAACACTTTATCTAATGAGAGATTATAATATAGACAGTTCTAGTGTTAGTGTAATGGACTAGCAATATTATTGGTATCCTATGTCTGTCAAACAATGAATTATGTGTCTAATTATATTAAACTTATCGTTTTCTCAATAGAGAATTGTCCTGTGTGATCTAGATAAGTTACAATCGGGGCGTGTGCGATAAACGAAATCACGTTTATGTTTACTTATTGTTTTGGACCATAGTGGCGCCTTTTTAACCTGACATCTTTCTACAGTATATACCAGTCCGTAAATATTACACAGAGCTTTGAAATTAAGCTTTTGCTTTAGAAATAGAAAACATGGTCGGCTTTGTAAAGCGTCATAGGATTCTGTTTATGAGAGCATATATCCAGTAGCACTTTACAGCGCCACTAACTTTCCCTTCTGCGCTGTAGTTTGTGGGTTCGATTCTCTCCCAGGACAAACATTGTTAACACAGATGACTGTTCTGTGTCTGGGTGTTAAAAAGTATCATAAGTATTTAAAAACATATAAATATTCTATCACTCATCTCATTCTATATCCCATCGTACAAGTAGTTTTGGGCTGGATGGTGTGCGATCCACCAATAAAATATTATAAAACTTTAAGATGAGTAGAAGTTAGCGATAATGAACGATACGGTAACCAGGTTATAACATCTCTGATTACTTCGTTTGCGACGTTTGCAATTAACGCTCCGATTGCTACTTGTCTAAGGAGCTGAAATTTGATTAAGAAATAGTTGGAAATGTTATTTTAGAGTATTCTGTTATTAAAAATACTGATTTTGTTTAAAGGGCCTATTAATTTTAGTAGTAGTGTTTTAATTATGAAAATTAGTTATAATGGCCTATGTTTTGTTTTAATTATAACAAATAATTGATTTATAGTAAAGACTGGTTTCCACTAACACATTAACACGTATGTTAAAGTAAACATTGAAAATATAAAGTGAAAACAGAAATTCAACATTTTTAAAGGCATTGATTCTGTAAAAATAGTTGGTAGAGCTAACCAGCTGTTGATCGTTCGGTTAACGTGTTAGTGACCTTGGACTAGATTTAGAAGTGGTTAGACAGTAAAAAAGTATAAAATAGACTGTAAAGTTAACATTGCTTGCAATACATTAATCTTAAAATATTTATCCATAAATAATTATTGGTTTTGACATTTAAAGTTATCATGGTCACCCAACAGAACTCAAACTTTGATTTGATACCTTAGGGCTATAGTTCTGCTCTTTGTTTTATGAGAGCGACGATTGTTTTTAATTAATATCATGTTATTTCATATAAATAGCCTAAATTAGTTGGTTAATGCAAATATAATTTAAATACTTGATCTAGTGATAGTCGCATGGATATTGTTTAAAATTATGCAATTACACTGGTATTTTTCGTCTTGTGCAATTAGTTATTTTTGTATTAACTAAAATATTATACGAAACTTAATAACGGTACTCTCAACAAATAAACTTTTGTATGGAAAAACTGTGCCTTATTTTGATGTTTTTTAAAGGCTATCATCTCGTTAATTGAAGGAATAACAATTATTAAGAATATATGGCATGTATGTATTAATATTTTGTCTTCAACTTGCTCGTTTCAAATTGTTTTTAAAGTAACTGCCTTATAAACGCCTCTCACTGCTTATGATTCGCCCTGTCACTATTTATAACAATGTTTAATTTTTGACAGAAGTTGAGAGACATGGTAGAAAATTCAAAATTCAAAATAACTTTATTCATTACAATCACAAGGACCACTTTGAATCGTCTTCTTACATGCTAGTGAATCTAGGTGCCGGTTCCTCCTAACGCCAGTTCAAGAAGAATCCGGCAAGAAACTTGTCTGGTCTTAACACTTTTTTGTATGATCCTTGACAATTTTGTTACGGATGCCGAGTCGAGTTGGAGCAGATTCATCCCAAGCCTTTTTGTCTTCTAAATAATCAGATATTTTATAATATGCTTTAATAGACAGTTTATGTTTAATTACGTTTTTAAATTTGCCAATCGATAAATCTAACACGTCGCTTTGGACCTTGTTATAGAAGCGTACACATATAAAAGACTTATTAACTTTAGCAAACCTAACAGTGGGATAATTAATATTTAAAATTTTCTTTGATTCTTATCTTACCGCCATAAGTCATGACTGGCAAAAAACGTAGTCTATACCTACCGCTGGTTCTAGAGACTTTAAATCTGGAAGGTGTGTTACTTGTATTGCGTACCGCACTTTCTTTTTAAAATTCTCGTCATAAAGTGTACAAAGACAGGGTTTTGTACAACAATTGTTATCAAATGACAATAAGGAGAATTTGAAATGTTGTCAGATCTAACTATATTCTTTGCATTGTTTTAGACTTGTCTGTACTAATAGAGAGTATAGAATGTAAAAGCGCATGCAAGTATTTGTGCATGTCATCTTTTAGAATATGAATTATTTGATTTTAAAACTGATTGTGCTGTTTTCCTGCCATTAACGAAAGCGATGGTTCAACGAGGTTTTATGATCAAGACGATTAATGTTATTGCATCCAAATACATTGACAAGATTGTGTGTAATATTTAAGACTGTTATAAAATGTCTAAGTAGTAAATAAACATTTACACCTGTATTTTTTGTTTTTATATTACACGACACTCTTCATTTATATCTCACTATCTGGATGGGTGACCGCAGTGGCATTTGCATCTGAGCGCTTGTCGGTCCTGGCTTTTCAAAAGTTGAGGCCATTGGGCGGCCATTGGGCGGCCTGTTGACACAGTTATGTGTCAACAGGGTTTGCCGCTGACTCATAAAAGGTGGTAGTAATAGGCTAGCTTGGTATCGGCGCCATACCGGCTTTTACCACCAGTGATTGAACTGTATACCAAATACTTGCTTAGACATCACATTAGTACGAGTACCTTAGGTTCCTCAAACTGTGAACCTGTGTGGGAAAGTAAAATTTCCCTTCACTCTATTAGTAGTGCCGAGCGGTAGTGCCTAAGAAGCCGTTAAGAACATGTTTTCAACAGACTTAAAAAAAGAGGAGGTTCTCAATCCGCTTGTATTTATTTTCCGTCCGTCATTTATTAACCGATTTGGAAAAATGCCGCGATACAATTTATGTGGTCTCATTATCTCTTGTGTAGTACCTGTTATATAGGTACATAGATACAGAAATATGTCGTATATTATCTTAGATTTCAAGTTATTAATATAATAGTTAAGTAGATAGGGCAGCGATAAAATTGAATTAGTCCAACCTGTGATCATGTGTAAAAAAAAAGTTTAGTACATTCTACTGTATGCAAATTTTGACGTTTCTCGGTATAGTTTTTGCTAGATTTTAGTTTTTTTCGCGGCTTTGAAAGATTTGTTTGGATTGAGAAGAGATGTGGGCATGTAGAGGATGGATGAAAGAACATTGACGAAATAGGTGCAAGAGGCGAGTGTGAATGTAAAAGCTGGCAGAGTAAAACCTCTGTGTACACATTTAGACCAAATTGGGAATGATTAGGAAAGGCCAAGTCAACTCCGTAGCTAGTGTGCAGAGAATCCATCAAGCCCAACCAAACACGATACCTCCTACAGATTCCAGGGGATGCTGCGGCATCAGGTCAATGTTACCATGTTCTTGCAACATCATTTAAGAATCAGGTTTCCTACAACATCTCGAATTGATCAGACCTGTGAAAGAAGCTCATATCACTTCCACTAGCAAGCCGATGAACACGTTTTCTAGAATCATAGATAAGAACACGCTCAAGTTGCCTTTGAAACAAAAACCCATAAATCAAAAATGGTTCATTCGTTTAGTAGCCTCGGTGCCACTGATACTCACGTTTGACCTGTTTGCTTAGGAGGTTAATAAAACAAATTAGGTTCTAACAATACTTTATTGCTAACCACGACTGCATCACACACGATAACACCTCAAAATTAAAAAATTTTTAGTTATATAATATCGTACTCTATATCGACGGTAAACATTCATAGACAAGTTCAGCGAATATACCAGTAAAGGTGTTAAAGCCAGTTCAGAATTTGCGTGAGATTTACCAATACATTCGCGTCACTCGCTCGAAAATGAAACCATCGATAAAGCACACTTCATCGAAAAAGAACAACGTATCAAAATAAGAACACTTATTGACAATGTCGGCACGACTGTACATACTATTGATTGAAATTGATAACGGCAGTTGAATAAATATTATAAGGTGTCGTTTTATTTGGTTATTCACATCAAACTTGATCTTGACCTATTATTTTTCTAATTCCGATACTCCGATGATTATTATAGTTTCTGTACCTTATAATCAATTTTATACCTGACTATGAGGTAAGATGGATCTGTGAGCACTAAATTCCCTCCACGGTTCTTAACTTAGTCACAAAGCTCTTTCAAGAGCCACTGGTTCAATAACATTAAGAACCAAGGTTATGTGATCGAAAACAAATAAAACGACACCAAAATTAAAAGCTTAGGTGAGTGCTGCGGCACCAGAAATGATCTCAATGAGCTCGCGAGTGATGACAGCCTGTCTGGTTCTGTTGAATGTCAGCGTCAGCTTGTCAATCATCTCTCCGGCGTTCTTGGACGCGTTGTCCATAGCCGTCATACGCGAGCTCTGCTCGGAACATGCGCTTTCCTTCATGGCGTAGAAGATCATAGAAGCTAGAGAGAACTCCGTGTAAGATTTCAGCACTTCAGAGTCGATCGAGTCGTATGTTGCTAGCTTCGGAGCGGACTAGAAAAAATTATTAGAGTTTGAGATCTCAAAATAAAAGTGATTTAAGATATAAAAACTGTTTTTAAAAAGAAGTAAGGTCTTTTGTATTTACAGAAACCTGGGATAAAACCACATCAGTTATCTGTTATGTGTTTGTTTACTTACCTCTATGGCCTTGGCGCTGAACAGAGGAAGCTTGTCCTGCTGGTAAGATACGACGGAACGGAACCTGTTGAAGACAATCTTTCCAGATGCAAAGTCGTAGCCGCATGTCAGTATGTTTGAAGCCAGCCGCGAAGCGTCCAGGAATGTAGGGGGCAGACGGCCGATCTGGATGATGAAAACAAGTTTATATAACATCAGTGGATCTATGCATAATTAAAAACTTAAGAAGCATCTTGCAGACACCAAATGTATGAATCAAAGTTAATAATATTAAAAAAATATCTCATCGAAAGAACACCAAAGCTAAACACCACAGGAACACTCGAAATATTAAAAAAACTACATATACAGATAATCCCCACAACACTATCTAACCCCAAACTAAGCACAGCTTATACTGTGGGTACCAGAAATCTGATAGAGTACTTTTATTTTGATACTATAATCAATCAAATTATACTTTATAACACCTCAACTCAGAACAAACATCTAAGTTCACAATATAAAATGTTTGTGAGAAGACAGAACTACTACCAACTGAGCCGAGACGCGCGATATGCTGCGACTTATTTCCAATGTAATTATTTCAAAAGAACACCTAACTGAAAAAGGAACACTAGCTCGAAATTAAATTAATGATTTATTTGACCTCGTTCGCGACACTGATGATGTGTTTCGCGTACAGTCGCTGCAGAATAGTACGAGACTTGTCTCCAATGCATATCACTTTGACGTTCTCCGCGCCTGGCTCAGCCAACCGAGCACGGATCACCTTGGATACACCCGTGTGTACCGCGCCGCAGAGACCTGGGGATTAACCAAAGAGATTGAATAAGTCAGTGGCAACTTAGAAGCCTAGGCACTACTCGGCTAAATGCAGGATTATCACTTAAAAGTAGCAGTAAAAATGCTCTTATTCAGAAACCAGCCATTTCTTATTACTCGCCAGTCATTCAAACTTAGCCAAAAATATAATAATAATTTATTTTCTTAACAGAGAGCTGGTACACTAAAGTTCTTATATTACTAAATCATAATTTTCCTATAAATATAAAAGTTCCGTTTAGTGACTCTATACTCCACACTAGGACTTAAAAGCCTCCGAGGGTCCGAGGGACTCGCTAGACTCTTCTAGATTTACAAGTAGAACTATGAATGTCTAGAGTAGTAAAAGAAGAAAACGTTAGTTTGCTAAGTACATGATAGTTGGATGTTTGCGTTTATATGTTTATTGAGGATCATATAAGCGTTTCAAGTGTAACTTTAACTAGTGTAAATGGTGTATGTACCGTTCTAGTTCTATAAATAAATAAATAAAAAAGTGTGTTTAATGGCAGTGATCTAGCAATTCTCGCCTATTGCTTGTTGTCGCGAGTCAGGTAATAAGTGGCCAATTAGTCCCGATATATAGTTTTGCAAAGTTGACCCTCTCGTTCCTGTAACATGACATAGCACACTAGCACAGCCCATAGATGATAATGACAATGGTCACACATAATACTGACTGTGGAAAAGAAAATGTTGCTATTATAACTTTGTTGCGCTGTTCTAATCAAGGCTCGAACAAAGCTCGAGTCCTGAACAAAATATAATCACAGATTTCCTGACTGTTCTAAATAAAATGGTGTGAAAAATCTATGCAGAGTTCTCAATCTGAGTTCAATTTTATTTCAAAATTCAAAGTCTCTCTGTCTGTTATATAATATATATTATGAATTATATATTAGGGAAGGACGTACTAGGTATCACGCATGCAAAGCCGCATACAGGCTGCTGTACACGGCTTTGTTATAATGGCCATAAGTCAACTTTCTTACAACTTACAACTGTTTTTCTGTATCAACAGTCCACACAACCATAATCAGTAAGCCATGATAGAGAACTGTGGATTATTCATTATATAAAAAAATAACGAATAACAATGTACCTCTGTCTGAGCTTATGGCAACATACAGTTCCTTAGGGTCATCCTCTGGAGCGGTCACCTGACAACAAATAAGGTTGTATGGTAAGCAATAAAAAGTAATAAAATTTGCCAAATAAGGGTGGCACATAACTTAAAACTATACCAAACAGCAAGTAGTTTTTTTTTATGTATCAATTCATTAAAAGTTGAAGTAATAATTTGCAAAGATATAATTCTATACAATTGAGTACTGACCTCAGCGCGATCATAGAACTGGATAGTTCCCTCGCCGTATGGACGAGCGGCTTTCAGGTCACGTTCAGCACGAGCGTACCTGGAATCAAGGGTGTATGGTGCATCTCTGTAACTTGAATTTCAAAGTTGGTTGACACTTTGACCGAGTATTAGTTTAGGGTCCTTACTTTAACCTATACAAAAAGCCATTCTCCAGAGACAATAGATTTTCTATTGTTCCTGGCTCCCAGGGTGTGCTTGCTTCAGATGATTTGGATACTGTTTATAATATTGGTAATGTTATGGTCCACAAAAGATTATGAATTACGTGTAATTTTTGTAACAGTCCAGTTTTCTAATCAGAAATAGACAATTCAATTCTTCTTTTTTGTTAATGGCATGTATATTTTGCCAGTTTCAAGTGTTTATATTGTTTATGGTATGATGTTGAGACTCTTCATTAGTCATTTCATGAAGTAACATAGCACTTCTAAATTATTGTTATTTCTGTTCATTTCATGTTATTGTTTGATTATTAAGTAATTTTAGTGGAATTTTAATCTGTAAATTGTGACTTTTTGCACAATTATAGACAATTGAATTTAATTTTAAATGTTAATAAATTATTATTTTAAATTCTGTTGCGAAGTGATTTTAACAATGAGGAATCCCGAGAAAGTTTTAGATTGCCTTTCCACGATGACATTTAGAATTGACAAAAAAGAAACAAGAAGTAGGATGATGTCAGAAAGTTATACTTGTTGTTTGTCATTTGTATTTTATATAAAATTGTGTCTCATATAGAATAATTATTCTATTTATTTTAACTTGAATCACCAAGAAACACAAAGCTTTTGGTGCAATTTCTTGGTATTCAATGACTTTTGTGGAAGGGACTACAATATTGTCACATTTTATTCTAATCTTTTGGCAGTATTTGCAAGAGTGGCCGGTGACTAAATAGTTCCTCCAACTCTATGATTATTAAGTTTCTAATATTACAAAAGTCAACTCATCAAAGGCTTTCTAAATTGAATAAGTATGATTAATAAGTAATGAAACTTTTTGAAGCTTAGGTTTGGAATGTTTTTTTTCTATAATGAGAGACATTCTTAATTCAAAAACACAGACTACTGAGTAAGTATACCTGATATTCTTAACTTGGATTTTCATTGAAATGTATTTTTCCTGGACTGAACCTCTAAACCTCTATAGCTGGTACTTACTTGGCAGCCGACACCATTTTCATGGACTGAGTGATCTTCTGGATATTCTTCACAGACTTCAGACGCATGGAAATATGTTTCAGAGTGGCCATGTTCCTCTGTTGCTGGTTTCCCACGGCCACCACCTGGGTGCAAACACCCGGCATACGACCCAACATTTTCGCTTTTCTGTGAAAAACCGAAAATCAGTATAAAACAGATGATCGGCACAGGTTATGTCCGATGTCCTCCACTTCAAGATTATGTAAGAGCGACACAACACTGTCGACTTTGAAACACAATTTTGTTGGGAGTTCCAGCACCAAAGCACCAAAAGATATACAGATAGCGTTAATAGCTACATTTTGTTGAATTAAGAGTGAGAATTACTAACTTTTCCTGCCTTTTTCGTGGTCAAATACCCAGCGGATGAAAAATGTCGCTGGCTGGATCTTTCTTTAGGGATGCCAGAAAAAAAAAACAATTTGTTTAATTGAACGCAGCCAAAACTCTATATAAATTACAATTTGGGGGCGTTCCCAAGGTTTTTATACTTAAATGTAGGTAAGTACATTTACAATTTAAAACGACGTGGCCCATGGTTTTTCATTTGAAGATTGTGTGTATTATTACAATTACTAAACATGTATTCTTTATATATAGCAAGATCATACATCTATTCAAATCAGGTAGTCATTCCGATCCTAGTAACCTTAGACCTATATCAGTTCTTCCTACATTTAGTAAAATATTTGAAAAACTTATTTTAATACCAACAATTTACTAGACAGTAAATAATTCAGATTAACTAAGGGACGCTCAACAACTGATGCCGGTGTTGAGTTAATATCACATATTTTTAATATCTGGGAGGAATCACGCAATGCCTTGGGTATTTTTTGTGATCTGTCGAAAGCTTTTGATTGCGTTCACCATGAAACTCTAATCAGCAAACTACATCACTATGGTGTTAAGGAAGTTTCACTTAAGCTTCTCACATCCTGCTTAAGTGACCGAACACAACGAGTAGATGTAAATGGAAAGCGTTCTCCGGGGTCAATGGTAAAAATGGGTGTACCACAAGGATCAATACTCGGGCCATTCTTGTTTTTAATTTATATAAATGATCTACCTAAACTTGTAAAGGATGATCACGAGATTGTACTGTTTGCTGATGACACGTCACTTTTATTTAAATTAAAGCGACGACTTACTAATCTTGACGATGTAAACAATGCAATCTCTAAAGTTGTAACATGGTTTAATGTAAACAATTTATTAATTAACGAGAAAAAAACGAAATGCATTCGTTTTATACTGCCCAACGTTAAACAGGTGAAAGCTAATGTAAAAATTAAAAACGAAAATATAGAACTCGTCGACACCACAGTGTTCTTGCATTACTTTAGATAATAAGCTGCAATGGGGCCCGCACATAGATAAATTGTCGAAGAGACTCAGCTCTGCGCTGTTAAAAATATCCGTCATTTTACCGACGTAGATACCACTAGACTCGTTTACTTCAGCTACTTTCATAGCATTATGTCTTATGGCATTTTGTTGTGGGGGAGTGCTGCTAATATTAACACCATATTTGTGTTGCAGAAGAGGGCTGTTCGTGCAATTTATAACATGGGCCCAGAAAATCACTTAGAAATAAGTTTAAAGAAATTAATAATATCACAGTGCCTTGTCAGTATATATACGAAAATTTAATGTACAAAATGTGTACTGTGTGTGTGTAATGTGTACAAAAATGTTCATTTATTCAAAAAAATTGCGATAATCATAGTATTAACACTAGAAATAAAGATATACTCGCTGTTACAACTGGGCTCACTAAAGTTAATAAGTATTTTATGGGGCAATGTGTATGCTTCTATAACAAGGTCCCAAGCGACGTGTTAGATTTGTCGATTGGCAAATTTCAAAACGTAATTAAACAGAAACTTTCTATTAAAGCATATTATAAAATATCTGATTATTTAGATGACAAAAAAGCTTGGGATGAATCTGCTCCAACTCGACTCGGCATCCGTAACAAAATTGTCAAGGATCATACAAAAAAGTGTTAGGACCAGACAAGTTACTTGCCGGATTCTTCTTGAACTGGGGTTAGGAGGAACCGGCACCTATATTCACTAGCACGTAAGAAGACGATTCAAAGTGGTCCTTGTGATTGTATTGAATAAAGTTATATTGAATTTTGATTTTTTTGAATTACATATATTATAAGGCTTAATATTTTTATCACTCTACATACAGGTGATTTCCGTATGACTGAACGCATTTTTATAGAATATACTCTGGTAGGTACATTTCACGCAGAAGTAAAATATGTAGTACAATAACACATCAAATTTTTAAAATAAATGATCATAACAATGAAGTATTATTTTCTAATTGGTAACTTCACTACCGTAATCTAAAGTAAATATACCATGAAAATGGCAAAATCATCCACACATGTATCTTTTAGCTAAAACAATCAGGTGACGTTTAGCAATATTGTGTAAAACGGGACGTGCACTGATAAACAGAAGGTATAATCCTGCTGAATTCAAAAGTCTACTAAAACTTACAAAACTGTGTTGTAAATGTATACATTTTTTTATTCGGTTTTGTACTTTGTTTGAATGATTCACCTTCACCTGTTTGTGATTTCATTTGACGATTCATTTGTTACCTACATTACAATTTTTATTTTGCTTTTCTAAATACAGAAGCTAACTAAAATAACCATGCCAGAACCAGAAAAGCCAGTATCTATTAAAGTCTCTAACCCAGAAAAGGTCTTGGAGTTGGAACAGCCTACCAGAGAAATAACTCAAACGGACCGGATTAATAAACAACTTTTGACTTCACTATTCAAGAGAATGGACGAGGGAGACCCTGTAATAAACACAACGTTAGATTCTGACAATAACACGACGGAAGACGACGAGTGGAAAGATTAGTTTGAGTTGTATGTACCTACATAGCATAATGTAAGTTTTGTTTGTAAGAAATTATTCAGTTGAATAAAGTTTTCTACGCTTTGGCAGGCTTTTTTCTGCATATCAAACTCGGTCACGAGAATAATTGAATGCCATACCAGTCTAACAATACAGCTAGGCCATCTGCTAAAAGCAGTAGGTACCTATATACCCTACCATTAGAACCCTTTGTGTCTAGAAGGGGAACAATAAATATTAGTGAATAATTTATGTAGCACTAAGCAAAGCATCTGGTTTTATAGAAAACAGATACTTACATACCTAAATTATTATATATATCACCTAGATACAGAACAAACATCTATGTTTATCACAAATATTTGTGCTGGATGGAATCAAACCCATAAACTTCAGAAGGCAGAGCTGTGAGGCCAGTCTGTTTTCTAATAATCTGTAACATATAGTTTTTCGGTGTAGGTATCTATCTCTCCTAATTGTATTCTTATATTTTCCATAGTAGATTTCACACAGTTTTTTTATGATTTTTACGCAGTAGTTTTATTTTGAAATCATAGTCTAATCTGATCATATGACTCGAATCACTATATTTCATGCACTTGTAGAACTTGTGGCACTGAAGTTTTTACAAATGGATTCTTATTTCAGCTGCTTGCAGCAGCAGCAGTCATAATATAGCCATCTCTTATATTGTTTAATGACACATAGATGTAACGCTTTGGATATTTGTGTAATGTTACTATCTAAATAAATAAACTTGAACTTGAAAATAATACTACAATGCGAAACCAATTTATATACTTTTTTTGTAAATACATACATATTATACATAGAAACACCCAGACTCAAGACAAATACTTGAAGATCATACAAACATTTGTCCCACTGCGGGAATCGAACCCGCAACCTTCTTCAACCTTCGGCACGCTCTCTTTACTCACTAGCCTTGCGCATTGTTTTCTATACTCTAACATAACCTAACCAAGTGGTTGCAATAAAAATTCTCATCAGATCTACAGAGAAAAAATAATATATATTATTTAATTTAATTACTTAATTTAACCAATTTATTCTGCTTGACCAAGCATGTGTCAGACCACATACAATGAAGGCTTTCAAAATCATTAAGGATAAAAATTACCAGTGTTCAGGTTATAAAACTCTGTCCAGTTGCTAACCTGTCCAGATTTATCATTATAATCATTAGATCCAATAAATTTTACCATTATTTTAAAAATAGATCTATTAGCAATAAAAATTCTCATCAGATCCAAATTATTAGGAATCCGATCTACAGAGAAAAAAATATCTCACTAGATCCATAATAATAATAATAATAATGCAATAATCTATTATTAATCTATTGCAATAAAAATTGCTAATAGTAATTTTTTATTTGCTAGATCTATTTTTAAAATAACGGTAGAATTTATTGGATCTAAGTAATGATTATAATGATAAATCTGGATAGGTTAGCAACTGGACAAAGTTTTAGAACCTTAACACTGGTAATTTTTATTCTTAAGAGGCCTATCACAAACATTAGTTATGAAAGATTAGGTATATTGAAGCACGGCGACAACTCCCTCGAGGTCACGAGTTCACGACACAGCTGTAGACAATGTGTAAACGATTTTGATACTTTTTCTATTATTGAGTTATTTATTTATATTTTGCATACATATTGAGATATTGTTAATAATGATAAATAACTCAATATTCAGTGTAAGAATTAGAACTGTAATACAGGCATATATATATATTTTTGTGTTATATCTATTTATGTTGCTGTTTACCAGCTACAGCCCGCGGCTTCGCTCGTGTAGACTGTATATTCTTAGAAACTTGGATATTACACGAAATGTATTATGGATATTTTCAATTTTGGCCTGACATGACGTAATGAAATGAAAAAATATTTCCTTATTAATATTTAAAAATAAATTGGAAAACTATGTGCCTCAGTGGCATCGATCTGGCTTTTTAGAGCCTACTATTTCTACAAGCGATCGCGCAGTACTGTGTTCGAGCGGCCGACGCATCGTAATATATAATTTATTTTGTGAATTTCGCGCAGTTGTAATTACGTTTATTGAAAGTTTTATATACTAATATTTAAATAAAATTATACAATTTTATTGCTTATGAACTAACGTTTATTCTGGTATAAATTTTACTCGATAATATTAATGAAGAGAGAGGGAATCGAACCCTCAACCTACAGCGCAGAAGACAGAGCTAGATGCCTAGATAGATGCCTTTGCCTAGATAGAACCCATGCATAATAAATGATAACTGCTAGGTTTGGTATCTATGTACCTACTCTTGAAATGCAATTGTTCAAAAAAATAACTTACCTACCTACCTACATTACACCACAGATAGATATTTTTTTATTAGTAGATAAATAAGCTGCAGAACGCGACAAGTCGACAACCCTTAGCGCACGTTCACCCGAGAGTGATTTTTTTCGGCGCGACACCGCCCGCGAGTCGCGTAAGCGCTGCTTGCTCCTTAGAAACTTTGAATGTACAGTTTATGTCATTCACATAAAATATATACAATGTACGAGCGCACGCTCAGCATTGCACAGCACAGCATGACGTTGACGGTAACGGTAACGGTGACGGTGACTGGTGGCTTTGGCTTTTGACTTTGACTTTGACTTTGACGCCACGCCAACAATTAGGTTTACCCCTAGCCTATAGATGTTCACATGTTCATGTTTCACATCAACAAATGCGGACGAAGTCGCGAGCAACAGCTAGTATAAAACAATAAAAAATACACGGATCCTTTTTGACCCATGCTAAAAATAAACATAACAATCAGTAAGTAAAGACTCGTAAAAAAATGTAACGAGCCAACATTCGTTTTTCTATTTTGATAAATGTTCAATATAAAAATTTATCAAAATGACGTAGTCGCACTATACGCGCCAATTGATGGGAATGAGCGTAAACTACGCTCGTTTGGCGCGTAAAAAATCGACACAGGTCCAACGTCTACGAGCGCTCGCGCAGTACTGAGTTCGAGCGGCCCACGCATCGCATTATATAATTTATTTTGTGCATTTTGCGCAGTTGTAATTACGTTTATTTATAGTTTTATATAAGATTATATTAAAAAAAATTACACAACTTTATTGCTTATGAACTAACGTTTGTTCTGGTATAAATTTTACTCGATAGTATTAATGTACTAAGGAGAAATTGACAGCTAATTCTGAAAATTTTTAGTAGTTTTATAGTTTTGAATTGGATTTTTTTTGTAGATATTTTGTAAATATTTCTGAATTCCGAGGTCGCTAGAAACTCAACTACCTACTATATGAGAGATGTTGTGGTCAATTTTTTATTTCATTTTCATAGTACAGACGTTCAATCCACGAGCTTGAAAAAGTGCCTTCGCGCATTTTATTTGCAAACTTGCTTTGGAATTTTGGCTTTACATAAATATATAACAAAAATGTGCAAAAAGCGAGGCCGCTATGAACTATAGTAATAACTATTCTCTACCATACAATAAGTAAAATTTGTCGAAGACTTTCGGCTTCTCTGAACAAGAACAAGAACGGCCAAAAATCGGCGTTTTATTAAAAAATCACGATCGTAATGTATCTTAATTATATATTTAGCCTCTTAATGACTTATGAAAGACAAACTAAGTTTATTCTTCTGGCGCTTCGGCGGCCGCTGCCGCGGCACGCTCGCTTTACTCGCTAGCCTTGCGCGTTGTTTTCTATACCTACTCTAACATAACCTAACCAAGTGGTTTGCAATAAAAATTCTCATCAGATCCAAACCGATCTACAGAGAAAAAAAAATCTCACTAGATCCATTATGGATCTGGACAGTGGATCTACTGGGATTGAACAACTTCAAAGCTTAATGTTTATGAAACAAATATTCAGACAAACAAATGAAGTAATTTCTAAAATCTTTGAAAAACTTGTCTAACAATATGCCACACAGTAGAGTAGGCAAATAAAAATATAATTAGCCCCACTTTACATGTAGAAAAAGTACTTCTAAAATATTTTTTAAGGTTTCAATTTCATAATAGGTAGTTTAGTTGCAATTTCAGGAAGTTTATCATAGAAGCGCACCATATTCCTCATATAGGATCTATTAAATTTTTCTAGTCAAAAATTAGAGATGTACAATGGTTTCTGTTCTAAACTATCCTATTTTGAATAACAAAAATTTCTTGAGTATCGGTTGGTTATCCCCAAAGAATGATGCTATAAGTATAACATAAAACTATGGCAGTTGCTGAAATAAACTAGTCTAGCTGTAGCTTCATCAGTAAGTCATTGTAAGTGCAAACTGCATGTGCAGCGGAACTAAGCCTACCAGCAAGTGTTTCAATTTGTGGTCCCCACTGTAGCTTTTCAGCACTGTTAAGCCTTCTACAAGATTAATTGCCTCCCAATTAATTTTAGTGTTAGTCAGGCTATGTATTAGAAAAAAGGTTTGCGGGAGATACTGTCAAAGGACTTTGTGTAGTCCACAAAGGCCAAAGATACAGGAGTTTACTAAACTTGTGATGTTTTTCAATGATTTGATTTAGGTGGTCATAGGTTGAAAAGCTAGGCCGAATACCAGCCTGTTCTGGAGGCTGGTGCATGTTAAGCTGACAGTCTATTTGATTTAAAATTACTTTTATGAATGTTCTATAGGTATATAATACCTATTATTTTATCTGTGATATAGGAGTGAAATTAAACGGATCGGCCTATAATTGTTGAAGTTAGTTTTTTCTCCTTTCTTATGAAGAATTATTAGAATGTCCCATTTTAAGTGGAAGTATGACAGTGGTAAGTATTCTTTTAAAAAGGTTAGTAACTTGGGGTACTTTATTAACTTCCTGACCAGTAATGAAGGGAATGGTTTCAGGGCCGGAATATTCTTAAATTGTTGTTCTGTTTTTAGATTTGTCCAAATAAAGGTTTTTGTAAAATTTTGTGCAGATTTATAATTATTTAGTCCTGTTATTATGTTTTATTTCTTGATCATCCGATAAACTGTTTATCCAACATTTCCCTTTCGAAATTCCTTGCTGTCTTTGACAGCATGTCTTTAACAATAATAGTGGTCGCCCAGTGTTCGAAATTCGACCATAGTTAATTTTAATTATAAGTTTGTACATTATTAAGGTTCTATTGTCAAAGAATACTCCATAATCACAGAATTCGATGAGGCTACACTGTTGATTTGCCTATTTTTTTCAAACAAATTATATGAAATTTCAATCAAAAAATGTAATATTTATTAAAATAACGAATGCCTCTTATTATTTATTTACATTGAAACAAATAATACATGCGATAAAAAAATGCTGTCGATTGTTACCTACATATTTACTTACTTAGATATTTACTAGATATTTAAGAACTGTATCTACCGGATAGTTATTGATGGAATTGTCATTATCACAAATTATTTTATCATAGCTATGATATGTTCGCTGCTCTCAAGGAATTTAATGAAGTACCTATATCAGTATTAATCAAAGTACAATCATCATTTGTAGCTGCTTAAATAACTGAGTTCAAAATATTTTCTGAGAGTATGTTTTCGGAAATCTATTCTCAATTTGACCACAGACTTTAACAATAAACAAAAAAAGTACCTATATACAAAAGAGTATCTATGCTCATGTGATGTGCTCTTATACTCGTATTATGCTCATAGGTATATAACTAATTAATATATTGTAATAGATAAATGAGTTTATTAAGTTTATGTTTAACATTCAGTAAGACTATAGACAAATAATATACTAATCTATTCTCAATTTGACCGACTTAACAAAAAACAAAAAACAATGTACAAAAGAGTATCTATGCTCATGTGCTCTTATACTCGTATTATGCTCATATATGTGTGCGTGTCAAATATATGATAGTGTGTGTGCAATGCTTTTTTTATTGATTTAAATGTATTGTTTATGCATAACTAAAATAAATATTAGCATTCTGCATTTTTTCTCTATATAAACCAGCAATTCCCAAAGTGGTCCAGGTGGACCCCCAGGGGTCCATGGGAGACTCGACGGGGGTCTACGTTGGACGTGACAAAAAATGGGGGTCTACAATCGTTATCGTAAAATTATATTTTTAATTACCATTATAGAAGTTACATTACGTTGTGAATAAGTGTTTAATTTTGATTATATTACGACTTATAATAATTATTATTGTAATAATTTATATATTTGAATATATAATATTTAAATACCTACAACACAAGGAAATATACTATATTTCTTTTTACCACTCCGAATGGGACGTTTTCTAAATAAAATTTGTGAGAATTGATTGGTCCTTGTGCTGAGTCACTGTAGATTTCAAAAAAGTAAAGTTGGATGGAGTCACTTTTTTGATTGGCCAACTTTGCTTTTTTGACATCCACTCACAACACAATGAATTAAAATTTAATTGAAAATTTGTTTAGTCTACGTACTTTATTATCAAATAACTAACCCTATCAAGCAATCAATTATAACCTTTTTTTTTCGAAAACTGTTAATTCGTCGTTGAAACTCAGCCACAACGCAAGTTTCCATAGATAGATAGATCTAATCTTCACTTCTTTTTCGAGATTTAGAAATTGTGCATCTACCAATTTCTAAATCTCGAAAAAGAAGTGAAGATTAGATCTATCTATCTATGGAAACTTGCGTTGTGGCTGAGTTTCAACGACGAATTAACAGTTTTCGAAAAAAAAAGGTGCTCCACCGGATCCAGCAACATTTTGAAAGTGGTCTATGAAACAAAAGAGTCTGGGAACCACTGATATAAACTATAAGTGTGCGAAATTTCATACTACTCCGTCCGCGCAATTTTCGTAAAAAGGGGTACAAAGATTTTGCTTCACGTATTAATATACAGATTTTTAAACACAATATAAAATCAATTTTATTTTTTGTATTTCCGTTTGGAGAAACCCAGGTCCATCGTCATTGGGATTTTTTGAAAAATAAGCTATTGCCGATACTCATACTTTGTCCAAAGGCAAAATGGATTAATTGAGTGTCTCGCTCGTTGCGGTTTCCAGACCATAAGGTCCGAGGACTTTGTCATAATGTTTTTTTCAAAGATTTTACTTAACGCGGGCAATATCGATATCGGTCTATAGACCGATATCCGATATGCGACCGAGACAATTTTGTTTGCTTTCCTTTGTTTTATGTTAAGTACTTATTTGCATGGCCAATGTGCGGCGGATGACTTCTCTTATCATGATTTAATTTTTCTCTCGTATAAAATTCGACCTCCTAAAGACAAGCCAAAAATTCTTCTTCAGCGCAATTTTAGTGGCATGGCATTTAGTCTTTGCGCACTGATGCCCGTAACGCAGACTGGTCTGGCATTTTAAATGCTGTCTACATTGATGAGAAGGTAGATTGTTTAAACAGCATCTTAACTAGATTATATGACGTGCATGCTCCTATTCGTAGAGTAAAAATGAAACACTTCCCCGCACCTTGTCTTACTGATCAAATACGAGCAGAAATGCACAAAAAACTCGCAGCCAAGGTCAGATACAAGCGTACGCCATCTGACGAAAATAAGGAGAAATATACTCATATTAGAAATCACTGCAATAGGGTGTGTAGAGATGCACAACGCCGATTTATCCATGAATCTGTAGAAAATAGCGATCCTGCGAAAGTATGGAAATTTCTTCGGTCATTAGGAGTTGGAAAATCTCTTCAAGATGATTTCCCAAAAGACATAGATATTAATTCCTTAAACCTTCATTTCTCATCTTCATCTACTTTTGATGGACCAACCAAATTGCATACCTTAAATTCTCTTAAATTATTTCCAACTCCTGACTTCCCGCCATTCGTGTTTCGGCAATTCACTGATTGTGATGTTATAAAGAGTGTTTCATCCATTTCATCTAATGCAGTCGGTAGTGACTCCATTAGTAAAAAAATGATAACACCTATCCTTGAAGACATAATCTACGTTATTACATACTTACTTAACTTTTCCATTGACTCTGGAATCTTTCCTAGCCTGTGGAAGGAGGCTCAAGTAACTCCTATTCCCAAAAAACCTAACCCATCTTCCATTTCTGAGTACCGCCCTATTTCCATTCTCTCTTTCCTTTCCAAAGTCCTTGAGCGGCTAGTTCATCAGCAACTTAGCCTTTTCCTTAACAAAAACATCCTTCTTAATCCCTATCAGTCTGGTTTCCGCTCAGGTCATAGCACTGTCACTGCACTCATCAAAATCACTGATGATATCAGGCATGGCATAGAAAACGGGCTAGTCACTGTTTTGTCCCTTCTTGATTTCAGTAATGCTTTCAATAATGTGGATTATGATATTCTATTAGCTATTCTTCGCTCTTATAACATATCTCCAACAGTAATTGACTGGTTTCGTAGTTACCTGTATGGTCGCCGGCAACGAATTCGCATTGACGATACTTTTTCATCATGGTGTCAAGTGAGTGCTGGTGTACCTCAGGGCGGCGTTTTATCTCCTCTTCTTTTTGCTATATTCATAAACTCTGTTTCTAAACGTCTCTCTTCTTCCTACCACCTTTATGCAGATGATTTACAAATTTATTCATAAGCTCCTATCGAATGGTTAACAGAAGCCATCGCCAGTACTAACGCTGATTTGGCTAGTATTTTAGAGTGGAGCAAATTGTACGGTTTAAGAGTGAACCCGTCGAAAACTCAAATAATCATTATAGGAAGCTCTAGAATGATGTCTCGGATCGACTTGCCTAACCTCCCGTGTGTTGTGTTTGATGGCATTGTCATCGAAATTAGTGAGGTGGTCAAAAACTTAGGTGTACTAATGGATAGGCATCTATCTTGGGAACCTCAGCTAACAGCGGTAAGCCGAAAGACCTTTGCTGCCTTTGCCTCTCTAAAACGGTTGCGAAACTTTCTTCCTACGTCCACCAAAATTGCGCTAGCACAATCCTTGTTGCTTCCTGTTTTAGATTATGCTGACGTCAGCTACCTTGATTTAACTGAAGACCAACTCAATAAACTTGAGCGTCTTCAAAATGTTTCAATTAGATTCATATTTGGCTTGCGTAAGTACGATCATATATCCGAGTTCCGAAACAGACTCAAGTGGCTACCAATTCGTCTTCGCCGAAATTCTCACATCCTTTCTCTTCTCTATTCCACTATGCTTCTTCCTTCCACTCCAGTCTACCTTAAGGAACGTTTTGAGTTCCTTCATCTATCCAATTCCCGATCCCTACGTTATTCTGAAACCCTGCAGCTAAAAACTCCTGTTCATACTTCGAGCTGCTATGGTAGTTCCTTTACGCTGCAGGCTGTGAAGCTTTGGAATGAACTCCCTGTCTCCATCCGGTATGCTAAATCCTTACCAATTTTTAAAAACTTAGTATACCAACACTATCTCTCGTCATTCTCATAAATATATATATTTTTTGTATTTATTTATGTATTAATGTATAAGTATTGTTTATGTTTATATGAATATATAAATATATATATATGTTTGTAATGTGTAATATATATAATATTACATGTATTATATATAATATAATGTATATGATATGTATAAATATATATATATATATAATGTTTAAGTGGGTATTTTTTTTATTTATGTTTATGTATATTTTTGTAGGTTTATATTTAGAAAAAACAATATTTGTTTAATGTACGCCGTGCCGTCTATTCTAATTAATACATTCCTTTCCATACAAAGGTTGCCAGGAAGAGATTGCTCTCAAGCGATATGGCCGCCCATTGTACCACTTAAATATTATTACCATGTTTAAATTGTTATTTTGTATTTTTATTTTTAAGGTGTACAATAAAGTTATATTCTATTCTATTCTATTATTTGCTGTCAATAAACAAATTTTATTTTTTTAACTTCTACACTTAAACTAAGGAATGAGTTTACCGTGTTTCATAAGGTCGGGAAAAGTACCCATGAATACCCATAAATACCATTACATCTACCAAAAATATAAGCCAAACAGGGAGCAATATCAAAGATGACACCCAGTACCTTTGAAGACATTCCCCATGGATCTTCTGTATAGCGAGACAGATAAGACGAAAGTATAGGGGATGTAGACTTCAGAACACTAAAAATGATTGATAATTGTAAAATGAATGGACAAATTAGGATTAGGTTAAAAATAATAGACCAAGAAACAGTATGTAACTTCAATAATATTTTATTATGTACTACGCGAGTTACAATGAGGAATGTTCTTATTTACATAGCTTTTTCCAATAATATAATTTACAATGTTCTGGTATAATTCACACTACATTTGTTTTAATGCTGCAACACTAATACTGAAAAACAATTTGTTGCGCTTAACATTGCAAGCTTTACCTTTGTATATGAAAATATTGTAATATTAAACATTTAATAGCATCTTACAAACATACAATAAATACTCATAAAACATTGCAATAAAACTGATTCTTTAAAAACAATCTGTACATAGAAAAAATATATAATGGGCAATTCAATTTACATGGAAATAATGTATTTTTGACGTAAATATAATTGTACATGCGACTACTGCTCGAGACCAAAACAGCACGAACACAGCTGAACTTAGTAACATTATCTGAAACAATAGAAATAACACTTTTAAATAAAACCTAGAGTCCACAAACAAGATAGATAGATAGATCGATTAACGCTTTATTGTAAATAGAGAGAACTTTCAAAAAAAAAACAAGTAATAACATTTTACTACGGACGGTCTTATCGCTAAAAGCGGTCTTTTCCAGGCAACCTTCGGATAGACAGGATAGATACAGGATAGGATAAATAAATAAATAAATATTTATTAATTATCTTAGAGCTAAGTGTTACAATATGGAAAATAATATTTATTATTATACTATAATACTTATTATGTAACTATACTTAAGTAACTTTAAGTAACTGCTTACAATATGCCTGAACTAGAAGAACCTGTGTCTCAGGCTAAAAATAACTAACAATATTAACTTTAGGTAAATAACAAATATTCAGTAAACTTAAATTATAAAATTAATTAAACAAAGTTACAATATAAACGGTTATGTGAAAGACAAACAAAGCGAAAGCCTACTTTTAACATAAAAGGATAAAAGTTTTAAATATTACATACTTTACTATAACTAATAACTCCTCAGTTTCTTCGTAAGATAGACAAGATAGGGCATTTTGTAGGGTTATTTTACAATTAGTAAAATTCATTGCATAGATGCCTAGTTTACGATCAAGTCTTTTATACACGAAAGGCCCTAGGACCCTAGGAACACCAAAAATCTAGAGGCGAAAGCATGTTTTAGTGGTATGCTGTTAGTACGGATATCATTACGTCTATTGTTAATATTTTCAGCACAATAAGGAAGGAATCTATGTTGTCTAAGAGCAAGATTTAGTATAAATAGCTGTCGAACTGTTAGCACTTTACAGGACTTATATAATAGGTTAGTAGGAAAGAGAAAAGGGCGGAAGGTGGCTACCTTTAGGATTGCTCTTTGAGCTCTTCCTGCAGCTAATATAGAGGTTTTAAACGTACCGCCCCATGACGTAATACAGTAAGAAATTATTGTTTGACATAAAGCAAGATATATATTCCTAGCTTTGAATCTGCAATACATCGTAACGTTTTAAATACATATATTAGTTTTCGGATTCTATTGCTCAGTACTTCTAAATGCAACTTGAACGATAGATATTCGTCTATTATAACGCCAAGGTACTTAATATTACTAATGATTGAGATGGCGGGGCAGCTACATACATTATTGTCAATTACGGGATTATTACATTGATGAGCATATATTGTTCTACTTATTTGTGCCGATTGTGATTTCCGCATCGTGAAATTTAGGTATTTTGTTTTATCGGCATTAAATGTTAGTAGGTGCCCTTGAAGCCATTTATTAACAATATTGAAGCCGTGTAAATTTCCGTGTCTGTACTAGCTGAAAAAAGTAGAGCAGTGTCATCAGCATAAGATATAATTTTACCATGAGCTAGGTGTAGGTTACATAAGTCATTAATGTAAATTAAGAACAGAGTACTTCCCAATATATTTCCTTGTGGAAGCCCAAATGAAGTATTTTCCAGATCTGAGCTGACGACATTGTCTATTTTTACATATTGGCTTCGACTGCTCAAATAGCTGGTTAGCAGATTGAGATGGTTGCCTCGTATTCCCATCCTTTCTAATTTGTTGAGTAAGATAGGGATAGAGACAGTGTCGAATGCTTTTGCGAGGTCTAGAAATATACCTATTGTCTTATTGCCTTTATCGAGTTCCCTCACGATGTAATCAGTGACTTGATGAACTGCGTCAGAAGTAGACAGTTTAGACCTAAACCCAAATTGAGTATCAGACAAAAGCGCCTTACTTTCTAAAAAAAACCAGTCTAATGTTTATTATTTTCTCTAATATCTTTGAAATTGAGGGTAGGAAGGATATTGGTCTGTAATTTGATATATCTGTCTTGCAAACTGGAACGATAACGGCTTTTTTAAGACATTTAGGAAATATTCTCTCGTGCAGGCATTTTCGCAAGGCAAAAGTGAGTGGTGAGGCTAAGATGTGTTTGTACTGCTTTAGTATTTTAGTAGAGATATTATCCCAGCCTGTAGCACATTCATCTTTTAACCCCATTATAATTAGTTCAACTTCTTGAATGTTACAATCTAATAACACAAAGGACTTTGAGTAAGACTTCTCACTAGATGTTTGGGAAGCCGATGATTTGTTTTGAATCAGCTCTGCAAGTCGTTTACCCACATTAACAAAGTAATCGTTAGCATGATTGGCGGCGGAAAGCGGGGAGTGATGTGAATGTAATAAATTGGAAGTCGAATCACGTTGGTTTGTTGTACAGGTGGTGTTTTTTATTATTTTCCAAACTTTTTTACTATCCTTATCAGCCTTTTCTAATGAAGTTTTATCATATTCGCACTTTATTTTTTTAAGGAGATCATTACAGAAATTGCGATACCGTCTGTATGTAATTTGAGCTGTTAAATTATTTGGATATGATCTGGCATTCATGTGTAGCTTGTCTCGATGTCTCATATAGCGGAGGAGCCCTGGGGTGATCCATGGCTTAATATTGAGATTTTTTCTGCTAATTCTAGTATTATTACGTAATACCTGCTGAGTGAAGCTCACTAAATGTGTCATACAAGATTCTGCATCAGCTGAATTGTAAATAGAATCAAAGCTAAACTTACGAAGTTCCTTTTCCAATACATTATGATCTAGTTTTGATATAAATCTTTCATGCTTGAGATTAGGCAGATTTAGGCTAAGTGTTAGTAAAGCGGCGTGATGGTCGGTTACAGAGGACTTAGTCACTAGGGTGATTGCTGGCAAGTTAGTTTTAAGCATAATATGATCTATGCAAGAACCACTTTGAAATGTTGGTAGATTGTGTGCTGGAAGTAAGCCGTGAAACGAGCAGCGGTTTAGGTACTCCTGCGCCGTCTCTTCACAAAACTCCGGGCGTATATTAATATTTATGTCACCAACCACTGCAATATTTTTAAATGTCGATAGTGTTTGGAGATGAAAGTGCAGTGAGTCAAGAAAAGAGTCTGTATTATTAAATGAAGGTGATCTATACACAGCTATAATAGCAAAACTGGTATCTATTTTTACTAACAGACAGGTACAGTCCTTGATGTTCAATTCTTCGACAGTAATATATGTAGTTCAAAGTATTTCTTGCATAAAGTACTACTCCATCGTTTTGATTATGGCTTGTTTTGGTATAATGAGTTCTATAACCATCCATAAAAGGTAGGTTGTTCTTATGAACAGCAAGCCAAAATTCAGTTAGAATGATTATGTCACATTCGACATTTAGCCTTTGCAAAAAAATGCTGAAATTGTTAAAATTTTTGTTAATACTGCGAATGTTTTGGGTTAATATTGTTATTGAGTTGCAGTAAGCAGAAGTGTGCTGTTTACAGTTTTCAACATCACATGTCCTTGACTCGGAAACTGAGAAATTATCTAGGTCGTTAATTAATCTATCATTCATGATTATCTAAAATTAAGGCTAGAATAGACTAGCACGGCGCTCTTAGGCGCCTTCATAATCTATAGAGTTGATACACCTTTGCTCGGCTAACTTTTTGGCAGGGCAGTCTAAATCACCTGTCTTGTGATAGCTGGGTTTTTTGAAGCGAAGACAAGTTGCACATTGAGCTGGTGCCGCTGTTTTTGGACACTCATTGGACTGATGACCTAAGTTCGCCGCCGTGTCCGCAAGTGTAGACCTCCGCTTTACAAGTCTTAGCTGCATGTCGGAACTGTTGGCACTTGAAGCATCTGGTCACCAAAGTGAAATCTCTTACAGAACAGGAGGACCAATTCACGAAGACACGATCTTGGTTTACAAGGGCCTTTCGAATGATGGCTGAGACCTCATTAATGTAGTTGCAGGATTCAGCTCCCTTCCTGCCTTATTTATGACTAAGTTTAATAGATGACAGGAATTCATCTTTAGTAATATCTGAAAGCCTACTGCACACATTCTGTTCGTAAAGGCACTTGTAGAACTCCTGCTCCTGCATGGTTGACGGAACTCCAATTACCACTATACGTGGCCTGCGCTTGTGTGGTTCGTCAATAGTAAGGTCAGCTGTAGTGAGTTGGACAGATTTTTTTAGCTTTTCGATGTCTTCTTTGGTGTCTGTGCTGATGATGACACCACCATTTTTGGTCTTTCGAAGTCCTCGCACATGTAACTTCAACTCCTCGGGGCGGATAATTTTTTGTACCAACGTTTTGGTGTCGTCGCTGGTCTTGAGCTTATCCTTGGGATAGATTACAACAGAGCTCAGATTTGATGGCCGGATAAAGGAATTGGTACTCTTTTTAACCGTGTCGGCAAAAGAGGTCTTAGCTGTCGGTTGCGACGATTCCATTACGCTTTGTTGCAGGTCTTGTAGGCACACCGATAAGTCTTCCTTTTCATTGAGGAATTTTGCGTAGGTTTGGACTTGTATAGCCTTCGACTTCAGGACTTGGTATTCAACTGCCATTTGTGATGAGCCACGGGATACCTTTCTGCATAAATTACTTATCCGCAGCTTCTGCTCTGAGTTAAGTTTTCCCTTATTAGCAATTGTAGAAACTTCATTAAGGCACTGTTCGATGGAGGCCATCCATTTCTGAATCTCCGTCGTAGACACGGTTGCTATGGTCTCTTCATACGTTGGTTGAGGTCGCGGTGGAGACGTCGGTATAGGTTGGGCGGGGGACTGCGAGCCACCTTATTGCTTCGGTTAAAAGGGCTGTCCATGATGAAAGTATGTATTCGACTAAGATATTAAGTCAAATCAAAACATAATTATAATAACACACTGTCATTACGTAGCACGACTGCTGAGTTAAAACTAGGTCAGTTTTTGTTTATTAGCTTGAATAAATTATTGGGCACGTCCGATCTCGGCGAGAGCACGAGTAGGAAAGGAGTAGGATAGATAGATATTATATGCTTGCTATATTATATTACTTCTTATGTACGAAAGTTTAACAATATGAAGTATGTACTAAGATTTAGAAACAGAAACAATATCAGTTTCAACTTACCTATTAGATTGTGAATCTTAAACCCACTAGTGGGCGGGTCTAGCCCGACTTTTCTATCATGTCAACGTTTATCTTGTAGAACACGTACGGGTAGTACTCAGACGAACCGAAACCGAGGCCAGCCATTTCAGCGTTCTGGAAGTAAAATGGTATAAATCAATTTTGGTGTATAATTCACGCAACGCCATCTAGTGCCTAACTAAGCAAAGCTTTGATTAAGGGAACAAGATGACTGATATAATAATGTATGACACCTAGACACAAAACAAATGTCTATGTTCATCACACAAATATGTTTGTCCTGAAGAAATCGAAACCTCAACCTACAGCCCAGAAGGCAGACTACCTATCAAGGCATGTTGAAGTCAATTTTTGAGTATATTGTGAGAAAAAAATATGATATAGTCATACATCAGTATGGCGATTATGGAACTTTTGACACAACCAATGTCTATCAGTTTCGATTAGCAATCAGCATAATTTCAATCATTAGTTTGATTGTAATTAGAACCACTTTTGACAAGATGGATTACTATTACGTACGTTCGCTTTTCTATTCATATGACAGCATGTATGACAATCAACATCAACCTTCCGTAATACCAATTCATCAATAGTAATTGAAACCGATTAGTATCAAAGTTTTGATAGTATCAGAATTCCATAATCGCCCCGCTGATCATATTGATATAACCTTGGCTTTATAATAAATATACTGTCATTATGCAGTTTTAACAGACTAATACTTGAACTGAAACGCCACTAAAGCATTTGAGACCAATTCATTATCTTATAAAGTTGTATGAGGAAAATTACAAATTTCATTAAATTAAAATAAAAAATTCGGGCTGTTTGTCCTATGCTGTAGCGTAGAATAAACCCAGCCACTATCGCAATATTACGCCCGTCAGTTCGGTTTCTTTAAATACAAACTAGATGGCACTATTTCAACGTCTACACATCTACAAATTTAGGCCTTAAACTCTTCCAAAATTGAATAGATTTTATTGAATGCTTTAGAATATTTGTAACGTTTATGTAAGTTTGTAAGTTCAATACAGGTTGCTACTTGTATTAATTTCGATGCCTTTTTGCCATAGGACGTATGTCCATTCGCGAATTACGCAGATAAGTCCAACATCGAGATCTTTTGTTACTACTATTATATACTAGATGGCGCTAACTACACGTGTTGGCATACAGCTCCTCCGAAGTCGGGCGCCTATTCGTATCAGTCTGTGTGTTCTAGAGTTGCCGCTACTACATACTAGATAACGCTAGTTACAAATCCCACCGGGATACATTTTGTAGTGAACTCCTAGTATGGGATCCCACCATAGAACGACCTTCACCGAGCTGATTAATGAATGAAAAGTATTTTATATAAAATTAAATATGTCAATAAATATATTGCAAATGGGTTAGCAAAAAACATCAGTCCAGAATATGATGAATTGACAATAATTTTTTTTTTTTAATCATTTTACTGGTTTGGTTTAGACAAATTCCATGCCAATCGAAAGTATGAAATCCAAAGAATATGCAAACGTTAGGTTGGCGCACTCTCTTTCTTTTAATAGACGAACTACACACAGCTGCAATGCTGTGTACTCTTCTATCGCACGGGATGGTTCGCTGGGATCTCTCTGTCGCACGTATTCACTCACTTCAATACTATTCACTCGCAGCAATATTTCACTATTTAAAACTCGACAACCGGAGTTCAGGACTGATTTTTCGCAGACAACCCCATACCACCGTTTTCGTAATGAAATAATCTATATTTTAATTTAACTTAATTTAATTAACCAGACCGATGCAAGTTACTAGTATCGATTTACCTGTTTATACCTGCCTACCCAAGAGTTATGACGGAAAAAAAATATCAACGTAACCATCTAGTTTGTAATATTTTTTGGACTCCATACTTTCGATTGGTATGGAATTTGACTATTAACCCAACCAGTGAAATGGTTAAAAAAAAAAATTGTTAATTTATCATATTCTGGACTGTTTTTTTTTTGCCAACCCATTTGCAAAAAAAAATAAAATTAATTTTATAATAAAATACTTTTCATCCATTAACCAGCTCGGTGAAGGTCGTACTATGGTGGGATCTTAGACTATCCGCTGGATCAGAGTCTATTTCGATGATTCTTTCACAACATTATAACTCACATTACGCGGATTACTCTATAATTGAGATGTTTTATAACTCTAGAATTACAAAGTAGATGTCGCTAGCTATCGCGACCGATGAGGACGACTGTTGCAGAGTATTGTAACTCACGTCTTGTGCGTTCCCGTGTTGTTGCGCCGAGTGGTCGAGATGCGCATACAGGACTTGCAGCACGTCGCGCAACTTCTTCGCACTCTTACGGGAAGGCACCATCACCACAGCTTGGAAATTCACCGGGAGACCGTATCTGGGGGTCAATATTTCATACAATCTACTAATATTAGATTTACCTATGAAGTTACCGATCTATATATATAGTACATATAGTATACGTATAGTACTGGTTCTATAATAAAGTAGGGTATATGCTATTACTGGTCACAGGTCACTAAGTTCATTCATATCTGTTTTGCTGATACGGCGTGATTAACATTTTTATATTAATTACATGAATTAATTAAAAAACAAATATTTATTCATTTTACAGGCAGTGCTTTGCCCAATAAATGTGTTCTCCCTCGAGGCACCGAGAACAGGCGCGGCTGCCTACGCCTGTGTACGTTAGAGGTGCTTTGCCCAATTAATGTGTCCTCCTTCGAGTTCTATACGCTTTTTTACAAAGATTGATAACATGCACTCTGAATCTAAGTTCCGTATCGAGACAGACCTCTAAATCTCTAACCGATTTCACCCGCTTCACTAATGTATACTCTATTTTGTAGGTGTAGGGGCTCTAAATGTTATGATGGGGCATTTGCTGAAATTAAACTGCAGTTTTTTTCTCCTACTCCATTCTATCACTATTCACGTCATTTTGCAAACGTACAGTTTCTCTCCTCTTGTATCGGTAGTAACAACTTCAGGACGTCATAGCATACAGCAGACACTTAGCCTCCATAACCACTTCAGGAAGGTCGTTGATCATGATTATAAATTCTAGCGGCCCCAAGTTACTACCTTGGCTCACTCCTGTTCTGGTGAAATATGGCTCTGATTGCACCCCGCGTACTCTACGTACCGCTGCCTGTCCTTCGTGTAACTTGCGAAGAACCGGAGTAGCTTAGTAGTGCAGCCGATCGTCGCCAGCTTCGTCAAGATATCGTTATCGACCAAGTCGAAAGCTTTTTTGAAATCAAAGTAAGCGACGGCGACTTGCACGCCAGCGTCCACGCGAGGTAGCACATGGGCCATAGAGTTGAGAAGGGTGCACGTTGTGCCGCGCGCAGGTCGGGACTCATACTGAACATCCGAAAGTTGGGCCGATATCCGCTCTCGCATGCTGCGTTGCATTGCCGATTCGGACACCTTCGCTGGCGTCAAATGTATCGCCACGGGTCTAAATCCATTAATTTCTGACCCTGCCTGTCCTTTAGGTATCGGTATCACCCGGGTCACCTTCCAACGCTTTGGAAAGTACGACGCCGTCAAACGTAAGTTATAAATATGTTCAAGCGGTGCCGCCGTGAGCATGCGACAATCTCTCATCGCAAATACGGGAATATTGTCGAGCCCTGCGGATGGTTTCGGCTTGAGCCGGCGCCACCCCACATCGGTCCCACGTCGGCCCCACATCGGTCCCACGTCGGTCCCACATCGGCCCCACGTCGGCCTCACGCGGGCGCGAGGCACGTCCTGTAGGGGTACTTCGCGAATTCTACCGCGCATTCTGGCTCTGATAATGTATTTTCATCTCTGGTAATTTTTTGCGGTTTACTGTTTACTTTTTGCTCTGACATAATCCCAGAATGACTTTGGGTCTTTTGCCGGTTGCAAATTGCACTCGCTGTTGATGGTGATCATGAGCATCCTTAATCATATTTTTGACTATAGCTCTGCATTCCGAGAAGGCCCGGTAGTTATTCCTTGATTGATTCGATTTGTAAACTTTATGCAGTCTCGCCTTTAATTCTATATCCCGATTAATTTCAGCCGTGTACCACCCCGGATAGCAACACCTAGTGTTTTCGAAAATGTTATTTAACGTACAGTAAAATGTATCCATGGCCTCCTTCGGTACATGCGCCTCAGAGATATAAGTATTATTAATGATAAATAATCCCGAACATTTCACATACCATCATATGGCCCCTAAGTAAGCAGAGCTTGTGTTATGGGTACCACATCACTGATACTACATACTACATATATATATATATATATATTTAGTAAATACATACATATCTCGGACGACATACCAGGTCGTCCGAGTTTATGATTTGTTTATAAGTAAATGTATTTTTAATAATAATAACATACCTGAGTACGGACTCTACGAAGACGCGAAGCGCTTTCACGTGTATCCAAGCGCAGAAGCATTCAGAGAAGTTAACCTTCAACCATCGCACCAGGGGACCCTGAAAACCACAATAACTATTTAATTATTTTGTATAAATAAATATTGGTGTACTCACCCCAACCAAAAACGGCCGATAGAATGCGCATAATATATTCGTAAATACATATGAAACACAGAAACATTTGCCCCGGAGCGGGAATCGGACCCGTAACGTTCTACGTCTCAGCCGGACCTTAGCCCACTGCGCCACAGAGATCGTCATTATATAGATAATATTGTCATCGTCAATATGATATTCAGCTGTGTTGATTTCTATCCACCCCAAGGTAGTCTGGCAGAGATCGCTATCTAGCGATAAGACCGCCCATTGTACCGTGTAGCTTTGTTTCTTATAACAGTCTAATGTATATGTGGTGTGCAATAAAGTATTTACTATTCTATTCTATTGTACGTACGAATTGTTTTTTCTTGTCGGTGACGAGTTTGGTGATCTCGTTCTTCCCGGCGACCAGATCCGCCTCGTTGTAAGAGAACTCGCGAACAACGAACTTGCGTTCGCGAGCATGCAACTTGAACTCTTCAGACACCTGCCAACATATCATTTTACTTAAGTCAGACTCTTCAATTTCTTGCCTGGGATTAACTGTGACTCGCAGACTCGCTAAATCTGACAAATTGACCCACGTTATGAGTCCAAGCATTTATAACAAGCTGTAATAGGCGCTCCTAGACAGCTCACCTAGGTAATAAGCAACATTAACATTATATTCTGAATTCGTTTATATAACAAAACTGTAGGTTAAGCTGATGCGTTCTCCTTCTCTATTTCCCTTTATCTTCTCGTCATGGATTGGTACCATCTGACAAATATTTGACCTGGGAGGGAATCGAAACTTCAACCTAGCTTCTGGAAGACTGACCTCCTCGCTCAAGCTTAGTTGGTCTATCACCAACTGACGATCTCGATTGAATGATATTATTATAATCTTTCCTTTTTCTTGGAAGGCCCATAGAAGTTTGGTGTATAATTATATATAATAACAATATTATAATATAGAAACCACTTTCGAAAAGCAAAATCCATTATTCCGCCGTGATTCGAACCCTCGACCTCCAGATCAGAAGGCAGAGTTACTACGCCAGTACCACCACAGCTAACAAAAGCTCAGTTGAAATTAGAATTACCTTCTTGAAAAGAGTGACGGTGTAGAGTCCATAATCGTTGTCCTGATGGATTAACTGCGTGGAACGTGGCACGATCATATCGGTCAGTTTCTCGTAGTTAGCGTTCCAGTCGTTGAACATCGACCTGTAGGTATAAAATATAGAGCTTCTTCGCACAATATACATGTTTATACTAGCTTCTGACAGCGGTTATAACACATTAATATATATATTTTGTAAATACATACTTATTATACATAGAAACAATCCAAACCCGAGACAAATATTTGCAGATCATGCAAACATTTATACGTGTTATATAAATACTTAAATACTCACTTGGGCACGATGACAAGTAAAGTAGTGAGATACTCGCTGTCCAGTATAAAGTGTTCCTTCTTCACGAGATCCGCCAAGTTACGGGTTAGCAGACTCCCGCTAGAAACAAATAGTAGATTGTTGCACCGAGAGCAAAGTGAGTTATTAATGCACGAGTGCATTAATTACTCTTTAGCAAGGTGCAAAATTTACTTTTCTTTCAACTACCAATCTACCTACTGTGATAAAATATACCTACTCAAACTAAAAATATGAAGAATCAAAGTTTAACAATGGTGCAAAAAGCGCGCCATTTGTTTTTTTCCAAGTCGGTTTTATTCAGCCGATTTTTATTTTCAGCCAGTATCTTTTTACATTTACAAACATTTTATATTAAACTTAATGGGAGATATTAAATCTCTGTGGTAAATGTATATCTAAATAAGTAGTAAAAACAGTGCAATAATGAAAAACAGTGCAACAATGAGATTTCATATAACATTTCTGCACTGTTTTGGTTCTAAGCAAAAAATACGTCCTTTGTGATCGGTTCTGTAGTGATTAATGATAACATTAGTACGTAGTTGAAAGAAAAGAAGTATATTATAGCTCTGTATTTTCTTCTATAGATCCGTTAAGTTGCAAATCGCGGATATTAACAGTTGTGAAACCTTAAGGAGACTCCCAAATCAAATGATCTCTATGCGAATTCACAGCGATAAAATCGCTATTTTTTTTATCAGAATTCAAATAAGGAATTCTCAAAAAAAATATAAACGGGTAATGTTTTAATTAGCTTACTTTTCGCCAGCTGCAAGTTAAAACGACATAAATTTTTTGTGTCGGAGGTTTTTAAATTAGTAATTTATACTTTTATGAGAGATTCAATTAAGTGATGACTTGATTTATACTAGGTTCAACCACGTGATGACTGGCGAGATCAAGGGGAGGCCTTTGCACAGTAATGAAACACAACGTTATCGTAATGTAAAGACTTACGTCTGTTTCTTCTCGAGGTTTTGTAAGTTGCCTTTGAGTGCGTTGTAAGTTTGGGACTTCACCTTCAAGTCGGCATCGATCTGACCCACCTGGGAAGACAAATATGACAATGCTAAAGTCATTGAAACAACGATTCGTAAGAGCACGTTCGAACACATTACCTCTGTGGCGCAGTGGGCTAAGGTCCGGCTGAGACGCAGAAGGTTGCGAATTCGGTTCCCGCCGCGGGACAAATGTTAGTATGATCTGCAAGTATTTGTCTCGGGTCTGGGTGTTTCTATTGCTATATGCTATAATCGGATGTCTCTGTGTCGCTTACTCCTACAAATTATCGCAATTTAAAACTCAAATATTTGCATACATAATATTCCACAACTGTGAACCGTAACGCCTTAGTAATAGCTATTCATTTCGTGTGCACACCCCCAAGAACAATCTATCGCAGTCCGCCCAGAGGTGAGTAAACGAGACAACATACTGTGTATGTACATACGCACTGTGTTTCTGGAGTACCGCTCACCGGCCAGCTATACCTTTAGCAAGGGGTCGTACCGAGAAAGTGCTAGATATCGCTTGCGTATTAAATCATGAGCACTATATATCGAACTCCTCCGACGGGTTTCTCAGGATCCGATCCTGACCTTTCGAGACACAACTTCACCCAGGTGAAAACCCGTAAAAGGATTCAGCAAGAACTCGATGGCTGTCACTGTGAATCAACGATGGCTAAGTTTCAAAAAGAAATAATGGAACTTATCTCAAATACAATCAAATCAACAGTTGAGAACGCAATCTCTGAAAAATTTGTCAAGCTTTCAACAGACCTAGACAATATAAAATCAGAAGTAACTAAAATTGCCAATGACAACACGGCTATCTCAGATTCTCTGTCAGATATCAAAGAACGTTTAACAGAGATAGAAACATCCAGTAACTACATTAATAATCGCCAAGACGAGTTCGACTCTCGGTTATGCCTAGCCGAGCAACACACTAAAATCTCGAGCAATATGGGAGTGACATCGCAGAGCTCAAACATAATTATGCAGCATTATGTGCGGAACTTCAAACTAGACAACAGTGGGATCGCCTGCTCAACCTCGAAGTCATTGGCGTTCCAGAAACTAATAATGAAGACCTCGTGAAAGCTACTCAAATAGCTAAATTTGTTGATGTTATCATAACACCAAACGACATCGAGTTTGCGAACAGGATCCAACCAAAACAGTCGAAACCAGGCGTTCCGCGTACTAGCATCTTAAAATTAAAAAATCGAGTTCTGAAGGACAACATTCTTGCGGGCGTACGGCGCTTTCATGGTATCACCCCAAGTGACATCGGAATGCAGGGAATTCAGCGATTTTTTATAAACGAACATCTCACGTTATATAATAAAAACTTGTATAGAAGGTGTCGTGAATTGGCAATTGCCAACTTATTTAAGTATGTCTGGATAAGAAACTGTAAGATTTTTGTCCGGAGAGACGACAAATCGCCCAAAATTGTCATAAACAAAGAAACAGACCTGGTAAAAATCAAGTGATCTGTCGTCTCTTTAGTACCGCAACACTTACAGGTTACCGTACTTATAGTTTCTTTAAGTTAGGTTTACGTAAAGAAATTCTATTACGTTGCTATTATACCTATTCATCACACCAATACACTAAACATAACATATATGTACTACTAAAACTGAACATTTTCCCTGACCTACTCTTATATAAACTCATAACAAAGTCTATTCCTCAGAAATCCATTCTTAATCATTGTCAATCTAACAAAATAAACTTGCACTCCGGAACAGTTTTCATGACTACCCTTTTTACACAACATTATCTAACTTGGTTCGCGTGTTATTATTGTACAGTACTCGAGTATGATTTGCATTTTTTAACTAACTTAACTCTAAATATTGTAGCTATCGCTTTATATTCGAAATAGATGTAAAATCATTAAGTATCTTCTATCAAAATGTGAGAGGTCTTCGCAATAAAACATTACAATTTGATATAATATTAATTACTGAAACCTGGTTACTCCCAGAAATTCTGAATGGCGAATTCTGTGATCCGCGTTACGATATATTTCGTCTCGATAGAAAATTCGCACTTACTAACACTACGCGAGGCGGAGGTGTTATGATACTTGTATGCAGGGAGTTGGGAGGTCACCTACTACAGAACTGTAATATAACTCCTCCTACTGATATGATCTGGGTAACGATTCCGGCTAAATCATTTAATACCGCACAAGGAAAGAACTTGCAGATAGGTTTAGTATAGATTTCGCCTGATTATAATACATTACCAAAATATATCGATAATGTACTTAAGAGTGTCAGCCATGTTCACAACCTACATAAGAATGATTATTTCTCGATAGTTGGCGACTTTAACATGCCTAACATTAAATGGTTACCAAACTTTAGTCAGTTACTTATGAGACAGGGCCCTATAAATACACAGAACTCAAGTAAATAATTGCTGGATACATTTAGTTTGCTGGGACTTGAACAAAGCAATTATAGTAGTTACTCATTCGGAAACACTTTGGACTCAATATTTAGCAATTTTTCGTCATCAACTGAAACAACTCAAATTTAACTTGTGTATATAGATTCAACGCACCCTCCACTGATAATAGATTCAGCTAATATCTCCCTCATCCCTTTTGAGGAATGTTTTTTAACAAAATTTAATTTTAGAAAAGCCAAGTACAACAAAATTATAGAACATTTAAATGAAGTTGAATGAAAAACTATATTCACATCATGCTATTCTATTGACTGTGTAGTTGATTGCTTTTATAACGAACTAAATAAATGTATTAAATCTTTTATGCCTAAATGTACTAACAGAATAAATAATAATAATCCATTGAGGTACAATTAAGTTTTAAATAAAATTCTTCGTGAAAAATCAAAAGCACATGCCAGTTGGTAACATTTTGGGAATGAGTTGGATTATATAGAATTTTCTTTATTAAGGACAAGAGCAAAAAAACTGGAGGGTGAACTGTACGATAATTTTATCACGCACATTCAAGAAGATATAAAAAATTGTCCGAAAAAAATATGGTCCTATGTAAAGTTAATGAGAGGACAATCAAATTACCCTAAATCATTATCACTAGGTACTAATACATATGATAACGGTCCCGACATTTGTATCGGATTTAATAATTTCTTTAATAGTGTTTTCATGAAACCTGCTGCATATTATGACTTATCGGAGTTGAACCTCCTTGTAGTCAAACTGGTGCTATTGGCAGTGTTGTCGTTTGCGGTAAACAGATACTTAAACTACTTAAAGCGACAGACATTAATAAATCGGCTGGTACTGACAATATTCCTCCCATCTTCATACACAACTGCGCTGAATCTCTCGTTGAACCTCTTCAAATAATATTTAATAGATCATTGTCAGAGAGAACTTTCCCAGTTAAATGGAAAGTAGCTAACGTAATACCAATTTATAAAAAAATCTTCGAAATCTAAAATAGAAAACTACAGGCCTATTTCCATTTTAAATACGTCTAGTAAAATTTTTGAGAAAATCGTTTATGATCAAATATACGTTACTGTTGTGAATGGGATTAGTCATAGTCAGCATGGTTTTTTGAGACGTAGGTTTACGATACCTAGCTGAATTCGTGGAGTTTGTTCTGGAAAGCATGGAGAGGGGAGAACAGGTAGATGTGATCTATACAGACTTCGAAAAAGCATTTGATCGTGTGGATCACATCATCCTTCTTGCGAAGCTGGAACAACTAGGTATCCATGGAGATCTCTTACTATGGGTTAAATCCTACCTTACGAATCGGGCTCAGGCGGTGGTGGTTGGTGGATTCAGATCAGACTTCGTGGAAATTACCTCGGGTATTCCACAAGGATCTCATTTAGGGTCTCTTTTATATAACGCATACATATTTGACATTTATAAATGCTTCACATCTTGCAGCCATCTCTTGTACGCAGATGACAAAAAGATTTTTTGTAAAATTAATAATGAACATGACTCGGACCACCTTCAAAACACGTTAAATTCATTATCATACATATTTGACATTTATAAATGCTTCACATCTTGCAGCCATCTCTTGTACGCAGATGACAAAAAGATTTTTTGTAAAATTAATAATGAACATGAATCGGACCACCTTTAAAACACGTTAAATTCATTATCTAACTACTATTCTCTAAATAAAATATCTGTCAACGTACATAAATGCCAACAAATATCATTCACTAGCAAAAAAAACCTTTCACTTTCACATACACTCTTCATAATATGGCAATAGAAAAAGTCAACATAATAAAATACCTTGGAGTCATTCTAGACAGTAAACTTTCTATGATCGATCATGTTGATTATATTGCTGATAAAGCTTATAAAAATCTTGGATTCGTGATTCGTACTTGTAAAGCCTTTTCAGATTTATCAAATAAAAAAGCTTGTCAACTGCTTACCTGTTTGCTAATGATGTCAGCAATGTTCCTCAAACTCTGCTTGATCGGATACTTCGCCATGTCCCATTGGAACCGCGTCAGGTAGGTAGGCAGATCACCTGTAATCATATACTCATTACTAATGTACCTACTAATTTGTTTACTGTGTCTATATTATAATCACTCATTAGCTAACGTGTTGTTTAAATCAGTTGTCATCTATATTCAGACATTAAAATGACAACCATAGACAAATCTACTTTCTGTTGTCGTTTACGCCTGCGGAAAGATCAAAGTGTATGGATATGACACTAGGTTGTGATGAGACACGTGACTGAAGCGTGACAGCTGCCATTATTTCCATACAATATGATCTTTCTGCAATGTTTAGTATTTGTCTAGACCCAAGAACAGACAATACTTAAACTCCACGGTATCTAATTATGTGTTTATAAGATAGATGGTAAATGGTAGGTTATCTTTACCCACAACATTTATTATTACTATGGTCACTTACACCTGGGCGAATTAGTCACGTTGCGTGACAAGGTTAGCTATATGATTTGTCACACGATAGAAAGAGATAGTTAATGTGAACGTGTGACGTATCCCGATAATGAAGCCCCAGAAGCTAAGTGCCAATTTGTCGGTAACATAGCCTTTTTTTGACGTTGAGTACAAAAAAAAATAATGATCCAGAAGTTGTTATTCAAATAACATAATTTTACTATAATTTGAGTTCTGATCGTGAAAGTTATCGGACTCTGTAAAATAAGTTACTGTACTACAGAGAATCTGATAGATCAGATTAAAAGATAGATTCAAAATAAACTCATAAATGAAGTCTGTTTTTGCTGAAACATAACGAAAAAACTAAGATAAAATATAATTGCAATAACAAAAAAAATCTGCTTTCGTGCTTTTTGGAGACAGCGATAATATTCATGAATTAACTAAATCGAATCTTGAAATGTTTTACAAGGCTGATGGTAAACTTTAAACAATCGTCCTTCTAACACTAAAACGACATAAGTACAAAATTGGTAAATAACTCTATAACATGTAGGTATAACATAAAATTATCGTAAAATAAACATAAATCAAAGCGGAGACAGAAAACTGAATTTACTAGCACATTAAATAAGGTGCTTGAGAAATATTATAAAAGAAACATCTAGACATTGATAGCAGAGGTAGTTTCAATTATCTACATAAGGAAGGGAGGGAGCATATAAAAATACAACATGGTGACGGTAAAACATGCATAATAAAATCATGCAATAGGTAGTACATGCAATATCTACTACATAGATTCATTCACTCAAACAATACACAAGTATTGGCAAATCCAATACGTGTACTGTAGTTTCGCCTAGCTAAACATTCCTAAAATACGAAATACTTTATTATACTTGTATCAAAGTCCAAATTAGAGTAACTTTTTTTAAAGTTTTAATAAAGTCAAAATTTACACTTGATTCCATTATTGAATTTATGTTACTGAGATTAATCAACAGCTCTTTACAAAATGACTGAAATGCTTTAAAACAAGTAAAATACACGTCAACTTAGTAAATTTAAGTGTAATTTAAAAATGTTACTTTAATTTAGACTTTGGATCAAATATAAAAAGGTCTATCGTATTTTAGGAAATTTTAGCTGGTCTGGGGAAACTAAATAATGATGGCCATTTCTACTCTATAACTATCTTACAACTCTTATTATGTTAATCTGAACTGTCTTTCTACACTAAAATATTTAAAATATTATTATATTTTGTGCTTTACTTATTTCCATACCTACGCATTCTATTTTCTTTTTATAAAACCAGTAATTTAAATCTAAATAAAAAATATTGCCTGTCGGGAAACAGGCGTGATTTTATTTACGAATGTACACTTTTGTACGTACGAGTATGTTGTACATACTCGTATGTACAAAATATTGCGTCCAAAAGTGTACAAGTACTTAACTACGTATTTCATACATAGGTTTATTCCTATAAAATCGCCGTTTTTACTACAGAACCAGTACCTACTATAACGACAACTTTATAAATAAAACTAAAGTATTAAGTAAACTCAATTATTTTGGTAAAAACACGAACATTTATCTAAATTGCCGAAGTAGATTAACTAACCTACAAAAATGTTTGTAAATATAGCTTGTAATATAGTTTGGAATGTAAACACATGAGTTACTTTCCTATTGTTTTATAAAATTTAACTCTCAATTCTAATTTAAGGAACGAGTCATACAGAAGGAAGCATCTTAAATATTTTTACATGAACAATAAACATGTTCATCATTAAACAATTTCACCGATAGCATCATTTTATTTGGAATGTTGCTAAATTCGATTCGATCAGTCAGGATGTATTAGCTCATTCAAGTAAAATAGTATTTTGGGCAATATACAAAAACGACATCAACCGCGACGCAAAAGAACGTATTATTCGGATACATCAGAAAAAAAAATCAGCTGGAAATAAATAGTATTAAAAATATCTACGTCATATCCACCCAGTAAAGCATAACACGTATAGCTGCAAAACGAAATAATTTAAATGTAAAGAAAAACACACCGTTCCAAACAATGTGTACAATTGATAAAATTCTCAAAAACAATTAAGCAAATTATAAACTATTTTTAGAAGCTTAAATTATAAAATTGTGATAAAGCTGCCACTACAGAGCTTACTTAAAAGGATTCAAGCTCAACCCTCTTTAATTACTTTTAAGACGTATAAAAGCGACGTTAAGACCGTGTAAAGACGTACAATTTCGTGAATAACCTATAGCCACATTTAAATGACGCAGCGTCACCCTAAACTTTACAACTTAACACCAAATTAAGGTATTCAACGAACGAGAAAAACAGCGCGTTTCATTTGTTATGAATCGAAAATATAGGATGGCGCTACCGACATACTTTTATAGAAACGGCCAGCGCCATCTGCTGTCATTTAATTTAAAAAGATTAAGGAAATAAGCGATCACTGCCATCACAATCCTACGATGGAAATCTAATTTGATGTTATACAGGCAGGTAGCGCTGTACGTAAACGGAATCGAATTCCGTTTCTAGCTAAGGGATCATTATACAGGGCCTACCGGGATTGCAGAGTATTTGAGACTCAACCATCGTAACAACCGATAATATTGAAATGAGGCTGTAATAGTGATTAATGAAACTCATGTTCTTTAGAGAAATTAACCCCGGCTCCGTTCTCATGACGTCAACGAAGTGCGAATTGCCTGCAGTGATGGGTAGGTAAAATAGCAAGATGAACGAGTCGGAAGTCATTTCAATAATATTCGACGTAGTTTTCACTAAAAACGGGATATTTACTAAGATTTTTGAATGCTAGGATCATTCGTAGTAAAATATTGTGAATGAGGGTAGAAAGATTTTTCTGTCAATAAACAATATTTTTACTACCTACCCGCAAAGACTTCGGTTTCTCTCGTCATCATGGCGCAAGTATCTGTGCCGAAATATCGGAAACAAGAAAAACCCACAAATCATGGTAAATATCATGTTTATAGTGAAACTGAAGTGAATAGTCATGAATTTTAAAGGTTTATTCGATGTTTCGTCTCAAACCCTCGAAGGATGGGTCGAAGGCGGGTAGTCTCCTAAACCTTGCGATAAAACGTGGTGCGGTCGCTCCTCTTCCTCGTCATCGTCCCATCGCGGCGAGCTTCGACCGCTCGATGGTTGCGACGCATGGGACACATAGTCTGAATGCTCCCGGTGCTCACATGGCCAGCATCCGTGGTGATCAGAGAACGCCGAGTCATACCCTGGAGACGTCGGCGTGGGAGGCGGCTCGCCCCCGCCAGGGTCCGCGTAAGACTCGTTGCCTATTTCCAATTTCACGTCACGAACAGATTCTGATGATCCAAGATTTCGAATCCAGATGTCATCAATTTTATAATCGTTTTTTGGTTTATTAGTCGTTAACGCCTCGTTTATGTGTAATAAATAGGATGTTAGTACAGGATAGGAGCAAAATAAAAATAATTGTTTGGAAATAAATAAACTAAATAAATATATTAAGAAGCAAAAAGCGTAGACGATTTTTGAAGCTTGGTTTGACTAAGCTATGAATGTTTTGTGAGGCAGTGATTGCTATTATGTATAATAACGATTAAGTTAATTGCTAATATGGGCCTGTCCAAATCTAAATGTAAAATATTACAGTGACAAGAAATCGACTTACGATCAATTTCATTTGGATACGTTTTAAAGACACAAAATGTGCTATAAAAACTATACACATAATAAGGAGTAATTTAAGTACCTGTAGTGCTTTAAAATGAATAAATTAAGCCCCATTACATAACAAAACGATGGTTGAACACCTGTTTAAGAGGGAAATAAAAACAGAGTGCACATAAATTAAAACCTATTAAAACTTTGGACACTTGGCAACAATAGTAAAACTATTGTCTCTGGAAAGAGAGTTTCCAGATTATATAAGTACGCAATAAAAACGATCTATGCTTATAAAATAAAACAGTATACGTCATTATTCTGAAATAAAGGGGCGATATTCGAGCGATAGACAAATTCATTCACAAGTGTAAACGCTATTCGCGTATTAGTAAATAGCTGTAAATATATTTCTATGTATCGTTTTGTTACTGTGACATCTTTTTGATTTTGAACATTTTGAATTAGATAATAAAAATAGTGATGGTATGAACCGAATACCGACTACAAAACATAAAGATTATTATAAATCTTCGAAATACTAAACGGTATAATAATTTATAGTAAAACCAAAACTATACTTAGCATAAAATTAATTTACGTAGATACGAATATAAACAAAGCGATATAATACTTTTAATAATATTTTGAAGCCTGCATACGATAACTTTAAGCTAGAGGCGTACACTACAAATTTTACTTACTGCCGCAAACTTTTTTCCATTTTTCTGATGCTGAAATTCAATCCCAAAATCTAACATACTCATTCATCTAAAATGCAATATTTCATAATCTACTAGACATTCTTTTATAAAACCAAAACATAAAACGTAATTTTCATAAAAAGCGATATATAAAATAAATAACATTTATAACATATTGTGTAAATTTGACTGTAAATTGTTTTAAAAAGCTTGTGCATAATACTCGGAAAAACCCTACTTTGACTACTAAGTTGACCTATCAATGAATCTTGTAACCTTAAATCAGGAAAATACAAATTTATTAGCTTCTAAATAAGACATTTATTTAGAACTTAACGAGTATATATCACCTAATAATTGATCCCCAACGTTTCGGTTGTGTTGCAATTACAGTCAGCCCGCAACCACGGTTGTTGCAACACAACCGAAACAGTCGGCCCGCGACCACTGTTGTTGCAGCACAACCGAAACATTCGGCCCGCGACCACTATTGTTGTAACACAACCGAAACAGTTGGCCCGCAACTACGGTTTAGCAACACAACCGAAATGTCGGGAATAAATTAAAAGATAATTTTCGATATCTCTTCAATACTCTTTGACTACTAAAGCTATATAAATTCTGATCGCGAATGTTTATACTAAGTCCGTATTTCATCAATGTTTTTTTTAATATTAGTCGAAAAAACGTAACGTCAATATGCTTTAGATAGCGAGCGAGGCATTCAGATATCTATATCATTGTGCAAATTTAAATACATATAATGGTAAATAACATTTTTGCATATCATTACACATAAAAACAATTATTATGTACATTTATTACATTAATAAAAATATGTGCATCCTAGGTTCGTATTAGTCGTAGGTACGAATCAGTAAAAAATAACACTGTCCACTTAACATTCGTAACTTTTGCTGCAAATAAATAGGTTATTGTCAATATCGTATCTTTTTTAAATAAAATCTTTTTTTAAATACAAGTAAAAAAAATTACGTAGAAATATTTGTGAAGAAAAACAAAGTGAGGGAACCGGTATGTTCTAGAACTTTAAAATATTGATAACTTGTGTCAAGACACTAATGACTATGAGTCACGACTTGAATCCTTCCATCACACTGGTTCGAAAGAACTAGTGACACACTTAGAGAGAAATATTTTTGTTATGTTTTCTTCAACTTATCTGTGCAATATTGTTTGTTGTATAGAACATACATGTACATGATTTGGTGTAAAAAGATTCGTTATTGACTTCATTTAGAAATAGTATGATATGAGTATAATAGTATTTGATTACATTTAGTGTTTATGTGAATATTCATTAATACAATTGAATGAGGTGTGTTAATGTGTTGGTAAATAATTATTTTGAAAAAGTAAATGATAAAACTGTGCTGTTATGTTGCAAAAAAAATATAAATTAAAAATTGACTCAAAATAATTATTAAAAATATCAGGAGAAACATGCAAAGTAAATTAATTAGGTCATTAATATAAATTATAACATAGGAATAAATCAAAACAATAACAATTTCCACTGAAATTTAGCAACACATGCCAAGATTTGCACTACTTAGTGCTTTTATTCATCTTCTCTACGCCATTTCATTCTTTTCTATTTAATTAGTTTTACATGCTGGCAACAATTTCAGACCTATTTCAAATAGGCAGCTTTAAAACCTCCTTAACATGCCAAAAAGTTTGTATAGCTATATTTGTCATTCATGCAAAAAATAACACTTTGATTTACTATTCAAATATCCTATTAATATTCATTCGAAAATATTTATAATAATGGCACAAAACATTTTTATTCATCTAGAAAGTCGTGAAAATGTTCATAAATCCAAATTATGCCATGTGCCAGAAAAAAACTTTTTCGTCTGAAAAATTGAAACGTGTGACTTACCATTGTTAGCAGTCAGGTTCTCGTGAAGTTTATCACGTTGATCTTCTAATACCTAAACAAAAGAGATTACTTATGTTAAGAATTTTATGTAACAATGTCAAATCGAAATTATCCTATAACTTTTAACTAAAAAACTAATAGAAAAAATACATATAGGGTTTACTCAATATTTAACATTTAATGGCAGACAATTAGTTTCATGAAAATTTATTTAAGTGTTAATTTCCATTTTCCTAACTTTAAGAGCCACACTCTACAATGGAATAAATGGCAACCCCCAAGAGATTTGTGTAATACAAATGTGTTACAATTGTGCCCTGTTCAAAAATATCAGGTTAGGTTTTATCTCAATATGATGTCAAAACTGTATCAAATACTCACTGCTTTGTGTTAGAGTGACCCTTCTTTACTAGAAACGCCATTTCTATACATCAGCCAATAAAAAAAATGTATCAAACCCATTTTTGAAAAAGCATTAGCTCCTACAGAGTTCAGTCTCTGAACCAATCAGTTACTTAATCTAATAATTAGATTATATAGTAGAAACATCCCATGACCAAATAGCTGGCTTCTATCTGGCTCAGTATTACCATTACCATTCAATGTGTAATGGTAGTACTAAGCATCTTAGGGACTCTACCCTGAAGACCTTATCTAAAGCTCCTTTTTCAAATTAAATATTATATAATAAGAACTTTTTATATTTATTCAACCTTTTTTGTCAATCAATAAAGTTCCTCTAAATAAGTCCATGAGTCCTTAGATAGCTTAATTATTTTATATATTAGTTTTGGTAAATAAAATTCGAATATGGTCATGAAATATGCTTACCTCACCGAGATATTGAGCCACTTTCCTAGTGACACCCTCAACAAATGTGTCGAGCTTACCAAGGTCATCGGAGAGACCCACCAACTGATCTAGAGTCCCCACCTGGAAGGAAACAATAGCATTTAAAGTCAAGATTCCTAGTTATACTAACAAAAAAATTATATATGTTGTTTTTTTTGTAACTCAATCATACCATAAAGTCTGTACCAATTTGCATGAAACTCGGTACTCATATAGTTTCTAACCTGAAATGGCATATGCACTCGTTTTGATGTAGGATAGGTATTTTAAAATACCTACTTGGTACTGGTAAAAATTTTACCTGGAAATGTTTGTCCTGAACTATCAACTGTCAATGAAGCTACCTAACTATGTATGTACTTATAACTTATGCCACTGTTAGTTATTTAAAAAAATAATAATGTACCTTTAGGTCAGGGATCGGGAATTTGTAGTTGATACTCAGATTGTTGGGCTTGGTGGAATTGTTCAGGACGTCCCAGGTCTGCTGACAAGTCTTGTCGCCGGGGGCGCTAATCACCCAGTATTCCGACATTTTCACCACTGAAACACCATCGAAAACTGTTCAGTAATTAAACACAATCAAATTTGTTTTTTACAAGAAACGGTAACGCACAGAATTATCGTTACATCTTTAGAAGCACTAGAACTGTTTGCATTTTCTGTAAAATCGATTATTCGCGAAGTTATCCGGGCCAAGACTGCAATGAATGGAAGCGGTCAATCAATAGGGAGTTTTCAGGCGAAACGCAGCCGTGGGCGCGCGCCTCTCGGGATCAATACCGAGGTAGGTTCATTGGCGCCTGTTTAGCGGCCAGACATCCTGGCGCCGAGCTAGAATTATCCCACATATCACCCCAAACCACCCTACATACATCCGTCACTCCAGACATTGACGTCTTTCAGTCCAGCGCAGAACCGTTTTCCCGCTACACGGACCACTGTACGTCCTCATATAAATCACAAAACTCACCTAGAACTTAATAATTACTGCTGTTTATGACTAAATATTAAAAACAGCAAATAATTTGGCGAAATCACAAGACAATTCGGGACTAGCCCTTCAACGCCATGAAAATTCACGTGATGCGGTGCTGCCACCTACAACGACTGATGTACAGCTGATTTACGTCAGTTGTCTATGGCTATCAATTAAGCTAGCCTGGATATTATTTACATATTCAGACATTTACTCAGGGATTTGTCTGAAGGATAAGAACATTACGGTTAGTTATCTGTTATACAGTAAATAATATTTTTTTTTAATTCCCATAAGTGAAAATCACAAAAACAATAAAATTTGGTAGAAAGAAGAACACTTGCACAAACCAACCTTGTTCACACTTCGAAGAAAAAAACCGTGGTCTATGATGTTTATCCGTTCCGTTTCACACTGTTGCATTGATGTGGAAACCCAGTCCTGTTTTTTATTTAACAAATTCGATGCTATGCATGACTCAATCAGATATGCAACGTCTTTATTAAGTTGTGTTAAGGAATACGATTTTGGCACTTAATATTGGCTTTAACTAACGTAGAATAATGAGAAAAATTTGTTTGTTGCTAGAATCGAATGAAAATAGATTTGTTATCCTTAAATGAAATGGAACACAAAAGTTTCTAAATTTTATTGTCACTGTCACTACTTTCAAATATCACAACATGACTTCTGACCTCCCAATCAAAACAATCAAACTCAAGAATTTTTAATTGAATTGAATTGAATAATCGATTCTTCGTCGGTCATTTCATGGAGCAACATGGCTCTGCAAATTTAATATTTTTTACCCGTTTTATTGCATGTTTTATTCAGTAATCTTGGCGGAATTTTAATGGATAAATTGTGGCTGCGGGGCGGGTATGGATAATTGGATTGCATGTGTATTGTGGTGCAGTGTGATTTGAACGACGAGGAGTCCCAAGAAAATTCTAGACGCCATTCCGCGTGTCGTCTAGAATTGACAACTGACCATCGACTAAGACTTATATCAAACAAACTGACTATAAACTATAAACACTTGACATTGGCAGAATTGACATTAGTATGTCACAGGCCATTAACGAAGAAAAGAAAGAAGAAGAATTGAATAATTTTTGGTCGTCTTGCGAAGCAAACATTGCACTCTTATATTATTTATTTTTATACGCTTTATATTAGCTTCACTTGTATGTATGTTTGTAACCGACTCCTAGGAAGCGATTTTGACCCACTTTAAACGGCCAAATTTCATTCAAATTTTGCACACCTGTCAAAGACCGATGACAATGCAATAATTCTAAAAAAAAAAACGATTATCCTAAAACTAAAAAGTAGAATATAAATATAAGTTTAAAAAAACTAAAAACACGCATTATATAGAATACCAAACTAAAATATAGAAAATAATGGTGCTTTTTAAGATATTATCGAAATGATAATCCTTCTTCTCATATCTGTCAATGAAAATTTATAACTATTGACACCATGCACCCCACGCTTTTTTTTATATGAAACATTTTTTTCTTACTTACATTTAATAAAATTTATTTTCTATTTTTTAGTTTGGTTTTCTATATAAAGCGTGTTTTTAGTTTTTTTTTAACTATTATTTATTCTTACGTCATTTCCAGTATTATCAGTAATTTTGATGTTTTTATTTAAATAGAGCTAAATTTATTGACTTGTGTTTGAGTAATTAGAACATAAGATTTTCTACTCTGTAAGATGTGTTTCTTTGTTGTTCGAGCAATAATAATCCGTATAATTAAATAATATGCAAGGCACCATTATAAGTAAAAAATGGTTATCTGTAAAGTCGGTTTACGGACAATAATTTTACGTGATAACGTTAAGAAAACATTCACAACAAAAATTCAACAAAGTAAAAATATAAAATTGTAAACAATTATGATAGCTTGTAGTAAATAAAAATACCCATTCATATTATTTTTTTGAAAATTTATTCAGGTGGCTAGATTTTTTTCAAAAAAAGGGTTTTTTCAGAGATGTACCTCAGGGATCAATACTCGGCCCTTTTTTATTCCTAGTATACGTTAACGATTTACCATTTTTCGTGAAAAATATTTGTGATATAGTTTTATATGCAGACGATACGTCTTTAATTTTTAAAGTTGATAGAGGTAAAACCAGTATTTGCGATAACGTAAATGAATCCTTATCGTTAGTTCTTAACTGGTTCACTGTAAATAATCTTTTGCTTAATTAAAAAAAAAAAATGTATCAAATTCACTTTGCCAAATGTTATTCATAGCCCGCCCAACATTGAAATAAATGGAGAGGCAATGAAACTTGTAAATTCTACGATCTTCCTAGGTCTTAATATTGATGCAAAACTACAGTGGGGACCACAAATTGAAACACTTGCTTTTAGGCTTAGTTCCGCTGCATATGCAGTTCGTGCGATACGGTGGCTTACTGATGAAGCTACAGCTAGACTAGTTTATTTCAGTTACTTCCATAGTGTTATGTCATACGGCATCATTCTCTGGGGGAAAGCAGCTGATATTGGTAAAATATTTGAAATTCAAAACAGGGCAATACGTGCCATTTATAAAATGAAACCACGAGAATCTTTGAGAGAAATATTCAAAGAAATTAATATTCTCACAATAGCTTCCCAATATATATATGAATTTTTTTTATACACACATAAAAATAGAGATTGGATTCAGCAAAATAGTGACGTTCATTAAATCAATACTAGGAATAAACATAAATTATACATCCCTAGGTTTCGAATAGAAAAAGTTAATAAGTCATTTATGGGGAACACGGTGCGCTTCTATAATAAGCTTCCTGAAAATGTTACTAAACTACCTATTAAGAAATTTAAAGCATACATTAAAGGGAGTCTTTTGAAGAAAGCTTATTATAATATAGATGACTATATTATTGATAAGAATGCATGGCCTCATGTCGCTCTGCCGTCAGACAATTAACCGACACACTTGAAATGTATAAACTCTCTTGTATTAGTATTTCGTAGTTAAGGTTATAGGTTATAAGATGGATCATATAAAAAAGCGCTAGGACCAAGACGAGTTTCTTGCCAATTCTTTTTGAGCTTGGGATAGGATGAATTGGCACCTAAATTCACCTAGTTTGTAAGACGTTTCAAAGTGATCCTTGTAATTGTATTGAATAAATTATCTTTTGACTTTGACTTTGACTTGTCACATTATGTTATTTTACTCCTCTAAGAAGTATGAAATGCTTTGAAGCAATTGTTTTGCTTGTTGTAGCACAAAGACACACCACATTTTCACAGAACGTTTGTGATACGCCAGTTCAGTTGGGATATTTGCACCGGATCCTCTTCTCGACCCATACAGGCCAATGCCCATCTTGGTCCTGCCGTACAACTGCTGGAGGGACGTAATGAGCTGGACTGTTTTGTTTTTTGGCAGGGATGTCTGGCTCAATGCTTCGCCGATTTATACTGGTCTTGATACTCAGCTTCCACAGCTAATATACACACAGCTAATATAATCCCAAAAAGCCTATTTCTTGGGCTTTTTGGGATTATATCTTTTCATGTGGTGTCGTGCTTTAATCGAGCAAATTTGCTCATCTACACATAGATACCTCTCAAAAGAAATGCTCTGGTGGGTCTCGTTTAGTTTTTTTACGATTGGTCTCATCTTGAAAAGCCAAACATGGTCAGAGTGATCGCGAGGAACATTTTTAGAGTTGTCGTTGAAGTGAATGAATTGCCTGTTTAATCTTGCTATGTTTAATTAAATCAGGAAATACTCCACTGTCAATACATTGATTAAATATGAAAGCTAGATCTGGTGCAATAATGTCAATTAGTGGTTTTATAAGACTGACAGAAATGCCCCAGAGATCAGTGGTCTTATTTACATTAATCATTTTGAATGCCTTGATAATATCGTTTTTGTCCACATGTTTTTTTTTCTTACTAAAATTTATTTTAAATTTTTTAGTTTGGTTTTCTATATAAAGCCTGTTTTTTAGTTTTTTTTAAACTAGTATTTATTTTCTACTTTTTAGTGTTAGGATAATCGGATATTTTTTTTTAATTATTACTTTGTCATCGGTCTTTGCAGGTGTGCAAAATTTGAATAAAATCTGGCCGTTTAAAGTGGGTCAAAATCGTGTCCTAAGGAGTCGGTTACAAATATACAAACATACATACAAGTGAAGCTAATATAAAGCGTATAAAAATATAATTAGTAATATTCACTCTGACCATCTCGGTCAACTAGTTCAAATAGAAACTAAAATAAAAAATAAAGATGTACAAAAAAAAATACTTATATACCAGTTACCACTGATCGTTTAGAGAAAGTGAGATTGAACCTGGATTATTTTGTTGTATAATCATGATAATCCAAATGATTTATACAATACATTTTTACTGAATATAATAAGTTATCAAAACTATTGTGGTCTCTGGCAGTTCAACATTTTGTGAGTGGGCAACAGCAGGTATTCATAAGGCACGCCGCCTTGTATGAATTGTACAGTGAAAAACGGGATAACATAGTGAAGAGTTTAAAGAAAAAGTAAGAAATCACTCAAAAATCGTTAAGAATGTTTGTCGCTTTGCTAAATCTCAGTATTTAAGTTCAAAAATTCAAAACAGTGAAGATAAAATAAAAGCAGCTTGGAAAATAATTAATGGTGAGACTGGAAAATCCAAAACTCATAATAGTGTAATAAATTTAAATATTAACAATAATATAATTAAGCAAGATATAGATATAGCAAAGGCATTTGAAACTTTTTTTACTGATATTCCAGTCTCCACTACAAAGTCTTTAAACTCTTATCATGTAATAGCAGTATCATTGTTAAAAGATAGTTTACCTGAATGTGTCACACAATTTTACTTTGAACATGTGGACAAAAACAATATTTAAATATATACGCTTTTTTAAATAAAACATTTTTTTCCTAATTACATTTATTAAAATTTATTTTCTATTATTTAGTTTGGTTTTCTATAAAAAGCATGTTTTTTAGTTTTTTTTAACTATTATTTATTGCTTATTATGTTTACATTGGTAAAGATATTATCTATGCATTTGGCCGAAGTGGCAGTTATTCTAGTTGGCTCCATAAATGTAGGTTCAAGACCAAATGAATTAAATAAACTACTTATTCTGGTACTTAATGAATATTTCTCAAGCAAATTTATATTAAAATCACCGCATACAGCAATTTCTTTATTTGATTTTGTAATAGACTTATGCAAAATGACCTCCATAATTTTCTCAAATATATCAAATGAGGCGGTTGGCGGGCTATAACAAGGAACCGCTCCAACTCTATGCAGGCTATCTCAATGTGTATTTCTACAGAGTGGGCGACAATGTATTTGGGTTCTTTGAACTTTATTTGTTTATTTATGAATATTAATGATCCACCTCTTATAGAATGTACTCTGCAGAAAGAACTACCAACTTGGTGATACTTGAAGTTGAACATGAGCTCTTGACTTTTCAGCCAATGTTCTGTTAAAGCAGATTATGTCAATATTGTTTGAGTTCATGTACAAGTCTAATTCTAATTCTTTGTTACAAATTCCTTGAATATTTTGATGCACCAAGTTAGTAAACTTAAACTTATTTACAGTAATTATTTTACAGTTTTTAGTATTTTTGTTTGATGGACTATTTTTATAACTTATATTATTTGACTGTCAGTAGAGACATCCTCTATTGTCTTTTTATCTAATTTAAATTACTAGGAAAGCTAGAGCCTGATTTGGAATGTCAAGATTATGCTCAATAGAAGCATTGTGTGTAGCCAAGTTTTTGGCTGTTATACTAAATTAATAAGATAGCGAAACAGGTACATGTCGTTTGTAATAATTAGGAAGGTAGTATCTACCTAATAATATTTTTTACTAACAATGTTGTTAGTGTCAATCATCAATTTATAAGATCACGTTAATAAATGACGAATGACAGGATACGATTTTGTTATATTCTACTATAAAAAGACAATATAAACACTTGACACTGGCAAAATTGACATTATTATGACACATGCCATTAACGAAGAAGAAAAGGAACACTTGGCACTGGTCAAACAAATTCTCAGTAATATATAAATAACACATACTATTAACAAAGAAGAAGACGAAGAAGAATTGAATTGCTTTGTTTTTTTCTGTGGTTGTGTGTAGTTTGTTTGCTAACACAAAAGTTACGAAACAAAGATGCGAATTTTCGGCTATCTAGCTAAAAAAATAGGCGATCTAACCGTTAAAAACTCCAATCTCCCTGAAGCTTACATCAAAAGAAGTTATGAACAGGTAAATTACACAAATGTAAACGAAAATAACATAACCTCCAAATAACAACTACAAGTACAAACAAGAAACTGTATTTCAGGTGTACTGGAAAAACCCAACAGGATACGCACAGTATCCCAAAGCTCAAGTAGCTCGTAAGAAGTTCCGTTTCACCACCAATAGACCTTGGACGGCTCAGTTCAGACAGCAGAATGATCGTGGCATGTACAGAAAAAAAGTATTTCTTGAACCAGTGGGAGAGTGGAGTTTCTTCAAGTATGTATTTTGTTCTATTTTAAAACAGTGTTGCAGTGCAACAGTAGTGCAGTGTAATATACACTGCACCATTATCTTCATCAGTTCTCTTCCATTTTAGGTCATGTCAACATATTCTTCCCTTAATCAAATAAATTACCCAATTTATACATAAACCTTTAAAGTTTGTGTGGATGTGGATAATAAATAATAAATAAATAATGCTGAATATTTCACACGGCGTCATGTAGCACCTAGTTATATAATGCTGTGTGAAATGTCCAGCATTTTTCACAAGCTCTGCTTACTTTGGGGCTAGATTCTAGCCCCAAAGTATGCAGAGCTTGTGTTATGTTATAGGTGCCTATATACTAAATGACTGATATACTAATTATACACATTTGTTTTTATAAATACATATTATACATAGAAACACATCCAGAATCAAGACAAATATGACACAGAATGTTTGTAGATCATACAAACATTCTGTGTCTCATATGGGCCTTTGCCCACTGCACCCACCACAGAGATCCCCAAGTATCTTTAAATAATGGCTAAACATGGAATTTATATGGTCTTATAGCCAAAGGCTACTTTTTACTACATACCACATAGGCAAAGCTGTAATCAGCTAGTGTTATTTAGATTATCTTTCTAACATCCTTAACACACTTTTAACATAAGTTTTACAAAAAAACTTAATCATGACTGCAATTCCCAGGCTCAATAAACATTTAGTCAAGGTTGTATGGCAGAGATCGCTAACTAGCAATAAGACCGCCCATTGTACTACCGTGTAGTGTGCAATAAAGAATTTTCTTTTACTATTCTATTCTTAGTAGACTCTGCAGATCTCTAGTAATACATGGCCACATTATGCACACTGCAAGTATTTACCAAATAGTTAAACCAGGGATTTATAGAATAGAAAAGAAATTGTTTATTTGAAACACAATACACAGAGAACATAAAACACTAGACACAGCAAAAATAACATTATAAATAAAGTCAGAAAAGGAACAGAACAAATGAAAAAAAACAGTAGGTATTAAATAGTTATAGTTTTGTGCTAATTAATCCCCTCTGCCTTATGTGGCCCAAACAGGTCCAATCATAATTGCAGATTCACATATTTGTGGGAAGCAACGCTGGTTTTCAGACAGGGCCTAAAAAGAAAAAATTGATTGATAAGATGGTTATTCTTTTCAGAGGTGACAGAGTGGAGATAATGGTGGGAAAGGATAAAGGAAAGCAAGGCATTGTGTCCCAAGTTATCCAGGAATGCAATTGGGTGTTTGTTGAGGGACTCAACACACATCTCAGGACTGTAAGTGATAGACTATTACTTTCAAATGAGTTAGTGGCCCAACCTCGGGTGACTGAATTTATAGGCTGCCCAAAAGCCGCCATTATGGCCAACAACTTTTGAAAAGCTGAGCTTGAAGTGCCTTCTAAAGCATGGAAGTTCTTAGATGAAAATGCTACTGCAGACACTAGAAATGTTGTTTTACTACATTGATCCGTTAGGTATGACAAAGTTCTGTTATGGCCACAAAGGATTCGAATATAAATGTCTCCTAAATAACACAAGTTAGAATGATGACATCACTTACCTATTTCTAGTTCATGGCATATATATATTCATGAAGTGGTCCACAATTAAAATGCACTATGAGATGACGTTGTTATTGCTACCTCTGTCAATGTGTTTCAAAACAAGCTACGAACTAACAAATCTGTGCTCAAAAAGATTAACCAATAAATAAACACTAATTAGACACTTTGTGATACAGACATATCAGTGCTAGCTGCTCGACTATCATCAACAAATAGATGTAAAATAGCAATTTCACAATCAAAAGTGCTTTGTGCAGTTTTCATCTAAAAATTTTAGCCTTGGGTAACTCCAACATAATAATGTTCTCAGGGTAACAAGCTTTCCATCAACTTTGGCTTTTCCAAAGTTATTAGATGTATATTGCAATATGATTGTGTTGTGACTGGCCTCACAAGTAACTCGGTCTTCTGCGCCGCAGGTTGTGGGTTCCATTGCCTCCTTGGGCAAACATTTGTGTAATGAACAAAGATGTTTGTTCAGTCCGGGTGATATCATAATATTCTAACAAATATAAAAAAGTATTCCATCAGCCATCTGTGGTTATAATGTGATTCTGTTATCAAAGCATTGATACTAACTTTGTTGATGTTGATTGTTGTGCTTTCATATGAAAAGAAATTGAGATAGAAACCGAACATACAATATCAATGAAAGAATGTCTATTGCTATTGGTTTCAATCCATCGCTCGGCGAAGCAACAAGTCTGCAGAGCAGTCTTAGTGTTTTTTCGTAAGAGTCGGAGGGAGTCAATTGTTCCTGAGAATGCCTCGTGGAGGTGAAACACGAATTTATTTTTGAGGTTGCATAACGCTTTGCATGGCTTTTCAATTGCGGGCGTGAGGGAGGTGCATGCGTCTGCATCGTGTCTATCTCATTAGGAATAGATTGGTGGAATAGTACCAAATATTTGTCCATCTGTTTAATGCCTATTACTAATCGAAACTGACACATTGTGTCTCTTGACAACAATGTGAGTTTCATGACAATGTTAGTATTCATTTATTTTATGTTACTTTACATCTTACGTGTATTTGTATTATTTTGGCCTCTTATATTGAATAGAACTTATTTTTAACCTCTCAGGTATTTATATATTCTCACAGGGTCTTGTGACAGCTATGGTCTCGGCAGAATAACAGCGTCTACTGCGTAAACAGTTGCCATCATGCCTTAGTCGGGGCCGATTTTCTGCTGTAGCATAAACATACCTATTAGCATAATTGTACCAATTTTACAGAAATTAATCGAACGAGCGCGAAGCGCGAGCAAGTGTCTCCGTTTCAGCTTAGGCAAAAATGCTTTCGTATCCGAACGGCGACGGCCAGCGTGTGGCCGGCGTCTGTCCGGATGTTCTCCAATACAGGTCGCATTTCTCAAGCAATTCTCGTAAAATTTTGTTAGCAGGATCTATAACCATATAATTTTTTTTTGTCAATTCAGTTTTTGGAAATGTTTCATAATGGTGGAGATATGGGGGTTCAAAACGTAAAAAAAGTTATATTTCAGTCATTTTGAAAAAATGTTCGCGAGGTCTACTGCTAACAGAGTCACTAGTTTTATTATTGTACATAATTGTAAGCATTATTAGTACCATGTGACTTTTTTTTTTCTTGTATTTTGTGTGTTGTGTGCTAAGAAGCAAATAACATTTATTTGCTTCTTAGCACACAACACTGTTTTTGTCATAAACTATATGCTGGTTGTCAGCTTTGCTTAACTGGGCTAGATGGAGCTGTGTGTAATGTGCACTAATATTTATTCCTATTAATTTCAGGTAGGCAAAGATAAGACATTCCCCGGAGTAACAGTACAGTCGGAAGCTCCACTGCTTGTCACAACTGATGTGAAATTGGTCGACCCCGAGTCACTGAAGCCCACAGAGTTTGAATGGCGATACACCGAGGAAGGCGATAAGGTATAGTTTATGTGGTACCTTCTAATCTTGTAAAAAAACAAGAATTAGGATAAAGAGATTTCATATTTACTAACAATAGCTAAAGTGGTGTTAAAGTAGACAATGCTTTGTCATTGTCATTATAATAGAGTCTATTAGAATGACAAGGATTACACAGTATGGTTACTACTGTGACGACCCCTGTGACGCTAAAGGTTGCGGGTTCGATTCCCGCCGGGGGACAAACAATTGTATAATCTGCAAAAATATGTCTTGGATCTGGATGTTTTGCTATGTTTAATATGTATTTCCAAAAATAACAGTAGATAAGTAATATAATCAGTCATCTGTCAGTCATCAGTCATAACACAAGCTCTGCGTACTTTTTGGCCAGATGATGCTGTGTGAAATGTCCAGCATTGTTTATTTAATATACATCAACAGTTATATGCTTAAAGGTTTCCGTCCTGGTTTTACGTAGTTCAAAAGCGCTTCTGAAAATGCCACTGGCTGCCCCCGATCCAAACCATGACGAGAAACGTTGCTTAATTCAGTTCTCTCAGCGCTTAGACAAGATCCACATTCTGTTGGTGCTCGTAAAGCCATGCCGTATTAAGTGTGCAGTTTTGGCCACCGAATCATACGAACATATCGAAAGAAACAACACTAATGTTTCCAAACTAAGTGTTCGGTCGAGTATGGAGTATTGCTGCCACCTATGAGATGGTTCAGTCAAACACCAGCTGCCTGATTTGGGCTCGATCGAGCGTACAGCATTGAGGGTGATAGGTGAGCAGCTAAACGCTGAGACTAAGTTCCAGAGTCTCGAGCACCGCCGTAAAGTTGCTTGCCTTTCCATCTTTTATAGAATACCGGAGAATGTGCCCAGGATCTAATTCCACCATCTCCTTTTTACAACAGTACCAGACGCTTTTCCACATTTATAATGCGTACAGCCAAGGATTCTGTCTTTCCTGAAAACTACGATCTGTGTCTCTTCGAGTCAAGAGCAAATAGGTGTCTTCTAGACCTACGTGCCCCAGCGTCGGCCGCATCGTCGCTTACCATCAGACGAAATCGTGGTCAAACGTAGGTCTTTATAACTTCTAAAACTATCAGGGTTTTGAACAGAATTTACCATGATATATGTATGAGTTTTTCTGCTTCCTGATATTTTGGCACAGTTGCACAAATAAAACAACCAAATAAGACGTGAGACAAATCTAAATTATCTATTTGGTTATCTCGTGATCATGGCGCATGCAACTGTGACGAAATATCGGGAAGCAGAAAAACTCATATATGCAAACAAATGTATTTTGCGTAGATATAGATTGCGTTGAGATAATTCGTTTATTTAAGAGTACAGGACCAAGAGACTGTGTTTGATATTCATTTCAACTTGATGAATATCATGCGTTCCTGAGAAGGGATTTGTCTTGACAGACAGACAGTAAGTGATGAATGTAAAGATTCCTTATTTAATTTTGTAATATGCTTGTTCCAGGTCAGGGTATCTTTAGCCAGCAGTCGCATCATCCCCGTGCCAAAATTAGCTGAGGAGACGATGGACTTCAAAAGCAAAGAGATGTACATTGAAAATGTTGATAAGGATACCAAAGCTGATTTTGTAACCGAGGTAATTATTGGATAATTATAAAAGTACCCTCTTCTTCTTAAGTATCGTTGTTACATCCTATTTGAACAGTAGGTAGCCACATCTATGGCATTATCCGAGCAGGACATCAGATAACCCATGGTGCCTGAGTTGGGGCAGGATGGACACACAAGTACGTGTGACATGGACTGCACCTGGCCACCACAATGACACCGCGTGTCGTTTTCGCTAATGATGCCCCGTGTGTATCCCACTATTTCTTCATGGAAATACTTGTGTGTCCACGTTTTCTTATTTTCAATAGTTAAAAAGGCACGGGATAGTAAAATTCCAATTAATTGCGTTTTTTTTGTATTTCCATAAATACAAAATAGAATAAGTGGGATTAGCTTTATTTCCAAATTGTATCCCATTATTTCTATGGCGGCAAAAAACGCAATGAATTGAAATTTTACTTTCACGTGCCTTTTTAACTATTGAAAATAAGAATAGTACTTAGTTCTTATTGAAAAAGTAAAATCAGATTGAAGCCAGTTGGTTAGGTTATGTTAGAATATAGAAAACAACGCGCAAGGCGAGCGAGCAAAGCGAGCGTGTCGTGGCAGCGGTCGTCGAAGCGCCAGAAGAATATAGTTCGTTTAGTTCAGTGTTTTTTTTTTGCCGCCTGCGCCATGGAATGGAAGCAATGGAAACAGTGGGAGAATTAGTCCCAGTATTTCTATCAATAGAAATACCTAATGGAAATAGTGGGATACACCCCATTTGCCAAGGTTACTCTTACAACGCGTGTTTGGAAGACCATAAACAAGTCGGTTATCACTTGCGTTCCTCTATCCTATTACATAATTTACTAGAGTGACGTTTAAGTATGGTTAGTCCTTGTTACTCTAAAGGCAATGAATAGAGATAACAATACATTCACAACCATCACTTTGAAACGTCTTACATACGAAAGCGGATTGATATGTGGTATTCCTCGAAATAGGCATTGGTTTCGTGCATGATCTCTTCGTTGGAGCTAAATCTTTTCCCAACGAGGCATTTTTTTTAATTCGGAAACAGAAAATAGTCGCAACGAGCTAAATCTGGCGAATATGGTGGGTGAGAAAGCAACTCATGGAATTTGGCCATGGCAACCGCGTCGGTGTGCACTCGTGCGTTGTCTTGGTGGGAGAGGATTTTCTTCTTAGCCAAATGCGGTCGTTTTTCAGGTAAAGTTTTGTTAAATTTGTCCAATAATTTGGCATAATATTCGCCATGAATCGTTTTACCCTTCTCCAGGTAGTCAATATGGATTATCCCACGTACATCCCAAAAAACTGTAGACATCACTTTATTGGCCGATAAAGCCTTCTTTGGAGCTGGTTCGCCCGTAGCAATCCACTGTTTCGATTGTTGCTTGGTTTCTTGTGTATGGTGGTGGATCCATGTTTCGTCTAGTGTTATGAAAAAACGCATAAATTCAGTTTTATCCCGTTGAAACAACGCCAAACCTGCCTCCGAAATGGTGGAAGTATACGTTTTTGATCAACAGTCAGTAAACGCGGCACCCATCAGGCGGAGAGCTTCTTCATATCTAAATGTTGGTATAAGATATTGCGTACACGTTCGTCTGAGATGCCTACTGTCTCGACTATCTCTTTTACTTTTACTCTTCGGTCATTCAACACTATGTCATGGATTTTAGCGATCATCTCTGGAGTAGTGACCTCAACTGGGCTTCCTGGACGTTCAGCATAATAATAATAATAATAATAATATTTATTCAAAATTTACATGGTACAATAATATCTAATAAAATTCTAAAACTTATTTAATTAAAGGTACGCATAATACGAGCCTGAACTAGGTAATCCTGTATCTCAGGCGTGAAGGGCTTACCTAAGTACATAGATTCTAAAATAATCACCTACATTGACATTTTATTTTCAGTTAAATGTATAGAATAGTATTAAAACTAAACTCAAAACTACAAATAATGCAAACATTATAAAAATATAAACACAAAACAAATGATGAACAAATTGCGAGTTAGCGGAATTGTTAACTGTTAATTGTAAACAAAGTAATGATACGTAAGTATTTTTCTAGTTTTTACGTGTAATTAGCATCACTTGTGCTTGTACGACCACACCGAAAATCAGTAAACCCCTTATGATCACTTACTTATAATCGACGGAGCAGAGTCCCCATAGTATTAATCAAGTCTTTCTTTCGTAGGACCAAGACGAGTTACTTGCCAGTTCTCGCTTCTCGAGCTTGGGTTAGGAGGAATCGGCACCTAAACGCACCTATTATGTAAGACGTTTCAAAGTGATCCTTGTGATTGTATTGAATAAAAATATTTTTGTCTTGACTTTACTTGATCTGCTTTTATTGTTTCTATGTATTTTAAATACATACATAGAAACACCCAGACCCGAGACAAATATAAACATTATTATAATGAAAATGCTTAACATGTTGTAATTTCTTTCAGGTGACTTTCTCGCCCAAACTGCGGACCTTCGAAATGGACGTGATGGAAGAAATGGGGATAAAAGAAGACCGAGTACCCGCCAAATCTTATTGGTATTAGAATAAGTAGAATTGTTGATAAATTATATAGTTTTTAATTTATTTCGTTTATTATTTAATAAGATTGGCCCGATGCAGTTGGAGAACTCCCAGCGGCATCCATGTTCGTGTTATTAATATCATTCTTTTTATCGCGTAGTTATGAATAAACAAATAATGCCGGACAATTCACACAGCATCATCGAGCCCCAAAGTAAGCAGAGCTTGTGTTATAGGTACCACATGACTGATATACTACTTATATCTTTTCTTGTGAAGTGAAAACTTCTTTAGCATCGTTGTGATTTGAAAGTCGACGAAACGAAAAAGCCACAGTAAAAAGAGACAGACACATAAATTCATAAGATTTAACGTTGGAGAAAATGGGATAGGAAGCATTATACGTGTTTATTATTACCTGTTTGTGTGCGCATGCGTAGTACAAAGCTTGATAAAAGGCATCACAACAACCCTGGTTTTTTGTATACGTAGAAAGATAGAAAACTCTTTATTGACTACCACACGGAATATACAAATATACAATAACAAAAAACTAAACTTATTTAAGGCAATAAAATGGGCGGCCTTATCGCTAATAGCGATATAATACGTTTGTTTTTTGAATGTTTCACTTCTACCACGTGTGAATTGCCCACATGTTTTTTTAAATACATTAGTACTAAACACCCAGACCTGTGACAAATACTTGCAGATCATACAAACATTTGTGCGTCTCAGAGACTTGACACATGTCTTCGAAATTAGGTTTTACGACATGCCGTACAATTTCCATTAATATCAGTGATATATTATTGTTCCGTCCGCTACATAGATCCATCTGTTTTGCCGTCGGACGCATTAAATATTCGGCACAGTGCCATTTAGTATCGAGTAGATGCGCTCGAGTAGTTTCATTAATTTATCAGTACCAGGGTCGTAACATGATACCTCTATCATCTAAAATATTTAAGTATGTCGCATTTTTTAAGAAAATTCAAAACATTTTTTAATATAGTTTATTTATATTTAACTAAAGTATGTAGGTACCATTTTGTTCGATAACTTTTTGCCATCTTGTAGGTAGGGACATGATCCCATTGCTATAGAAATTTTAGGACTTCTGATCAAAATACCGCGACAAGTGGTTTTGGCAGTCCTCTCGTGATGTTAACCTGACACTGCCTAAAGAATTCAGAAGAGACCAAAACAGGTGGAAATCTGAAGGTGCAAGGTCAGGACTATACGGCTGATGCATTAACACCTCCCAGCCAAACTCTCTTAATATTTGCTGAGTGGCTAAAGATGTGTGAGGTCTAGCGTTATCATGATGAAAAACCACACCCCTTCTGTTGATTAATTCCGGCCGCTTTCTCTCAACTTCTTGCTTTAATCTCTTCAATTGTTCGCAGTAGAGTTCAGAATCGATGGTCCTGCCTGGTGCTAACAGCTCATAATGAATAATGCCCTTCCCATCCCACCACACACACAGCATCACCTTGTTGCGAGTTAACCCGGGTTTCGCCACAGTCTGTGAAGCCTGACCGGCCTTTGACCACGACCTTTTTCGCACATTCTTGTCGTACGTGATCCACTTTTCATCACCAGTTATCAGCTTCTTCAAAAATGGTTCAGTTTCATTACGTCGTAATAAAGAATCACAAATGAGTACACGGTTCATTAGGTTTCTTTCAGTGAGCTCGTGAGGTACCCAAATATCGAGCTTTTTTATGTACCCAGTTTTTTTCAAATGCGCCAAAACTGTTTTGTGGTCAATTCCCATTTCTTCAGCTACGTCGTAACTACTGATATGCCGATCTTGCTCCACTTTTTCACTTTTTTTTGACCAGAGCGACGTGCATCTTTGACATCAAAATTTCCGCATTGAAAACGCTTAAACCAAATTTGTGCTACTCTCACAGACACTGCACTAGGCCCATAAACATCGCAAATTTTTTTCGAGGCTTGCGTTGCATTTTTACCTTTTTTGTAGTAAAATTTTAAAATGTATCGAATTTCTTCATTAGATTCACTCATCTTGACAGTACGAAAAACAAATAAAAATCACACATTTTCCTAATTTGAATTTGGAATTATGTTCTTAAAAATTTAAACTTTTAATGATACCATAACCAGCCAGATACAAATAGTATAGCCAAAGAGATTTTATTACAAGTTCATTCTACTATAATGCGAAAAGACTTTTTCCCCAACCATATATTTCAAATAATACTAGCAGTTGATTTTGAAGAGTTTGTTACCACACGACCAGCTGACTTCGTCAAGAAAGCCATCGATAAATTACCGCTGCGCTGGCAAAGATGCACCGATAGCATTAGTGAATAGTTCGATTATTATAAATACTAGTGGTCGCCCACTGGTCGAAATTCGACCATAAAATTAATGTATTTTTTTATGCATAATTTAAAAACAAAAAAATTGCATTCTGTACTCCTCTATAGGTACCTATCATACTTCATACTAATATTATAAATATGAATGTGTTTGTTTGTTACGCTCTCACGCGAAAACTACTTAACCGATCATCATGAAACTTTGTACACATATTCTTGGAGGAGTAACATAGGATATTTTTATAAAAAAAAAAAATTATGTAGGTACCACGCGTGCGAAGCCGCGGGCAGCAGCTAGTAAACTATAAGTGTGCGAAATTTCATACTCCTCCGTACGCGCAATTTCGTAAAAAGGGGTATACAAAGTTTTTGCTTCACGTATTAATATATAGATAAGAGATAAAAAACAAGTGAGTCTTACAGTAGTCGCATCTATTGTGTAACATCTGACATCTCACCTTGGTAATAAGCAACATTAACATTATATCCTGAATTAGTTTATATAACAGCACACCTTATAGACCAAACTGTAGGTTAAGCGCACAGCTGATGGGTTCTTCTTCTCTATTTCCATATCACTTTCTCGTCACACGCGGTTGGTTGACAGTACCAATCTCTCGAAAAATGGGTTGGTGCTATCTGACGGCTAACTTTACCCCGCGCGCTCATTGGTCAAATCAAATAGCGTGCGCTTCCCTGGCTTCCTGTTACACACTTCCGTCCCTTTTCACAAAATCACTCCCACAGATTGCATTGCCAGAGGAACAGGCTAGTTTTTTTTAACAAGTGCTATATTTTTGGATGCCTTATCCCATGCTAAATGATATCTGTGCTTCTTGCTTCTATTTCCACACAAAACATCTCAGTACCTACTCACACCTTTCATACTCATTTCACACAGTCCATCCACCTTTTATTTTGCTTAACTCTACTTCTACGTCCATCCTCATTCGTAACCAACACTCTTTTCATCAGATGACATTGACACATCCCTTATTAAGATGCCCTTACTACGCTACTTATTCTTCTTCTCATCGTGTTACTAGTTATTTCTAACCAGTGTGGTGAAAGGATTAAAGTGCGCCTCAGAGGCTCCTTTCGTGCACTTAGATAAGTCTTAATGTAAGCTCTCGACCTTGCCGACAGGACAGGACTGTCGCCAATGTGTATAGCCGGCTTTAGCCGGCTATACACATTGGGACATAGTAAAGTCGACGTGTAGAGATCTACTTTGCATAATAGTGTCCGTTTTTCGTGCATCAAAGGATTTTGGCGCGCAAATAGTGGAACCAGTGGAAGAACGCTGGCGTCTTATTCAGTTAAAAATAGATACCTACTGTATAAACAAAACCGCGGCTGCAAAAGTTTCCACGTCCATCTTTATCAAAGTGTCAATGTGGCTTCAATGCAGAATGATACAAATACAAAAAAACTAAATCTTTTTTTAAAGTTGAATGTACGAAATTATCATAAGAGCTCTGTCTTCTGTAGTAGCTAAAGGTATTGCTGTGTGACATTACAGGTGGCAGTTCTTCCCAGTACTGGGCATACGGAATTATATTATTTATGATCGATACCTACACTTATTTGTAAACAGAACAGCGACAATGGTCGTATCCGTATCCGTATCCAATATTTTGGCCCAACCTGTTGTCCTGCACCTTGGCCCAATGTGAACAGCCGGCATAACATTACTCTTTAACTTATCTGTCAATGTCACCGTTTAAAAATTGCTGGCAGTTTCGAATAATTTGAAGGGCAACTCATTCATGAAATCGCATGGATTATCGAAACGATCACGCTTTTATCACGCGTCTGAAAGTTATCTATCGGCTACCTACTTACTAAGATTAGGTTGGCGCGTTGGAATATTTTTAGTTAATAATTAGGTATGTAGGTATGTATCCTAATCGTTTCAAGTTTGGGCATAGAATAATTATTAAAACAAGTACAGAAGACGTACTCCACGTAAACATTTAAGTATATAAATAGCTACTTTAGCTACGACGCAATGAAATGCTATTCAGCTCACTCAAGCTTATCGCCTATCATAATATATACCCACATAGTGCATCTCTTTCTATCGGGTAACTCTATGTCGTCTGGCTCTGCACTTCTCTACGAATTTGCCCAACAAGGTGGGCCCGCTGATGCATGTAGTTTCGTGCGCGCTGCGCAAACGTAGACACTTTTTGTTGCCGAGACGGCACACCATCACCGGGCACCGTAGTTGCTGTCTCCTGTAGCGGTGATCGGACACAGTCGCCCGTTGTTATGTAATACTGGCCACTTGTACAATTCCTTGCTTGTACAATTACAATACAATTCGTTTGCGCAGCTCAGTACAATTGTAAGGAAATTTGTTAATGTTGCTTGTGTCTTCAACTGACGACTTTTAGTTTTCAGAGACACCGAACACTTTTTGATCGTCAATGAGTGTGTTTAGTGGGAGCAACTGGACACAAAAAATGTTTACGTATGCGCAGGGAGTGGATGATTTCATACTGTTTCTATAGAAATCAAATATTCATCGGTAGCTTGTATCTGACACAAGACACAAAAGTGTCCACGTTTGCGCCCTGCCTAAAGCGCACAGAGCGCGTGGTTTGATTTGGGCTGCTTGTCTTGTAATACCTACCTAGGTATATCTTAATCTAACCATCCTATCTACATTACTTGATCAGATTACCTACGAGATGGCCGGCCACGTGATCAGACCATTAAAGTATGTAGACGTAGGTAAATATAATTAAGAAATCAGCAGGTTAATCGTTTTCAGGTTAATTGCGTGTGATGCTAATTTGCGTATGACGCTTGCAATGCCTCCTGGCATTTTTGTTTTGTCGTGTCACTAGTTATTTCGAACCAGTGTAGTAAAAGGATTAAAGTGCGTCTTAGCTCCTTTTGTGCACTTATCATCAGGTGGAGAGTATGCCTGTTTGCTAGTTTAGTTGAAAGAAACAACTTACCTATTATACCTACAAGACGCTCCGCCTTCGTTCGTATACAATACAGATACTGATGTGCCATTTTTTTGAAGTGAAAACTTCTTTCGGCGCTTGTTTCAGTTTTTTTCAAATGCACCAAAACTGTTTTGTGGTCAATTCAGTTCTTCAGCTACGTCGTACCTACTGATATGCCGATCTTGCTCAACTTTTTCAAAAATGGCATTCATTTTATCCGTAATAGGGCGACCAGAGCGACGTGCATCTTTGACATCAAAATTTCCGGATTAAACACGCTTAAACCAAATTTGTGCTACTCTCACACTAGGTCCATAAACATCGCAAATTTTTTTCGAGGTTTGCGTTGCATTTTTACCTTCTTTTGTAGTCAAATTTTAAAATGTAGATACCTGTCGAATTTCTTCATTAGATTCACTCATCTTGACAGTACGAAAAACAAATAAAAATCACACATTTTCCTAATTTGAATTTGGAATTATGTTCTTTAAAATTTTAACTTTTAATGATACCAAAACCAGCCAGATACAAATAGTATAGCCAAAGAGATTTTATTACAAGTTCATACATACTATAATGCGAAAAGACTTTTTCCCCAACCTAATATACCTACCTATAAGTAGTATATCAGTCATGTGGTACCCATAACACAAGCTCTGCTTACTTTGGGGCCAGATGATGCTGTGTGAAATTTCCGGTATTATTATTATTATTATTATTATATATTTGATATTATAAATGCGAAAGTAACTCTGTCTGTCTGTCTGTCTCGCTTTCACGCTAAAACTACTAAACCGATTTTATTTAATTTGGTACACAGATACCTGGTCTAGAGCTTGAGAAAGGACATACCTAGGCTACTTTTTAATTGGAAAAAAGTGTTGTAAAGGCTTGAAAAGGGGGATGAAAGATTGTATGAAAGTTTTGTCATTTTCAGAACTAGAAGCATACAATTTTAGTCTGTTGATTCCTACTAATATTATAAATGTGAAAGTAACTCTTGTCTGTCTGTCTGTTACGTTTTCACGTCTAAATCGCTGAACCGATTTTGATGAATTTTGGTATAGAGTATAGATGGAATATGGGTATAGATGGGACCTTGAAGAAGGACATATTATGCGAAGCCGCGGGCAGCAGCTAATACTAATAAATGCAAAATATAAGGACATCTGTTTCTGTGTTTTTCGAAATAAGTAGATAATTGAAATAGGTAATTTAAATAATAATTAGTACCTTCCTAAATGATAAAATGCCCTTAAAACGGGAAAAAGAGGTTAACCTCTTTTACCTTTCAGTACCTACATCTACGAAAGTACAATGCGTGAATCTACTTCAAACTTTGTTCATAGAATTTTCACTCAAAACGGGATATTTACCATGATATATGAGTTTTTCTGCTTCTCGATCATGGCGCATGCAACTGTGCCGAAATATCGAGAAGCAGAAAAACTCATATATCATGGTAAATATCCCGTTTTGAGTGAAAATTATGTGCAAAACCATGATAGTTTTAAAAGTTATATTGTTCATAGAATGTTTGTTAAACGTTTATATAAAACTAGAACACGCAAACGAAGTCGCGAGCTTAGCTAGTAATATTATTTTATTGGTTGAGATCAATGATATTATATATATTAGTAAAACCTCATTGGTTGAGATAGAATAAAATATCAAACCTACTTGAACATGGTATGTATGTATGTTGGTACCTACCAACGTTCTTACCAGGTACCTTCTTATGTAGCAAATTCTCTACTAATCAAACAATGTTTTTGTAAGGATGAAGTACCTACCTACCTAGTTACCTAATTAAAAAACTCAATTAAAAAAATTAATTGTATTTTCTACCTACACAAAAAAGTACGACAACTTTGGTGTAAGTAAGTAGTGTGAATTCACTAATGTTTTTTCATGTGAAATATTTTCAATTGCCATTCAAAAACAGCAATGTATTCAAAGCAATATCAAATTTCAATTTTAGTTTAATTCGTAGTAGGTTGTCGGTAAGTCGGTACTTCAACCTCAACCCTCAGTAGGTATCCTTCCGCACAGCATCAAACAAAACATTAGGCAGTCGGCCGCCGTAGTGGCAACACGTGTGTCCCTGTTTTTCAGTTTTCGAGTGAAAAATAAGTGAAAATGAAGCTCAACTTGCTCGTCCTGTGTTGTTTCAGCGTGAATTATGCTTTTGCGGTAAGTTTTTTTATAGATTTCTTAAAAATAATCAGCTTTGTTTTTCCACAATTATTAATAAATCTACCTAATAATCTATTATTTTTAATTATAAAATCGGAATAAGTTTGTTTATATCCTAAGAACACAAGGAAAATAATAACATAAATTGATTGCAATTAAATTATTAAGGTAGCCAATGCTAGACGCATTTTAATTATACGAGGGTAGGTAGTAATGTTATGTTGATAAAAATAACTAAGTGCTTAATAAAAAAAATCGGGTTGCACTCCGGGGGGAGTGCCGACAGAAGTGAAAACTTATTTTGGCGCGTTAGAGTTTAGTAATAAATCACTTCAAAATCAGTAATTATGGCGACTGCCAATCAAATACTGAACGAACACAGATGATGCAATATTTTTTGTTCAAAATGTAGATAATATATCAAAGAACATAACCCAGTAAACTCCATACAAAAAAGACTGTAAACATGTGAATTAAGGTTTATAATCAAATGGGGCGAGCGCGGCAGCCCCGCCCCGTCTCGCCCCAAACGGAAACGGTGTCGCGAATCCAGAGGTTTAACCTCATCTAAAAATATGCGTACCGCGCTAAAAGAAGTTTTCACTTCAATAAGCTTTTTATAAAATAAGTACCTACCTACTTCGGTAGGTATTTCATAATCCGAAAACTGCATCCAAATAACGTGACTTCTGATAATGGCTATGCATTTGATAAACTTATCTTAGGTATTTCTTACCGATTTTTAGTGGAAAATACCACGTTATAAGATACCTACCTAATTACATTAAAATATGTGATATGTATTTCTAGTTGCCATACAGACATGGTAGGTAACTTGCCTTGGTCATACAAACTCCAAAAACAACATCAACGAAATTTCACTTTCCTTTAGATTATAGTTTATGTAAGATACCTAAGTACGTAGGTACATAGGCTACCTACCTACATGTAGGTACCTATAGAAAACATCCTAATTATCCTTAAATACCTTAAGTAAGTAAATTTTCTTTGTAAACTAAAACCTACCCACAAAATTAAAATAAAACTTACCTACGCAATATTCTAAAATCCAAAAATAACCAAACAAAAGTTTATGAAAAGAAAGAGGCCAGTGACCGATCACGCGTACTACGCGTGTTGTTGTTTTATCCCTTTCTATGTAGCTGCGTCTCTTTTTCTCCTTATAAGGGTTGATGAAAGGGCCGGGATCCCTTCGTCCCAAATAATCTCATAGAATTGTGAGCTACGTGATGGATCGTCACGTACGCCATTGCTGTGATCAAAATGCTGTTGTTACAAGAGTTTGCCAGTAGGTAAGGAAGATAGCTTCGTTATGATATGAGTGAGATATTTGAGTTATTGAAAGAGATTAAAATATCATTATCGATACCTAAATGTCGCTCCGAATGTGACCTTAGATTTTGATTAGTCTGAAAGCAATAATACCAACTGATCCTCTCCTTCGTCCAAAGGACAAACATAAAACGTGACCTTGGAGAAATGGTTGAAGAAAGCGTATTTTGCTAGAATAACAAAAATAAACGGTTATCTGTAAAGTCGGTTTACGGACGATAATTTTACGGGATAACGTCATAAGAAAACATCCGATCGTGCTTCTCTATCGCTTGTTTCGCGCTCTTGCTTGCACGCTCGGCTTAGGCGGAACGTGACAATTTTTCGTGTGTGCAGCCGGCGGTCATCGATTTATAAGACGTTATCACGTCAAAATATTTTCTTGCCAATGCTCGCAAACTGTGAAGAAAAACATCGTGAAGAAACCAGCACATCCTAGAACCTAAAAAATTTGGTGTGTCATTGGTATGGGCTTGCAACCGGTCACGTACGGACTACTAACTTGCAAAGCGTGTTCATGTGCCAAATATTTTGTTTGGACGTGCCTCTGACTACCCTCTTAGACATTCTCAAAGAACTGAGGTGTCTACTGAGGAGTCAGGAGACACCGTTGATACAGTCGTGAGCAAGTTTTTTATATAAGTTGAATGACCTGATCCAGAATACGAAAATAACTACAAACTCATTTTAAGTAATAATCATTTGATCCGTCGCTAATTAAGAAAACCACAAACTGTTGACACAAAAGGCAAATTTATTAATATATTCACAACTGGCATCTATTTTACCTGCTTATAAATACTCATGTAAACAAAACAATCTGCGTGGTTTATGCCTTTGTTAAAACCTTTATTCTTTGCAGGGCACGTACAAAGCCGGGAGCTATGCCAACAGTGACTCCAATGGTATTTTATCACTTGTTTATGAAGCCGGCAGAAAGGTTAGTGAGGACATCAAAGCACGTGATAAATGCATGGCATTGCAGCAGAATTTTTCTTATCAACTTTTTGTATTGGACTTGTGTTTAATTGTTATGAAATTGTTCATTGTCGGTCGATAGCATCAATGCACCAAGATAGCGTAGGTATAGGTAAGTGGTGTTTTAAACTATTGCCAGCAAGTTTAGATACAATATTCTAACTATAATACCCTTATAATCACAAGAATCCCTCTCAAAATTGCTTTAACGAATATAGATATGTTGGATTGAAGAACAATAAAATTTTAGCATTGTAGTTTGAATAACACGTACATGGATATACGTAAGTTTGTAATTGCAAAATCGCATCGACCCTTACAGTAGTATGATGTGTAACATCGGACATCTTACCTTGGTAATAAGCAACATTAACATTATGTCCTGAATTCCTACTAATATTATAAATGCGAAAGTAACTCTGTCTGTCTGTCTGTCTGTTTGTTACGTTTTCACGCCTTTGAACCTATTTTAATGAATTTTAGCATAGATATAGATGGAACCTTGGAGTAGGACATAGGCTACTTTTAATTAGGTACCACACGTGCGAAGCCGCGGGCAGCAGCTAGTTAGTTTATATAACAGCACACTTTAGGTTAAGCGCACAGCTTATGCGTTCTCTTTCTCGTGATACACACGCACTGTTGACTGACAGTATCAACCTCTTGGAAAATGGGTCGGTACCATCTGACGGCCAACACTACCTAGCGCGCCTATTGGTCAAATCAAATACCGCGCGCGCGCATAGGTCAAATTTAATAGCGCGCGCTTACCCGGCTTCTTGTCACACACTTCCATCCCTTTTCACGAAATCGCTCCCACAGATTGCAGAAAAGCGAGAGGATTGACAACCTCTGTGGTGCAGTGGGCTAAGGTCCGGCTGAGACTCAGAAGGTTGCGGGTTCGATTCCCGCCGCGAGACAAATGTTTGTATGATCTGCAAGTATTTGTATCGAGTCTGGTTGTTTCTATGTATAATATGTATTTTTTTTGTATTTACAAAAAAAAGTATGTAAGTAGTATATCGGTCATGTGGTACCCATAACACAAGCTCTGCTTACCTTGGGGTCAGGTGACGCTGTGTTAAATGTCCGGCATTATTTATTTATTTATTTAAACATGTTACGTGCACACCAAAAATTATATTGTCGTATACAAAAATCTAGTATTATTTGTCAATGAAGGCACCAAATGTTTCGATTCATCTAGAGAATCTTCATCAGGGTGAGTTTGATCCGCGGATCGCTCGTTGCCGCTCGCCTTCACGGTTCGCTCTCACAACTACATAGTAATAGTACTCTGTTAGGTAATAGGTTTTGATTTACTGGCGACCGTATACGTATGCGGCATAAAAGGCCGTATTTAGGCCGTATTCAAAGCATACGCGTACGAAGTCGCGGGTAATAGCTATTAGATAAGATAATAATAATTATTATAATAACATTATATTAATCTTTCAGAATATTGACATCATGGTACTCCCAAGTGATGTGACTGAAAATGAAGACTACGATCTGGTAAATTGCTTGTTTTTTTATTGGTTGTCTGGGAACTTGACAGTTCAAACTCAGGTTTAGTGGACTGTAGATCTATTTATTTCTTTTCACAAAAGTATGTAAGTACCTACTTGTACGAACTTAAAACTATACATTTTTCACTTTATTTATTGATTTATAGATAAAGTAAATGGTGTTTCCATATGTATGTATTTAAAAAAAAACATGTGTGCAATTCACACGTGGTAGAAGTGAAACCTTCAAAAAACAAACGTATAATTACGTACACGTATACAAAACACCACGGTTGTAGTGATGCCTTTTCTCAAGCTTTGTATTTACTACGCATGCGCGCACAAACACGTTTAATGCTTCCTATCTCATTTTCTCCAACGTTAAATCTTATGAATTTATGTGTCTGTCTCTTTCTGCTATCGCTTTTTCGTTTCATCGACTTTAAAATCACAATGATGCTAAAAAAGTTTTTACTTCAAAAAAAAGTATAATAAATAAATAATAAATATTGCTGGACAATGCACACAACACCATCTAGTCCCAAACTAAGCATAGCTTGTATTATGGTGACTAAATGATTGATAGAATACTTACATATTTTTAAATACATACTTATGATACTTTATAACACCCAGACACAGAATAAACACCGAAGTTCGTCACACAAATGTTTGTCCTGGGAGGGAATCGAACCCTCAACCTACAGCGCAGAAGGCAGAGCTACTACCAACTGAGCTGACGGGCCAGTCCTATATAAGTAGTATATCAGTCATGTGGTACCCATAACACAAGCTCTGCTTACTTTGGGGCCAGATGATGCTGTGTGAAATGTCTGGCATTATTATTATTATAATTTATTTAGATTCAAACCTGTGGCCTGTGGCCCGTGATTGGAGGACAGAGCCACTAAAATTGAACCACCAGTGCTCAAGTTCAGTTTAGTCGGTAGTCAAAGTAAATACGGTTTTATTCTATATAATTACAAGGACCACTTTAAATCAGTGAATTAGGTGCTGATTCCTCCTAAGCTAACTCCGTAAAGCATCAGATAAGAAACTCGTCTTGGTCTTTTTAACCGTCTTCAAAAAAAGGAGTAGGTTCTCAATTCGGTTGTATTTTTTTATGTTGGAGCAAGTGCAGGAGCTGTTCCAAATATTGAACAAGCGCCTTCACGAATGATAGAAATTAGAGGTATATGAGTCGTCCCTATCAATGGTTACTTATAAGTCAAAGTCAAAGTCAAAAGATACTTTATTCAATACAATCACAAGGATCACTTTGAAACGTCTTACATAATATGTGAGTGCCCATATTATGTAAGACGTTTGCCCATTCATCCTAACCCAAGCCCGAGAAGAACTGGTAAGAAACTCGTCCTGGTCCTAGCGCTTTTTTACATGATCCATCTTATAACTACCTTATCTACGAAAAATTAATACAAGAGAGTTTATAAATTTCAAGTGTGTCGGTTAACTGTCTGACGGCAGAGCGACATGAGGCCATGCATTTTTATCAATGATTGGTCATTTATACATATTATAATAAGCTTTCTTCAAAAGACTACCTTTAATGTATGCTTTAAATTTCTTAATAGGTAGTTTAGTAGCATTTTCAGGAAGCTTATTATAGAAGCGCACCGTGTTCCCCATAAATGACTTATTTACACTTTCTAGTCGAAACCTAGGGATGTATAATTTGTGTCTATTCCTGGTATTGATTCTATGAAGGTCATTATCTTTCTGAAATCCATCTCTATTTTTGTGTGTATAATAAATTTTCATATTATATATTGTGAAGCTATTGTGAGAATATTAATATCTTTGAATATTTCTCTCAAAGATTCTCTTATATAAAGTATCTAGGTACCTAATTATTAATTAAATTAAATGTGTCACATGTATTTTTGTTATTGTATGTATATTTCTGTAAAGCCGTAATTAGGTAATTATTTAAAGAAATATGAGTTATATATATAAATATAATATATACAAATATTTATTTAAAAAGGTCTTAAATAAGTTTACTGTAATTTCTGCTAACGCATAGTACAGTTCTGTGATAAGACCCTTGGACCAGTTTTGCTGGGTACCTCGCTCTAACTAGTTAAGTAATTACAGTAGGCACTAAATCCAATTCATTAAAGTGTGCGACTGTTTCAAGGGTTAATTTAGACAAAATGAAAATATTGTTATTATGTAGCTATTTCCAAATTCTCGTGGCCTTGTAATTATTGTATAAAAAAATTTTTTTTTGTTATTGAGTAGTCTATAAGTTATGTTAAGTTATTATAAGTTATGATTGAATATAATGTTTGTAAAATAATCTTCTAAACCAATACGGTCGCTCGATTCGCCATAATATTATTAACATTGCGAATAATAAAATTCCAACGCATTGTGAACTGGTGTAATGTGCACTGGTGGTCTAGTGGTAGTGGCCCTGCCTTCCATCCGTTTCTAGGGTCGTGGGTTCGAATCAGGTCGTGCACCAACGGCTTTGTCTGTTCGAAAAATATATGTGCGCTATACCAGTACTCTGAAGCGGAAAACATAGCGAGGAAACCGGCATGTCGTAGAACCTAAAAATAAAAATGTGCCAAGTGCATGAATGGAGCCTCTGAGGCGCACTTTAATTGTTTTACAACACTGGTTTGAAATAACACATTAAGAAGAAGAAGAAGAAGAAGAAAAACTAAATTATTAATGATTCAAAAGGTTATAAAAAATTTTGACGAGTTACGGTCTATCTTACAAAAAGAGGCCATTTTTGTCATTTTCATAAACTGTCATTTTCACTTCATCTTGCCAAAAAGTTCTTATTCTACTTCTTTGTTTATGGCATGTGACATAATAAAGTCAATTTTGCCAGTGTCAAGCGTTTATTTTTGTTTATAGTCAATTTGTTTGTTAATGTCTTAGTCGATGGTCAATTGTCAATTCTAGACGTCACGCGGAATGGCCGTCTAAAATTTTCTTGGGATTCCTCGTCGTTCAAATCACATGGCACCATAATAGGTACACATACAATCAATTGTCCATACCCGTCCCGTAGTCACAATTTATTCATTAAAATTCTGCTAAGATTACTAAATAGAACATGCAATAAAACGAGTCAAATCAGCCTTTAGAAGTCCACTGCTGAACATAGGCCTCCCCAATAGATTTCCAGGAAGAACGATTTTGAGCCCTCTCCATCCACCGATTTCCCGCGATCTTTACAATGTCATCAGTCCATCGGGTGGGGGGTCGTCCTACGCTTCGTTTTCCTGTCCTTGGTCGCCATTTGAGAACTTTTATTCCTCAACGGTTATCAGTTTTGCGAGCTATATGGCCTGCCCATTGCCACTTCAACTTGCATATTTTGAGTGCTATGTCGGTGACTTTGGTTCTTCTACGGATTTCCTCGTTGCGAATTTTATAACTTAGTGAAACATCCAACATAGCTCTCTCCATAGCACGTTGCGCGACTCTGGGCTTTTGTATGTGGCCAATAGTTAGCGACCAAGTCTCAGTTCCATATGTCATTACGCACGAGTAAATAAAACTAGTATAAATATTAAATTAGCAGAGGTATGTTACCTTATGAAATGACAAACGAAGAAAAAAAAAGTTCTGCTTTTCATACTACAATAGCGGTTAATTTGGTTATGTTGGCTTTATTAGGGAATTAAGTAAAACTACCCTTATTACTAAACTATACTAAACTAGTTTACTGTCTTATTGTTCTTCATAAACTATTTATGTAGTGTCTTAAGGTATAAGTAAAAGTAGGTATTATTTAACCTACGTTTTGTTTTATCTTATTTTGCTTAACTCTAATTTTAATGTACCTATACAACTGTACTACGGAAGAGCGAGAACCTCTAACACAGGTATATCTATACTTAAAAGAGGATCCCACACCCATGAAATATATCATATATTGTTTTAGAGAAATAAATATTTTGTATTCGTAATTATAAGTAGGTATCTAGTTTTTTATGTTCACATAATTAAGTGAACTATAAATTATTTTGTGAGAATAAAGTTTCTTAAACCGAAAATCAATTCCATAAAGGAATTAAAGATAAATTTTAACTTATTTTAGAACTGTCATTTATAATCGTTACATTGCATGACCCGAGAGCTAGCTCCTATTTGGCTCAGCGTATTAGCAATGCCGCCAGTGATCTGGATCAGTTGAGCTATCTTTAGATCGTTTTAAACCGTAAAACAATAGCTCAACTGTTTCACGTGTATTTTATATTATTGTATATTATTTTGTACATTTCTGTAATTGTTTTGTAAATAAAAGAAATCTTTACTCTTGTTTGGACTTTGGTGAAAGCTAAATAAGGTTGTTTTTATAATTGGCAACTTTTATGCTACATTTCCATGCTTGCCAAGCCTCTGCAAATGTCCACAAGCACAAACGTGTAAAGAGGGCGTTTGGCTTGGCTGGCGTGAGCTTGTAGACGCTTGTCTCCGATTCGGTCTAGTGTCGGTCTTTTGACACAGATCAAAGGGCGCTTGCTGCAAGCGCTTGCGACGCATTCACACGTTGGTGCGAGTTTAGTAGCCATCGTGATTTCGCGACGAGTGCACGAGTGATTTTTTTAATCATAAAGATAAAAAGAAAGTTGCAGATGCTTGGAGTCGTCTTGCCGAGTTACGGGAAAGCCAAAAGAGATAAAATATAATTACGTTTTAAAAACCAAAAAGAAAACCGACTTCATTGAATATAATTTGAGCCAATACTAAATTTTTAGTAATATATACCCTATTGCTGTAAAATAAACTTTATTTAAATTTAACTAAAGTGGGAAACAGGAGCCCACTGCGTTTTCAAAATTATTTCTCGGCGTCTGGTAGGAACATTGCGTGACCCAGGAGCTGGCTGGCCACTCTGGCTCGGATTAGAATTGCCATTCAAAGGTGGCAGTGCCGCCTGTGTCTTGGAAAGTATAAGCGATCTGGATCAGTTGAGCTATCAACAGATCGTTTTTAACGGTCCTTAGATAGCTCAATTGTTTCACATGTGTTTTATTTTATTGTCAAGCTTAATATTGTTTTACAGAACGTAAAAACCCTGTCTAAAGCAGCGAAACAGGCTGGCCTGTATCTCGTCGCCCATTTGAAAGAGAAAACTCGCTGCCAAAACAAACCAGCTCTTATTAGAAGCAACTTAGTGTTTGACAGACAAGGGGCCATTATTGCTGTGTAAGTAGTCATATTTACCGTGGTACAGTTCATCTATTTCATCATTGATATAAGATTCAAAATACAATAATTCACCGGACTTCGTGAGATACAATAACTCTACCACTTGGTACCATTGGTGGTAGGTACTGTGGGAAATTATTGTTAACCATCGTTTAGTTAATAGTATAGGCCAAGATTTGGCTGAGACGCTGAGAGACAAATATTTGTATGATCTGCAAGTATTTGTCTCGGGTATGTGTGTTTCTATGTATAATATTTGTGTCAACTGTCAATACAAAAAAAAAATTAAGTCGGGACGCCCGACAGAAGTGATAACAAACTAATCTAACTAGCGGTGAGCGGGTTAGAGTGAGAGAGGAGGAGCCTGCCTACCGCTGCCGTATGCGTGAGAGAAAGGGAAGCCAGACAGATTGGCGCCGTAACGCGTTACGTATCGAAGCGGTTTACCCTCCGATAAGTAATAAAAAAATATTATGTATTATGTCGTGGAAGTGGGTATGCAGATCGCCAGGTTGAAGTGGAAATGGGCGGGACAATGGGCAAGAATGGATAGGCAGACCAGCCGCCCGATGGTCGAACGATATAATCAGCGTTGTCGGGAACCACTGGATGAGACTTGCTAGGACCAAGAGGCAGACCACCCGCCCGATGGACGAACGATATAGTCAGCGTTGTCGGGAACCACTGGATGATACTTACTAGGGACCGGAGTGCCATAAAGAGTAGGCCTATTATACCCAGCAGTGGGTGCAATCGGACTGAATGATGATGATGATGATGAAGTAGTATATCAGTCATGTGGTACCCATAACACAAGCTCTGCTTACTTTGGCGCCAGATGATGCTGTGTGAAATGTCCGGGTTTATTTATTTAAAGAAAATGGTGGACGCTTTTCAATTCAGGAATAAATCTAAGTAACGTCATAATAATGATGCAACAATATAATGGTCCAGCAGACCTAGTAAATTATATTCAATCAACGACAAGCCATTTTATTAGTTTCAACTGTTTTGATATGGGTTGGACTTATTCAATCAGACAGTCGTTGATTGGTGATGATGGAAAAAAATAACTACTCTTCTTAGATATTAAAAAAACTTTAGGAGCATTATCGGTGTGTAACATCTTTCCTCTCGCTTCCCTGCTTATGCAACAGTGTTAGTGTGTAACAGGAAGCCGGGGAAGCGCGTGCTATTTGATCTCACCCAGATGAATGGAATCAAGGTCTACGAAGGCTCTAGAAGACTCTAGAAAGTCGCATCTGCTAACAATAATATAAATTAATAAATGTTTATGACTATTGATTGTCTTGAATGCAGAGTTACTACTATAAGCAAACTTACTCTGGAGCAGTGGGCTAAGACCTGGCTGAGACACAAAAAGTTATGGGTTCGATTTCCGCTGCGGGACAAATGTTTTATTATCTGCAAGTATTTGTCTAGGGTCTGTTTGTTTGTCTGTTTGTTTTTTTAATATATGTATGTATTTACAAAAGAAAATGTATATAAGTAGTATATCAGTCATGTGGTACCCATAACACAAGCTCAGCTTATTTTAGGGCCAGATGATGCTGTGTGAAATGTCCGCTATTTCGCGATGACCTTTAGAATAGACAAAAGACGATCGACTAAGACTTTATTATCAAACAATCACTGGCATTGTCGACAACACAGAAGAAAATAATAAGTGTCAGGCAAACTATGACCTGTTGATGTTATCAAATACTAGCTGAGCGTTCCCACTTCGTTAGGCGATTACAACTTCTCAAAATATATTAAAGTACTAATATTGCTATTAAAAAAAAGATAGCTATTTAAATTATTGTAACAATTACAGAGATTAACAAACTTAAGGATAAATATTAATAGATGGCTCTAGTGGCCACCCGCGGCTTCCCGTTCCCGTTCCCGTTCCCGTTGTTTTTCCGGTATAAAAAATAGCCCATATACTAATCCAAGCTATTAACTATATTCATTTGAAGTTTCATCCAAATCGGTCCAGCGGTTCTCGAGTTATAAGTGGTGTAACTAACACGACTTTCTTTTATATATATAGATTATATTTTTAATAATATTTTTCAGTAATAGAAAACCTCAAGATAACTTTACAAATTGCACCGTCGCTTCTGGACTGGTGACCTTCGAAACTGACTTTGATGTCACCTTCGGCGTGATGATGGAAGAGGATCTGGTGCTAAGAGAGGATCTGAAGGGTCTGAAGAACTTTGTGGTTGCTGGAGCTTGGTCTGCAGGAATTTCTTATTTAAATGGTACGTATTTTAAGTCACTAAAATTAATTTATACGTTTATTATGGGGAAGTTTTTGGAGTTTATAATGTATCTAGTCTTGTACTGCTGTGGAACCCATTATCTCGTGGGTATTCTGCAAGAGGTTATAAAAAAATATTATTATAGCGCCAGCTGTTATTTTTGTTAGGTTGGGTTAGGAAGAATTGGCACATTAATTCACCTATATTCGAGACATAATTTTTGTAAACAAACGACAACAGCTGATTTTTAGGGTTTTCACTTCAGAATATTTCAAAATTTTATACTTTAAATCGTTTTACCCTAAAAATCGATTAAACTATTCATAATACGATTTGTAAAGTCATTTAAAAGATAAAAAATGATTAATAAACATTTCAAATCACATGTAAGTGGAAGTATTTTTCTTTTTTATTTAGGATTGGCTGTGATGGTTGATAATAGTGCCATCCCTAATGCTTTCTTGCTTCTTTGATAGAAATCGTGAACATTTATGCATTTTTGTATTATGTCATTTAGTTGGTGAGCCCCACATGAGTGCGAAGTAAAAAATGAAATAAAAATATAGTAAATGTAAATAAATCAGCTACCGTTTTTTTATTTTATCTTTTAGTACAGTTTTATTGGTTAAAAACTCAATTATTTACACATAATCATTATCAATAGGGAATATGCATGTATTTTTTTTGTTTTGAATTCAGTTACAAATATTTAAAACATCGCTTAAATTTGCTGTGCTAAAACGCCGCAATTCGCAAACTTCAATTTCGCGCTCATTGCGCGTAAATTTGAACCATATGCGTATTACCTTCTATCATACACTTTAGCTAGCATTTGCAAAAATGAGCATTGATAAAAAATGTTTTTTACCCATGCCGTCGCATGGTTGCCTATAATAAGCTTACTGAAAATGCAACTAAACTACCTATTAAGCATCATTTAAAGCATACATAAAGGGTAGTTTTTTTTTTTTTTTTTTTTTTTTTTATCTTCGATAAACCTACGTGCAAACGTACGATCTTGCCTGATGTTAAGCGGCGACGAGGCCGACGATGTGGCACGCAGGTCTAGAAGACACCTATTTACTCGAGACTTGAAGAGATCTAGATTGTAGTGTTCAGGAAAGACAGACGACGGTAAAGCATTCCAATCCGTTTGCAAAGTATTTCTCCACAACTGCAGTCTGCATACCCAATGATTCCGGGCATAAGCAGATCGTTTATGTGCAGTAAAAACAGTGTGGCAGAGAGCACTGACCCTTGAGGTACCCCGGCATTAATTGCCAATCGTTCAGACGAGCAGCCGTCAACAACCACTCGAATGGATCTTTCCCTCAAGAAGTCAGCAAGGCACGAGCAGAACTGAACTGGCAATCCGTAAGCTGGAAGCTTACCAATAAGACTGGCGTGCCAGACCCTGTCAAAAGCCTTTTAGTCAGGTAGTTGTTTGAAGAAAGCGTATTATAATATATTACTATATTACTGATAGCAATGCATGGCCTCATGTCGCTCTGCCCTCAGACAGTTAACTGACATATTTGAAATGTATAAACTCTCTTCTTTTAGTTTTTCGTAGTTAAGCTAGTTATAAGATGGATCATGCAAAAAGCGCTAGGACCAGGACGAGTTTCTTGCCCATTCTTCTCGGGCTTGGGAATTGGGAATTATGAATTATATGATGTAAGGCGTTTAATATATAATATATAATAATAATAATCACAAGGATCATTTTGAATAAAATATTTTTTGACTTTTGACTTTGACTTTGAATAGTCAAACAGGGTCATGAACTTGAACTTCCAGGAAAGTGCAACTTCATGTCCCGATAACTGAATTAAATAACCTTAGTTGTCCTTCAGCTCCCCAGTTCTCTGCCACCTGGTCATACACCAACAACGCAAACATGGTGTCTCCCAGTGGAATTTACGCAGGCAGAGCTGGTGCCATGACTGGATCCGAGAATCTGAGGGTTGCTGAACTGAAAAAGAACTGTAATGGTGAGTGAACCTGCACGTATTATGCAATAACATGATACAACGTCGACAGATATATAAGGAGCATCTGACTGTACGTCAATCGTTGACGTCATCGACGTGGGTACTACCGTTTGATGTCTAAAGTATATAAACAAATATTATACTAGCGACCCGCCACGGCTTCGTACGGGTGCAATGCTTATACTAAATATACTACATATTGTCTAATGTGAAATTATCAGTGTTTTTCTACTATATTATGCATGTATTATACATATAAACCTTCCTCTTGAATCACTCTATCTATTAAAAAACCGCATCAAAATCCGTTGCGTAGTTTTAAAGTTCGAAGCATACATAGGGACAGACAGACAGCGGGAAGCGACTTTATTTTATACTATGTAGTGATAATGCCGGACATTTCACGGAGCATCATCTGGCCCCAAAGTAAGCAGAGCTTGTGTTATGGGTACCACATGACTGATATACTATTTATATGCTTTTATGCTATTCTTTTTTTGTAAATACATACCTATTATACATAGATACACACATAATATAATTATCATAAATCGTGTAACTAGTTATTTCGAACCAGTGTGGAGAGAGGATTAAAGTGCGCCTCAGATAAGCCTGCTCATTGTACTATTGACGTGACAACATCTAATAAATCGATGAACGCCGGCTGCACGCACAAAAAAGGATGAACCATTGTCCCGTTACGCGCATTGTCCCGTTATGTTAATTGTTACGTTACGCTCATTGTAACGTTACGATCGGAGCGAGAGCGCTGACGTTGTCACGTTAAAATATCGTCCGTAAACCAACTTTACAGACAACCATTTTTTTATTTCTATTTTTTCTTCTGTGTTCAATAAAGTGTTAATCTATAAAATAGAATAGAATAGACATTGTTTATTTGAAACACAATACACAGAGAACACAAAACACTAGACACAACAAAAATAACATTGTAGATAAAGTCAGAAACAACAGACAGCAGAAACGGAACAAGAGAAAATAAAAAAATATAAAAAATAATTATAATAAAACAGTAGGTATCTAATAAATTGCTATAGTTATGTGCTAATTAGTCCCCTCTGTGTCTTGTGGCCAAACAGGTCCAGTCTCAGCATAATTGCAGCTTCACACACTTGTAAGAAGCAGCGCTGGTTTTCAGACAGGGCCTAAAAATAATGACACCACAAACGCAAAACAATCCCTATCTATCTATCTATCTATCCATCTATAACCTTTTCAACCAAACGAAATTCTCGGAGCTTGGATCTTTTGTAGTTTTGATAATCAGGTTTTATTTATAACCAGCTATCTGAAATTACTTATCACACTAGTGTGATAAGTAATAAGCGGTTTATCAACTAGCTAATAAAAGATTAAATCACGTTAAAGAAAGTTATTGCAAAGCTGATAGAATTGGTTGTCTGTAAAGTCGTTTTACGGACGATAGTTTAACATACAACGTTAGACTCGCTCCGATCGTAACGTTACAATGAGCGTAATGGGACAATGAGCCATCCTTTTCGTGCGTGCAGCCGGCGTTCATCGATTTAATAGACGTTGTCAACGTCAAAAATAAAAACAAAATTGAATGAACGATAAGAAGAAGAGTTATATGGGTACAAATAATAAAAAAGAGATAATAGTTTATTTGAAAACAGAGCGGGAGAGTAAAAACAATAATAAAATTAATTATTAACATATAAAAAAAGGTATATCATAAAAGAAACAAGTTGAACATTGTCAATATAGTTTCTATTTAGTAATTTATAACCGTGATAGTTTTAAAAATTAAGTATATTTAAAATAACTACATATTAAGTCCATAGTCTTAACTAGTCCCGCTGGGGGATTATTTAATCAGAATAATCAATTCATTGAAAATTGGCGTTTTACATGTGGCCTTTAGGGGCAGTTTCCGGTGCCAGGCAACCAAGTGTTGGAATAACATACCGCCACCACTAGTCGGGTCGGCTTAAATCTAAATATTCCTCTTGACGACCTCTGTAGCGTAGTGGGCTTAGGTCCGGCTGAGCCGCAGAAGGTTGCGGGTTCGATTCCCGCCGCGGGACAAATGTTTGTATGATCTGCAAGTATTTGTCTCGGGTTTGGGTGTTTCTATGTATAATATGTATGTATTAATATAACCCGCAACCTTCTATGTCTCAGCCAGACCTTAGCCCACTGCGCCACAGAGGTTGCCAATTTAGAAGTGCTATGTTATTTCATGAAATAACAAAGGAAGAATCTTGAGGGTTTTGCAATCTTTCAGTGCGTTATTCCAATCAGTCAGTTATTTAACTAGTTATTTTCATAAGTTCCAGTTATTCTCAAACTTATCGCGAACCCAGACTCATTCATTAATCCCAATATCAAGTCAATAACATGTTTTTAAAAACATTAGAACATTATCGTTATAATCGGCATCGACGATGACAATAACGTGCGTGATCGCACGTCACTCACATTCATAATCATAACACAACCCATGATACGTTATTGTCATTGACATCAATTTAAATTGAACTACCTACTTATTTTATATCGCACGGGATATCGGGAGAATATTTTTGGGCGTCTTGCGAAATAAACACTGTACTCTTATATTTTTATTTTTTTCGAGTTATTTCCGGTTTTATTAGTAATTTTGGTATTTTTATTTCAACTAGTGGTCGCCCACTGGTCGAAATTTAACCATAATTAATTAATCATAAATGTATTTTTTAAGCATTATTAAAAAAAAATATTTGCATTCTGCACTCCTTCTCTATATGAGTGTGCGAAATTCCATACTCCTTCGTCCGCGCAATTTTCCGAAAACGGCGTACAAAGTTTTTGCTTCACGTATTAATATATAGATATAGCACATCTCACAGAGCACGTCTGAAATAGTACACAATAGCGCTCCAAAACTCAAATCGCAGATGTCGGACAGCAAGTAGGAAAATTGAAGTGGGACTGGGCAGTACACGTCTGCCGCATTTCGGGTGCATTATGGGCTAAAGCCACCATAGAGTGGACCCCCTGAACGGAAAACAACCTCGCGGCAGACCGCGGCGCAGATGGAGGGACGAGTTAGACGCCCATCTTAAGGATTGGCCCACAACGGGTTTAGACAGGGACGATTGGTGAAAAGGAAGGAAGGCCTTTGCCCTGCAGTGGGACGTTACGGGCTCTTAATAACAATAATAATAGAGTTATTGACTCGGGTGTAAATAATTGGAATAAAAGCTTTGTGTTTCTTTGTGATTCGAGCAAAAATAATTCGTTTAGTTATTTTATATCAAAGACGCCATTTTATACAAAATAACAAATGTCTAACGACTAGATACGACTTTGTGATGACTTATGATAAACAATAGAAAGTCTTGACACTGGCAAAGTTGACTTTATTATGACACATGTCATTAGCGAAAAATAAGTAATCGGGATATGGTTTTAATAAAATTTTTTTAATACAATTATTATAAAATTGGTTTTGAATTACGATAGCATAGCCTGTTTTGTCTTGTCGTAGAATAGTTTGAATGGAAAGATAATCGACTTGTTCATTCGAAGCCTTAATTGAATTGCCATATGCTTAAACATTATGTCCTTCGAACCGTATGAACGGATTTTTTTTTATGTTGTATTTTATGTTGCCTATTTTTTTTATCGTTTTAATCTTGGTCGTCGTAGTCACGTCGGGTGTAATGGCTCGCTTTACAATTCTATGCAATTCGTCTTGATGGGGAGCTTTATAATGCACTCGTGTAGAGGACAATTCAGCGCTGCCTTGGCTTGGTCCGTCCATCTCATTGGAGATTTTCCTCGGGCTCGTGTACCCACAACTTTTCCCTGTGCCACAACACGTTTCACAGTTCCCCACGCCGCGACACGTGGTCCAACAACGTGAGAATGCGAGTCTGTACGCTAGTTGCATATTATTATAGTTGCAGGTTCGGTTGCCGCCGCTGGACAAACATTTGTATAATCTGCAAATATTTGTCTCTGTTCTGGGTGTTTTCTATATATATTATGTATGTATTTAGAAAAAAACGATATAAGTAGTATATCGCTCATGTGGATTCAATAATACAAGCTCTGCTTAGTTTGGGGCTAGATGATGCTGTGTGAAATGTTCAGTATTATTTATTTATTTACCTACCATCATTTGCTTCTAAAATAAATCAATTGTTTGAATCAATCATAAAAATAGTTGTCTGTAAAGTCGGTTTACGGACGATAATTTTACGAGATAACGTCATAACAAAACATATTAATACTTCTAACCTATGCGTCACAAGCCGAATGCTTAGGCCGATCGTGCCTCTATCGCTTGTTCCGCGCTCTCGCTTGCATGCTCGGCTCAGGCGGAACGTGAGAATTTTTCGTGCGTGCAGCCGGCGTTCATCGATTTATAAGACGTTATCACGTCAAAATCATTAAAGGTTATCTATAAATTCTGGTTTAAGTTTAAAAAACTGTCATTTTCACCATCTATTGACGAAATCGAATGTCTTGAAATCTGTGTTTTGTCTTTAACAGAATATACGTCCATTCCTCCTGTCATCAATTCTGCGATCATTCAAAAGTCTCCCGGTGAGGATTTGAGCCAGTACATCATCAAACCGTTAGACGTGACCGCTGGTGTCAAGGGGTACAAGGAAAAAGTCTGCCATAACAGTTTCTGTTGTGAATTTGATTTGAAGATTGGCTATAAAGGTATTTCTGATATATTTATATTCATGAATCATTGACAAGAGTCTTTCTTATAGTCACATGTTAATCATTGACATTACTATTAGCTCGGATAGACTAAGCTTTGACGCTACATTAACTATTGATTATGAGATAGACATCATCGCTATCCAATCCACTTAAAAGGCTTTTATTTTTCTCATTTTATTTATACAAGGAATTTTGTAAAAAAACATCTCAAAAAGTGTTCAAGTAATTGCACAATAATCCACCCATTTTAAAGTTAATTGTCGCGTGTTGACACTCAATTTCATTGCTTTTCAGGTCAAGACGAAGTAAGTTATGGTCTTGCTGCGTTTGACGGCATCCGTCACTACGGAGGCGGTCAATATATCGGAGCTCAGAATTGCGCCGTCTTTGCCTGCGCCGGCGTTTATAAGAGAAGCTGTAGTTTTGGGTATGTTAACTTCTTCATTCTGAATTGAACATTAAGTATGAATGATTCTGAATGTTCAATCATGCATTAGAATTATTCATCGGCTCATTATCATCGTTTTAGGGTCTGAAAGAGGTTTTAGTGAGCATTTATCATAGGTTACTGCAATGCCAGTGATGATAGATACTGCATGGTGAAAAATTCAGTAACTGTATGGTATGACGGGGCTAAAAAACATAGGAGTCTAAATCCATTTTTAACTGATTTCAGAAAAAGGATGAATTTCTCAATTCAGTTTTTTTGTTTGTTACCTCAGAACTTGTCATTTGAAAAAAATCCAAATCAAACCGATTTTTTTTGTTTTGAAGGGTATTTCTACTTCCTGTATGGTCACATTTACATTTGAGGAAAAAATACCACCCCTAAAGGTGAAATGTAATAGGAGAGGAAATTTTGCATTGGACTTTTAATTAAGTTGTAATAAAAAGTCCAATGCAAAATTTCCTCTCCTATTACTTTTCTGACTGATAGAATACATAAGTACTTATATTTTTTAATACCTACATACTTTATGAAACATACACAGAATGAAAAGTGTATTTATGTATATAATATTATAATATATTTTAATTATTATTTGATTTATAGATAAGATAAATACATTGATAAAAAAATATCAATGAAGTCGGGTTTCTTTTTAGTTTGTATAACATAATTATTCTTTTCCAGATCCGTCAACAACAACACCAACATAGCTTTCGATCAGTTGTCAATCAGCGCCAATTTCACAGAAAATACAGTATTTCCAGTGATCTTATCAAACCAGCATATTTCAGCTCAGCAGTTCAACTATGTAACGAAAACTGTCAGTAACGTGAGAACCGTCAAAATGACAGTGACAGGCGGCGACAGTTTGCTGACATTTGGAATGTTTGGTAGAGTTTTTGATAGAGATTACGCAAGGTTTATAGCCAAAGAAAGTAGTGAAGACTTTTACAATTATATTTTCACAGAAGATGTGCAGGAGTTTTTTGATTATCTGTGGATTAGAGTGAGAATTTTATTATTTGTTGTGTCTATTTATATTTTGGAAATGTTGTAAATTTAATATATTTATAGAATAATGCCGATTAGAAATAATGTCTCTTTTATCTCCGCCATTGAGATACTAGTATGACATCAACTGTGCCTAAACTTTATTAATGTTTTTTGAGATCATATCATTTTATCGGCTCATATAAATACAAGACTGTTTATTTAATTTGGAAAATAGTACGTAACTTTATGTATAAAAACAGTCTGGTTTTGTAAATTGATTATTTTTCTAATAATATTTTTAAAATTCTTAACTTTTATACTTAATTTATAGATGGTAAGTAAATCGAGCCTGCGGTTATTTATACTGAATGGAAATAAGGTTGTAGGTACCCTATTTTATATTTTCATTATATTGTTAAGTAGGTATTAGGTGCTTTCAAAGTTAATATATATTGTCGGTACCTAAATAATAAGAAAGATATAGATGCACATTGGTAGCGATTCTGATGCTTCTCAGAACTAATTAAATATCCGTAAAATATGACCTTTGGCAACACCAAAGTTCATGTTAGAGTAACATTCAAAATGACTGTTTTGAAACAGTCATATACATTTTGATAAACACAAGTTTTACTCACGTATTATTTTGTCGATGGAGGCACCGACACTGTTTCGATTCATCTAGAGAATCTTTATCAGAGTGAGTTTGATCCGCGGTCCGCTCGTTGCCGCGCGAGTTCACGGTTCGCACTGAATAATACGTGAGTAAATTTAGTGTTCCAGTGTTTATCAAAATGTATAGTCTACTCACGAAAGTTTTGAAAGTAAAATGTTTTAAAATATGATAAAATTTATATATGTTCGTTTATTAAATTGATTTTTCTAGTATTTTTATTGGTAAAAAAATTGGTTTTGAATAATCTGATTAACGAATTAAATATCAATTTTGGTTAAAACATGGTGACTTAAATTAGCTATTATTAATGTAGTAAGTTAAAAAAAAATGTATTCTAATTAGACTTTGGTGTAAACAAAATAAAATAAATATTAATGAAATTGTAATTAGTACGGCACAATAAAATCACGGGCGTAGCTTCAGTATCTTGGTGAATTAGTTTTTAGGTTAATCATATTTTCTAAGCACCTACCTACTTAAGTTATTCTTAATATCTACTAACATTAGCCTAAATATAGTTTTTATAATAAAAGTCAAATTCGTGAAAAACAAGAAATTCAGAATGCATTTATTTGAAAATAGTTATTTAATATATAATAATTCGATTTTGTAACGATTTTGATGGACGAGGCTTCTGTGATATTAGTATTATGCCTAGGTACCAATAAAGATTATTTCAGTGAATTTTAAAATCTTGTATTTTTAATAATTACACAATCTATATACTTATATATAACATAATATGTAACAAAGTCGTGTTAGTTACACCATTTATAACTCGGGCTGGACCGATTTTCATGATTTTTTATTTGTTAGCCCCTAATAGCAGAATGACAAACAAAAAACATTAAAAAAAAACATAACGCGATGACGAAGTCGCGAACGGGACAGCTAGTAAGATATAAATGAATATTGGTGGACAATGCACACAACACCATCTAGCCCCAAACTAAGCATAGCTTGTATTATGGTGACTAGGAGATTGAGAGAATACATAACACCTAGACACAGAACAATCAATTCAATTCAATAAATCTTTATTCAATAAAATCACAAGGACCACTTTGAATCAACTTCATACATGCTAGTGAATCTAGATGCTGGTTCCTCCTAACCCCAGTTCTAGAAGAATCCGGGAAGAAACTCGTCTGGATTATACATTTTAATAAACACGGGTTTTGCTCGCGTATTATTTTGTCGATGGAGGGACCGACATTTTTTTTTTCAATTGATCTAGACTAGAGAATCTTCATCAGGGTGAGTTTGACCTGGGGTCCACTCGTTGCATTTCGCGTCATCGACAAAATAATACATGAGTAAAATCCGTGATTATCAAAATGCTTAAAATAATATATAAATAAATATTGGTGGACAATGCACACAACACCATCTAGTCCCAAACTAAGTAGGTATAGCTTGTATTATGGTGACCAGTTGACTGATAGAATACTTAAATATGTTTAAATACATACTTATGATACTTTATAACACCCAGACACAGAAGATCAATGAACAAGAAAGTTTAAGTGTTAAATAAAAAAAAAAAATTACTTAAATATTTAATATATTATTGTTTAAAATGATATAACGTAAGAATAAAGATTATAATATTCATTTACATAATAAGTTTTTTATTTACAGTAGGTATATATTCAATAAAGCGAGCTCCACATTAAATTGACGACATTTATTTAGTGTTACGTTGGTTTGCAAGTTCAGTGCCTGTTGGTTCTCCTTTTGCCTTTCAGAAACCTTAAGTGATCTTCATCGTCGTCGTACAAAGTCTTCTCAATCCAACGCATATACGCTTCCACCTTTAAAAATAAATGTTGTTTAAGTTTATTGAGTTTATTGAATTAAAAAAAAAATCATAGCTCATAATTAAGTGCACTTCGACTAATCTTTCATTCAAGTTAGGCTCCTCTCCATCCAAAGGGCGTCCTAATTTTAATATACCTTTGTATAAACATCGGGTTTCCCCCTAGCACATGGAATACCCCAGGAAACGATTCCGATTTGACGTCCTTCTCTCACAAGTGGACCTCCAGAATCACCCTGAAAAAAAATATAAAAATATATGCAATGCAATTCTTATGGAGCTCCCTAGGCATCAAGTCAGCCCGCGACCACGGTTATTCAAATGAATTTGATTCGTGGTTTTTTATCAGAAAACATTCAATCAAGGAATTCTGAAAAAAGTTAGGTAATGTTTTAATTACTTACCTTACAGCTATTAGTGTAAACTGAAAGTTGAAGCGACTTCAACTTTTGAATGTTTTAGATATTATTTTAAGGTACCTGGGTCGAATATGGCCACCTTAAGGTTTAGAGTCGTATTTTTTAAAACCGACGAATAACAAAAACATTGGTCAAAAGTTTTTAGTGGTGATGAGTCTACCGGCTTTGTCTCCTTCTGGACGATTGGCTACTGCACGGGAGGGGCGGCTTATGGGCCGTTGTTGTTATCAGAGCCTCGTGGCCGAACATTTACGAGCTTGTTCGGTTTTGTATAGTTTAAACTTATAGAGATATAGGTAGGTATATGGCCATATTATTCGGCTGGCCATATTCGACCCAGGTATCTTATAATTAAATAAAACTAACAGTTGCTTTATAAACAACTTGAAACGAGGCAAAATATTCACAATACATGCTAAATTTCTTTTATAACTATTACCTACTCCTTCAATTAACGAGCAGATAGCCACTAAATACTCACTTCCTGTGGCTATGAAAATCATAGAAAGTCCCACTACATTTAAGTCTGCATTGATAAAGATTTTGTTGGAGGGGTGCTTCTATACAGTTGACTTTAATTTAATGACTTTAAATTAAAAAAAAATTGATTATTTGTACTTATTGACATACATGCTACTCTTTTATATTATTATAATGTTTTTAGGCTTAAGTATTTCAGACACAATGTAAAAATTGTTATTGAATAAACTCTTATCTTATCTTATCTTAATAGCGGTAAAAAAAAACTCGAATTTGTTTCATACGAAAGTTTATTTATTTGTCTTAACTGAAACGTTGGGTATTCCCAACGTTCCACGTTAAAGTTTAAATTAAAAGGTTATAACCCTACTAATATTATAAATGTGAAAGTAACTCTGTCTGTCTGTCTGTTACGTTTTCACGCCTAAACCGCTGAGCCGATATCGATGAATTTTGGTATAGAGATAGATAGGACCTTGGAGAAGGACATAGGCTACTTTTTATACCACTTTTTGTACCAGCAAAGCTTGCAAAGCTGCGGGCAGTAGCTAGTACCAAATAAATAAACTAGGTTATAGGAAACTAGCTGCTGCCCGCGGCATGTCCTTCTCCAAAGTCCCATATATCTCTACACCAAAATTCACCAAAATCGGTTCAGCGGGTTAGGCGTGAAAACGTAACAGACAGACAGGCAGACAGAGTTACTTTCGCATATCTATACTAATATTATAAACAGGAAAGATTTGTATGTTAAAAACTACTGGACCGATTTAAAAAAATATTTTACCGTTGGAAAGCTACACTATCCCCGGGTGGCATAGGCTACTTTTATCCCAGGAAAAATGGTTTGTCCCGGGAAAAATCTTCAACGCGGGCAAAGCTGCGTGCGTACAGCTAGTATAATAAAAGTTAGATAACCTACTCTCTGCACAAAAATGTGCAGAGAGTAGGTTATCTCTCAAAATACCTAGTCATTTTGTTCGCCACAATCTTTAGTAAAATTGGAAACCGTTGTGTTTCAGCTCTTGCATTTTCTATAACTAAGTTGTTTTATGCTGACAAATGCCGAGCAGTAGGATCTAGAAGACACTTACATGGCAAGCACCAGCGCCTTCCTTAGTCAACGCGCACACTTGGGACTGAAAGACCTCGTGTTTATGAGCTGCTTTACACTCGTCGTATGTGATGGACTTCAGTTCCAACATCATCAGGTCATTGGGCAGCTTCCCTGGATACTAAATAGTAAAGTAAGAAATCAAATCAAATCAAAACATTATATATTCAATAAAATCACAAGGACCACTTCGAATATCGTCTCGTTACATGCTAGTGAATCTAGGTGCCGGTTCCTCCTAACCCCAGTTCAAGAAGAATCCGGAAAGAAACTCGTCTGGTCTTAATACTACTTTGTATGCTCCTTGCTAATTTTGTGACGGATGCTGAGTCGAACTGGAGCAGATTCATCCCAAGCTACCTTGTCATCTAAATAATCTGTTGTTTTATAATATGAGACGGCTTCTGTTTTATTAAGTTTATAAATTTATCAATCAACAGATCTAGCACGTCGCTTTGGACCTTGTTATGGAATTGTACATACTAGAGGCAATTCGGTTGGTTCATTTCTAAAATTAGGAATTGTCTAAAATATATTTAGCTAGTCATAGCATTTATAAAACCTATTCCGTTGGTACCATCTTACTAAATTAGGAACACCTAATTAAGTTAGATAAAATTAAATTAGGATAAGTTGGTAGCAGCAGTATACCAAAGGTTAATTTGACAGTTCAAAACCTAATTTTAGCTAAAATTAGTTAGGTTGGCGCCAACAGAATTGAGGCCATTGAATACCTGTGAAAGATTTACTAAATTTAGCGAGCCTATCTGTGGGAACTTAATTTTAATTGTAGTATTAATATTATGATTATCGCTATTTTTTTAAACAATTGAACATTTTTGTGAACATACTTGGTTTTGAGAAACTGAATAACAAACTTTTATGGATAAAATATTTTTATTAAATCTTTTCAAACAACTCTCCACCAACCTCTATACAAAATTTCATGCGTCTGAACCAATTTTCGAAACACTTTTTCCAGTCCGTCACGGATACTTCTTCTACGGCCTTCTCGAACGCTGTTAACACATCTTCCGGCGATAAAAACTGTATCACTTTCAGTATTTTTTTATTACAGGGAATAAAAAAAGTCAGGTGCCAGATCAGGACTGTAAGGAGGGTGACCTAAGAATTTGACCGGTGTGGTGTCCAGGAAGTCCCTTGTTTCGAGCGCGAGTGCGCGGGCGCTTTGTCGTGGTGAAACAGTAGCCCGCGGAGCCCAGTGTTCGGTCGCTTGTTGCTCATTTCAGTAAAAACTTTTAGCAGGCATTTCGTAGTATACTATTCGGCGTTGATGCTGTTTTGATTTTGTAATGGAATTTATTTATTTATTAGTTGCATTAACAAGGTATACACTAACACATCCAAATATAATTATACAAACAAAATTATACTAAATTCTGAGTGGCACCTCAGTTACAGATGCAAACGACAATGCAATGTTGTTCAATAATTGATTATAAATATATATATACGAAATATGACACAGTAGTGTTATGAATCTTATTATAATTGATTACAATTCGATTTAATGGAGAGTATTGACCTAAGTTGGTTTTGGCACTATTTCTGACAAATGGACTGTATTTATTATTTCTTGGTAGATATCTAGGTATAGAAATATTAATTTGTGACAAGAGATATGGGGTGTCATCAAACTGTTTATTAATTTATAAAGAAACATGTTGTCCAGCAGTGCTCTACGATCGCAGTAGCAGTAGCAGAGATTTCATATGAAAATTACAAAGCCTGCCAGTCTAATTCGGTAATTTTTTTGCCAAATTATAACCGAATGACAAGTGCCACAGGAATCGGCAACAAATACCCCATCAAAATGAAGAAAATAGCGATCAAATTTTTTCCCGGCGCGTCTCGATCGCTTCACTTCGGTAGGCGTTTGTTCGTTTTCAAACAGCCACTTTGTTGACGCTTTGTTTCTGTATCGTATTCATAAATCAAATTTTTTCTTCACCTGTCACAAAGTCGTAAAAGCACCGAGACGAGATTGCTTCAAATTTATTAATCGTGTCACGCATTATTCCACACGGGACTGCTTCTGAGCTTCGGTAGGTGGTGCGGCACCCAGCACGAAATTATCCTTCTCACGCAAAGGTGCTCGTGTAGAATCATGTGAACGCTTCCCGATCTTATCTCCAATATATACCGAATCTCTTCGTACGTAATTCACCCGTTTACGTGAATTACATTTGTTACTTCTGGAACGTTACCAGAAGGTTGAAGGACGACCACTTCTTCCTTCATCCCCCAAAGTTAGACGACGATGCTTAAATTCGTTGTGCCAACGGTAAATAGTTTCTTTAGAAAGGCTTTCATCCATAAATGCCATTCGAAAACGATCAAACGCCTCATTTGGTTTTAGGCCACATTTGAAATTGTAAAAAATTATTACACGAAAATATTCCCGACGCAGATCCATTTTTCAATGAAACACGATATTATAGATCACAATTCAATAAAGCTCTCGAAAAAAAACGTGGAGCTAAATTCAAAAATCAAACGATAGTATTTTTTTATTCGAACGATTGTTTTTTTTTTAATATTTATATTCAGCCAGGGTTTCATACATAAAATAGTTTTTTCGCATTTATAAGTGGCCTCATTTATTTTTTTAGATTAGACATTTGATTTTCATATATCTAATATACTGACAAGGCACTGCCATGATATTTATTTCCATAAATTTATTTCTAAGTGATTCCCTAGAGGCCACGTTACAAATGGGCTTCATAGAGATCAGCTGAAGTTTTTGGGACATGTCCACCTTGGTCGCTCCTGAGAGAACAAGATTAGCAAACGCGCAGTCAATATTTACCGATATTGGTCAGTATTGACCTATCGGAAATCGGATTTTGAAAAGGTGTGTCAGTCCAGAAACCAAGAACATTCAGTACTGTGATCTATCCAGATAGATCACAGCATCTTCATAAGGTCTCTTGCGTATTTGGAGAGTACGCGTACAGGCTTTCCAAAAGATATGATGCCTTCCAGATTAGCCAATTGAGCCAATCTCAACGGAAGGGAGTGGAAAACTCATGTGACGGGATTAATAAACAGGCCTCGTTCATTTGCTGAGACATTTAACACGTTCTCTGACGATACAAGCGCTATAATCATCAGAATGTTTCTGTCATGAAAGAGCCAGATAAAATCCATTCAAGGCATGACTGTGTGTGCTTGAAAGTTTATCTGTATCTGCAGATAAACTCCTTCCTAACAGATCTTGACTTCCATAGAAAATGGAGGAAACTTCAATACACCATGATAATGTAAGTAAGTATGCCTGTTTAAGACGTAGATGGTTGCGGGTCCGATTCCCGCCGCAGGACAAATGTTTGTATGATCTGCAAGTATTTGTCTCGGGTCTGGGTATTTTCTATGTAGGTATGTATAATGATATATGAATTTACAAATGTTTATAAGTAGTATATCACCCATAACAGAAGCTCTGCTTACTTTCAGGCTAGATGATGCTGTGTGAAATGTTTGGCATTATTATTAATTCAATACAGATCTACTCCAAAGTACCTAGATGTAATTTGCTAAATCATTTTTTCTAGGCGCGCTATTAATTGGTAAAACGATTATTTTTAGAAAGACATGCATGCGGCCCACCTGTTTAAGAACAGGTGAGTCGCATGCAACTAGCTAGGTTGTATAGAAGCACTTACAGAAGTGGTCCCCCATCCAGTCAGGATCAAGTCCTCTCCCTTCATGACTGGTTCATCATTCATCTCCACCGCATCGACTGTGCTACTGAATTCTATTTCCTTCTCCGTAAACAAGATGGCGATGTCGTTGACAATTATATTGTCATCGTACTCCTCATGCTGGACAGCCTTCCGGATCTCGTAAGCTGTTCCACCTGCGCGGAGCTGGTTGGTGCCGACTATTGCTTGGTAATACTTTGTTTTTAGTCTAGAAAGCATTGATAAGTAATTATTATATATTTTTTGAGAACACTAGGTATGTACCTATGTATCTTTTTCCTATCCTGTAAATTTGTATGTAAACATGATTTTCATTATTAAACACTTATTATTATTATTATCATCACCCTTTTTTCTGCTACGTTTAGTTCAATCCATCCCAAGGTTGCCTGGCAGAGATCGCTACATAGCGATAAGACCGCCATTGTACTACCAACTAGCAAAAGATTGTTATTTCTTTCTACTAGTCTAATATATTTATGGTGTGCAGTAAAGTATTTTCCATCTTTCTATCTATCTAACACTAGTGGTCTAGAGGTAGTGGTCTTGCCTTACGATCCTAAGGTAATGTGTTCAAATACAGGTACAAGTACTAATGAAATTTTCTGTTTAAAAAAATGGTTAGCACGTTTGTTATCTCAAACGATAACAGAAAACATCGTGTAAAAACAGGCATGCGACATGTCGTAAATCCTGAAAATCCACACTGGTTAAAAATAACTATACTAATAAAATAATGTTCTCTGGTACCTGTCTACACAGTGAGCTGCTGTGAGTATAACACGAGGCGTCAGCAGCGAAGCTCCACAGAAGTGCCACACACCATAGATCCTTAAGGACACCTGAAACAAAAGTCGTAGTCCAACTGATTCCTGTATATAAATAGCGACTCTTGTCACAACACAACAGAGTGCAATGCAGCTTGCACAAGCGCATGGCGCCTAATTTTAGGCGTATCAATATAGGGTCGCGTAACTCTATCTCGTCTAGCGCGGTACTTTTCTACAAATTTGCCCATCCAGATGGGCCTACCTAAAGTGCGGAATGCGCGTGGCTTGCCCATGGTACAAACAATAAGGTACTTAAAACTATAATGAAATAATTATGTTTTCTAAATTAAAAAGAAAACAAATTTCATTGAATACCTACTTATATCAAAATTTCATATGAATACAATTTATATTTTTCCAAATCGGTTTAGGCGTCTTCGAGTCTTTGAATCGGAGAACACACATGAAAAAAACTTCCGAAGAATTGAGAACCTCCTCCGTTAAAAATAAAACGAATTATCACTAAGCCGATTAGGTAATATAAGTCAATGTTCACGTCTCTGAGCGAAGAGATTGTTACGGGGAAAGCCCTGAGTACGAGTTGATAAGGCAGCTCGATGATAATGAATGCTACATGGTCTTGTCTTCGCTACATCCGCAGAGCGTTTTAAGCCTGTCTGGGATCCTATATAGGCGTAAAACAGGGCATGATAGATGTAAATACTTTCTACACAAATCGGGTTGAACAAATTTTGCGCTCTGCAAATACAGCGAAGACCGTGTAGCATTCATTGTCATCGAACGCTGCCCTATCCTCTCGTACTCAAGGATATTTAATGAGAAGGATGCAATTGTTTGATTCATAATTTGGGAAACATAGTTAACTAATGTATTATAGTCATCCAACAGTCATCACAAGCTTGCTTGGCGCTAGACTAGACGGTGTTGCGTGCATTATCCGCCAATAAGTGTTTATTTTAATAAATAAATAAATAATCCCGGACATTTCACACAGCACCAACTCGCCCCAAAGTAAGCAGAGCTTGTGTTGACTATTGTGTTGCCACATGACTGATATACTACTAATATACATTTTATATTTGTAAAAACATCAAGATTATACATAAAAACACCCAGATCCGAGACAAATACTTGTAAATCATTCAAACATTTGTCCCGCGACGGGAATCGAACCCGCAACCTTCTGTGTCTCAGCCGGACCTTAGCCCACTGCGCCACAGAGGTCGCCAAAACGATATGTTAACACAAAACTAGATGTCTTTATTTTGTAGGTACATGCCTATCATAGGTACTGTCGAAAATAAAGATTCGAAATCGCAGATAAAATTTGATAAGGAGAGTCAAGGACTTTTATATGAAGCACGTTTTGGCCAATCGGCAATTACTAAGATAGTGGTTGATGCGGTCGATGCGATAGTGGTCGATACGATGTGGTCGAAATTGGCGTCCACACTTAGGTTACGAATACTCGATACGATACGCCTAATTTTAAACTTCAAGATGATACAAGGGTGGACCTAATTATGTAGGTTGATACCGCATTATACAAACTCACACTAGACCCTCAGGTCCTACAGCTTTTGAAAAATAAACTGACCTGGTAAGGTACAGACCCATTTGGTGCTTTTGTCCCTCCAACAATACGTTCATAGTCAAAATTATCGACTGTATCCAATTCTGTACATTCTAGAAAAAAACATCAAAGAAAACGTTTAAATTATTTATCTGTAGGAGATTATAAAATAAGAATATGCAAAAAAGTATTTGTCAGAAGTGGGATTCGAACCCACGCCCACAGAAGTGGACTGCGACCTGAACGCAGCGCCTTAGACCGCTCGGCCATCCTGACATATTAAAACGATTTGAAATTATAATACGCTATCAAGTGCATAAAATTAAACTTATGACTTCATACAATGATCAAATTGGTAAAATAGCCTTGACGATATAATTGGACACTTCTGTCGAGTGACTTTTATCGTGTATAGATTTTAGTTGATGGGTGCCTTTAGTATTTTAAACTTTGCTATTCAGAAAATAGAGTTCATAACAGGCCCAACACATTGTGTCATATACGCGTTTAATTCTTTTACAAGTTATTTGTTTTCCATTATGTATCTTTACTTCATTGATATAAGATACAAAATGGACTGACTCACGAGACTAGCTAAGTAGGTATACCTTACCTGAAGCATGAAATGTTACAAACAAAATCACCAACAAACTCACTGTCCTGGCCATTTTGAAAACCTCGAAAAACTGAAAAAAAACTATGAAACACCTACCTAAATACCTCTCGGGCTTGTATTGATTTATGTAATTTACGTACCTATGTATGTAGGGGTACATAATTATGTGAAAATGTGCACTAAATACCAGTGCTGATACCTACCCGTATCGTTATAAAGTTGTAGGACATTATCATGTACCTAGGTAAGTAATTGACGTACATTGCTAGATTATCTTGTTTCGTCTGACTAACTTAAATTTCGTAAAATTCAAACAATCTTATTTCGTTTGAACAAAGTCTAAATTCGTCTTCTAAATATCTTGTTTCGTCTGACTAACTTAAATTTCGTAAAATTCAAACAATCTTATTACGTTTGAACAAAGTCTAAATTAGAGTGGTAATGTACAGTGGTAATATTGGTAGGTGGTTTCACGTGTATTTTATATTATTGTAAGTATATTATTCTGTACATTTCTGTAATTATTTCTGTAAAAAAATAAGGACTTGAATTAAACACATAAGGAATAATTACAGTAACATTTTTTAATTACACTTCTTTTTTTGAAATTGACCTGTGATGGACGCGATTTGGCATATTTTAGTCGTTAAGTCGTTATAAATAATAAATAATTAAAATAAATATTGCTGGACAATGCACACAACATCATCTAGCCCCAAACTAAGCATAGCTTGTATTATAGTGACTAGATGACTGATAGAATATTTACATATTTTTTTTTTAAATACACATCTATTTATGATACTTTATGTACAGGATTCCATACATTCCTTGCGCTGGGATTTGAGAGCTTGAAACACCATTCAGTTTTTTCTTTCTTTATTTTCTTCTTGTTCCTTACTGCTAGGCTGCTACTGGACTGAATGCCAGTCGCTACATATCGCTCAATATTTATACAAAATATTGCCCAGATAAAGCTGCTCTCTGATTGGCGGACCAATAGGAAGCGAGGAATTTTAGCCAATCAGAGAGCTTTATTTTTCCTATACATTTTCAACACTTCTGGGTCGGCTATTTCAATATGATGTACCTATTTCTATCACATTATTTTAACACTATTTTGATACGTTTGCGCGAGTTTTCCTATTTACTATTTTCTATGACACGCTTTGTATGACATCTATATACCTACCTACCTATCCCTATAAGGTATTTAGAACTTTATTTATTTAAATATCTATAAAGCAACTATAAATCTTAACTACGAAACAAATGGTGATTAACTTAAAAATATAACCTTTTAACTATTAGCTACGTTATAACTACGAGTATAATCTATCCATGCGTCGTCCTGCACATTTCTCCCGCCGTGCGACCGTGTTGCAGCAACTCGGTGTAGGGCGACGTCGTCGATCGGCAGGATCACTAGTTTTCGCACCGGCCTCCGCAGAACTCCTCCCTTCGTAGACACGTCGACTGTCCGCACGACGCTATCCGGTCCAGGGTACACGGCTGCTACTCTTCCTCGGATCCAAACGTTGCGCGGCAGGTTGGCATCTATGAGTTGTACTAGGTCACCGACTTTGACGTTTGGACCCTTGCCGTGTGGCTCTCGTCGTTTCTGTAGTTCTGGGAGGTACTCTCTGAGCCATCTGGCCCAGAAGACATCAGCGAGTCTTTGGGCGGCGCGCCAGCTTGTCCTTGTAATCGTATCTCGTTCGTTGAATTCTCCCGGCGTAGGTACTTGTCCCGGCCCTCCGAGCAAGAAGTGATTGGGTGTTAGGGCCTCGGGATCTTCTTCGCTGACCGATACGTGAGTCAACGGACGACTATTGACAGTATACTCGACTTCCGCCAGCAGCGTGGAGAGAACTTCTTCCGTTGGGTAACGTTCGTGAAGAGTGGCTTCGAGTGCTGTCTTCACTGAACGTACCATTCTCTCCCATGCTCCTCCCATAAATGGCGCTCCAGGTGGGATGAATCGCCAGGCTATCGTCTTCTTTGCCGCTTCCTCCGCTGTTGCTTCGTCGATTGCTCGTCGTAGCTCTTTGTCCGCTCCTCGTAGATTGGTCCCATTGTCAGACCATATCTGTGCTGGTCGTCCTCGTCGCGCTATCATTCGGCGAAGGGCCATTATTGCCGAATCGGTGCTGAGCGAAGCTGCTATCTCTAGATGGATCGCTCTTGTCGTCAGGCAAGTAAATATAGCGACGTAACGCTTCTGATGATTACGTCCCACTGTGACTGTGAGCGGACCAAAGTAGTCCACCCCCGTGTAGGTGAAGGGTCGCTTATGATGTGCTAAGCGACATGGCGGCAGGTCACCTGTTCTTGGGTATGGCGGTACCCGAGTCTTCATTCTGCAGTGTAGGCACATGCGCAGAAGCGAGCGAGTCGTGGGGCGTAGGCGCAGGATCCAGTACTGTTGTCGGCACTCGTTGACTGTTGCCTCGACTCCGGCGTGATGTCGCTGTTTATGTATAGCTACGATCCAGAGCTTGACTATAGGGTGGCCCCCATCAAGTATCATCGGACTCTTGAAGTCTTCAGATACTAGTTCTGTAGCTTGGATACGGCTTCGAAGTCGTAAGACTCTATCAATGTATTCGACGCTCAGCTGTTTCAAACGACTTTCACTATGTATCGGCTTCTCTTTCTTCAAATTTTCTATCTCATTCTGAAATGAGTCTTCCTGGGCCGATCGCATGAGTAGTCGTTCAGCTTTCTTGAGGAGTTCTGCGGGGATTGGAAGGGCTTTCTTCTGTTCTCTATTTACTTTCTGTAGGGAAAGCTGTTTCGGTATAGCTTTTTTAGGTACTCTTCTCCAATCTGGGTCTGCTATTGTATTCTTCTTAGTCCGTTTGTAGTTGACTCTCTGCTTGTTAGTTCTACAGCGTTGTATGAACTGTAGAACTCTGGCTGTCGTGAAGCGGAGTCTTTCCCAGTTGGAGAATCTCGTAACGTCTGGAAGGGCTTCAGAAAGCTTCTGTTGGTTGATGACGGCGATGTGATGAGTTCGCTCTTCTCCTGTGGGCTCTATTGTCGTCGGCGACGCTGTCGTTTCTGTTGGCCAAGATTCCTCGGTCATGTGCAGGAATTCCGGGCCCTTGTACCATCTATGTTCTTTATTAAATGCTATAGGTACATCTCTCGTCGCATCGTCCGCCACGTTCGTCTTCGTGGGCACCCATCGCCATTCGTTGACCGTCGCGACGTCCTCTATTGCTGCGAGTCGATGAGCTACGTAGGGCTTGTAGGATCGTGATCCAGTCTTGATCCAGGTGAGAACTGTCTTGCTATCAGTCCAGAATGTCTTGGAGTCTGGTTTTCTTTCGTGCTCTTCTATGACGGCTTCCGCTAGGCGCGTGCCCATTACGGCGGCTTGAAGCTCTAGACGTGGGATCGAAGTGAGTTTCAGTGGCGCCACCTTAGCTTTGGCCATGATGAGCGAGACGTTGACTTCATTGTTCGGCGATGTAGCTCTCCAGTAGAGGACCGCTGAGTAGGCTGATTCGCTTGCATCGGTGAACACGTGAAGCTGGAGCGTTGTAGCGTCGCTATACTGTAGATACCTCCTGGGTATGGCTAAATTGCTCAGGCTTCTCAGATGCGTCATCCAGTTCTTCCATTGCTCAGCTAGGTCTTCAGCTATCTCTTCATCCCATGCCGTCCCTCGGCGCCAAACTTCTTGGAGTATCTGTTTCGCTCTGATCGTAACCGGCGATGCAAAACCGAGTGGATCGAATAGAGACATGACTATTCTCAGGGCTTCTCTCTTTGTTGGCGTTTTCCCTTCAATGAGTGACGGCGGGAGTCTTGCTAGGTTCAGGTTGAAGGTGAGTTCATCTGTGTACGGCTTCCAAATCAAACCCAAGACCCGTTCTGACTGTTCCTCGGACTTGTAAATCTCTCTATCTTGATCTGAGTTCTCTTCGCCCACGGCTTCTAGTAGTTGCGGCGAGTTTGACTTCCATTGTTTTAACTCGTAGCAGGCTTGTCTATGTATATCGCGTACGCCTGTAGCTATGCGCACTGCATCCTCTGTGTTCTTGAAGCTGTCTAGGTAGTCATCTACGTAGTGCTTCTCTATTATTGCAGCTGCTGCCTCGGGCTGAGATTTCTCGTGCTTCTTGGCGTTCAAGTTTTTCACGAAGATCGCTGTCGATGGTGAGCTGGATGCACCAAAGATGAGAGATGTCATTCTATATTCTTCAGGAGGTTGATCATCTCGTCTATCCTTTCGCCATAAGTATCTTAGGGCATCTCGATCTTGTACTCGAAGCTTAACCTGCATGAACATTTCTTTGATGTCCGCCGTCACTGCTATTTGATGTTGACGAAATCTCATCACTACTCCAGGAAGAGACTGTAGAAGGTCTGGTCCCTTGAGCAGCATATGATTGAGGGAGACTCCTTTCGTCTTGGCTGCTGCATCATGTACCACCCGCAGTTTATCCGGTTTCATTGGATTGATCACGGCGAAGTGTGGGAGGTACCAGGTCCTATTTGGAGTCTTCTCTATAGGGGCAGGCTCGGCGTATCCCTTATATATTAAGGCTTCCATTTGTTCGTTGTATTTCTCCTTCAGTGCTGCGTTGCGATCTAATTTCTTTTCTATGCCGAAGAGTCGGTTGAGCGATGATTCGTAGTTGTTCGGTAGAACGATGTCGTCATTGCGCCATAGTAGAGCTGTCTCGTATCTTCCTTCTTCTGTGTGGACTGTATTTTCTTCTAAGATACGTAAGGCTTGCTCATCTGGATCTGTCTTTGGTCTTCTAGGATTGAGGCAGAGTCCATCCATGGCGAAATACTGTCTCATCAGATCCTCTAAGTTCTCCTCGGCTGGCACCTCAGCTATGTGGGATACGTAGTCTATGTTGCGTCCGAGTGTACGGGTATGAGTCCCGTGCAGCACCCAGCCTAGTGGCGTGAGAGATGCCACTGGTTGCTTTGCGTTCCCTTTCCTGATCTTCGATGAGATGAGAAGGTGCCAGTTGTCTTGACCGATGAGTATTAGAGGTCGGGCATTTTCGTAGCTCAGTACTTCACCGATGTCTCTTAGATGTCGACATTTGTTGACTTGATCCTTGGAAACTCTTTGTGGCGATACCTTGAGATTCTTGATCGTTCTGGCTTGAATCTTCTGTTCTGTTCTATTCGGACCTTCTATTGTGAAGTTGACTCTTCTTGATTCCGATTCAGCTGTCTTCATGGCGTGGATCGCTTCTATGTGCAGGGGATCGACGGGTCCTTGGGCTCCAATGTCGTTGGCTATGCTCTCGTCGATGAGAGTGACCGTTGACCCGTCGTCCAGCAGCGCGAAGGTGTCGATGGTGCCTTTAGGTCCAGACGCTTTGACTGGAACTATCTTCAAATATGACTGCTTGTTCGACGTCCAGGCGGAGTTGATTGATTCTATTGGGTTGGGATCTGCCGGCTTCTGGACTTTATCCGCGTGCAGCATCTTGTGGTGCGAATACTTGCACCCGTTGACGCCGCAAGTCTTCTGCCGGCAACTGTGGACTTGACTCCTGTAGCGTAGGCAACGGAAGCATAGTCTTCTATTCTTGGCAATATCCCATCGATTGTTGACATCCGCTTTCTTGAACTTGTCACAGTCTTCTATTGAGTGTCCTGCTATTTCGCAGCTCGGGCATTTCTTCGTATTTGGCTGACTATCTATTACGTTGTTTACTTTCTGTGGACGCTTCTCTTTCGGTGCGATGTCTTCGGGCAGCGCATAAGGTGCACATATTTCAGCTTGCCTCTTCATAAATTTCTCGAACTTCATTAAGGCTGGATCTTTCTTCGGTTGTGTGTCTGCGAAGTCGTAGAACTTGAGGCGCATCGATGGGGTAAGCTTCTCTAACAGGACTGTGAATAGCTCTGGATTGTGGAGATAATGGACGCAGTCTAAATTTTCCAGAGTGGATACGGCGTTCGTCACGTGAGTAGAAAACACGCAGGTCTCCCTCGGCGAGTCATTCAGGCGCGGCAGGGCCCGAAGTGTATCCATCTCCAGCTTGGCTATAGATTCCGGTCTTCCAAATCTCGTTTCCAGAGTCTCCATGATCTTCGTTGGGTGCGTGTTGTTGATGAGTAGACTCTGCACGGCTTCTTTGGCTTTCCCCTTCAAGTTCTTCCGTAGTCGATTGACATTTTCAACCTTCGTGTAGACATCTTCAGTTTCTTTGTAGGCTGCTCTGAACGGCAGCCATTCCTTGTGTGATCCGCTGAATTCAGGCAACTCAACGAACTTCGACTTCTGTCCCGCTTTGATGGCGCTGGTGATCGCTGCTGATAAGCTTGAGAGGGTTTGTTCCAAGGTGACTCCCGCCGGTGTTGGCACTGCAGGCTGCAGCAGTGTTTTGTCTATAGGCTTCGACGGGGCGCTATATATTGGTTCTAGGTTCACTCCCGCCGGTGTAGGTACTGCAGGCTGCAGCAGTACTTCGTCTATGTGGTTCGGCGGGGTACTGTGTCCTTCTATCCGATGGTCCTCTTCAATGGCGGCGACCGAGTCTATTGCAGGGGCAGGAACGGGTTCCCGTTGGTGAGGTTCGTTGGAGATTGCTAACATCGCCTGTGCTTGAGTGTTCAACCAGGTGTCCACTCGGGTGTTGACTTCAGACATTGAGAAGATGGAAGCGTCGTCATCCTCTTCATCGTCAGTGTCCATGGCTTCTATACGAGCTAGCGTGGCAGCAGCTAGCTGGGCTTGAATGCGCAGGAGATCTTCTTTCGCTCTTGCTATCTTCTGTGCTTTCGATCTGGAACGGGTAGACCCAGCGGCGCTTCTGCGCTGCGGGTCCGGCAGCGGCATGCGTTCCTCGCATGGATCCAGTCGTGTCTTGTGCTTCGTTCCCCTCTTCGTAGGTTCTATTCTTGATGCGGGCTTGGGGGGAACAGCTGTAGATGGCGTAGCAGTGTCCCTAGCAGTAAGGCTCTCCGCTCTCCTCGTCGTGGCGCCACTCTTCTCTGTGGCGGCTGATGTACCCGTTGCCGCAGAGGTATCCGCAGTCGTCGCTGTGGTTTCTGTAGTAGAGGTTTCCGCCGATATTTCAGTTGCGGAGGTTTCCACCGTAGTCTCAGTCGTGGAGGTTCCAGATGTTGCTGTAGTTCCTTCGGACGAAGACGGGTTCGTAGCCGACGACTGTGCGCGTCCCTTTCCAACGGAGCGTGTGACCGGCATAGTGGCTCGATGTGAGAGTCTTGATTCTTCTTTTCTTGAGGCTTCAGGCTTCTTATCCGGCTATCGGAGGACCATTAAATGTACAGGATTCCATACATTCCTTGCGCTGGGATTTGAGAGCTTGAAACACCATTCAGTTTTTTCTTTCTTTATTTTCTTCTTGTTCCTTACTGCTAGGCTGCTACTGGACTGAATGCCAGTCGCTACATATCGCTCAATATTTATACAAAATATTGCCCAGATAAAGCTGCTCTCTGATTGGCGGACCAATAGGAAGCGAGGAATTTTAGCCAATCAGAGAGCTTTATTTTTCCTATACATTTTCAACACTTCTGGGTCGGCTATTTCAATATGATGTACCTATTTCTATCACATTATTTTAACACTATTTTGATACGTTTGCGCGAGTTTTCCTATTTACTATTTTCTATGACACGCTTTGTATGACATCTATATACCTACCTACCTATCCCTATAAGGTATTTAGAACTTTATTTATTTAAATATCTATAAAGCAACTATAAATCTTAACTACGAAACAAATGGTGATTAACTTAAAAATATAACCTTTTAACTATTAGCTACGTTATAACTACGAGTATAATCTATCCATGCGTCGTCCTGCACACTTTATAACACCCAGACACAGAACAAACACCTATGCTTTTCACACAAATGTTTATCCTGAGAGGGAATCGAACCCTCAACCTACAGCGCAGACGGAAGAGCTACTATCAACTAAGCTGACAGGCCAGTCAAGTATATATCGCTATTGGATCTATTGCTGTTGAAACTGTGGCAAATCCGAAGAAAATCAAACTTCTTCTTCGTTAAACGGCATGTGTCAATAATGTCATTTATTCAGTGTCAAGTGTTTATAGTTTGTCACACACAAAGTCATCTCTTGTCGTTCGTCATATCGACACGTCCTACGTAGAGCATGTGCCTGATACACCAAATTGTTTTTATTGCATTTTTGAGCTCTACGTACCCAAATCTATATATACGTATTCAATTTTTTTTTTATTTTCCCATTAGAACTAATGTTATATTAAATAAAATGATGCCTTTTATATATATGCCTTTTTTCCAATTATTCACGCTGGAGTCAGTAACTCTTAGTCTATTTATATAAAATCATTAAAATTACTAAAAAAACATAGAAAAAAAAATCGGAAGTGAAAACTTATTTTGGCGCGTTAGAGTTTAGTAATAAATCACTTCAAAATCAGTAATTATGGCGACTGCCAATCAGATACTGAACGACCACAGATGATGCAATATTTTTTGTTCAGAACGTAGATAATATATCAAAGAACCTAACTCAGTAAACTTCTCCATACAAAAGTAGACTGTAAACATGTGAATTAAGGTTTATAATCAAATAGCCCTGCGTCTCACCCCAAAAACGGTAACGGTGTCGCGAATCCAGAGGTTTTACCTCATCTAAAAATATGCGTACCGCGCTAAAAGAAGTTTTCACTTCAATAACTATGAATATAATGATATAAATATATAAAATAAGAGCGCAATGTTTATTTCGCAAGATGGCCAGAAATAATCCTAAGAAAGTTAATTCAATAAAATAACTAAATGACAATTTTAACTGGCTTATCAGTTCAGTTGGTAGTAGCTCTGCCTTCTGCGTTTTAGGTTGAGGGTTCGATTCCCTTCTAGGATAAGCATTTGTGTGATGAACATAGGTGTTTGTTCTGTGTCTGGGTGTTATAAAGTATCATAAGTATGTATTTAAAATATGTAAGTACTAGCTGGTGCCCGCGACTTCTTCTGCGCAGGATTAGTACTTCGTGTAATTCTAACGGTTTTTGCAGCGCACGCCAGAATAGCTCGCAGATGGCAGAATGTTTGCCTACTTACTTGACACTTGAAAAAATCTTCAACGCGGGCGAAGCTGCGCGCGGAGAGCTAGTATCGTTATATTTTGGACAAGGATCAGTTAATCTGGTCATTGGCCTCAATTCTGTTGGCACCAACCTAACTAATTTTAGCTTAAATTAGGTTTAGACTGTCAAATGAAACTTTGGTATTCTGCTGTTACCAGCTTATCCTAATTTAATTAAGCGTTCCTTATTTGGTTGGATGGTACCAACCGAATAGGTTTTACAAATGCTACGACTAACTAAAATATATTTTAGACAATTCCTAATTATAGAAATAACCAACCGAATTGCCACCACTATAATACAATCTATGCTTAGTTTAGGGCTAGATGGTGTTGTGTTCATTGACCAGCAATAATTACTTTATTTATTTATTACCTATGTAATTTGGACTTTGGTCTATTTAAGGCTAAATAAAAGCCTAAAATACATATATGTACGATATATTACGAAATGTTAGCTACTCCGGCGAAAGAAAAGATTCCGAACCATTGTTCAATAGCGTTCATCAGATTTTAGTCAAATCGAAATAACATGTCCGCCGCGGGACAAACAATTGTTTTTGTTTGTTTGTTTTTTAATTACCAAAATGGCGATTCTCCTTTTTCTACTTCGTCAATGGCATGTGAGTCATAATAATGTCAATGTTGTCAGTGTCAAGTGTTTATATTGTTTAACCGTTTTGCAGAGTAAACATTGTGCTCCTAAATTATTTATTTTTCCCGAGTTATTTCGAGTTTAATTTTAGTTTTGGTGATTTAATTCCGGTGTGAATAATTAGAATGAAAGTTTTGTGTTTCTTTGTGCAAAAATAATCCGTATAATTATTTTATAAAGAGAAACTTGTTTCAGACGCATTGTATAAAGGCTGGTAGTAAGTTTTTTAATTAGATTTAATAATAATATTGTATCCATATAAGTTGGTTTTTCAGTTTCTAACAACTTTATGAGTGTCCCACGTATATGTTTAAATATAAGTAAGTTCAATCAAAAGTCAATTTACTCTTTTAAAAGTTCGTTAAAATAACAATTGGTAATATCTCAAAAAATCTCGCACGTCGCTAGTTGTTCTAGAATTGACTAGACTAGATTTAAGTGCCTAGTCTCTAAACTTTTGTATGTATTTATAGGTTATTTCTTTTGTTATCCTTAAATATTTTTGTTCTTATTTTTTGTTGTATTTCCGTTTAATTTAAATTTAAATTTGGTGTATTAGTTAACTTTACATAATTTTATTTATTTTAGTAAACTTATTGTTGGTATATTATTATTATTTGCAATTAGAATAGAATAGAAAATATTTATTAAACGTCACATATCAAATACAGTTCGAATATAATATAAACAAGTCCATGTACAGTGACGAAGAAAAGGCTACCACTCAGCATAATATGATACAGAAGTATGAATGCTGCTGTATCGCTGGTTTTCAGTGCGCCATCGTGAGTAGCAGCTACTGCCACACGCCATGAGTGTAGCACATACATTAACTAACTATAATAGGAGGGAAAGATGATATCCAATCCGACCATCTTGGAGATGATGACACTGTGCGTACCGGACGAGTATGTTGGGCGTCGCAGGCGGCCTCCTCTGTTCGCAGTGCCTCGAGGAAGGACTAACCTGGTAGGCAACGCGCCACTGACGCGGACCTTACAAGCAGGGCTTGATACTGGTACCAATAATATCGGTATTATAGTGGTAATACCGATACTTTCTTACTTACAAGCAGGGCTTGATACCGGTACCAATAATATCGGTATTATAGTGGTAATACCGATACTTTCATATCGATAAGTTCGAGTACCGATACTTTTGAAGTATCGATACTTTGCTCTAAAATACCGGTGTTTTAAAACGGTTCTTGCGACGTTGCCAGCTCTCCGGTGCTAGCGTACGGACAGGGGCGAGCGCGTGCTTGCCAGTTTGTGAATATTTCGCGCGCGGAATATTTGCAGAGCAGATTAGTTTCAAGTTTCGAGAATGACCAACGCGCAAAGTGCACCCCAAGAAAGATGGGAGGGCCAAAAATAAATAATGTGGTCAATTATTTTTAACTGACCGAGTCTACAGCAAATTGCATATTGTGTGACAAATTTCTGAAGGTAAATCTTTTATTTTACCTATGTTAGAAAACTTGTGATTGATATTTTGTATTTATTTTTGTAAGTATAAGTAGGTATTGTTGTTTTCAATGATAGATACGTAGCTCCTGACTTACCTTTTCACATTACATTATGTATTATAACTATCTAATTAACTTTATTTACCTAACTTCGTAAATAGTATATATAAAAATAGTATATGTAAAGTAAGAAACTTCCCTTTATCAATGAAACTTACTTAGATCAATTTTATTTTAGTAGGTAGGTACTTATAAAAGACTCGATAGATAAAAGAATTGGTCAAAATTGTTAGCCTTACCGATAATGGTGAAAATATGATAAAAAATTACGAACTTCTTGCAAGAAAATCTGAGAACCACTATCAACGACTCTCTTACCAGTCATACCAGTTCTACTGACAATGCCATTGTTGAATCGGGATCGGATACAGAGTCAGAATCTGACATGATAAGTGAAGATAGCGTAGATCAGAGTTTACAAGACAACCTCGATAGTGCGTTGACATCGTCTCCGAATGACCCGGATTGTATTCCATCTCTCAGATACGCAGCTCACACGCTGCAGTTGGCTGTCTGTGATGCTTGCATCGATAATGAAACACAGGATTTAATTAAGACTTAGAAATTTGGTTAAAAACTCTGCACTCAGTGCCATGCAACGCGACTATGCCATGTTTTGAAGGCTAGCAGCAAGAAAAAACCATTATTGGATTGCCCGACTCAGTCCCCACTACATTTGGATGCATTTCTACATTTGATATGCTGGAGCGATCTTTGGCCTTGAAAGACGTTATCTCCGGAGAACCAAATAGTGATCTTTACTTCCAGTAGAAAAGTGGCCGATTCTAGATGTCATCAAATCGCTGAAACCTTCAATGGTTTACCTTTACTTACCTTAAAGCTACAGATGGAACAACATAGAAGATTTTTATAGAGAGTGGCTCAAGTGTGAATTGGAAAACAGTGAAATTATTGTTACAAAATACAATACAAATAAAATTTGTAGAAGGTTAGTTCAAAAATTGAAAAACGCTAGAAATTGCTCTTAGGTCCACGATTTAACTCAATACTAATACCAGAAGAACAGACGGCTGCTCGAAACCACCTCATCAAGATATACCACAGAATGATTTTCTTAGACAATAGCATACAAGTAGACACAAATGATTTACAATCGACATCAGAAAGTACAGGACTCTTGAAATGTTAAAGCAAATGAACCTGATATACTACAAAATAAACTGAGGCATTTCATGACAACCACATATAAACATAAACACTTGTAAGTTACAAGTGCTAAATCTGGTGGCGGTGACCGTTGACATATTTCACTGTCCAAAGAGCGAGTTCGTAGAAGCGACATAATTTAAAGTGAGTTATTGTATATAGGTAATTATTATTATAGAAGTGAAAACTTCTTTTAGCGCGGTACGCATATTTTTAGATGAGGTAAAACCTCTGGATTCGCGACACCGTTACCATTTGGGGCGAGACGCAGGGCTGCCGCGCTCGCCCCATTTGATTGTAAACCTTAATTCACATGTTTACTTTTGTATGGAGAAGTTTACTGAGTTAGGTTCTTTGATATATTATCTACATTCTGAACAAAAAATATTGCATCATCTGTGTTCGTTCAGTATTTGATTGGCAGTCGCCATAATTACTAAACTCTAACGCGCCAAAATAAGTTTTCACTTCTGTCGGCACTCCCGGAGTGCAACCCGATTTTTTTTTATATTTTATTTTAATTATTTATGATTATTTTTGACATTATGACATTTCGAATTTAATTATTTAGTTATTGTTGTGATTGTATATTCTTATTATTATTTGTTATTATTGTGTGATTGAATTTTTATTTTATTTTTTGTCTTAGGTATGACATGTATAAGATAAGATAAGTTTTGAGATAAGTTTATTTAACCAATAACAATTGATAAATGAAATAAATAAATAATTATTGGCAAGTTAACAGGTAAAACTCTTAGAACTAAAGAACTAATAAAAATACTTACAAGTTTGTTAATTAAATAGCTTCAATCACATATACCTCTAGATTAAGTGTTGCGGCCTCAAAAACGGCCCGAGACATAAAAGCACAAATAAAAGTGTGGTCTTATTTTTGAGTTCAGTATGCTCTGGGGGTCGACCATGAAGCGACATTCCGAAATTACGAACCGTAATTTCGGCCAATTCCTACCATAAAATACATTTATTCCGTTTTCGGTCCCGAAAACGGCACGTGACAATCCGTCATTCATAATTCCTACCATGAAGCGGCCGTACCAACGAAGTGACGGCAGTTTGACAACACTTCTTTCGTGATTTTAACCTTCAATTTCACGAAAGCTCAAGAGCTAACTTTAACTTTTTACTTTCGTAAATATAAATTTTAGTGTTTAAAGTACTCTTATGGACAGAAAAGTTGTTTAATCGCGATTGTGTTGAAATGTTAAAGTGTAAAACTTGTTATAAATGAACTATTTGGTGTTATTATCATTTATACATTTTCTAAAATTACACATATGACAAGGAACTACACAATCCTTGATGAAATTTGGTAAGGAGATAGAGATAGTATCTTAGAGACATGCATGATCTATTTTTTATATAATTACTACGCATGTGAAGTTGCGGTCAGCAGCTACTACACAATAAAAAGATATTCTGTGATGTAATCAAATTAATAAGTTCATTATACTCTGTTTAAAACAATAAACATAACATACTCATGTCATTGTGCAAGACTATTGTACGCAGGAAATGCAAGTGATGGTGACCCAGGGGGCGGGAGCTTTATTCTGAGTATATGTTCTTGAGCACGGAAGTAAATTTATTGCATTATTAAACTTACCTAGACCACTAACTACATTTGTATCGGGTTCACCAAAAACCCTCCTGCACCAAGAGCGTTTCGAGCGTGTAGTAGACAGTCCACAGCTTATTGGCAAATATTGTTTATCAGGGCAATCCTGAAATAGTTTTAGTTTTATTATCACAGATAAATACTAGGTACGTTATAGGTGGTTACAAAACTAGCGGAATACTTACAAGTTGTTTACCTTCTGCTATTGTTTAACATTCTTATTGCACACGCCCAAAGCATTTAACTCGTCAGTCAGCCAAGCCCACAAATCTCTGGAGTGGTTGTGACTTCCTGCATTCTTCAAGTGACCACGGGCTAACTCTTGTTGCTCTTCCAGTACCTAATGACAGCAAGGCATCTTTTTGTGTTACAGTAGGACTGTTTATCTATGTGAGTTACACTTTCTACGTAAATGCGTACAAAACTTTTCAAGTAATTTACATCGTCATTACTTATCATTGAAAGTGTTCCTTTGCCCAACACATTACAAAAATACTATGAAACTTTTTGTGTTCTTGGTTGTGAAAGGGACCACAATTTCGCCAATGTCGCGATTTAAATGCTTACATTTTTATAAAGTAAATAAAGGCTCTGTAAAATTTTCACATCTCGCGTGACGTTTTTGCGTGAAATGACAAATGATATAAGGATTTATTCCATATTTTAAACGACTTATTTCAAGTGTTCATGAATAACCATAATGTGTAATACAAACGAATGGACTTTTTAATATGGTCGGTTCATACTAGTTCATTTTTTCACACGGTGTATTGTGTACGTTTAAGAACTTCTCATCTTTCATTCAATCACGAAAAGACCCCGAACGAAAGAAATAAATCCGTTGTAACCTCATGGTAGGTATAGCCTTCCTATTTCGTGCGTGTGTCGGACGGATCCGTAGTTTCGGATTGTCATCCAAACTAAACCATAATTGAAAGAGATAAGGTTGATTATTATTAAAATACTTTTATGACGTTGTGATATTTTTGTATTTCTTTATAGATAGGTTAAGCATAGTAAACTCGAGCCATTTTTCACGCTGTGTTTTATATGCAACACTGAATCTAAAGTTAAATAGGCATTGACAAAAAATAGAATACAAAATTATGCTAAACATGGTGGTGCTAAACAAGTTAAACATGGTGATATATAGATTAAATAACAAAAATATATATAAACTTAAACCAAAAACGACCTCTTAAAGAACAGACTTTTGAGTACCTATTTAACAGATATTTTTTAAATGAATTTTTGAAGGACTAAATGTACACGACGACAGTGCGCCACCTCAGTGCCGATGCGCTTGTTATTTTATAAAAACCTAACCGAGGTTTTCATAAAATAACAAGCGACGATTGACAACATACGACATTGTGACGTCTTACTTCTTCTTCTTCTTTTCTTCGTTAATGGCCTGTGACATATTAATGTCAATTCTGCCAATGTCAAGTGTTTATAGTTTATAGTCAATTTGTTTGTAATTAGTCTTAGTCGATGGACAATTGTCAATTCTAGACGTCACGCGGAATGGCGTCTAGAACTTTCTTGGGACTCCTCGTCGTTCAAATCACACTGCACCACAATACACATGCAATCCAATTATCCATACCCGTCCCGCAGCCACAATTTATTCATCAAAATTCCGCCAAGATTACTGAATAAAACATGCAATAAAACGGGTAAAATATATTAAATTAGCAGAGCCATGTTGTTCCATGAAAATGCGAAGAATCACGTCTTACTATAAACAATCTAAATACTTGACATTGGCAAAATTGTCATCTGCCATTAACGAAGAAGAAGAAGACTCTTCATAGGACTTAACCGACTTTAAATAAAATTAGTAGATATATTTATAACTAGGTGGCGCTACATAAATTTAACACGCGCTGTCGCGCTATTGGAATTTCTATATCTCGCGATACTTAGCCTAAGATAAGATAGTTAATTTTTAATAGGTAGTATTTTTATAGTTTACTAATCTTATGCTTTCAGCAAAAGTATAAGAGGTTTATATTTGTCAGTCACTATTGTCTAACATATCTCAAAGAATTTCTGTTTTTCTCTAACCCTCGCTACTCAGATACCAATGACGACCTCTGTGGCTCTGTGTGCTATGGCCCGGCTGAGACCCAGAAGGTTGCGGGTTCGATCCCCGCCGCGGGACAACTGTTTGTATGATCTGCAAGTATTTGTCTCAGGTCTGGGTGTTTCTATGTATAATATGTATGTATGTATGTATGTATTTACAAAAAAAAAAAGTATATAAGTAGTATGAATGAATGAATGAATGAATGAAACGTTTATTTGGCACACACAAAAATGAATACATCTTAACTAAAACACTTCAAAATTTAATAAAAATAGGTATAAAAATCAGTGAATAATAGTATAAGTGCCAAAAAGGCGTCCAGCTCAGCATGTGTTGGATGGAAGCAAGTAATACTTACACTCAACGCTGATTTTCAGCTGTTACCTAAGTTTAGGAGAGTAGTGCAGCAGCGACAATAGAACAATTAAGATAAGGTATGGGATACATAAGGTGGAACAATTAACATAATATATAAGTAAATGTTATAATTTGGTACATTAGTAATATAAGATATCATAAATATAAATAGGCGTTAAAAAATACAAAATAAAAAAAAAATATTAATTAGTTAGGTTGTTAGTAGTTAAATAATTTTTAACAAAGGTACTATTACAAAGACTACGAAATTTGCTTTATAAAAACGAGACGTTCATATTTATATTTCCATGCCGTATTTGAGCTTCCAAAAGAAAAGCCTTGAGTTTGACTCAAAAATTGTTGGAACTTTTAACATTTCCTATTGGTGGTGGCAGGTTATTCCAACACTTAGAAGCGGCATATCGAAAACTGCCTCTGAAGGCCTGTGTCTTGTGACATTGAGTTGACAAATGAGTGGCGCACTGCCTTCTAGCACCATCACGTCTCGTAGACGGCCAACTGAGTTTGTCATAAAGGTATTTAGGGGTTTGATAGGAAATTACACCAAAAAGCAAACAAGCTAGATGAAGCTTGCGATGGGACTCCATTTTCAGAAGACGATTCTTATTTAGGAAAGGCGTTACGTGACTTCTAGGTGGAACATTGAAACAGAACCTTGCACAAGCATTCTGGACTCGTTGCGTCAATTGTTGAGTCCGTGAAAGTAACCGAGGCCCATAGACAGTGTCTGCATAGTTTAACTTCGACAAGATCAACGATTCAGTCAAACGTATGCGGACCTCTTCGCATAGGTAGGGTCTTATCTTGTATAAGATTTTTAGCCTATAGAAGCAGTTACGAACACATTCCACTACGTGGTTTTCGAAACGCAAACCCGCGTCCATATTTAGTCCCAAATTTCGAGCATCGAATACCCGCTCAACTGGATTGCCTTTAAGTAGTACACTCGTAGCTAAGTGCGACGAAGCTAGGTGGTATTTGCTTCCGAGTATTAAGTATTTTGATTTTAAAGGGTTGAGTACTAAATTGTTTGCATCAGACCATACTGAGATCCGCGCAAGGTCATCGTTTATAGCAGCAACAGCTTTTGGATGATCTTGGGGCTTAAATGACACATATACTTGAACATCATCTGCGTATATGTGATATCTGCATTGAGTGATGTGGTTTTTAATGTCAGAACTATACAAAATAAACAAGATGGGACCAAGAATAGAACCCTGAGGCACACCGCGATTGAGAAGCTTTAGTTGTGAACAAACCGTGCTGCCATTGGCGTTACTTATCTCGACATACTGGTACCGATCTCTTAAATAACTATCGAACCAATTTACAGTGTTAGTATCAAATCCATAATACTTAAGTTTAGACAATAGCAGCAGGATGTTTATTGCGTCAAACGCTCTTGAAAAATCAAGGAGAACAAGTAAGGTACACATGCCCTGGTTTTGAGCGGCCAATATATTATCAGTAACGTCCGCAAGTGCCGTGGCCGTGCTACGATTAATTCTAAAACCAGATTGTACATCCGGTAGAATATTATGCTTTTCTATAAAATTTGTTAGTTGTTGGCATACGGCTTTTTCAATAATTTTTGACATGCAAGGAAGTATACTAATCGGCCTCAGTTCCTTCACAACATTAGGGTTTTTTACTTTTGGAAGTGGACGCACTATGGCAATTTTGTGGGAGTCAGGAAAGGTTGAGGTGGATATTGACCGGTTAACTATCGATGTTATAGCTTGAAGTGATAAGGGTAGCGTCAGTAAGATCATATTGAGCGTAATACCATCACACCCTTCTGCGTTAGATTTTAGGTTTTTTATAATTTTAGCTATAGCATCCGAACTCACAGGCTGCAAAGAAAATACCTCATCAGAATACAAATGAAACTCAAAAAACATGATAACGGACATAGGAACAGTTGAAGAACCAGGAACGTTTAAAAAATGATTGTTAATCGCGTCTGGGTCATTAAAATGAGATGGTAGTAAATTGTCATTTTTTGGTGGTAAAACATTTGATTTGAGATTTTTCCACAGTGTTTTTGGCTACTTAACTTTGGTATTAATATTTTGCTTAAAATACGCAACTTTCTCATTAAAGATTGCTTGAGTAACTAGCGATTTCAGTGACTTGTAGTAACTTTTCTGGGTTTCTAGCTTAGTTTTCTGATAGTCAGTTAATGCTTGATCTCTCAAACACATCATCAGTTTAACATTATCAGTTATCCAAGGATAATTGTGATTTTTTATAGTGTACAGCTTTTTTGGTGCGTGCACGTCAAAGAGCATCATAATACTAATAACAAAATTTTGAAGCATGGTATTTACGTCTTCTATATCCGAAATCAAACTCCATCGAATTATTAGTAAATCTTCTTCAAATTACTTCAGTACAATATCTTTTAGTGGTCTGAAAGATACAGTATACGGGGTATACTTGGGCTTGGTTACACGAAACTCGCTTAAAATTAAGGCGTGGCCCGTGGTTGAACCAACGGCTTCCACCGAAGTCCGTCCTGGCTTAAGGTCAGTAAAGATAACATCTATTAAAGTCTGGCTATGATCGGTAAAATGAGTAGGCTCACTCACCAGCTGTGATAGGTTAAGACAATTTAGCATAGTGGTTAGCTTTTTTGCACTGCAATTATCAATATTCAACAAATCCACATTAAAGTCGCCTAATAGCACAATATTATCCATACCTGACAAAGAATTAACGCTGGCAGTTATTGCATCCAGAAACTAATCTAGAGGGACACCTTTAGGTGGTCGGTATGCTGTACCAATAGTAACCAATGTACCCACATTTGTTCTACCGACTTGTGCAAGGGATCCCGCGGGTGAGGCCAGGTGCGAACGCATAGTCCGCGTTTGATGTAAAAATCAACACCTCCACCGCGACCGCCCTTCACGTCTGCCGGCCGCGGCACATACCGCAGACGGTAGCCTGGGACGACGGGCGCGCATTCCTCCTGCCCCTCACGGATCCACGTCTCGCTCATAGCCATAATGTCGACATTATGCCTACCCATAACAACTACAAAATCATCATGACACGTGTTTAATGAGCCTACATTATAAAAATCAACTTTAAATAAATTATCAAAGAGTGTGACTTACACACATGTTACTGTATTGGGTTAATACTGCAAACTTAAAACAAACAATAATAAACAAATAGATACGTTTTATTTCATATATAAAATTACACTCTATCAATATAATTTCGAGCATGCATAATTTATTATAATATGTCCGTTGGCTTGCAATAACAGTTAAATATTTATAAGGGTTTTTAGTAAATGATGTGAATTTTTCCATTTGCTCTATATAATAATATTTATTAGTTTTATTAGTATAACATAAGTTGTCAAGTAAATAGCTTGAAAGTAATAAAAATGTAAGGCAGGATAAAGGTTTAAATCGGAAATGATAACATGGTCATTGATTGATTACAAACATGTAAAAATGAATGTATAGCATTCAGGTACATGATCTCACAATTAATTGTAAAATTAATATTCACACGGTTGCAAACAGACATACACATTCGTGTTTTTATAAATATACGGATATGATAGCAATATTTTGGATGGCTGTTATAATTATGTTTAACATTTAAAATACCCGTATACCTATATACCTGCTTGAGTAGATGTGTTGCAGTTTGCATCTGCATTAACATAAAAACAAAAACACCAACGGATAGCTGCATTTTCCAGACACAGATACATATTATATAAGTAACAATGAAGTACTTTTTAGGGCCCATTAAATAAATATAATGGAAAATATATAGATTACATAACAATATATAACTGATTACAGATGAAATATATAACAAATTATTAACTAATACATAAAAACAATAAAAAAACATATTTAACTCAGTTTTTTGCTTTTGCAGTATGTCAGTCATGCGGTACCCATAACACAAGCTCTGCTTACTTTGGGGCCAGATGATGCTGTGTGAAATGTCCTGCATTATTATTATTATAAAGAACTTAATACTCCTGTTCACTCTTCTACCTTCTATGGAAAGTCGGTTAAGGCAGGCTGTCCGCTTGTAGAACGCGTTGCCTGTAGATATCAGAAAGGCCAAGACTCTTCCCATCTTCAAAATCATGGTCATGAAACATTGTTTGTCGTGCTGTTATACTACATCCAAAGGTTGCCTGTAGATATCAGAAAGGCCAAGACTCTTCCCATCTTCAAAATCATGGTCATGAAACATTGTTTGTGGTAGAGATCGCCAGGCATAATTATGCTCTGTTTTGGTATTCTGTTATACTCGTATAAAGGATACGATTTATTAAAATATATGATTAAAAAAAATTGAAAAATGCAAGGTTTGTAAAGGTTTTAGTTGCTGAACCAGGCACAAATTTCTCTGATCCTTTAAAGTTCAATCCTTTATAAATTCCTTTATTTATTCAAGCATGTCTCACCAACCTCCCTGCATTATGGGTATTGACGACCTAATGAATGAATTGGACAATTATTCTGTTTCACAAGCTTTTCAGTGTGACGCTGATAATGCACATAGTTATCTAAATGTCTCCAACCGTAAACTAACCGTAGTATGCCAAAACATTCGAAGCATTGGATGTAACTTACCTCAAATCCAAATTCTATTAGCTCGACTACAAGTTGATATTGATATAATAATACTTACAGAATGTTGGCTTAACAAAATTGTCTCCTTGCCTAAATTAACTTCACAGAACACGGTACCAAAAACAATAAAACTCAAAATGAAGGAGTCGTGGTGTACATAAGAGCTGATATTGTAACCGTCATTGTGGGAAAGGATAATAAGGGGGACGATAGATAGATATAATTGCATCTATCTATCGTCCCCCTGCTTATAATGACCTTAGACTTTTTTTTAGTTCAATTAACGATATAATGAACTCTCTCAAACAGTATCGTAATCTTATTTTTACCGGAGACATAAACATTGGAAATACCCAAACTGAAAATGATCGTGATGAATACTTGGACCTATTGTCATTCAATGGTCTTCTATCGGCTCATTCGTTCCCTACTCGAAAAGATAATTGCATAGACCATGTGTTTCTAAAAACAGCCCATCCGGCAACAACCCTAGTAATCTCTACTACTATGACGGATCATTATACACTTTTAGTGAGTCTGCACAACAGCATTATCCCTAAAAATAAATTTAATACCTATAAGGTAATAGGTAACTATAATAACCTCGCTGCTGATTTAGATGATAACGATCTGAATTCAATACTGACTACTGATAAAATCTATGAACTACTAATAAATTGATAACCGTCATTAAAAAATCTATAGATAATAATACTTCAATAAGACATGTCCCTTGCCGCAAAAGAATAAAAGAGCCCTGGCTCACCCTGGGTTTATTAAAATGCATAAGACACCGAGACAAATTGCATAAAGAACTTACAAAAGACCCATCTAATACCATACTGGGTCCAACATACAAGCGCTGTAGAAACTACTGTGGTGATATTCTTTGTAAAGTCAAGACTGATTACGAAACAACCGAAATAAACAGAGCAGGTAATGATAGTAGAAAAACGTGGATGGTTATTAAGAATATAGCAGGACTAAAATCTAAAAGAGAAACTGTAGCCAATAATTACCTCTTATGTCTCAAACCATCTCCTGTTGAATCGATAAATTACGTAAATGAGTACTTTGCTAGTATCGGAAAGCTGATAAAATTTATCAAAATATGAATGCGGACCCATATCATACTAAATTTAAATCAAATATATCTTTGCAGTCTTTTGCACTTTTAGATACGGATCCAAACGAAATAGACAATATTCTCTTTAGTCTTAAATCTATCTGCGCTCTTGGCTTTGATGGAATCTCTGCACAAGCTTTGAAGAAAATCAAAGATAGTATAATTCCATCCATAGTTCATATATCCAACCTATGCTTCAAATTCGGTGAGTTTCCGGCCCAACTCAAAACAGCCTTAATTAAGCCAATCCACAAGGGTGGAAACAGAGACAGTATCACTAATTACCGCCCTATATCTATTCTATCATCAATATCTAAAATTCTGGAACGTCTGATTAATAAAAGGTTAAAAGATTACCTAACCAAATTTAAATGGATTTCTGAAAACCAATTCGGTTTTGTATCAGGGAAATCAACAGAGCATGCTGTGTCCTCACTCTCTGACTACATAGTTCGTCGAGTCAAGTCGATAAAAATAATAAATGTGTTGGTATTTAATAATTCGCTAAAGCGTTTGTTACTGTCTCTATCCCGATCCTGCTTACTAAAATGAAAAAACTTGGAATCCGGGATACTGCACTGAAGCTTTTTAAGAGTTATCTTACAGATAGAGTGCAAAGAGTTAAAATAGATGATTTATTAAGCGATGAAGCCTCTATCACATACGGCGTGCCGCAGGGTAGTATCCTGGGTCCAACGTTGTTTTTAATATATGTAAATGACCTCTGTAACTATAATATTGGCTGTGGGAAACTTGTTGCTTACGCTGATGATACCGTCCTTATCTTTAGTGCTTCTTCTTGGAATCTGACTTTGGCAAGTGCTGAGATTGGCCTCAAAGAGGTAATGTCCTGGCTAAGAGATAACCTTTTAACACTAAACATAAACAAAACAAAATATCTTACCTTTCTAAATCTACGCCAGGTCAGCCGGTATTAAATGCTCCTGAATTAATAGCGCATGTCTGTAGCCAAGATCCCTCATCAACCACTTGCACATGTCTTCCACTGCATAAAGTCTCTTCTTTTAAATACCTCGGAGCAGTGGTTGACGAATTATCAAATTGGCATGAACATATTAAGAATCTAACGAGTAGAATACGAAAACTCATCCCGGTCTTCAGGAATATTAGACATCTCCCTATAAAATTATTAAAATCTATCTACTATGCACTATGTAACTCACTATTGACATATTGTGTAACCATCTGGGGTGGTACGTTTACATCGTATCTAATCAGGGTCGAAAGATCTCAGAGGGCTGTTTTAAGGGTTGTCTATGTAAGCCTTACCGTTTCCCATCGACACAGCTTTATTCCGAAAGTTAAGTTCTGAAAGCCATACTAAAAACCCATTCTGAAACTGTTTTTGATAATGATCATTTTTCTAAACTGAGACGCAAAGAATTGATCATCCTTCCAACAAGATTCTCGTCGGCCTATGCGCATCGTCAAGTGTGCTTTTTGGGGCCTCATTTGTATAACAAAATAAGCAAACACATAACAATATATACAGTAATACGAGCAAAATGCAAACATATTCTACACACTTTTCTGCTGTCACTAGACTACAAAAGTACAGAAGAGCTGCTGCTCGTCGATCAGTAAACAATATTCCACTCTTTAAAAAAAATAAAAAAAATAATAATAATTAAGTACAATATTTATTTATTTACTGATTATATTTATATTGTACTTAAGGAAAGAAACCCACTTACGTACTTATATAGGTATTTATTTATTTACTTGTTATCTTTCTTTTATCTGTGTAAAGGAAGAAACCCACTTTAAGTACCTAAATAACTTGAGAGAAAAAAAAACATCGTTTGTACTAAGTACACAAAAACAGAGGACCGAAGTAATTGTTAGGAACTTAAGAACATACGTTATATACGTTAATAGAGTTTTAATTGTTCTTGTTTATTTATGAATGCCTACTTTCTCAACTTCTCGAATAGGTCCCCACAATTTTTGTACCGCGTCATAAGCACTTCTCAACTAGGCCAACTAGGCTAACCTTACCTACGCACGATAGGGCTGGCTGTTGATAATTGTTATTACAAGTTAAAACACATTTGATTAGTGAATCTCATTCCTGGCCGGATCTTATTATTATAACTTAAATTATACCTAATCTAAGCTCAGGTCGGCTGATCACCAGGTACTGCTTACTGATAAAGATGTAAAATCCTAACCAAAATGTAAGTAGGTACTAGTGTATTTATTTAGGTTTAAAGAAATGTATTCTCAAAGAGACAAGTATTGTCGCTTACGTGAGAAAATGTTTAACATAAAGTGCTTAGATATAATTTAGAAAACAAGTAGGATGCATCACGAAATCATTGAAATAAGTATTATTAGCATGTTTGTAAACTGTAAATGTATACATACCTTCCCATACAATACCAACATTTTGAAATACACGTAAAACACGTTAGTGCGGGTACCCGCAATTAATCGCACTTTCTTCCCTACGATTGTCTGTATCTGATAAATATAATGCTATATTTTGTACGTGCCTCGACTCCTCGAGTCTTGTTATTGTACTAATATTGTCAATGATATTTCAATTAATCAATGTTTGAGTAATTGCATTATTATGTGTAGTTTATGGTTAAGTAAATGTTACATTAAGGAAGCATTATCAGCTGTAACACAAGTGCAACCTAGCACGGCTGCTAAATGATATTGCTATTTCTTGCTTATAATGCTTTATGTTTATATATTGTAATATGATACCTAACTGTACTGAATAAATACTGAATACTGAATTATCTATCTATATATGTCTAGATGCGATTATAGGAAGCAAATACTATAATAACTTTGACGGTCACTGTGGCTGTTCGGCTGAGATGCTGAAGGTTGCGGGTTCGATTCCTGCCACGGGACAAATGTTTGTATGATCTGCAAGTATCTATCTATATATGTATAGCTGCGATTATAGGAAGCAAATACTATAATAACTTTGACGGCCACTGTGGCTGTTCGGCTGAGATGCTGAAGGTTGCGGGTTCGATTCCCGCCATGGGACACATGTTTGTATGATCTGGAAGTATTTGTCTCGGAGTGTTTCTATGTGTAATATGTAAGTATTTACAGATAAACATAAGTAAAAAAACTAAAAACACGCTTTTGTAGAAAAAAAACTAAAAATTAGACAATAAATTTTAATAAATTTAAATTAAGAATCATCAGTCTTTATGAAGCCTACTGCTGGACATAGGCCTCCCCAATAAATTTTGAGCCCTCTCCTTCCACCGACTTCCTGCGATCTTTACAATGTCGTCAGTCCATCGGGTGAAGGGTCGTCCTACGCTTCGTTTTTCTGTACTTGGTCGCTATTCGAGAACTTTTACTCCCCAGCGGTTATCAGTTCTGCGAGCTATATGGCCTGCCCATTGCCACTTCAACTTGCAAATTTTGAGCGCTATGTCGGTGAATTTGGTTCTTCTACGGATTTCCTCGTTCCGGATTTTATCACGTAGAAACACCCAACATAGCTCTCTCCATTGCACGTTGCGCGACTTTGAGCTTGTGTATGAGGCCAATAGTCAGCGACCAAGTCTCAGTTCTATATGTCATCACTGGCAACACGCACTGATTGTAGACTTTCGTCTTGAGGTTCTGCGGTACCTATCTGTGACGAGAAGATGTGCCGTAATTTTCCGAACGCTGCCCATCCGAGTTGGATCCGTCGGCTGACCTCTTTGTCGAAGTTGGACTTGCCTAGTTGAATCGTCAGACCCACATAAACATAATGGTCTACAACTTCGATTATATCGCTCCCAACATGTACCGGTACGGGTGCAACATGAGCATTTGACATGATTTTTGTCTTGCTCATGTTCATTTTAAGACCCACCTGTTGGGAGACGATATTGAGGTCGCTGAGCATTCTGCCATGAAAACTATATCGTATTAAGAATAGTGTATTTTTCAAATAAATATAAATTAATAATAGTCTCAATAAGAAAAATGAATTTTATTTAAAAAAAGTTCTCGAATGACGACCAAGGACAGGAAAACGAAGCGTAGGACGACCCTCCACCCGATGGACTGACGACATTATTAAGATCGCAGGAAGTCGTTGGATGGAGAGGGCTCAAAATCGTTCTTCCTGGAAATGTATTAAGGAGGCCTTTGTACAGCAGTGGACTTCTTAATGACTGTTATGATGATGATAAAAAATTAATATTGAATTCGAATTGGTATAATCTATAACTGTCAAACGACTTACATTAGAAGGTAGAAGGTTACATTAGAAAAGTTCATATTGTCTTTAAGTTTTTAAGTTTTCAAATTTTCTACGCAACTTTCTTTATTTTTTCTTTGCTAAGAACCTTTTCCTGAGAATAACAAACACAACAAAAACATAATCAGCGAAATCGTTCTAGCCGTTCTTGCGTGATGCCGTGACCAAGGGAAATAGGGATTCATTTTTATATTATAGAAAACTAGCGACCCGCCCCGGCTTCGCACGGGTGCAATGCTGACACTAAATATACTACAGAATGTCTTTGTATACAACGTTATCTAAGAGAATAACATTGCCTAAGAGATAGATATATACATATTTGTGTAGACCTTTTTAAATTGTATAATACCGTAGTACATTATTTTGATCTACTATCGTGTAGGGTTAAGTTAGCGTTTGCAAAGTAAGGGCAAAAAAAAAATATTATTACGACATTACATTAGAAACCTCTAAAATGATCAGTGTTTCTCTACTATATTATGCATGTATTATACACTACATATAAAACTTCCTCTTCAATTACTCTATCTATTATAAAAAGCCCGCGTCAAAATCCGTTGCGTAGTTTTTAAGATCTAAGCATACATAGGGACAGACAGACAGCGGGAGGCGACTTGGTTTACACTATGTAGTTATTATTATTAGCCCACACTGTCCCACTGCTGGGCAAAGACCCTCCATTCTCTCTATTCATCCCTCTCCCGCGCTACGATTGTCCAGTTGGCGCGGAATTTGGTGAGCTCGTCCCTCTGGTTCGCGGTCTGCCGCGACGTCGTCGTACCGTATCGGGCACCACTCCGTGGTCAGTTTGGCCCACTGGTCAAGTCAAGTCAAAGTCAAAAGATACTTTATTCAATACAATCACAAGGATCACTTTGAAACGTCTTACATACTGGGTGAATTTAGGTGCCAATTCATCCTAACCCAAGCCCGAGAAGAACTGGTAAGAAACTCGTCTTGGTCCTAGCGCTTTTTTACATGATCCGAAATACTCATGAACTACGAAATACTAATACAAGAGAGTTTATACATTTCAAGTGTGTCGGTTAACTGTCTGAGGGCAGAGCGACATGAGGCCATGCATTCTTATCAATAATATAGTCATTTATATTATAATAAGCTTTCTTCAAAAGACTACCTATTATGTAGGTATGCTTTAAATTTCTTAATAGGTAGTTTAGTAGCATTTTGAGGAAACTTATTATAGAAGCGCACCGTGTTCTCCATAAATGACTTATTTACTTTTTCTAGTCGAAACCTAGGGATGTATAATTTATGTCTATTCCTGGTATTGATTCTGGTCTCCCGACATGCGGCAGATATGACCAGCCCAGTCTCATTTGAGCTCGGCGGCTTGAGTCGCTATATCGGCGATCTGTGTTTTTGAGCGCAGCTCGGTGTTGCGAATTGCCAATATAAAAAAAAATATTTTTATTTTATTATTTTATTTAAGTCAAGTATATTGTTTCACTATCAGCGCTATCAGTATTTTCTTCGGTAGTCGTCTTGTTGCAAGCAAAGGCTTCAACCTGGAACTTTAATTTACTTTTGAACTTCAGTAGTGGAATTCGTAGCTGAAAATAAAAAGCCTAGTATAGAAGACCTAATAATGACAATATCATTATCGTAAAGGTAGGTACGGCGTCTTCAATGACCGATAAAATTTGAGCCCATAAAAATACAACCGAATTGAGAACCTTCTCCTTTTTTGAAGTCGGTTAAAAAGTTTTAATTAACGCTTTTTAGCAGATAACTACTAAATCATTTTTCAAAATTTGTAAACACCACTGGAAAGTCAAAAATTCCGTTTTCTTGGATGACATATTTTTTCCATCTGTTACCAAGCTAAAACCTGTATTTATAGGGTCGGGTGTAAAAAAAAGTATGTAAATACAACACAAGCTCTGCTTACTTTGGAGCAGATGATGCTGTGTGAAATGTCCTGCTAATATTTACTGAACCGATTTTGATGAAATTTCTATAGGACCAATCAAAAAGTATAAAAATATATATGCTTTGAAAAAAAAATATAAAAAAACCTCCTACTCCTTTTTTTGAAGTCGTAACCAAATCAAATCATTTTTATTCAATATAATTATAGATGCTAGATGCTAGATGTATGCTAGATGTATGCTAGATGTATGCTAGATGTATGCTAGATGTATGCTAGATGTATGCTAGATGTATGCTAGATGTATGCTAGATGTATGCTAGATTTATGCTAGATGTATGCTAGATGTATGCTAGATGTATGCTAGATGTATGCTAGATGTATGCTAGATGTATGCTAGATGTATGCTAGATGTATGCTAGATGTATGCTAGATGTATGCTAGATGTATGCTAGATGTATGCTAGATGTATGCTAGATGTATGATAGATGTATGCTAGATGTATGCTACATGTATGCTAGATGTATGCTAGATGTATGCTAGATGTATGCTAGATATATGCTAGGTGTATGCTAGATGTATGCTAGATGTATGCTAGATGTATGCTAGATGTATGCTAGATGTATGCTAGATGTATGCTAGATGTATGCTAGATGTATGCTAGATGTATGATAGATGTATGCTAGATGTATGCTACATGTATGCTAGATGTATGCTAGATGTATGCTAGATGTATGCTAGATGTATGCTAGATTTATGCTAGATGTATGCTAGATGTATGCTAGATGTATGCTAGATGTATGCTAGATGTATGCTAGATGTATGCTAGATGTATGCTAGATGTATGCTAGATGTATGCTAGATATATCCTAGATGTATGCTAGATGTATGCTAGATGTATGCTAGATGTATGCTAGATGTATGCTAGATATATCCTAGATGTATGCTAGATGTATGCTAGATGTATTTAGATGCCAATTCTTCCTAACCCATGTCCGAAAAGAACTGACTAAAATCACGTAGCTGTAGCTGTTTCTTGTATGATCTTCCTTATAACTCTACGATTAAAAAGCTGTTAACTAATTATAGCCTTAGCATTTGTCATAGACTTCTAAAAAGCCAGAAAATTACTTTAAACATTTATAAGCTATTTTTTACTCAATAAAATGGGGTCTGCCTGCCTATAGGGTTGTCGTAAAACCTCGGTAACTTGTCTGGAATATTTATATGATTTACCTTTACTTCTGATGTATCTAAGTTCCAAACCTTAGGGCCATTAGTGCGGTAGGGTATTCCTACTTTCACGCAGGTTATAATGCTGTTATGTGCTGAGGATAACTGAAACAATGAACATTTGTCACCACTTGTTTCGGATGGTTGATCGCCAGCAACATTTAGCACAGCAAGGAACCTTCCATGTTCGGCAACCTCTATAATAAGTCTCTAAGCCATTACGGTGGGTTTCGTGAAGCTTAAAAACTCATAGAAGATCGTCGTAGGTACTCGGCAGAAGGTGGAAGAAGTAGGTAACACGCGGACATTCTAATTGGAATGGAAACTCGATCTACTGGTCATTGTTGAAACTGGCTCCCAATCCTGCTTAACCAATCCCATCAATAATACAATCGGCACAAAAGTGCCAAATTATTTTTTGGCAGCATTGGAAACTCCTAGGATCTAAGATGGATAGTAAATAATTGAACAAATATTTAGTACTATTCCGCCAATCTATTCCCAATGATGTAGACACGAAGTGGAAAGTGCGGAGTGAGTCTCGTGGAGAGGCGAAACACGTTTGGAATTTCTTTTTGGTTGCAAGTGTGGATTTTGAGCGCTAACATTTTACTCACGCTTTGCATGGCTTTACAATTGCGGGCGAGAGGGAGGTGCATGCGTCTGCATCGGTTCTAACTCATTGGGAATAGATCGGTGGAATAGTTAGTACTCAATTTGTTCATCTATTTAATGTTTTCTAGGATCTAATTTCCATAGGGGACTATTCCATGCCATCTTTGATTTTGTATGATTTAAAATAATATAATAATTTACGAGTTTGCCGTAACATTAATTGAACTCTTAATTGAAATAGTAGGGATGATCGTTTAGCTCACATCGCACCTCTAGAAAGTAAGTAAAGTATGTGTCTCCCCGGGGATTTACAACAAAGACCTCATGGTAGAATTTGAAGATCTTGTCTGCGCCCCCGCCGCGGTCGTAGCAGCGAATTCCACCCTGCCACCAGTGGCCGATCCACCCCTTGGTCGGTTGTTGCTCGATATCAGTTTCCGTATTTGTGCGGGGCATGAAACCTGCAATTATATTCACCAGTTAATATTTTTACGACCTCTGTAGCGCTGTGGACTAAAGTCCGACAGAGACGCAGTAGATCACGGGTTTTCACGGTTTCCGCCGCGGCACAATGTTTTTATGATATGCAAGTATTTGTCTCGGGCCTGGGTGTTTATATGTATAATATGTATGTATTTATAAAAAAAATATGTAAGTAGTATATCAGTCATATGGTACCCATAACACAAGCTCAGCTTACTTTGGGGACAGATGATGCTGTGTGAAATGTCCGGTATTATTGCACATCATGCACATCCGTGTGGTTCCGGATAAGAATAGGACCACTCCATTTCCTCCCGTGGATGTCTTAAAAGGCGACTAAGGGATTACACACCGGGGGATTGGGCACCAGCAACCCCGAGTACTTAATACTAAATCTGTGGTCACCAATCCGCCTGCCAAGCGTGGTGACTATGGCAAAACCCCCCAATAAATGCAGACACAATCAGAAGACGGCCCCCAGTTCCCGATAGTTCCGCTATTCCTGGCATAGGTGGCGGCCATGGTAACGGCGGAACAGGGGGTGCCAAGAATCTCCGGCAGAGGTCCAGCTACCAATCCCAACGACCCCTGGCCCTGTCAACATACAACGCACGCACACTGAGGACCGACGAGAAGTTGATAGAGCTGGAAGAAGTAGTAAATAAGTTGCACTGGGATATTATAGGGTTATCAGAAGTCCGAAGAGAGAGAGAGGACACGATAATCCTAAATTCCGTCAACTTATTCTACTACCGGGAGGGCGATCAACTATCTCAGCACGGTGTCGGCTTTCTCGTCCACAAGTCTCTCGTTAACAACATTGTAAAGATCGAAAGCGTGTCGGGCAGGGTGGTATACCTTATACTCAGAATAACCAAACGGTATTCGCTTAAGGTCATACAGGTGTACGCACCTCACTCGAAACGTCCAGACGATGAAGTGGAGGCTATGTACGATGACATTTCAAATGCCATGTAAGTCTTGAAAACACACTTTACGGTTGTAATGGGGGACTTCAACGCGCGGCTAGGTATGAGGAACGGCGATGAACTGAGAGTGGGGCAATTTGGATTTGGACAGCGGAACCAACGGGGTTAGCGATTGCCTGAATTTATGGAAAAGGAGGAACTCTTTATGATGAACTCCTCTTTCAAGAAACGGTCATCCACAAAATGGACATGTCTTCACCCCGGTAGACACAAACGCGAGATAGATTTTATCATGACGAACAAGAAGCAAATATTTAATGATGTCTCAGTGATCAACAGGGTCAAAACCGGCAGTGATCACTGCATGATCAGAGGCTCATTAAATCTAAATGTAAAGCTAGAAAGATCCTGTCTGATGAAATCTACTCTTCGCCCAAGTCCTGCCTAAATCCAAAACCCCGAGAGCTTTCAGTTGGAACTCCAAAATCGCTTCCAATGCCTCGCCGAATGCGGATCCGTGAACGAAATAAATGACGGTCTGGTGGAATCCATGCCGTTGGGTCAAAGTTCTGTAAAACCCAGTGCAAAGGTAGAACCCAAAAACTCTCAAAGCACACTCTTAAACTCATGACAGAACGTAGCGAAATGAAACTGCAGTCTTCAGTGGACATGTCGAAATAGACAGCTTGCTCAATAAACAGGTCTCTAAGTCTATGCGACGCGACTTGCGTCTCTTTAATACGTGTAATATAAAGAACGCAATAGAGCGCAACCAAGTGTTCGCGAGAGATCTGTCTGGGCAAAGTCTGTTGACGAAGCTGAAGACCGACAGTGGCAATATCGTTTCCTCAAAGCCAGAAGTTTTACGAGAGCTCGAGAAGTTCTATGGACAATTGTACACCTCATCGCAAAGTCCTGCTACAAGCACGACTAGCGATGCAAGAGCCCGCCTAACCCGACACTACACAGGAGACATCCCGGACGTCAGCCTATACGAGATCCGAACGGCTCTCAAGCAGCTTATTTTTTATTTATTTTATTTATTTATTTAGTTGTACCAACAAAGTATACACGAAAAAAAAACATACCAGTTCCAAAATAGAGTTAAGTGCTACTGTTCACGAATAGTTAAGCGTTTCATAACTAGATGTCGCTACTAGTCGATTAGAACGCGCTATCGTTGCGTTTTGTGAATTGTATGACTTCCAGAGTTTATTATTCAATAAATAGTTATGTACCTACAGAGTTCACGGGTTGTTTTTATTAAAATCCCTTCTAGTACTATCAGTCGTAGGTCAACTCAAAACATTGGTCCGTATTCGAGCCGGATTGGTGCCATTTTTTTTATGTGGTTAAGTGGCCGCTGTACTCACTGTGGATCGCAGTGGCAAGGTACGGTGAGGAGTACGGGCTGGTTAAACTACGCCACCGTATCTCTTAGTACAAGTGCAGTGCAGTGAGTCAGTGTGTGATAACCAGTGAAGTTCGGTGCCAATTTGTGGAGGTCAACGTGGGCGGTGGAAGCCTTCCACCACCTTGAAAATCACACGGGAATCCCTGTGTGGCTAAGAAGAGGAGGAGATTGACGTCGGCGGGAGGGACAGTACTACCCTTCCCCACGTTGCAGAATACCAGCAGCACTGGCGACGGGTACAGTACTAGCCCCCGCCACGCACCTCAGAACAAGAAACTCAACGAAGGCGAGAGGAACCCCTCTCTCCTCGCGTCCAGTGGTGCAGAGCATCAACGCTGATCGAAGGGTGGACCCGGTTAGCATCTCCGAGAAGTATACAACAGCATCAGATCGAGAATAAGGATAGTGTTTGAAAAACTGTGAGTACTTTACTTTGTTTATGTCCGGGAAAATAGACAGTTTAATCTTAGCTAATTTTAATCATTTTTATGTTAAATATTTTATTTTGCGATTAAGTTTGTATTTCTACTCGTGTGCATATTGTGTCAGATCTTCAGTATTCTCCAGCCTACACTTTCATATTTAATTTGTGAAAATGGAATCGTTAACTAATACTCAAAAGAATTTGAATAAATCTATTTGTAAAGCCCTTGTAAATTTTAAAAAATGTCCGAAAGATAGGTTAACAACAGAATATATCAAAGTAAAACTTGAAACTTTAGAAAGTGATTGGTTGCGTTTTAGAGAAACGAATAATAAGATTTATGAAAACTATAAGTTGGAGGATATTGAAAAATCATCATATGCACAGAGTGAGCTTTATGAGGAAACAGAAGAAAATTATACGTTATGCAAGTCTATTATGAAAACAGTTTTGAACAAAGGTAGCGAATCGACTTCTTACCCGACAATGAATATTTCAAGTTCGACTACACTAGCAAAGTTGCCGAAAATAACCATTCCCATGTTTTCGGGTAAGTACAAAGAATGGACCACCTTCCGTGATCTATTTTTGTCACTCGTTCATAAAAATAAGTTGCTGGACAACGTACAAAAAATCCATTATTTGAAAGCACATCTTGCTGGTGAAGCTGAACAGTTGATCCGTCATACACCAATCGCTGACGCAAATTACGATTGTTGCTGGGAACTATTAGACAATCGTTATAACAATAAGAAGTTTCTATCAAATTCCATTCTTAACAAGCTGTTCAAGCAACGATCGCTCAATGTTGAGTCAGCGTCGGCTTTAAAAGAATTATTGGACACTAGTACGGATTGCCTGAGTGCTTTACGTTGTCTTGGAGTTGATGTGAGCACATGGGACATTATAGTCATTCACATTGTTAGTTCAAAGTTAGATCAGGAGACGCGAAAGCAATGGGAATTATCTGTGTCAAGTCCAGACAAAGATCATAATGTACTGCCAACTTTTGTTCAGTTTCAAACATTCATAGAGAGTAGATTCCGTGCATTAGAGTTCTTTGAACCCACAAAAGGAGTCGGTTCCGTACAGCGAGGAGGCAGTTCGACTTATACATCTAAGTCTTTTGTCGCCGTAGATAAAGATTCTTTGCCCAGGGCCCAAGGTGCATCAATACCGTGTGAGTTTTGTAACGATGATCACAAACTCGCGTTCTGTAAAGGGTTTGCGGATCAAAACATTGATGTGCGGCGAGAGTTCGTGATAAAAAATAGGATGTGTTTTAACTGTTTAGGCGGCAATCACAGTGTATATAACTGCCGAAAGCCGACAACATGTCGGATTTAGTCTTATTCTGACGTTGGTCGAAGCAACAAGTCTGCAGAGCAGTGTTTTTTCGTCGGGGTGCGGAGTGAGTCAAGTGTTCCTGAGGATGCCTCGTGGAGAGGCGAAACACGTGTCGAATTTCTTTTGGAGGTAACTCTTTAGGAATAGATTAGCGGAATTGTACTAAATATTTGTGCATCTGTTTAATGTTTTGTAATGGATTTCCGCAAAGTCACGCCTGAATCAATTATCTATGTCGGATTTGCAGAAGAAGACATCACACTCTGTTGCACGTTACATACGAACCCAGCGCTAAGAAAGAAGATACTAATGATGACACAGATCAAAATGATAGTTTAGCTAAGAGCACACCACCAGTCGTGACTTGTCTCGCGACAGGTCATGATACCGTCAATCGACAGGTGTTGTTAGCAACTGCGTTAGTAAAAGCAGAAGCGAGATCGGGAGAGTGCCAGACAGTACGTGTGTTGTTAGATCAAGGCTCGCAAGCCTGTTTTATAACGGAAGCCACAGCACAGCTGCTGCGTCTGCAAAAAATACCAGTAGATGGAAAAATATCTGGATTAGGGAGTGAAGAAATCAATGTCAAGGTGAGTCATGTAGTAGTCACCACCATACGATCACGCATTGACCCCCAGTTCAAAATGACAGTTCGGGCCTATGTCTTAAAAAATATCACGTCGTACTTACCGGAGCGAAAGATTGAAACCTTGAATTGGATAGAACTGGAAAATTTAGAGTTAGCTGATCCCCAGTACAACTTACCGCAGAGAATTGACATGTTACTGGGCGCAGACGTTTACAGTTGTATATTAAATGAAGGTTTAAAAAGGAGTCCAATGGGAACATTGATGGCGCAAAACACCTCATTAGGATGGATCCTGTCAGGAGTTGTAGAACCAAAGGATCCAGAAACCGATCCATCAAATGTCACATTCTCTTTTCATGCACAGTGTAGTACAGATAGCGATTTACTGAGAAAATTCTGGGAACTGGAAGAACAGATGCCAAGTAAACCGCAACTAACTGAAGAAGAACAGAAATGTGAAACCTTTTTCTCGCAGACTACAAGGAGAGCGGAGGATGGACGATCCGAGTCAGACTGCCATTTCGAGACGAAGAACCACCTTGCAAGAACGGAAATTCCAGGAACATAGCTGTAAACAGATTAAGATCATTAGAAAATAAATTAGCAAAGGACAACGCATTGAAAGAACAGTATAAAGAAGTGATTCATGAGTACTTAAGTTTAAATCATATGAAGCTAGTACCAAACAGAGACGACAAAGGAAATAAATCGGTTTATCTACCTCATCATGCTGTAGTGAAGAAGGATAAGACGACGACGAAGGTGCGCGTTGTATATGACGCTTCCAGTCGAAACGATAAAGGTGTGTCCCTCAATGATACTCTGATGGTTGGGCCATCTTTACAGGCCGACCTTCGTCATATAATTCTACGCTGGAGACTACATAGTATTGCCATAGTGGCGGATATAGTCAAAATGTACCGCCAAGTGAGAGTAGCAGATGAAGATACAGTATTCCAAAGGATCGTCTGGCGCGATAGCCCTGAAAGGGAAATAATAGATTATGAGCTAAAAACAGTGACATTCGGTACAGCATCCGCTCCATACTTAGCTGTACGAACTATGCAACAATTAGCACATGATGAAGGAAAGGAGCTACCTCTGGCAACGGAGAATGTACTAAATCGCTTTTATATGGATGATCTCATGTCTGGCTGCTCCACAATAGAAGAAGGCATCGAACAATACAAGCAAATGGTACAGTTATTAAACAGGGGAGGATTTCAGCTACAGAAGTGGAATAGCAATAATCAAGAATTATTAGATCAAATAAATAAATATGAGAACAAAGTAAAGAACGAGAACATGCAAAACGAAACTGGACGAGAGAAAGAAGTAGAGGTCAAATTAGATACAACTATGAAAATTTTAGGGCTTATTTGGAACCGTAGCGAGGATTATTTTCGATATTCGGTACAGCTTCCCACAATGTCAACTGGACCTGTAACAAAAAGAATGATTATTTCCGACATAGCAAGGCTGTTTGATCCGTTAGGATGGATAGCTCCTACAGTAATAATAGCTAAAATGTTCATACAGCGATTATGGCTTACAGGGATAGAATGGGATGAGGCCGTACCTGAAAACTTACTAAATGAATGGGATACTTACCGACAAGAACTGCCTCAACTTACCGGGGTACAAATACCTCGATGGCTGGGTACCAGGTTCGATGATAAGGAAGTTGAACTTCATGGGTTTTGTGATGCCTCCAAATTAGCATATGCAGCAGTTATCTATCTTCGAGTCCTCAAACCATCCGGAGAGATTCACACTTCATTGTTAGTAGCGAAGACCCGCGTAGCACCCATAAAACAAATAAGTATACCAAGATTAGAATTGTGTGGAGCGGTACTGTTGAGCAGGCTAATGCAGGAAGCAATGGAGGTATTAAGCATTAAAGGTGAAAGAGTGAAAGCGTGGACAGACTCTACGATAGTGCTAGCGTGGTTGAATAGCCATCCTAGCAGATGGAACACATTTGTCGCGAACAGAGTATCGGAGATTTTGAGTTCACTGGAGTTTCCGCAATGGTGCCATGTTGAATCAGAGAATAACCCGGCCGACTATGCTTCCAGGGGACTACAACCTTCATTGTTAGCTGAAAATGAAATGTGGATTAATGGACCTAAGTTTCTCAGAGAGCAAAATATAAGTTATAAAAAACCAAAGGATTTGAAAATTGCTTTAGAAGAGAATGTAAAGGCACACTTAGTCATAGGATCCACGTGCTCAGTATTTGTAAGATTTTCTTCCCTTCAGAAAATGTTAAGGATTGTAGCCTACTGTAGGAGATTTCTGAAAAGGAATAAAGGATATATACAGAAAACGGAAATAGATGAAGCCTGGGAGTGTTGTGTTAAAGGAACTCAAATGGAAGAATATGCTGAAGAAATTAAGGATTTAAAAACTACAGGACAAATATTGAAATCAAGCAGTAATTTGAAGACGTTGAGTCCTTACCTTGATAACAAGGGTATCCTCAGAGTGGGCGGAAGAATCGAAAATTCCAATCTCCCTGATCAGACTAAGCATCCAGTCATATTACCACACTACTCGCACTTGACTAAACTCGTTGTTGATGATGCTCATAGAAACACGTTGCATGGAGGAACGCAGTTGATGATTAATTCCTTACGTGCAATTTATTGGATAATCGGTGTGAAGAGTCTTGTTAAACAGCACATACGAAAATGCATCACCTGTGTTCGTCAAATGGCGACTGTCAAGACTCAGTTCATGGGGTCACTACCTTCAGTTCGATGCACCCCTACGCGGGCATTCAAGCATAGTGGAGTCGATTATGCCGGTCCAATTCAGATCAGGACTACCAAGGGGCGAGGAAACAAATCATATAAGGGATACATTTGTTTATTTATTTGCATGGCTACTCGCGCTATTCATTTGGAGCTAGTGAGCGATATGAGTACTCAGACATTTATTGCCGCGTTTAGAAGATTTACATCCAGACGTGGGCACTGTTCGGACATATGGAGCGATAATGGTACCACTTTTGTAGGCGCTTCAAAGGAGTTGGAAGACCTCGCCAAAATGCAAGACGCTGCAACTGAGCACTGCGAAGCACATGGTACAAAATGGCATTTTATACCACCCCGCGCGCCGAACTTTGGAGGCTTATGGGAGGCTGGAGTGAAATCCACCAAGTTCCACCTTAAGCGCGTGATAGGTGATTCCACACTAACATTTGAAGAAATGAGCACGCTGCTCAGTCAGATAGAAGCTTGTTTGAACTCACGTCCAATCACAATCGTTAACAGTACAGATCCAGCAGAACCACTTCCATTAACTCCAGGTCATTTTCTGATAGGTGAACCACTTCTTGCTGTCTCAGATCAGAATTTTGAAGGTTCTAGCTTATGTTCCTTGTCAAGGTGGCAGTACATTCAAAGGTCTTTACAAGATTTCTGGCGACGTTGGTCTAACGACTATCTGACCAATCTCTTACATCGTTACAAGTGGTCGTCAAGGGTTCCGGAGCCCAACATAGGTGACGTAGTACTTATCAAGGAAGACGATCTACCGCCAGGTCGTTGGTTACTTGGACGTGTTTTACAAAAACATCCAGGGAAAGACAATATAACCCGTGTGATCACACTTCAAACAAGCAAAAGTGTAATCAAGAGAGCAACCTCTAAAATATGTATTTTACCGGTTAATGAATAAGTATCTGAATTTAAGGATCAAGGCGATTAGTTTTAATTTTAAGTGTTTAGGTTATTTCTATTTAATTGTTGTTGTCTGAACAAATGCATACTTATTGTTGTTTCTAAACAGTTAATTAATTATAATAATATTTTTAATTTTACTTGATGTTGCATAGTTATATGAAGTAGATTGTTTTATGTAAGGTTGTAGGGTCACTGAGTTCCTTGCACTATAATAAGAAGATTAGATAGTAACTCGTAAGTAAATTGAAGTTGAATTAATTTGATAAGGTCAAGGACATTTCAATGATGTCCTTCGTGGGCGGAATGTTCACGAATAGTTAAGCGTTTCATAACTAGATGTCGCTACTAGTCGATTAGAACGCGCTATCGTTGCGTTTTGTGAATTGTATGACTTCCAGAGTTTATTATTCAATAAATAGTTATGTACCTACAGAGTTCACGGGTTGTTTTTATTAAAATCCCTTCTAGTACTATCAGTCGTAGGTCAACTCAAAACAGCTACCTTAATTACAGATACAAACCGCAATGCAAATATAAAACATCTAGCCTAAAAATTCAAAAAAATAATAGTTTACATGCATACAAAAGCTTGAAAAGTAAATAATTTTACGCTGAATAAAAATACCTAAGATAAAATTAATATTAAAAATATATAAATTTAAATTACACAACAAAAAAAAAGAAACATTTATGAACATCAAGATTTAAGAAAATACTCCAATATTTTCCTAAAGCTATACAGGCTGTTAGAAAAAATATCAATTTCCTGATGCTTATCCACATTACCCGTCCTCATAGACTTGTCCCTCACAGAAATAATAGTTTTCTTATTGTGTATAGCGTTATATGCTTTAGTTATTCTATTTAAAGGAGAATAAAGACCCAAGTTGGAACGTGCTGATTTTTGGACAAAAAGTCTGTAACTCATCGCCCTGGGTAATCCTCTCGGAACAGACATAATTAATTTTGATAGGAGGTAAGAACTATCAGTATAATTGTTAACCAGCTTGTATAAAAACATGTTGTTAAGCAATTTCCGACGACAAACTAGAGAATCCATATTGAAATGTCTTAGTCGTTCCTCATAGCTTGGTAATTTTTTAGCTAAATTACAACTGTAAGACAAGTGCCATAAAAACCTTTTTTGCACACTTTTAACGTTTATTGTAAATGTCGTAATGTGGGTTCCACACAACACTGCAGTATTCTAAAGAGCTACGCACTAGAGCGTTATAAATAGTTATTTTGGTCATAGGTTTTCGGAAATCCCTACAATTACGCAATACAAATCCCAAGGTCCTCAAGCTTTTTTTTACGATATTATCAATATGTACATTAAATCGCAATTTGTTATCGAGGGTGACACCAAGATCGCGAATATTTTCGACCTCGGACAGCAGGTCATTATTTATGTAGTATGACCTAGAAGCAACAACTTTTTTTCTAGTGAAACAAATCACATGACATTTTTGTGTATTCAGGCTCATGCCGTTCAAATCACACCAAGAGACCAAACTGTTGAGATCCTTTTGAAGAAGTAGAACATCTTCGGCAGAATTAACCCTTCGAAAGATTTTTAAATCATCAGCGGACATATAAAACTTCGAATTTTTGAAACAACTACCAATATCATTTATGAAAACGTTAAAAAACAGTGGGCCAAGATGTGACCCTTGGGGGACACCTGAGAGGGTGTCGAAAGGTTTAGAAGAATAACCTCCCGCTACAACTTCCGATTTTCTATCAGCCAAATAAGATCTACACCAGTTGAGAAAAATGCCGGCTACAGCAAACGACGAAAGCTTCATGATCAGCATATCATGGTTAACTTTATCGAAGGCTTTGCTGAAATCAGTGTAAATTGCGTCCAATGAGTATCCATGATCAACATCTACCACAAGGTCATCGACGAAGGACATTAAGTTAGTTGCTGTAAACCTAGCCTTTATGAATCCAAGCCTTTATGTTCAAGAGACATAGTTTGCTTGAGGTGCCACGTTAAAATTGGACATATAAGCATTTCGAAAACTTTAGCAAAAATAGGTATCAGGGAAATAGGTCGATAGTTTTTGACCTTGCTAGAATCACCGCTCTTGAACAGTGGCAGTATAAGTGACTTCTTCCAAATAGCAGGAAAAACACCAGAACTCAAGGATTTATTGAAAATAATGCATAGAGGCAAAGCCAATGCGCTAGCACATTTAACAACAAAAATAGATGGTATACCATCAGAACCTGCTCCCTTCCGAGAGTCAAGTCTTTTTAACACCCTAAAAACATGATCCTTGGTTACTGATATGTCTGACAAAAAGTTAGTTGTGTATGCGCAAGACTCGCGATGCCCACTATGTACAGTTTGATAGCCCGTGGTGTACACTGAAGAAAATTGTTCCGCAAACAGGTCACTGATTTCGGTGCCACTATTTGCAATAAGTTCATCAGAAGACATATAGGAAGGAAAAGTAGTGCTACCCCCCTTTTTATGCTTAATAAAAGTCCAAATTAATTTGGGGTTGGACATCAAAGATGATTCCAAATGCTCCAAGTAACCAGTATAATTAAGCTCATGAAGTTTGGCACAGCGGTTTCTTAGAAGTTCGAAGGTAATTGCGTCACGCGGGTTCCCATATGTACGGTATTTTATTCTATATTTATGTTTTTCTTTAAGCGATCTAACTAATGCAGTAGAAAACCACACCGGACATTTACAATTTGTTTTGGGTTTTGATTTGGGTACATGCAAAGCTATTGTTGACCTGAGATGATGGTAAAAAACTTCAACCATATCATCTGCAGTCCTGCAAGCTGTTAATTCATCCTCCCAATGGACATTGTGTAGATCAATTATGATTTTGTCAAAGTCCGCCTTGTAGAAGTGATATTTAGAGTCGCATTTCGGTGTTAGGTTATCAGCACATTCAATAGGGACATAAAATATCAAAGGAGGATGTAATGGGTCGATTACACTAAGTGGGTTTGTGTAGACTTCAAACCGGGCCAAAGACAGAGAACTAAGTATTAGGTCAAGGGTCTTATTCTTAACATTCAAGCTCGAATTATATTGACAAAGGCTATTAAGAGACATGAAGTCAAGTAACATGTTATGCAGTTGACTACCTGACCTGTGCGCTGTGAGTTCAAGCGATTGCGTTTTGATCCAGGTCATACCACTCAAATTGAAGTCCCCTAAGATGATTGTGTCACCATTGTGATTATCTAGACTGCGATTAGAATTTTCAAGAAATCTTTCCAAAATTAAGAGCTTAATAAGCGGGGGTAAGTAAACACAACAGATATATACAAATGCGGGTGTAGTACTCGCATCACGAACCTCCAATTTAACCCAAAGGTCCTCGCAGTCTGATTCCAGTTCAAATAGACGTTGGGACTTGTATCGCTTAGAAATTGCAATCAACACACCACCTCCCTCCCTATCACAATGAAAACCACGACGCTCACGATCACGCCTGTACAAAACATACCGGTCATCAAAACATTTCGTTATCCAGGATACTGCCATTTAACCATGTCTCTGAAAAAGCTATTACATCATAATCGCAACAGACAATGTTTTTAAAAAGATTTACAGTTTTTGTCCTTAGACCTCTGACATTCTGATAATAACAATTTAGATTAGTAGACACGCCCTTTAGTAGTGTTATGGCAAATATAGCGTCATTTATGAAAAATTACTTAACATTCCTATATTTTTGACATGAACAAAGTTAGACACTTCATTTTTGCGCATGAAGATTCGCCCATCGCGCAACCAAACAAATTTGTACTTTAACTCCCTCGCTTTGCTGCGGGCCGCGGCATGGAGAGTTTTGTTCTCTGCAGTGAGGTGCTCAACGACGTAGATGGCCCTCTTCTTGTTAGCTCCAATTCCCAGGTGGCTTGTATTTAGTTTGTCGTCTTGGTTGTACTTGTTAAATTTGCTAGTGGCTGCGAGAAACTCGTCGCGCAACCGGGGACTGCTAAACTTTACAAGAATAGAGCGAGGGCGGGGGCTAGCGCTGTTCATTTTAGCCAACCTTGCGCAGTAGTGGATGTTAGCCTCGCTGATAGGGCATTTAATTGTTTTACCCAGCTGCTGAATGGTATTGACAAGGTTTTCTTGTTTATGTTCAGGAACGCATTGAATTTCAACATTAGAAGACCGTGACTGCTGGTCTAACTGCGCCAGTCGAGACGATAGAGTCTGACAAGTCTCACGTAGGGCTTTATTTTCTTCCTTCATGCTGTCTAAGGCTACAGACTGATCCACTTGTATCGCTTGGATTTTCTGCAATTCGTCACTGTAGTGGGTCATTGAGGCTTCAAGAGACGTAACAACATTCCGAATTTCAGTGAGTTGTGGAATGAATTGAAGCTTAAAAGCATTTTGAAGTTCTTCACGAATAATGTCCCTGATGCTACTAGGGGTGATGCCAGAGTAATAAGCGACGGAAGCAGGCGTAGCGTCAGCGACGAATGCAGGGTCGGCGTCGGCAGTGGCGTAGGCAGCAGCCCCACGTGGCTTCGTGCGTTGTGTCACGTTATTATGCTGCGGGGAAGGCGCGGGACGGACAGGGGTATTAGAATTGTCACCTCCTTTTCGTTCCTTGCTACGGCACAGCACGCAGACCCACTCAGATTTGTAATCGCTAGATAGGCCATTAAAATCCTTTATGTTAATATTTAAACATGAGTAATGATACTTAGCGGAGCACCGTGAGCATTGCAGAACAGGAATGTCCTTCAATTTATCCTGACAGCCAGCACATTTATCGCAATTAGCCATATCAACTATTGTAGATATTGGTGCCAAATATAAAAAAATAAAAAAATGCAAAAAGAATACTTCGTCGAGACTTGAACCAGTCTTCACTAAGACGACTCGTAGTACGTTATTCACAAAGTTGTTCACAAAGTTGACATAATATTTATCACTTGATTACTTGATTATTCCTTGAGAAAAGTTGAGCTTCGTGAGAGTTGTTCGATTGGAAAACGTTATCACTAGTAGATAATGGTTGAGTTAACACTTTTGTAATGATATTGTAATGATTGACGTAGTTTATGAATTTTAAGAATTTTTATAACACGGACTTGATGTTGATCGCACGGTGACCTCTCGCGTCATCCTCAGCTTAAGAACAACAAGGCGCCGGGGGAAGACGGAATAACTACAGAGCTTCTGAGAGCGGGTGGAACACCAGTATTTAAGTTCCTCTAGAAGCTGTTCAACTCCGTCATCCTCGAGGGAACTACGCCAGAGGCGTGGAACAGGTAGGTTTGACGGCTTTCAGCCTCCCGAACAAGCCGAGTTCCGAAAAGGCTTTAACACCATTGACCACATCCATACGCTCCGGCAGGTTATAGAAGAGTATAACCAGCCACTTTGTTTAGCGTTTGTGGACTATGAGAAAGCCTTTGATTCCGTCGAAACCTGGGCAGTGTTGCGGTCACTCCAGCGGTGCCAAATCGATTATCGGTATATCCAAGTATTGAAAAATCTGTATAGTAACCACCATGTCTATCCACCATGTCTATCCGACTCCAGGACCAGCACGAATCCAATCCCATTGCATAAAGGGGTGAGACAGGGAGATATTTCTCCGAAACTGTTCACCTCTGCATTGGAGGATGTTATCAAAGCTCTTGCACTGGCATAGACATGGTATCAACATCAATGGCGAACACATCACTCACCTTCGATTTGCCGACGATATAGTCCTCATGGCAGAAGCGCTGGAAGACCTTGGCACAATGCTCAGCGACCTTATATCGTCTCCCAACAGGTGGGTCTTAAAATGAACATGAGTAAGACAAAAATCATGTCAAATGCTCATGTTGCACCCGTACCGGTATATGTTGAGAGTGATATAATCGAAGTTGTAGACCATTATGTCTATTTGGGTCTGACGATTCAACTAGGCAAGTCCAACTTCGACAAAGAGGTCAGCCGACGAATCCAACTCGGATGGGCAGCGTTCGGGAAATTACGGGACATCTTCTCGTCACAGATACCGCAGAGCCTCAAGGCGAAAGTCTACAATCAGTGCGTGTTGCCAGTGATGACATATGGAACTGAGACTTGGTCGCTAACTATTGGCCTCATACACAAGCTCAGAGTCGCGCAACGTGCTATGGAGAGAGCTATGTTGGGTGTTGCACTACGTGATAAAATCCGCAACGAGGAAATCATACATAGCACTCAAAATATGCAAGTTGAAGTGGCAATGGGTAGGCCATATAGCTCGCAGAACTGATAACCGTTGGGGAATAAAAGTTCTCGAATGGCGACCAAGGACAGGAAAACGAAGCGTAGGACGACACCCCACCCGATGGACTGATGACATTGTAAAGATCGCGGGAAATCGGTGGATGGAGAGGGCTCAAAATCGTTTTTCCTGGAAATCTAATGGGGAGGCATATGTTCAGCAGTGGACTTCTAGAGGCTGATATGATGATGCACATCCAGCTTATGAGTCAGTTAATAGAGAATCTTAGCAGACTTTATCCGAGGAAGTGAGATAATCTGAGATTATCTAAGGCGTTCATGTATATATAGCAAATCCTCAGATCTCTAGTTACTTAGATCTTTGAAGGGTAGCCTGAAACACGTCCAAACATTATATTTGAGACATTGATATAATACCCACTTTTAGCACAGATATAGGTACAGTTTAACATATTTTTTAATAGTCCTAAATGGTTGCGCATAAAGGAGTTTCTTCCGGATGTGGATTAAGTGAGCTCCCTGCCGAGGTTTGCCCGGGGGAATACAGTATGGGGTACTTCAAGAAGGGAGTTAATAGGTTTCTCGGCGGTCGGCAACACGCATGTGATGCTCCTGGTGTTGCAGGCGTCAATAGGCTTCGATGACCGCTTACCATCAGGCGGGCCGTAAGCTTGTTTGACACCATGGTGGTATAAAAAAATCGTGTGCGTCTCGGGACGCCCTATAGAAGTGATAACTTAAACTAATCTAACTAGCGCTGTGGGTTAGAGTAAGAGAGTAGGAACCTGCCTACCGCTGCCGTATGCGTGAGAGAAAGGGAAGCCGGACAGACTGGCGCCGTAACGCGTTACGTAACGAAGCGGTTGACCCTCCCATAAGAAGTAATTACTTCAAAAATAATAGATATAGTCAAAGTATCCATATCTTGGGATGTGATACTCGGACGGTAGCACAGTTGATTAGTGTGTTGACCAACTCTATACTCGAGACTGACTCGTTTGAAAGTTATAATGAAATTCTAAGAAGCAAAGTTGGACTGACTGACTGACATAGAGACAATGTACACCGTAAACCTCTGTTTTCATAGTGAAATCAATTTGAAGATTGCTGCTTATTTTGTGGGAACCAGACATGTATGTAAATAAATAAATAATAAATAATCCCGGACATATCACACCGCATTCGTTCATCACCGTTTAGGGGTACCACATGACTGATATACTACTTAAATCCTTTTTTTTGTAAATACATACATACATAGAAACGCTCAGACCCGAGACAAATACTCGCAGATAATACAAACAATTGTTCCGCGGCAGGAATCGAACCCGCAACTATCTGCGTTTCAGACCTTAGCCAGACCTTAGCCGACTGCGCCACAGAGGTTATCAACATTGCTTCTAGGTGTTTCAATGTATAATATATACATATTTGAAAAAGCCATTCGGTACCCGTAACACAAGCTCTCCTTTCTTTGGGGCCAGATGAAGGTGTTAGAAATGTCTGGCATTATTTACTTATTTATTGTTTACCAAACGGATCGTCTCTTGTAAATGAGCCCGAGGCTTTTCCACTGATGGCAGCTGTGATCCACGGCACGTAGGGATACACGAGGGTATGCCGCGGGGGCGCAGCAGGAGGCCTGCGCGATCGAAGAGGATCCGGGCAGGGGGAAACACCTGGAAAGAAAAAAGATCCAACGTAATAACGTAAGCACGTTTGAACCGACACCGCATAAACTGATTCGTCTTTCCTGCGGGTCCTGTCGGCAAGGTCGAGAGCTTACATTAAGGCTTACCTAAGTGCACGAAAGGAGCCTCTGAGGCGCACTTTAACCCTTTCACCACACTGGTTAGAAATAACTAGTGACACGATAAGAAGAAGAACGTAATAAAACAAACTGTATATTGAAGCATATTATAAAATATCAGATTATTTAGATGACAAGAAAGCCTGCTCTAATCTGAAAATCTGCTCCAACTCGACCCGGCATTCGTAACAAAATTGGCAAGGATCATACAAATAAGTGTTAAGATCAGACGAGTTTTTTGCCGGGTTCTTCTTAATTTATTTATTTATTTCGTTTACCAACGGTTGCTACAACCTTGATTGCTTAAAAAACATTATAATACTTAATGCTAATTGCACAACCAATTACAGGTAAACACTGCATGCAGAAGTAGAATTATACTTATTATTAAAAGACAATAACTTAATGAAACTAGATAAAAATAGTGTACCTACTTAATTTAACTTAACTAAAGTGGGTAGGGGAAAACTTACGCACATGTGAGCTATTTTTAACCGACTTTTTTTTTTTGTTTTTTTTAATGTATGTTCACCGATTACTCGAAAACGGCTGAACCGATTTGGAAAATTCTTTTTTTGTTTGAAAGGGTATACTTCACAGGTGGTCTCATATAAATTTTATCAAAATCGAGCGAGCTGAAAAATCTACGAATATATAAAAATTGTATACATCGATGATGTTTTCATGTACTTCGATACCTCGCTGTCTCATTGGTGCGGTGCATTTATTTGGCTTACCCATATTATATATGTATATACAAAATACATCTACTTTCCACTAAAAATTATAGGCTCAAATTTCATTCAATGAAGGCGGTTTTTTTTTAGTTTTTAAAACGTAATTATAACTAGAAATAAACAAGTGATACAGTGAACTGAAAAAAAAAAAAAAAAAATTATGAACTAAAAAAAAAAAATTATGACTGCGACCTATGAAGGTCTACTCTACACGTTAAGTTATGACATAGTATTCGGCAAGTTCTCAGTTAAGAACTTCCGGAACTTATTGAGTTTTATCAAAAATATATCTATCGAATCACAATATTTATCAATGACTTTGCTGATTCTAGGGATGGGTGAGTTTCTACCCAGGACTGTAGTGCGAAGAGGTGGAAGGAGGAAAGGGATGGGCCGGCGAGGGATTCTAAAACGTATTTTGTGTAGTAATTGTGGGCAATCTATTTTGTTGTTAAGTAATTTATACAGGAAGATTATATCTAATTGTATTCTTCTTTTTTCAAGAGATGCAATTTTGAAACACTCAAGTCTGTCCACGTATGAGTACAATGTTTTATGTTTTTGATCCACATATGCCAAATGCCGCAAAAAACGTTTTTGAATGCGTTCGATTTTTAAAATGTGAGTAGCATAATGAGGCCTCCATACTACAGGACAGTACTCCAGGACGCTACGTACTAAGGTATTGTATAGTAAGATTTTTGTCTAGGGGTTTTTGAATATTTTACTGTTTTTGATGAACAAAGCCCAACATATTAGAGCACGTTTGGTAATATTGTCTATGTGCGGCAGGAAGGTTAACTTTTTATCGAGTATCACGCCCAGATCCATAATCGTATCGACTTCACGTATAGGCTTACCGCCTATAGAGTAACGAGAATTCACAGTTTTTAACTTGCGGGTGAATTTTATAAAATGGCATTTTTATGTGTTGATGTGCATTTCGTTGATACAGCACCAATCGTGTAAGCGATCCAAGTCCTGTTGTAGTAAGGATACATCGACATCGGAGTTTATTATTCGTGAGATTTTTAAATCATAATAAAATAGGTCCTAAGTGGGATCCTTGTGGAACGCCCGAATGAATATTAAAAAATCTGATTCAAAGCCATTGACCACGACAGAAAAAGAACGATTCGATAAATATGACTTAACTAAGTTAAGTAAGACTAAGTTATTGGGGTTTTAAGACTGATATTTATATCCAAGGGAGGTTGCAATGGATCAACTGTACAAATTGGAGTTAATGAAGGAGAGACGGCACAAGGTGGTGAATTGACAAATACAAGATCAAGGAGCCTTTGGTCGCTGTTCATAACTTCATTGATTTGTTTTAGATTAGCTAGATAACTAAACTCAACTCTTAAACTAGAGTTAGGAGGAATCGGCACCTAGATTCACTAGCATGTAAGAAGACGATTCAAAGTGGTCCTTGTGATTTTATTGAATAAAGAATATTTTGATTTGATTTGATTTGATTTGATCATGTAAAAATCTAATCTGTCCGGGATAAACTACGGACCAATTTTTATGAAATTTGGCTTACTGAATGTAGTTCGGTCAAACATAGAAGATATGATAGTTTTATTTCGATTATGCACCTCAATATTTTTTTATATGTTATCCCACAATAAGTTCCATCAAATTCTAATAGATGGCAGTGTAAGTTAACTTCAACATTTTTTGGATGATTGGGATACATGTATATTGGGATAACGTATAAGAACTACCTACTGAGCCGCAGCAACGCGTGGCCGGGTCAGCTAGTATAATATAAAAATCAATTGCCCTGCGTTAGTTTAGCTAAAACTTGGAACTGGAACGACTGATTTGATATTTTTTTCTGTTTTGTTCGCCTCAGTTCTGGAGTGGTAGGAAAAAAACTAGGAACAGCTGAAAAAATCGGTAATTTTGTATGGGAATTGTCACTTCGGATAATATTCAATAGATGGCGTTCGTGGCAGACCATTGTTTGACAATCAAATCAATTTTAGGTGGTATGGAGTTTACTGGGTCATCTAATAAAAATAACATTATTGGTGGACATTTCACACTACAGAGGCTCACGCTTAGTTTTATTCCACGCTAACCCTTTCACGGAAACATTTCATTATTATTATTATTTTCATCCTATAATGGCATCTGTCTCGTTGACAATTTTCCCAATGTCAAGGAATTGTTTGGTTATAAAGTCTTAGTCGATCGTCATTTGTCAATTCTAAACGTCATCACGGAATGGCTGTCTACAACTTTCTCGGGATTCCTCGTCGTTCAAATCACTTTGCAGCTACAATACACTTATAATTCAATTGTCCATACCTCTGCTATGAAGTCGCAATTAATTGATGAAAATTCTGCTAAGATTACTGAATAAAACATGCAATAGCACGAGAAAATATAATTAATTTAGAAGTGCTATGTTAGGTACTTCATAAAATGACGAAAAATCGACAGCAACAGTCACGCTTCAGCTACGTGACTTATCACAAGTTAGTGTCATTTCCATATAATCAGATCTATCCGCAGGTGGAGACGCTAAAAGTAAGTGGATCTTTAAAGCTCTTGGGATTTGACGGTTATAGTGTTTTGAACCCCAAAGTCCATTACTGGGTAGATAATAATAACAAATAATAATAAATATTGGTGGACAATGCACATCTAGCCCCAAACTTAGCATAGCTTGTATTATAGTGACCAGTATGGCGATCATGAAACTCTTAATACAATCAATGTCTATCAGTTTCGATTGGTAATAGGCATTATTTGAATTAATAGTTTGAGTGTTACGTACGTTAGTTGTCCATTCACACTCATTATGAGAGTATGTGTTACAATCAACATCATTATTTCTTAATACCAATTCATGAGTTGTAACTAAAAGCAGTTAGTATCAATGTTTTGATAGTATCAGAGTTACATAATCGCCCGGCTGATGACTGATATAATACTTATATAGTTTGAAATACATACTTATGATACTTTATACCACCCAGACACAGAACAATCACCCGTGTTCTTCACACAAATGTTTATTCTGGGAGGGAAACGAACGAGATGACAATCTATTGAGTTTACTCCTTACACAATACGCTCAAGTTATGTATTTTTCATTTGTTTGTAACGTGTGAGCCTAAATAAATAAAGGCCTCAGGAAGTAACAAGTTCTCGCTAATTATAAACTGATCGATGTTGCCCGCATTAAACTAAATCTTTAAAGTCAAAGTCAAAGTCAAAGATATTTCATTCAATACAATCACAAGGATCACCTTGAAACGTCTTACATACTAGTTGAATTTAGGTGCCAATTCGTCCTAACCCAAGCCCGAGAAGAATTGGCAATAAACATCTTATAACTACCTTAACTACGAAATACTAATACAAGAGAGTTTATACATATCAAGTGTGTCGGTTAACTGGCTGACGGCAGAGCGACATGAGGCCATGCATTCTTATCAATAATATAGTCATCTATATTATAATAAGCTTTCTTCAAAAGACTACCTTTTATGTATGCTTTAAATTTCTTAATAGGTAGTTTAGTAGCATTTTCAGGAAGCTTATTATAGAAGCGCACCGTGTTACCCATAAAGGAGTTATTTACTTTTTCTATCCAACCCCCTCCACCCTTTGACCAGCTATACCAGAGTTTGAAAATTATAAAATGTTTTAGAATAATTGGATATATGAGGCGCTAAAAGCGCTTGGACCAGTACGAGTTTCTTACCAGTTCTTCTCGAGCTTGGGTTAGGAGGAATTGGCACCTATTATATACACCTATAAATTCACCTTGTATGTAAGACGTTTCAAAGTGATCCTTGTGATTGTATTGAATAAAATATCTTTTGACTTTTATTTTCATGAAATTACAAGAGAAATTATCTAAAATAAAAAATAATTATTAAATAATTATAAGCCTCTCCCAGATTTTAAGTTTGATTTTTGAGAACCTTAAAAAATGCAAAGAACTCTAAAATGTATCCTTGTGATTGTATTGAATTAAAATGAATGAATTTTGAATTGAAATTGGTTTAACACTGTCTAACAAATTAAGCAAAGGTTATGATAGGCTTCACTATCACAAGACTTTTATAATTATTTGCCTTACACCGATTTGACTGTTAGGCAGTTGTAACTTTTCTCTCACCTTGAGACAGAGACACGACAGACCAGTGGCCGGTATGCTCGTGGATAATGCTAGGCGCTCCCGAGTGGTAGCCACATCCTGTAGTACACATCATGGTCTTTTGAGAGTGGTTGGTGGTGTTCTGGAAATAAATAACAGTGAAAACAAAATCTAGCTAACGCATGAAAGTGTGCAGTAGAAGGCTTATCTGGTGAACCAAGTAACACAAGCTTGTGCCTATCAGACATACGCCACTGATGTGAATAATCGTCTGCATCGAAATTGTACATCATGACATCAGTACCTACTGTCGCGATGTTCCAATAGAGGTAGTTTTGAAGATGTTAGGACGCGTATACTTGCCGGTTCAATATTTAAAGAATTAGATGAAAATTGTGCTTCCTCATACGGAAAACATAGCTCTATTGGTAGAACTTCGATACGAGATACTTCTTTCTGCTCCTCAAAAATATCTCTCGGTACATCTGAAAATAAAAAACACGCTCTTTAGCGAAAGCAGCCACTTATTTGCATTTCGAATCATAAATATATGACAAAAAGGTCACATTAAAACTTTGTACGAACCGCTGGTAAAGTCAACGTGCCAGAGGATTTCATCGGATCGGAGTCCATTCTTCTTAAAGACGTAGTTCTTGAACGGTAGGCACGCTGGTAGCATGTACTCTGAAATAAAGCAAATACCAGGAGTTAGACCAACTGACACCTTATCATATGTTCCGTAGATAGCAGTAGAAGAGGAGAGTGTTAAATCAATTAAGAGTATCGTGTTCTTTAACACGAATCTGTGAAATGATTGATTTCACAATCATCATCATATCAGCATCCCGCTTTTAATATGATTTTACACACCACTTGGTGATCTCACTCTCTTTACTCATTCGTCTTTCAATTGTGGACTTACCGGATTTAACTTGTATGACCATCTTGAGCAGCGCTACACTGTCAACAACTCCGAAGTGCTTGTATTCAGGATGGAGCAGCACATCTAGACAGCAGATACATAACAATAAGTCCATTATTATCTGTTAATCAAGGAATTTGTGGATAAAGCTTTACATTACGTCCTTACTGTAAGTGTCTAGCTATTTATATCCTTTTACATATAATGTAGAACAAACACCTTACAAGTTTTACGAGGGCAAGGGACGGTAGTCGCATTTTAGGCCTAAGCGAGGGCCTGTCTTCGGATATTTCACATTAGAAAATCCTGTTGTGAGACCGTGGCCTATAGAGATTACCTGAGAGTGGAACCAGAAGTGCCGCTGGCAGGCAAATAGCTCCAGCGGCCAGCATGTCGGGAGTGACTCCGCATTCCCCTTCATCACGCTCGTACTCGCCGAATGCTACGTTACCCCTAAAAGTATAACCATGACTTACTTAAAAACGTGGTAAAACCAGCTTGTCTAAGAAATTAGTAACCTCATTTGTGGAGCAATAAGTTTTTCTTTCGTATTTTTTCGAGTACTGCACGCTGCACTTTCAAATGGGGAATGAAAACTACGTGATAAAACCTTGTTCACGTTCACGAACGTTTTGTTCACGTCAAAACGTTCACTGGTCATGTGTTTCCTGTAGTTCGGGCTGTTTTAACTAGAAATATGGTGTTGTTGATGAAAGTTAAAACATATCCCAGACCATTGAGTAACAAGATGTAAATCATACTAAATCTCGTGACTACTAACAATAGGCGTAAATTGTTCAATCAATGCTGTATCTATATACTAAGTGTATTGTAGCGTGGACAGGCAAGTAATAGATATAGGGCAGCTTCTGTAACAATCGTTTTTTTAACGACTTGAGACCGATTTTGCAGATTGTCGCATTGCAATTGCTGTCGCTACTCTAATCCCCCAGCCCCTCAGTAAAATGTTTACCTTACCAACAAATATGTACAATTGCCTGAGCATACCAGCGCGCTACCATCTGTCTGCCTGGCATCGCGTCACTCACTCATCATCGTCTCACTTTAAACCATACTTACCATTTAATACCAGTTAAATTATTATATTTAAATCTATTACATCAGTTGGATGTAATCTATTACCATACAGAGTAATTTTCAAAATAAATGATGTTCATACAGCGCATATCCTTCTGGGACCTTGGCAGCGTCCACGGCGGTAGACAGCACGAACTGCCGGCTGATAAGCACTACTCTTGGAACCCTGAAGTAGTGGGGTGTTCCATTTTTAACTAAAAATATATATCAATAAATAATTATTAGACTTAAGACTTTGATGCCGTGGTGATTACTTATTTCTTTGTTTTTATTTCAACAGTGGCCGAACTTAGCCAAACACGAATGAACTCACTATGAATGTACTGCAAGGCTCCTAACCATGTGAATTGCATCTCTGACAGAGGTCCCTCGTCTGGTTCGTAGGCAGGGTCATCGTGGCAATGTGTGAACTGACAGCTTACAAATTCAATACCTGAAATAGAATAAAATAGAAAAAATCGGTTTGCACTCCGGCAAACCGCCGACAGAAGTCAAAACTTATTTTGGCGCGTTAGAGTTTAGTAATAAATCACTTCAAAATCAGTAATTATGGCGACTGCCAATCAGAACGAACACAGCTGATGCAATATTTTTTGTTTAGAATGTAGATAATATATCAAAGAACCTAACTCAATAAACTTCTCCATACAAAAGTAGACTGTAAACATGTGAATTAAGGTTTATAATCAAATGGGGCGAGCGCGGCAACCGGCTGCGTCTATATCAAAGAACCTAACTCAGTAAACCTCTACATACAAAAGTAGACTGTAAACATGTGAATTAGGGTTTATAATCAAATGGGGCGAGCGCGGCAGCCGGCTGCGTCTCGCCCCAGACGGTAACGGTATCGCGAATCCAGAGGTTTTACCTCATCTAAAAATATGCGTACCGCGTTAAAAGAAGTTTTCACTTCAAATATAAAAATAACAGTAGTAACTACTATAGGTGGTAACTACTCGTATCTACTTACATAAGTGCCTAACCCAAATCTTTTATAAATCAAATTGTATCACTTTGGGTAGAAAAATTAACTCAAGTTCAAGTTCCTTCGAATTCACAAGAAAGTGAATTTTGTAACTTTTAACATAAAAATATTAGAATTCACTTACATCTCCAAATCACTAAGAGATCCAGAAATCTCCTCAGAAACCTCCACATCTCATCGTGCTTCAAACGAAATTAATTTAAATCCAAGTCTGTTAGCATTAAAATATTTGTTTATTTGCATTTCTGACTGTCGCAAAAATAACAAATCAGTGTTTGCAGCAAATCACTACATAGTATAAAACAAAGTCGCCTCACGCTGTCTGTCTGTCCCTATGTATGCTTAGATCTTTAAAACTACGCTACGGATTTTGATGCGGTTTTTTTTATAGATAGAGTAATTCAAGAGGAAGGTTTATATGTATAATTCATGCATAATATAGTAGAGAAACACTGATAACTTAAGAGGTTTCTAATGTGACGTCGTAAATAAAAAATGTTTTTGCCCTTACATTGCAAACGCTGGCTGAACCCTACGAGATAGATCAAAATAATGTATTACAGTATTATACAAGTTAAACAGGTCTACACAAATATGTATATATCTATCTGTTAGGCTATGTTATTCTCTTAGATAACGTTGTATATACAGACATTCTGTAGTATATTTAGTATCAGCATTGCACCCGTGCGAAATCGGGGCGGGTCGCTAGTATATAAATAAATACCGGTGGACAATGCAAACAACTACAAAGCATTGTATTATGGTGACCAGATGACTGATAGAATACGTATGTATATATATATGTATTTAAATACACTAGTGATCGCCTCCTGGTCGAAATTCCATACTTATATAATGATTAATGTATTTTTTATGCATAATTTAAAAAAAATAGCATTCTGCACTCCTTCTCTATATAAACTATGAGTGTGCGAAATTTCATACTCCTCCGTCCGCGCTATTTTCATAAAAACGGGTACTAAGTTTTTGCTTCAAGTATGAATATATATATATAGATGCCTACTTATGGAATCTTCATTAGAATCCAATTAATCCGACCGGTTCGAATCGCTAATTTTATGTACCTATGCGCAAAATTGCGCCTACGACTTCATGCTCCACAGAATAGCGTAAAAAAATCCCGCGGATAAATCCGCAATGCGGGCTAGGCCTAAGTAACAAATTTAAATAAAAACCAGCCAAGTGGGAGTCGGACTCGCGCTCCGAGGGTTCCGTACAAACCTATAGGTATATAAGTAAAATTTCACCCATCACGACAATCGAGTCATAGTTGGATGATGTAACAAATAATTTACAGTTTTCGCAATTTATCCTTTATATGTGCTATAAGACGTTGCTTTGTACCAAATTTCAAGATTCTGAGTTTACTGGAAGTACCCTGTAGGTTTTGATTCCCTTGCGAGTTGCGAGTTTGAATATATGCGACTTAAATTGCTGTTTCTCTTGATTGCGTTGACATAGAAGTTTGATTTTGTTACAGCTTAAAGGTATTATAGACCTGAGTGTTTTACATGAATTTCAATTTAATACTTCTACGCGTTCATGAGAAAAGGGGTAGTAAGTTTAAAATTATTAAAAATATTTTTATTATATGATGTAACTAAAAATGTATGGTTTTCGCAATTTATCCTTTATCTGTGCTATAAGACGTTGCTTCGTACCAAATTTCAAGATTCTGAGTTCACGGGAAGTAACCTGTAGGTTTTGATTCCCTTGCGAGTGTCGAAAATTTGCGGCATAAACGGCTGTATCTTTTGATTGCGTTGGCTTAGAAGTTTTGTTTTTTCACAGCTTTAAGAGACAGTAGACTTGAGTATTTAATATAAGTTTCAGCTTGATACCTCCACGCGTTCCTGAGAAAAAGTGTCTTGACAGACAGACGGACAGACGGACGGACAACAAAGTGATCCTATAAGGGTTCCGTTTTTTTCCTTTCGAGGTACGGAACCCTAAAAACAATGTATTTGGTTTCAACACGACGTAATCAGAACAACAAAAAAGGAGCTAAACGCAGCACGTTCGACGGACTGCCTGAGGATACAGCAGCAGCAGGAGTCAGCAGCGGCACAAACAAGTCGGGCGCAGCCAAACTGCAAAATTGCAAATGCAATTTTACGTAGCACAGTCTGAGATAATTAAGTTTTAAAAACTAAAAAAAAAACAGACTTCATTGAATTAAATTTGAGCCCATAAAAATACCGAATTAAGAATCTCGTCCTTTTAAACCGACTTCAAAAAAATTTGAGGGATGCGGTTGATTTACCTCATACCTAAACTTCTTTATTTATTAAACGATTTGAAAAATATACTTTCCGATTGGTACCATAATAATTTCATCAAAATCGGTTCAGTAGTTTAAACCATGATAACTTGAAAAAATATGTCGTTGAAGTAAACGATATGCGTAGATATCTTTATATAAATGAAGTCGGTTTTCTTTCTAGTCTTTAAAACGTAATTCGGTAAAAAAAAGTAAACGTAACGTAAAGTCGGTAATTTTTTGTTTTATATAACGGTTCTATAATAAAATTACTTTTAGAAATTCGTAAACACCACTGGAAAGTCACAGCAAATCATAATATCGAAATTTCGTTTACTTGGATGACATACTTTTTCCAGCTATTTTGATATAAAAACTAAACTACGGAACCGATTTTGATGAAATTTCTATGGGTCCAATCGAGTAGTAGGTACATACATCTATCTATGGTCATGGAACACTTTTTGTCATGTTGTTAACTATGTATTGTTTGTTTCTTTACGTTATTTTGGTATATGTATTTATTTATGTATTAGTTTATTTAGTTTATCTTATTGCATTATTATTATTTAATTTATTTTTGTAATATTAGGTATTGATTTATTTCACTTTTTGTTATCCTCTAAACATGTATGTACATATTATTTTTATCATAAATCATACATATTTTCATCACCATAAATTCAGGTATGTTGATCTCTATCCATCCAAAGGTTGTCTGGCAGAGATCGCTATCTAGCGATAAGACCGCCCATTGTACTACCGTGTTGTTTCTTATAACAGTCTAATGTATTTGTGGTGTGCAATAAAGTATTTTCTATTGTATTCTACATCCATTCACATGACAAAAACATTTTTCACATCGATTCATAAATGGCGGGGTAATGAGGTAACAAGCATAAAAAAAAACTAAATTAAGAACCTCCTCCTTTTTTGAAGTCGGTAAAAAAGGAAAGACATGCACGAAGGATAGTGTTAAGGAGTATGCGTTCAAGGGAGGTCGTTCAAGTATGCGTGTGTTATTACAGGATGTATCATTTAGTAGTTAAAGTTATACGCGTTGCAATCCAAGAGCATTGCATTATGCATGGCGAGCAAACTCTGGTGCCAGACATACTATAAATGGTGCCAGATATTTGCATACAAGGCTAATCACTCAACTTGTATTAAGTATTCGTATTATTTACAGCTAGCAATCATTTGACGATCTCTGTGGCGCAGTGGGCGAAGGTCCGCCTTAGAATTAGGTTGGTGATTAGAGGGTTCGATTCCCGCTGTAGAACAAAATGTTTGTATGATCTGCATATATTTGTCTTGGATCTGGGTGTTTATTTATAATATGAATGTATTTAAAAAAAAGTCTAAAGTACTGGTATATTGTTCCCATAACACAAATTCTGCTTACCTTGGGGCTAGATGATGCTGTGTGAAATGTCCTGTACATAAATAATAGTTTAAAAAAACTAAAAAACACGCTTTATATAAAAAACCAAATTAAAAAATGGAAAATAAATTTTAATTTATTTTCCATTTACTTACATTTTGTAAGTAAGAAAAAAATGATTTATTTTAAAAAGCGTGGGGTGCATGGTATTAATAGTTATAAATATTTCATTGACAGATATGAGAAGAAGGATTATCATTTCGATAATATCTTAAAAAGCACCCCACGCTATTTAAAAAAAAAAAATTTTTTTCTTATTCCATTTTTTAGTTTGATTTTCTATATAAAGCGTGTTTTTTATTTTTTTTAACTATTATTTATTTTCTACTTTTTAGTTTTAGGATAATCGGATACTTTTTTTTTATTATTTTTTAGAATTATTGCATTGTCATCGGTCTTTGACAGGTGTCAAAATTTGAATGAAATCTGGCCGTTTAAAGTGGGTCAAAATCGTGTCGGTTAAAAACATACATACAAGTGAAGCTAATATAAAGCGTATAAAAAGCATGCTATTTCACCTAGCATAGTGTAAGAAAAGAATAGACTAGTAAGGAGCAGTCCTTACTGTTCTCCTTAGATAGTATGATGGTGATTTATAATTTTATGATTAGATTAAAGTATGATATCTACTTAAAACGACCGTGAAAAAAAACCATGTGTGCAATCCACACGTGGTAGTAGTGAAACCTTCAAAAAACAAACGTATAATACGTACACGTATACAAAACACGGTTGTTGTGATGCCTTTTTTCAAGCTTTTTACTAAGCATGCGCACACAAACAAGTATAATGCTTCCTAGCTCATTTTTTCCCACGTTAAATCTTATGAATTTATGTGTCTTTTTCGTTTCGTTTCGTTCTTTTTCGTTTCATTGACTTTCAAATCACAACGATGAGAAGTTTTTACTTCAAAAATTATGACAGACTTTTGGCTCATGGGTTCTCATCAAAAAGTTACTGAATGTAACATTTTAAATAAAGTAAATTGATCTATTCAACAAATAAAATATGCTTGTATTAGAATCATTTTAGATTTTACGAACTACTTATATTATTTATTTATGCCTAAAGTTGCGCTAAAATCAGAAATTATAAATACGATTTTTTAGAGGCTTGTATCTATTAAACCCATATTTTTTTTAAATACTGTTCAGTAGATTATGACTAGAAAAATTTGGTTGTCCAACAACAGACGGTGGTGTGATAACTGATAACCCTTCGACGTTTGTATGAAAAGAAAATAGACTAGTCTATTTAACAATGATCATCCGGCTTGTCGTAATGTATAAATAAAAAGAAAGAAAGAAAGAAAAATCATTTATTCAAACCACCACAATACAGCATAAATATTCAAATTCAAATTCAAGTTCAATATAACTTTATTCAATACAATCACAAGAACTTCTTCTTACATGCTAGTGAATCTAGGTGCCGGTTCCTCCTTACCCCAGTTCAAGAAGAATCCGGCAAGAAACTTGTCTGGTCTTAACACTTTTTTGTATGATCCTTGACAATTTTGTTACGGATGCCGAGTCGAGTTGGAGCAGATTCATCCCAAGCTTTTTTGTCATCTAAATAATCAGATATTTTATAATTTGCTTTAATAGACAATTTCTGTTTAATTACGTTTTTAAATTTGCCAATCGACAAATCTAACACGTCGCTTGGGACCTTGTTATAAAAGCGTACACATTCCCCTATAAAAGACTTATTAACTTTAGCGAGCCTAACAGTGGGAAAAGCGAGTATATCTTTATTTCTAGTGTTAATACTATGATTATCGCAATTTTTTTTGAATAACTGAATATTTTTGTGCACATACATTAAATTTTCGTATGTATACTGACAAGGCACTGTCATAATATTCATTTCTTTAAACTTATTTCTAAGTGATTCTCTGGGGCCCATGTTATAAATTGCACGAACAGCCCTCTTCTGCAACACAAATATGGTGTTAATATCAGCAGCACTCCCCCACAACAAAATGCCATAAGACATAATGCTATGAAAGTAGCTGAAGTAAACGAGTCTACGGTATCTACGTCAGTAAAATGACGGATCTTTTTAACAGCGTATGCCGCAGAGCTGAGTCTCTTTGACAATTTATCTATGTGCGGGCCCCATTGCAGCTTATTATCTAAAGTAATGCCTAAGAACACTGTGGTGTCGGTAAGTCGTCGCTTTAATTTAAATAAAAGTGACGTGTCATCAGCAAACAGTACAATCTCGTGATCATCTTTACAAGTTTAGGTAAATCATTTATATAAATTAAAAAGAAGAATAAGACAAACAAACAAAAAAAAAAAAACATTAATGACTTAAACTAAAACAAAGAAGAAAAACAAATGAGTGAGGACTGAGTGGTCGTGAAATGGCCCACAGCTCAGCATAATGCTACTGCATGTTGCCATGCTGCAGCGCTGCTCTTCCGCTGATGCCAATATTTACTTCACGGACATCCTGGACATAGTTTGCTCAATATACCTAACTAGCGTCCCGCCCCGGCTTCGCGAGGGTGCAATGCTGATACTAAATATACTACAGAATGTCTTTATATACAACGTTATCGAAGAGAATAACATAGACTAAGAGATAGACATATACCATTGCAGACTTTTGTGTAGACCTTTTTAAGGTGTACAATATTGTAGTACATTATTTTGATCTATCTCATAGGGTTCAGCCAGCGTTTACAATGTAAGTGCAAAAAAATGAGATGATTTACGACATCACATTAGAAACCTCTGAAATTATCAGTGTTTCTCTACTATATTATGCATGTTTTATACATATAAACCTTCCTCTTGAATTACTCTATCTATTAAAAAAACCGCATCCAAATCCGTTGCATAGTTTTAAAGATCTAAGCATACATCGGGACAGACAGACAGCGGGAGGCGACTTTGTTTTATACTATATATAATGATGATAGCAATTTCCAAAACATACCTAAACCTGAAGTTACTAAACTAACATTAATGAAAATTAAACAAGTGTCATATAATATTAAACAGTATAAAAATAGGTAACAAAAAATTATAGTAGAGTTCAGTTTGAACTATGCCAGCCAGGGTTGGTGAATTTGAGTAGATAAAATAGTTTGTTTTAATTTGAGTCTGAAAAGATTAACGTTCGCAATATGTTTTAAAACTGCCCTGAAAAGCTGCCTACAAGTGTTGCCAATAAGATAATCCTAACATTGTACCTGCTGCCATCACGAAGCCAAAGAAGTTTTTTATAGAGGTAATTTGGTTTCCAATCTTTAAGACACCAAATAAAAGAATTGCAAGATGCAGGTGCCTCCTCAAGGACATTTTGAAGCTGAGCTTTGTTGATAAATGGTGGGTCATGTGTCCTAGGCGGTATTGAAAAGCTGAACCGGGCACAGGCGTTATGAATGAAAGGGACCATAATATATGTTGTCCACATAATTTAACTTGGAAAGAACGAGTGATTCAGTAAGATTTATACGGAGATCAATTCTGAGGCAGTTACGGAATCGATATAGAACTTTTAAACAGTAGAAACGATTCCGTACACAATCTGTTATATGCTTTTCAAACCGGAATTCACTATCCATAAGCACACCAATATTACGAGCTTCGTAAGTGCGGACAATAGGCTCTCCCATTATATTCATATTCACATTGAATGAGTATTAGAAGAAGCCTGAAAATGGCACCAGTGATAAATACTTTGAAGAATAAACGATTAGCGCGGTATGGTTATCTTATGAAGAAGAACGAATGTCATGCGACGAGTTAGATATGAGAAAGAAGAAGTAAACAACTACTGCACAAAATGTAAGGAAAAACTCAACAAGCACAGTAACGTTTTTTCTAAAAAATTACTGAACGACTAAAGCACAATAAAACGCCTTAAGAGATGGGATATCCTCTCGCTTGTCCAAAGGAACTAAGAAGTTCATCAACAGTAATTAAGGCTACTCAATGGAACAGCTCCTAAATCTCCTCCCAGAACACATCTGATCATGGCTGATGAACCGATAGCAGATAAAGAGGGGGAAAAAAAGATATTAGTGTGGATGGACATAGAAATAGAGGTAGGCCAAAGAAAAGACCTAAAACCTTTTTACCAGTATAGTATATACAACATTTAAAAAACCCCTCGATTCCAAAAAAGGAAAACCTTTGTTTTTATTTAAACAAAATCCACAGCTCTCTTGAAATATATGCTTAAACATAAATAATCCTTGCAAGGATTACTACAAGGATTTTATTATTATTTATTAAAGCGACCGTTTTACTAAGTAGATCTATTTTAATTTATCTTAATAGATAGAAATACAATCACGCTAATATTAGAAATACAAAAGTCTTATCTTTCTAAATAAGGTAAATTTAATCATTAATTTTCTTTTTAAATAAACTGTTCATTGAGACGAACAAAATGAATTCAAACACGATATCTTTGCTACAAGTTGATGACGAGTTGGGTATCCTGTAGATTGTAGGGGATGCTGCATCATCAGGTCAAGGTTACAATGTTCTTGCAACATTATTGAAGTAATAGGATACAAAATTTCGAATCGATCAGACCCATAGAAATTGCTCACATGCCTTTAATAACTAGATGATGAAAATCTTCAAATGCCTGCATGGATTAAAGCATAGAACTGATTCAAAGTGATCCTTGTGATTGTGTTGAATTAAAATATTTGAGTTTGAGTTTTGAGTTTGAAGCTTAGTTTGAGCTCAGCAGTACCCATACGGGTTGTTTTGTAGATGGGGTCGCCGTACAACTTCAGTAACGCGGATGATATGGTGCTGCTGAGGTCGTCAGTGGGATCTGTTCGTCAATTGGTCAAGATATATGAGGCATATGCGGCGGAACATAGACTGAGGTATAACTCTAAAAAGAGCGAAGTTCTCGTGTTCAAGAGTAAGAGAGTTGGACCAGTCCGTGTTCCGTCTATTATGCTCAATGGCACTGCTCTACGGGTAGTAAATACTTTTTAATACCTAAGGTATATTGTGACCGAGGATCGTAAAGATGCCGAGGATATAGAGAGGGAACGCAGAGCGCTGGCAGTCCGGGGAAACATGCTTGCACGCAGGTTCGCTCGCTGCTAGAGGGAAGTGAAAATCACTCTTTTTAAGGCTTACTGCCAGTCCTTCTACTCGAGCAGCCTCTGGGTAAACCACACCCAACGGGCTGCCAGCTCTCTGCGAGTCTAATATAACAATATCTTCAGGATGCTGATGCGGCTGCCGCGCTTTTGCAGCGCATCTTGTATCTTCGCCAATGCGCGCGCGGACGGCTTTCACGCGATCATTCGCATGGAAGTCGCTTCCCTACTCCAGCGAGCGTGCGCGAAGCGCTAGCAACGGCATCCTGCAGATGATTGTTGCACGGACAGACTGCCCCATTCAAAACAGGTGGATGCGGATAGCAATCGGCTCTGTCTGAACTAGTTTTAGTTTTGTAATTTATATTTATGTAGCTACTTAATTCTATTTTATTGTTTGAATTTTCTGCGACATGTTATTTTCTATTATTAATTTTGATTTCTTTTTTATTATGCTGTGTGTAGTTTTTAAATGCTTGTACTTTAAATAATGTTATATAGATTTATATCTGAAATAAATGAATAATAATAATAATAATTAAAACACGCTCATTCAAATAACCTTTAATGTAAAACTAAATTTAAATCGGTTCATCCGTTTGAGATGCCAAAGAGAAATTCACACATACATAAATACACATCGTATCTGTTTGCTTTGCGGGTAAAACAAGGAACCCAACCCAAACTTTGTGTGTTTCCGCTTCCTGCAAATATATTTGTTTAAGTATAGAATGGCACTATAGACGCATGCGCATTTCAGTTAATAAACTAGTCACTAGGACATAGGCTGCCTTGGTCGCAAGTCTCGCTGGTACTTTCGGGGATGGACGTAATGTTGTAGGCCCAGCCCTCCACATGGAACTTCACCATATTCCGGAATTTCAGTAGTGGAACTCGAAGCTGCAAATAAGGCACCTATTAAAGACTCAATAAGAATGCCAACCGCATGTTCGTCTTTAGAGTCTCTGCGCATCTGCCTTGAAGCCAGAACTGTAACTCATCCAAAACAGATGTGATTGTTTTACCTTTACATGTTCGCTGTCTAAGTCCCAAACCTTAGGGGGTCCGAAGCGATATGGAATCCCTACTTTAACGCAGGTGATGTGGGTGTCATGAGCTGCAAATAGCTGAAACAATGAAGATTTTTCAAAATATACAGCGTTTACCATAAGCTGTTATGTAGCTAACGTTACGTGTGTTTACTTTGACGGCGACATCGTGCAGTAGTCCCTATAAAAGATACTGGATGAAAGAGGCCTTCTTCTTCTTTGTTAATGGCCTGTGACATACTAATGTCAATTCTGCCAATGTCAAGTGTTTATAGTTTATAGTCAGTTTGATTGTTATTAGTCTTAGTAGATGGTCAATTGTCAATTCTAGACGTCACGTGGAATGGCGTCTAGAATTTTCTTGGGATTCCTCGTCGTTCAAAACACATTGCACCACAATAGACATATAATTCAATTATCCATACCCATCCTACAGTCACAACTTATTCATTAAAATTCTGCCAAGATTACTGAATAAAACATGCAATAAAACGGGTAAAAAATATTAAATTAGCAGAGCTATGTTACTCCATGGAATGACAGACGAAGAATCAAGGAGGCCTTCGTGGGGTCTGAACTCTGACACTGACATATATGTAGGTGGCCGAAGGTGGAAGAAGAAGATAATACAGTCTGTGCATATTACCTGTCATATCCACGCGTCTACGAACTACGGGTTCTTGTACAAGTTGATGCAACTACTTTGGCAGAAAATTTTCAGTCATTGAAATGTTATTTGAACTAGTGGGAACGTTGTTTTGTTGGAGCTCACATCGCACCTCAAGAAAATAGGTAAGTTCTGCATGTCCTGGAGGTTTGATCACAAAGATTTCATGATAGAACTTGAATAAATCATTAGCTTCTTCACCGCGGTCGTAGCAGCGCATTCCACCCTGCCACCAGTGGCCGACCCATCCCTTGGTCTCGATACTGTAGGTCGGCACGTTTGAGCGCGGCATGATGAAACCTGCAAGAATATCAACCAGATAAAGTCCTGACTGACTGTCTGACATATAGTCAGATGTCGGATGTCAGATAATAAGCTGTGAACTCGTATACACCTTTATTGTGGTGTCCTAAAAGTTGTCTCAAAAGTCTCATAAAATCTCGTGTCTAAGTAATTCAAGTCAAAGGTCACAAAAATCCGTTTGTTGCGATTATGTCAGTTTCTATAGCTCCAATGATGTTAACATTTATCACAAAAGTTGTAGTGCGTACCATTTGCTACAAATTTAGTGTTAAACAAATTTCATACACCCAACCGTTTTTGAGACATAGGGCAGAGAGCCCGCAGCGCTCAGCCATTCCTACTGTAATACAGTGAATCTCGGTGAATACCTTGTATAAAGTTATTTTATCATTGAAATATCATTAACAATTACATTTATTCACAGAAATAATTACAGAAATGTACAAAATTATATACAATAATATAAAATACACGTGAAACAGTGAGCTATCTAAGGACCGTTTAAAACGATTTGCTAATACGCTGAGCCAGATAGGAGCCAGCTCTTGGGTCATGCAACGTATCTACCAGACGCCGTGAAATAATTTTGAAAACGCGAAACAATAAATAATTTATATTATTTATTAGTTAATACATTATATTCAATAACATGGCCTTGAATAACTTACGGCGCAGACCCGAGATGTATGAGACTTTTAAAACAACTTTTAGAACACCAAAACGAAGGTGTATACGAGTTTACAGCTTCTTATCTCTCATTCCGAGGTTGAACCGGAATGAGGTTAATAAGCTCGATGGTCTGACTTGCTGGTTTTCATAGAGAAAATTATTTTGACGAAAGCTACTTACTGATACTTTATTTAACAGTAATCATCCATCTTGCTTACCAAATGGATCGTCTTTGGAAAATGAGCCCGTAGCTTTTCCACTTATCGCAGCTGTGATCCACGGCACGTAGGGATATAGCAAGGTATGGCGTGGCGGCGCCGGCGTCCTGCGAGTTCTAAGAGGATCCGGACAAGGGGAACCACCTGGAAATACAAATATAAATACAATTCATTGATCAAGCGCATGACCACGTTCTTAATGGTACCGCATGTGATACTGGACTCTATCAAAAATGATTACTTCAAAGCTTTATTAAGCGATCAAAAAACTATTCAAGGAACCTCTTCTTTGAAAGACCTATCCAAGGACCTAGCCACACGAAGGGGTAACAATATCATACCCATAGGTACCCTCATAGGGCTACTAATAAGTTTTACCAAGCTAAATTTCATCACCATAAGACTTTAGTCTGTAAGCTAGATCACTGATTAGGTCCGACAGACGGACAGACACAGATAGACAGCCCTGTCAACCTGTTTGACTTTCTCTCATTCTACCCTCAGTCAGAGTTCGCAATGAAAATATGCACGTGAATATATATTAGTGGCATGCAGTTTTCATAACTAACTAACTAAAGCATAGAAAAACTATTTTAAACAACTAAACTGCTGTTTGGGACCTGCCCTGCCCACTAGACATTCTTATCCTTACTGATTCCAGAAGCTTGTACTGTGCGTTGTCAATACAAATTTTCAAATTTAGGAGTACCCATACTCCTCAATTCAACTTGTTTAAAATCTAAAATATCAAGTGTATTATAAATAAAATTCTATGGATATTTCACACAATACCATCTAGTCCTGTGGTGTCTACTACCTAGTTGTAGAAGGTATCAGACTACGTGCTTAAGAAAATACAGTATAGGTAAACACAGTATGGGCCACGTCCGTTCTCCTCCGCGTTCGGTTAGGAGTGAGGGGAACGGGGGTTCGCTCGTCAATAATCATTTAATGATACTATGTATATCACAAGTCCAGATGGTAGATCTAAGCAAAGATGGTGATTCTGTAACTAGGTGACCGATAAATCAGCCTTATATTGGCTTGATACTTAAATAGAAATAATATTTATTTCATGTCAAAATAGATTAATTCTTGGCAGTTGTAACTTTTCTCTCACCTTGAGATAGAGACACAACAGACCACTGGCCGGTATGCTCGTGGATAATGCTAGGCGCTCCCGAGTGGTAGCCACATCCTGTAGTACACATCATGGTCTTTTGGGAAAGTTGGGTGGTGTTCTAAAAATTAATTATAAAACTCATCAGAACAAGACCTAGCCAAGGCACTTAAGTTGGAAATACATTCCTTGACACAGCTCTCGAACGCTTATGTCGAACACGGTAGGAGTCAAATCGGGTGGAAGAAATAAAACTTTTTACCAAAAAATTAAACCTCCAAAAAAACTGAAAAGCAAAAAATAATAAACCTTTTTTATTTAACCTTAATAACTAAGTTCTTAAACTAATGTATGTATATCTCCGTAATTTTGAGTCACCAAACAAGCAAATAAAGAATTACGTAAAGTGTGATACGCGGCGGCGTGCTTTTCAGTTTTTCGGCGGTTAAATTTTTAGTGAAAAGTTTTATTTTATACTTTTTTGTGGCTATAATCTACTAATTACTATATGCTTAATCTTTGATTACTATTAAAATAGCTACCTACCTTACTTTAGCTATCATACATTACAATCAGTGAGTGAACTACCAACCATCCCATCCTTAGGGTTGGTTTTTTTTCCAAATTTAAATAGGATCCAAACCAACTTCGGGGTATACCCTTTCCATTAAAAAAAGAATTATCAAAATCAGACTACTCAGTAAAAAGTTATGTATATGTAGTAAGTTAGAAAATTGATTCAGGCGTGACTTTGCGGAAATCCATTACAAAACATTAAACAGATGGACAAATATTTAGTACAATTCCGCCAATCTATTCCTAAAGAGTTACCTCCAAAAGTTCGTTCAACAGTGTAAAATCTATTGAATTATGTCTTGTTATTTCTAAAGTTTCTAGTACAGACATTCTAAAACCTTTTTTTTTTTTTTAAAACCTTTTTCGCAGGTATGTAATATAATACTTTTGAAATTTTACATACCTGCGAAAAAGGTTTTAGAATGTCTGTACTAGAAACTTTAGGAATAACAAGACATAATTCATTAGATTTTACACTGTTGAACGAATTAAATACAAGTTTTCCAAGATCACCGCTATTACGTTTGTTTACAACGGCTGGCGCTGATTCATACGGGTGGCGTGGCGGTCCGGTCTGACTGAGTGTATAAATAGTAAAGTTGGAGCGCGAATGGCCCAGTCTCATTCTGACGTTGGTCGAAGCAACAAGTCTGCAGAGCAGAGTGTTTTTCCGTCGGGGTGCGGAGTGAGTCAAGTGTTCCTGATGATGCCTCGTGGAGGGGCGAAACACGTGTCGAATTTCTTTTGGAGGTAATTCTTCAGGAATAGATTGGCGGAATTGTACTAAATATTTGTCCATCTATTTAATATTATGTAGTAAGTTATAAAAAGCGTGGTCATACATAAAAAAACTTTTCTTTCTTTCTTTTCTTTTATTTCTTTTCGTCGGGACATAATACGAGCCAGCATTCACATACAGCGTGGACGCAGACTCTCATCAAGTTCGTATATTGGGACAGCAGTAGGTGTCATACCAGTTGTCGTGACGATCCTATAGCATTAGATTTTTAAGATATCTGTACTTGCCTGTTTTCTATCAAAAGCATAAGGATTAATTGGTGGGCCCTCATACAGAAAACATAGCTCTTTTGGTAGAACATCGATGCGAGATACTTCTTTCTCCTCATCGAAAATATCTCGTGGTACATCTGGAAATACACAACGAAAACACAATTAGCTTAATCGACCACGTCTTGATGTCTCGAATAGGTTTTATGCATTTGGTAGGTTTTATATATTTGTCAATGACTTAAATGTCACATTAAAACTTGGCACGAACCGCTGGTAAAGTCAACGTGCCAGATGATCTCATCGGATCGGAGTCCGTTCTTCTTAAAGATGTAGTTCTTGAACGGTAGGCACGCTGGTAGCATGTACACTGAAATGAAGCAAGTTCCATGAGCTCGTAGTCTGCAGGATATAGGGAGATTGTTAAATCAATGAATAGAATCATGTCTAGCGGTCGCAACAGGTTTGCTATTTCTCCCATTAGTTGCTTTATACTCCGCCGTTAATGGACTCACTTGATTTAACCATTGTGACCATCTTCAGCAGCGCTATACTGTCAACAACTCCAAAGTGCTTGTATTCAGGATGAAGCAGCACATCTAGATCAGAGATACATATATAGGTTATACATAGGTGCTTATTACAAGTATATAACTTTATAAGAAACTAGCGACCCGCCCCGGCTTCGCACGGGTGCAATGCTGATACTAATTATACTACAAAATGGTTATCTTTTTGGTGATGGACTTGAATGAATGGACTTTTTTGTAGACCTTTTGAGGGTGTACAATACTGTAGTACATTATTTTGATCTATCTCGTAGGGTTCAGAAAGCGTTTGCAATGTAAGCGCAAAAATATGAGTTTATTAACGACATCACATTGGAAACCTCTAAAATTATCAGTGTTTATCTACTATATTATGCATGTTTTATACATATAACCCTTAATAGTTTTAAAGATCTAAGTATACATCGGGACAGACAGACAGCGGGAGGCGATTTTGTTCGATTTTGTATTATACATATTAACCTTCCTCTTGAATCACTATATCTATTAAAAATATAAAATCAGTTGCGTAGTTTTAAAGATCTAAGCATACATAGATCTAAGCATATATATGTGTTACTAACAAAATGACTTTGTTAGTAACACACAGCGACTTTGTTTTATACTATGTAATGATAATGATGATCTTCGTTTGGCTTGGGCTTACGCTTCGTCCTGTGGAAGTTTAGCAATCTATAACTTTCGACTTTTTGGACGAACAGCTAACGTAGACTAGGCCCAGCGAGTATTCAAAGGTCCAAAACGATAGTTGTGTTTTCGGTTAAAGACTCCGTCTCCTGTTCCTGTCTGCCAGGGTCTGTCTTCACATTAGAGCATCCTGCAGTGAGACCGCTTTTAAAGGTTACCTGAGAGTGGAACCAGTAGTGCCGCTGGCAGGCACATAGCTCCAGCGGCCAGCATGTCAGGAGTGACTCCACATTCCCCTTCATCACGCTCGTACTCGCCGAATGCTACGTTACCCCTAAAATAATGACTAAGGTTAAATTACGATAACCTTGAACTGATCGTGTTAAGTAACTCTATTAATGGACAATAGTTATTTGTTATACAAGAGTACAAAGTTGCTTTTTAACCGCGTGCTTAATTTTGATGACCGAGCAAGCGAAGGATTCTAAAATTAGAATCCTGAGCGTCAGCGAGGGAATCAACTTACTACAGCTTACAACTACAGGCAAGTAACTTTTCATCCCACCTCAGCGAGGAAATGACTAAATGCAAAAAAATAACATTTGCGCATTTTAAACAGTTTCAGTCCATTCTGTTGGCGTCAAATAGACTTCCTCGTTGCTAGAACCACTCATTTTAGGTTTTTCAATTGTTTTCAAGTTGCTAGTTTTTAACATAGGGTTTTAACAATATGACGTGAAAAGAAAATGGCACGCGTAAAGTTAAATTAAATAAAAATTACACCAAGAAGGTTCTGAGTCCGAGTTTTTAACAAATTAAAAAAGGTTGTATTATAAATTCGGCACCATGGAGGTAGAAGTAAATAGGTTTAATGATTTTTTGAATTTACAAACTTAGTGCACACGATGTTCTGAATTCAATTTACTTTATCCTCTAGCGGATAAAAACGGCTTTTGCACTCGGATATCGATGAGCAAAAATAATCTTTCCGAGATGAAAGAAGAAGAAAATAAACTGTTTTTTATTTTTTGCACTGTTTTTTACTTTTTATTTAGATATAAACCACAGAGGTATAATATCTCCCACTAAGTTTAATAAAAAATGTTTACATTAAATCAAAAAGATACTGGCTGAAAATAAATGAATAAAACCGACATGGTAAAAAGGTGGTGTTGTTTTTTTTTATGTGGTGGTGGTGTTTTTTTATTTGTTTGCCATATTTTGGCAGAGTGCAGAGTGCAGAGTGTTACCAACATAACACTCGTGCATTAATAACTAACTTTGCGCTCGGTGCAACAATCTACTATTTTCCTTGCGACTAGGTATATTACGAGAGCACTTGTGTTTTTAAGCGGCTTACAGACCGGGTACCGTCACGATCTGGCCAACTAGACTAAAAGATAATTCAATTGCTGCAAGCCTTATCCAAATATGTTAAGTAACTACATTTCCCTAAGGACAAATTCCACTTGACGTTATATAAATCACGTAGAATAGATGATGAAAAACTGATGTTATAAAATAATGTAAAAAAAATAAAAATGCATACAGCGCGTATCCTTCTGGGACCTTGGCAGCGTCCACGGCGGTAGACAACACGAACTGACGGCTGATAAGCACCACTCTTGGGGCCCTGAAGTAGTGGGGTGTTCCATTTTTAACTAAAAATAAATATAGATGAATTATAAATATCTTAGTCCTGACTAACTGATTCATATAATAGACAACGCACGGCCTAAACCATCAAAAATGAAGCCGAAGACGGTTAGGAGTTTTTAAGCACATTTTCGAGTTTTTGCGAGAACTTTTGAGTTATGAATGTTCTGTGTCTGAATGCTATAGAGTATCATAAGCTTATGTACCTATTTCAAAATATATGATGATTATGAAATATGAAATATATGATATTAGTTATATGGTTGCCATAGAACTCGTACCAACTAACAATATTTGTTTATTTATTACTAGGTGCTGCCCGCGGCTTCGCGCGCGTGGTACCTAGTAAAAAGTAGTTCTCCAAGGTCCCGTCTATCTCTATACAAAAATTCATCAAAATCGGTTCAGCGGTTTAGGCGTGAAAACGTGACAGACAGACAGACAGACAAACACACAGAGTTACTTTCACATTTATAATAGTATTAGTAGGGATTTAGTCTCGTCATTTACCGAATTTGAATGTGCTCTTTTTCGCCGTGCAGTGCTCGTTGTTAATGTTTTTGTTATGTACCTGTTATATTGAAGTTGTTGTTATATTCTTGCTGATATTGTTTTCGTTATTTATTAAAACTCGTACATTGTTATGTGCAAAATGGAGCTCATAGCATAGGTACAGATCGCGCGAGCATTGGCGGATATTTATTAGTAAAGTTTGGTACATGGTAGACGGTTAGACAAAGTCGCGGACCGTAACTAGTGAAATATGAAACAAACAAAATAATAACTTCTAAAACTATCATGGTTTTGAACATAATTTTCACTCCATGATAGGTAGGTATATGAGTTTTTCTGCTTCCCGATATTTCGGCACAGTTGCATGCGCCATGATACTGAAGTCTTTGCAGGTGGATGTTATTGGCAGACAAAACGGTCTACCCTCTTTCTCAGTCTTTTACTGCGAACATTACCCGTACTACCGGTTTATATGTCACTAACAACTCGATCATATTACGACACACAACACTCACGGTATCCGGACGCATAACTGGTACCTTACTTTTACGGTTTACATGTGATGTGACATTTGTTTGTTTACAAAAAATATATCGAATTACGAAAGCTAGTGAGAATTTATATGGTGGTGCTCAATTTTCTTTAAAGAATCTCGCTTCAGACGAACTCTAATGTAATTCTGAAAAAATCTAAACAAACCATAAACTCACTATGAATGTACTGCAACGCCCCTAACCAAGAGAACTGCATCTCCGACAGAGGTCCCTCGTCTGCTTCGTAGGAAGGGTCATCGTGGCAATGTGTGAACTGACAGCTTACTAACTCAATACCTGAAATAAATATATTAGCCAAGTGTGACCTGCACCACGTACAGTGAAGGCTTCCGAAGTCAGTCAGAATGGGAATGAATAGCTGTTCCAAATTAATTTAACACCATGTTAGCAAAACGTGATAACGTCTTATAAATCGATAAACGTCGGCTACACGCACGAAAAATTGTCACGTTCCGCCTGAGCCGAGCGTGCAAGCGAGAGCGCGTAACAAGCGATAGAGAGGCACGGTCGGCCTAAGCGTTCGGCTTGTGAGACATCTTAATAGGTTAAAAGTATGCAATTTTTCATCAATGTTTTCTTATGACGTTATCACGTAAAATTATCGTCCGTAAACCGAATGTACAGACAACCATTTTTTTATGCTTGTAAGTCAGGCTGTTGCACATAACTTGCTATGATAAGTTATGTAGTAAATCCTTAATAATCGTCATAATTTTCCATAATATTACCTTTATTTATTACTGCTACTATTTTGTTACTATCTCCTCAAAAAGCGGTTTAATAGGTAAAGAGACAACGATGACTCTTAACGAATAACGAATATAAAGTTAAAATTCCATACCTTTATAATATTTACTAAACAAATATGAAAACATAAGAACTGCACTCATCTGACATCTTACCTTGGTAATAAGCAACATTAACATTATATCCTGAATTAGTTTATAAAACATCACACTTTATAACACAACACTGTTCTCCTTTTCAAAGTCAAAGTCAAAAGATGATTTATTCAATACAATCACAAGGATCACTTTGAAACGTCTTACATACTAGGTGAATTTAGGTGCCAATTCATCCTAACCCAAGCTCGAGAAGAATTGGCAAGAAACTCGTTCTCTATTTCCCATTCTCTTTATTGTTACAGACACGCACCTACTGTTGGCTGTCAAATCAAATAGCATGCGCTTTCCCGTCTTCCTTTACACACTTCCGTTCAAAGTCAAAGTCAAAAATATTTTTATTCACTACAATCACAAGGATCACTTTAAAACGTCTTACTTACTTAATTTAGGTCTATTTTCACGAAATCACTCCTACATATGGCAGGAAAGAGAGAAAAGATGTTACACATCAAAAAACAACCCAACTTGGTATACATGTATTGGACGTACCCCTAACAATAATACAATCATTTTATCAAAGTATTGAAGTGATAAATTCTCATGGGAGCGTAAACCACATCGTTACGTAACGCGTTACGGCGCCAGTTTGTCTGGCTTCCCTTTCTTTCACGCATGCGACAGCGGTAGGCAGTTGCACTCCAGGAGTGCCGACAGAAGTGGAAACTTATTTTGGCGCGTTAGCAATTTTTTAGATGGGTACAAGGGTTATTGGGTTATTGGGTTATGAATTGCATTTGATTTATGAATTGTATTTTTTAAGTTATTAGAATCTTCAAAATACATTTAATATTCTATTATGTTTTTGTTCAGAATGTAGATAATATATCAAAGAACCTAACTCAGTAAACTTCTCCATACAAAAATGAACTGTAAACATGTGAATTAATCAAATGGGGCGAGCGCGGCAGCCCTGCGTCTCGCGGTGTCGGTAACGGTGTCGCGAGTCCAGAGGTTTTACCTCATCTAAAAATATGCGTACCGCGCTAAAAGAAGTTTTCACTTTAATAAAAGCAAATTGAGAACCTCATCCTCCTATTTGAAATCGGATAAAAACAAGTTTTTTTTAAATTGGTCTTATATTTTACGCACTTACGGATAGTGACTGAAACTTACGTTACATTTAGTAGGAATATATGAAATAATTAACTTACATTTTACTATCACTAAGAGATTCAAATACCTCTTCAAAAGCCACCACATTTGATCGTGGTTCAATCGAATTAAATTGGAATCCGAGACCGTTTTAGCAGAAGAGTGATTGTTTGCATTCCCGTCTGTTGCTAATTCACAACAAACAACATAATTTGCAGCAAATTACAAAACTTCAATAAAGCAAATACTCTGTGTTTATCAATGATCAATAGTCACACGAACACATGTTTCTTAAAATTCTTAAAATGTTGTTTCTTAAAATTCAATTAACTATACTAGTGCTATGAAGCCAGAGTTTATTGATTGAAATTCCACTAAGATTATCTAATAATAAATGGAATAACACGAGAACAACTAATTAATTTAGATGACATATGTTATTTCGTTCTTATGTCTAACGAAGAAATCCTAATGTTTATAAATCTTTTTTTTTGTTATTTTATTGCACAATATTGATCATACGCTAAATTATATTACAATATTGCCAAATAAACTAATTAACAATTTTGCTTTGACAAAGTTTTATAAAATAAATGATACCTAAGAATGTGTCCAATAGCACTACACTAACTCAAATGGCTTTTTCCGTTTGAGCCTTCATACAATGGCCGTGATGTCGAGGAGCTGGATTGCCTCGACTTTCACATGTTGATGAAGCCTCTGTTCATGAGCTTCTGCATACTTTTGGATTACCTTATCGAAAATCTCTATTCTAAGATCTCTATGGAGATCGTCATTTGTAATGTACCAGGGGGCATTCACTATTTCCCTTAGAACTTACTTTTGGAATCCTTGGATTATATGGATATTGCTCTTTTTGGTACAGCTCCACAGCTGTATTCCATAGGTCTATATTGGCATAAGGACTTGCTTGTACAATAATAACTTATTGTGTACTGACAGAGCGGAGTTTCGTCCAAGCAGCCAGTACATCTTTTTGAAGCGTATTTCTAGTTCAAATCTTTTCTTCTTGACGTGTGCTTTCCAGCGAGCTTTGCGTCAAGAGTCATTTCTAAATACTTTGCTGTATTTTCGTATGGTATAACCTCGTTGTTTATATATATAGGACAGTACTGTTATTTCCTATTTGTAAAATTTATATCAACTGATTTTGTTTCATTTAGATTAATACGCCATTTTTTTGTCCAGCTATGGGGTTTACTGACTACTTGAACCTTTTCTGTAGCTTCTGTGTAAGTGCTTCCAAAAGCCATTATAGATGTGTCATCAGCAAAGGTCGCGATGGTATTGTTTCTTAGTTCAGGAATATCACGTACGGTGTAGCAAGTACAGGACCGGGCCCAAAACGCTTCCCCACGGCACTCCAGCTTTGATTTCTTTTATATCAGAGTAGACAACGTCTTGTCCTACTCAAAAAAAACTGTTGCCGTCTTTATTCATTGACATTAATAGTAGATTGTTGCACCGAGCGCAAGCGAGGGCACTGAATTAACACGAGTGCATTAATTACTCTTTAGCAAGGTGCGTAATTTACTTTTCTTTCAACTACCAATCTACCTACTGTGATAAAATATACCTACTCACACTAAAAATATGAAGAATCAAAGTTTTACAATGGCTCAAAAAGCGCTTCCATTTGTTTTTTTCGGTTTTATTCAGCCGATTTTTATTATCAGCCAGTATCTTGTTGATGTAATGCAAATATTTTATATTAAACATAATGGGAGATATTAAAACTCTTTGGTAAATTTATATCTAAATAAAAAGTAAAAAACAGTGCAATAATGAGATTTCATATAACATTACTGCACTGTTTTGGTTCTAAGCAAAAATACGTCCTTCGGATCGGTTTTGTGATTATTGATAACATTACTACGTAGTTGAAAGAAAAATTACAAAATTGTCACACCATTAATTGTATTTCGCTTCATGTCAAATAGTAGATAATCATTATTTATTTAAAAAAAAATAACTAATTGAATTAAAATAAAATTATGTTTAGGTATTTATTCATATTCAACATAATTAAAATAAACACCTAAAAATTGTTTAACATTTATTTGTTACTCAAAATATGATTTTTTTCCTAAAAACAGCTATGGTGCGACGGTGTTGCCAACAAGAAGCGTGGGTGCTGTGCCGCTATGCTTAATTTTATTTTCTTGAATTCAATTTCTGGAATGCCCGCACAAGACTACCCTTTTTTTATATATTAGTTGCATGCATTATTTTATATAAGCGCACCATGTTCTCCATAAGAGATAGTTCTTAGTATATTTGACATAGCTAAATCGAAAAAATACTGGCAAATATACCTACTCGATTTCTTTTACAACTGCAGCTACAGAGTTCTAGGTTCGCATTAACATAATTTATCTATGCGATTACTATAGTTGTACAAAGCTGAATACAAATCAGTGACAAATAGGCCATAACCGTTGCGCGTGCGCATTCGAAATTGTATGCAAAGTCGTTGGCGTGTCATCACGGTACTTGATATATGGGTCGGGTGGATCATCCAAGTACGAGTCATCTCAATAGACATTTATGAGCTAATTTTGCTTTCAAATCTACAGCCATTTTTGTCCATTGGAATTTATTTTTATAACTAAATAGAAAAATTTGTAATTATTATATATATATATAATAATTAAGTTTTAAAAACTAAAAAGACAACCGACTTCATGTATATACAAGGTAGCTACTGTAAAACGTTAAGCAGTTCCCTTGACTGTCCTTCGTCTTCATCATCAGACCCCTAATGACAGTCACAACCCATCTAGGTGTAAAGTTCTCATCAATACAAATTAATCAAGCCCAAACACCAGGTAATTGCTGTAAATCGAGGAGTTCTCTCGGCTGTCTTTCGGCTCCATCATCAGATCGACTCCAGACCTTCATTAAATACACTACTATTTAATACTAATAACACTTTTGAATACTTAATGCAAAAATTAACAAACGCACCAGTCGCCACTACTATTAACAAACGCACCAGTCGCCACTACTATTTTCAAAAGTTCCGTTCCCCTCGATTTATCTGGGATGCCAAAGCTTTTATTCAAATTATTCACACCCGAGTCAAAGACATTAGCTCTATTCAAATAAAAACACCTAAATAACAAAAAAAATAACAGAAACAACTTGAGAAAAATGAATAATATAAGAGCGCAATGTTAACTTCGCAAGATGGCCAAAAATAATGTAGGTACATCATCACCAAAATGCGCTAAAACACATATATTAAGAAAAATTTTGAAGTGTCAATTAACTAAAACGGGAACTGAATTATATCGGCCCTTGTCCTAATAATTAAGTACCATTTAATTAAGCACCAATAAATCGTTTAAATCATTCTGAAATCGCATAAATCAGAATGTAGAAGCATTAATCAATATAATCTGATCTAACATAGAGGTGATAAATACAGATATCAAATTATGATATACTCAGAGGTGTCTCTTTGGTTACTGAAACCTCCTTATCAAATGGTTCTTTTCGATATCACGTTGTTTTTAAACAAAGAATCTTAATAATCTTGTGCGTGTGTTTGTAATTAAACTCCTCCTAAACGATTGGACCGATTTTGATGTATTTTTTTCTGTGTGTATTCGAGAATGGTTTAGATTTACAATTAGTTTTTTTTTCTTTTTGAAACGCGTGGACGAAGTCGCGAACGGGACAGCTAGTAACATTATAAGAATCAAAGACTCACTAACATATAGACAACGAACAACCTAAATCGCTGGTCGTAGAGACTTGAAATTTGGAACGTGTATTTTATACAGTGTGTAGATGAGGACGGTTTCTTGCCAGTTCTTCTCGGATTACTATAAGTAATGCCAACCACATAATGTCAGGCTGACATTACTAACATAACTAGCGACCCGCCCCGGCTTCGCACGGGTGCAATGCTAATGCTAAATATACTACAAATGTCTTTATTTACGACATCACATTAGAAACCTCTAAAATGATTAGTGTTTCTCTACTATATTATGCATGTATTATACATATAAACCTTCCTGTTGAATCACTCTATCTATTAAAAAAAACCGCATCAAAATCTGTTGCGAGTTTTAAAGATCTGAGCATACATAGGGACAGACAGACAGCGGGAAGCGACTTTGTTTTATACTATGTAGTGAAGCTTACATAAAGGGTCGTCTTTTGAAGAAAGCGTATTATAATATAAATGACTATATTACTGATAAGAATGCATGGTTTCATGTTACTCTGCCCTCAGACAGTTAACTGACAGATTTGCAATGTATAAACTTCTGTAATCTTGTATTCGTTTTTCGTAAGTAGTTAAGCTAGATATAAGATGGATCATCCAAAAAGCGCTAGGACCAGGAGGAGTTTCTTGCCAGTTCTTCTCGGGCTTGGGTTAGGAGGAATTGGCACCTACGTTCACCTAGTATGTAAGACGTTTCAAATTGATCCTTGTGTAAAAATATTTTTGACTTTGACTTTGATGCGGTCTATGCAAAGTATTTCCGAAATTCACGATGAATATCGGGAATACTTTCATCAAATCATTTCGTGAATGATTTTTCGTGACTTGACTGACACTAATTTCTTAAAGGTTATTAAAAAATATCAATACTTCATACTCCATATGTATATTTCTCGATTTGAAAGTGTCCTTTTGTTTCTTGCCCTTTTATAAGGAGGTTTTATTTGGTAAGGAGGTTTTTTTCTTTCCTACGTTTGACCACGAACTTGCCTGATGTTAAGCGACGATGTGGCCGACGATGGGGCACGCAGGTCTAGAAGATACCTATTTACTCTTGACTTGAAGAGTCCCAAATTGTTTTTTTCAGGAAAGACAGACGACGGCAAAGCATTCCAATCCTTGGCTGTACGCATTATAAATGTAAAAGCAAAGCGCTTTGTTCGTAAGGGTGGTAGATTGACAAGGTATGGATTGTATTGAGCGGTGCGTCTGCTTGTCCTGTTGTGAAAAGGAGATGGTGGAAAGAGATCGTGAAATTCCTGAGCATATTCTCCGAAATGTATTCTATAAAAGACTGAAAACCGCATCAAAATCCGTTGTATAGTTTTATAGATCTAAGCATACATAGAGACAGATAGACAGCGGGAAGCGACTTTGTTTTATACTATGTAGTGATAATCTTTACAAACACATCCAAAGATTTCGTACATCATTGATTACTAAAGGTGATTTTAACCAGAATATATGACTGCCACAGATCAATAGAACAGTTAGTACGTAAATATTAACTGCAAGGCGTGGCTCTAAGATCGTGTCATTTGCAACGTATCTACATCTGTGAACAGTTGGTATGGAACAATGAGCTTTATTTGGAGGTAGAAAGAGTAAGTTTTAGATTGATAGATGATTATTAAGATGTTAAGCGTTTGATAAATAGAATGCTCAAGTTTAAAAATGCAAGTATGGTTTACAAATAAATTTAGTATTGTTGAGTAAATGGAAATGTAATGTTTTAAAAAAAAAAATTGGTGGACAATGCACACAAGTCCATCTAACCCTAAACTAAACATATATAACATATATAAGACAGTGCCCAAGGCAAATTTATTTTTGAATGAAAATAAATTGTCTTTTTAATCGCTATTAATTGGCTAGATTCCCGCCGCGGGACATATGTTTGTATGATCTGCAAATATTTGTCTCGGGTCTGGGTGTTTCTATGTATAATATGTATGTATTTACAAAAAAAAGTATATAAGTAGTATATCAGTCATGTGGTACCCATAACACAAGCTCTGCTTACTTTGGGGCCAGATGATGCTGTGTGTAATGTCCGGGGTTATTTATTTATTTATTTATAACGCTATTTAGTGGTTATCTGCTCGTTAATTAAAGGAAGAATAGTTATAAAAGAAATATGGTATGTATTTTCAATATTTTACCTCATACTTCCTATATAAGGTTTCAAATTGTTTTGAAACTGTAAGTTTTATAATTTAATTATTGAATAATGTCTAAAATAATTAATAATCATCATCTTCTAACTTTAGAAGATGATGATTATTAATTATTTTTGATTATTTTTGATGATGATTATTAATTACGTCGGTTTAACTTGCAGCTTACACTAATCAGCGGAAAGCAAGCTAAATAAGACATTACCCGCTTAATATTTTCAGAATTTCCTATTTTAATGATAAAAAAATCGTGGTTTGAGCGCCTTGAATACGCGTTAAAATCATTTGATCAGTGGGGCGATTATGGAACTTTTATACCATCAAAACATTGATACTAATTGCTTTCACTTACTATTGATGAATTGGTATTACGGATCGCTGCGATTTCTATCGGCTTCTATCGCTAGTTACAATGTGAAGTTGGTGTCAAACTATAACTCGACCAATTTACAAAGTACGATGGTGGTAGGAACCGTGTTTAGCGTACTAAGCATTTAAATACATCGTATATGATTGATTGAAATATGCCTATTGCAAATCGAAATTGATAGATATTGATGCCGATTGCTAATCGAAATTGATAGACAGTGATTGTATCAAGAGTTCCATAATCGCACTACAGAAAGTCGCCTTAAAGTGACAAGCATGCCAATTATAGAACATTTGATTTAATCAATGTCTTTATTAGCAATAGGCAATAGGCATAGCAATAGGTATTTTTATGAATTAGTATCACGTATTTTCAGTTTCTATTCATATGACAGCATGTGATACAATCAACATCAACCTTCCGTAAGACAAATTCATCAATAATAACTGAATGCTGTTAGTATCAATGTTTTTATATAATACTTATGATTATTTATAACACCCAGACACAGAACAAACACATTATGTAAACACAAATGTTTATCCTGGGAGAAAATCTAACAGAAGGCAGAGTTACGACCAACTCTGTTGATAGGCCAGGCAACTGACAGTGGTACTTTTGCACTGCTAGTGAAAGCGTTGTGTTTGTATGTTTTCTTGTTTGTTTGTTTGTTAATCTTTGTAATTACTGAACTGATTTTAAAATAAAACAGTTCTTTCTACCCCTGTTAATTTCTACTATCATCATCATCATTGGCCTTAGTTCATCTGTTGAAGATGATTTATATGGCGTCAGTCAAGTTACAGAGCAGTTATTTGTAATTGAAAACATTCCTTCATGGATCCACTCCAGCAAGCTGAGGTGGGTGAAGTTTCCTATCCACTGACGTCACTCTGCCTGGGATTCTATTTAATAGTGAAGGCCTTCCCAGGTACCCACACTAACCGCTCGACCTTGCTGACAGTAATTCTACTATTAATTAAACTAAATAAAACTAAACTAATATAATACGTGAAATTCAATTTATTTATGGTGAGAGTTCCGACGAATCGTCTCTCAACATTCATGGACACCGGGTTCTGGCCGAAAGGTGTCGTGTTCAGGAAATTCAACGGATCCCTGACACAAGACACCGTGCGAACGTCATCTGTGATCTAGTAATAAGTTTATATATCTTTAGTCTTCAAGGTATTTATCTATGGGCCAATATATTTGTTAACTATAAGTACCATTATTTGTTGCCTGAAATAAATAATAATAATAATTATTATGAATATTAACTAAATTCTACTATAAGTATATCTAATGTACAAAAAAAATATAATAGCATTATTGTCAGTGGTCAATAGTCAGTCTGTGGTTTCATAACACAAGCTCTGCTTACCTTGAGGCAAGATGTTACTGTGTGATATATCCAGCTTTATTTATTATTTATGTATTACCATTATAGAAAATATTAAAGAATCTCCGGGTTCGAACCTACGACTTTAGAATCGAAAGGCAGTGGTACCTCTATGCTTAAACGATAACTTAAAGATATTATTGAAGTTGCAAATGCTACAGTGCTTACGTGCGGCGACTAATCAAAGATGGCCGCGATATCGAATGCGCCTGATTCACGCACCGATGGGCGGTGCTCTAACGTTATATCAGGCGCCACAGACAGCTAACCTGACAGAAGGTCTAGTCCATGACGTGAATTACCGAATTAACGGTAAAATGTTGTTATCGTTACCATTGTCAAATTAAGGTAACGGTAGGTGAACGTGGTATCGTTATATTGTTTACCGGTAAACAAATATTTTACTGGTAAATATCTAAGTTACTTACTTACTTATGGATTGACCGGCAATTTTAAAGGTTTTTAAAGACTAGACTCTAGTCTAGTCATAAGAAAACCTATTAGTCACAAAAACATATAGGTACCCAGAAAGCCAGTTCTTATTTCTGTAATGTCATAATATGTTATGATATCAATTTTGCTAATTTCTGATTTTGTTTTGTTGTTATGACGTCACGATTATATTTGGTGGTTTTGCAGAGTAAACAGTTTATAGATTTCACTTTCAAAACTTTTGTGAGTTGTACTATACATTTTGATAAACACGGGCTTTACTCACGTAATATAGTGTCGATGGAGGCACCGACACTGTTTCGATTCATCTAGAGAATCTTCATCAAAATGATGATGAAGATTCTCTAGTAGTAGATCAAAATAATACGTGAGTAAAGTCCGTGTTTATCAAAATGTATAGTTCATCGATTATTTATTTTTCCCGAGTTATTTCGGGTTATATTAGTCATTTTTATTTATCCAAATAAAGCTAGTTATTGACTCGGGTGTGAATAATTGGAATGAAAGTTTTGTGTCTCGTTGTGATTCGTCCAAAAATAATCCGTATAATTGTTTTATACGGATTATTTTAATTAGTTAGAGACCATTTTTTCACGACACACACACGACAAATGACGTACGACAATGAAGGACTTTGTGACATCTTACTATAAACAATCTAAACAATTCATTTTGAGAAAATTGACATCATATGACACATGCCATTAACGAAGAAAACTTTACAAAGTCGGTGAAACAGTGTCGGTGCCTCCATCGACAACATAATACATCCTCCATCGACAACCTCTGTGGCTCAGTGGGCTAAGGTCTGGCTGAGACGCAGAAGGTCGCGGGTTCGATTCCCGCCGCGGGACATAGGTTTGTATGATTTGCAAATATTTGTCTCGGGTCTGGGTGTTTCTATATATGCATGATATGTATGCATTTACAAAACAAAAAGTATATAAGTAGTATATCAGTCATGTGGGGTACCACATGACACAAGCTCACACAAGCTCTGCTTATTTTGGGGCCAGATGATGTTATGTGAAATGTCCGGGATTATTTATTTATTGTATGCTGGGCAAGCCTACCACCATCTTTTAGGAATATTTTAGGAATACGTGAGTAAATCAAAATGTATAATAGTAAAACTCTTTGAAAGTGTCTATGCTTTTTTTTCTTTGAATTAAAAAAAAATCCCGGAGATTTCACACAGCATCATCAGGCCCCATAGTAAGCAGAGCTTGTGTTATGACACATGACTTAATAATAAGTTTTTATTTTGGAACGAATGGCCTAACATGGTTAGTGAATTTAGGTGCCTATTCCTCCTAACCCAAGTCTGAGAAGAATTGGCAAGGTGAAGAAGATGGGGATCGAACCATCTCCTCTTCACAACAGGACCATCCATACCTTGTCAGTCTACCACCCTTACGAACAAAGCGCTTTGCTTCCACATTTATAATGCGTACAGCCAAGGATTGGAATGCTTTGCCATCGTCTGTCTTTCCTGAAAACCACATCTGGGAGTAAATAGGTGTCTTCTACACCTGCGTGCCCATTCGTCTATGCTATATCTATAAAAGGCGATGTGTGTATGTATGTATGTTCCCTATAGACTTCGAAACGGCTGGACCGATTTCGATGACATTTTTAGGAAATCTTCAGATTGGCCTAGCGGGTGATCCTGTGAAGTTTGGTAGCGATCGGATCAACAGACTTTTTTTTGCATCAATCAAATTTGGTATGGATAAGTATAGATTGTATCTTTGGAACGGACATCAAAAAATAAATAATCCCGGACATTTCACACTGCATCATTTGGTCCCAAGGTAAGCAAAGCTTGAGTTATGGGTACCACATGACTAGTATACTACTTATATACTTTGTTTTTGTAAATGCTTACATATTATACATAAGATAGATAATTGATTCAGGCGTGACCTTGCGGAAATCCATTACAAAACATTAAACAGATGGACAAATATTTAGTACATTTCCGCCAATCTATTCTTAAAGAGTTACCTCCAAAAGAAATTCGACACGTGTTTCGACTGAGTCTCAGTCTGACGTTGGTCGAAGCAACAAGTTTGCAGAGCAGAGTGTTTTTTCGTCGGGGTGCGGAGTGAGTCAAGTGTTCCTGAGGATGCCTCGTGGAGGGGCGAAACACGTGTCTAATTTCTTTTGGAGGTAACTCTTTAGGAATAGATTGGCGGAATTGCACTAAATATTTGTCCATCTGTTTAATATTTTATATTATACATAGGCAGCTTTTTGTGTATGTACTATGCGTGCGAATCCCCAGGCAGAGTTACTATTCACTGAGCTGAAAGACCAGCCATAGTAAGTACATATTATAAGTGGGTTCATATAACATATCTTGACGACCTCTGTAGCGCAGTGGGCTAAGGTCCAGCTAAGACGCAGAAGGTTGTAGGTTCGATTCCCGCCGCGGGACAAATGTTTGTATTATCTGCAAATATTTGCCTCGGGTCTTTGTGTTTCTATGTATAATATGTATGTATTTACATAAAAAAAGTATATAAGTAGTATATCAGTCATGTGGTACCCATAACACAAGCTTTACTTTGGGGCCAGATGATGCTGTGTGAAATGTCCGGGATTATTTATTTATATATTTATCTTACTGTGTCTTCTACACTGGTACAAACCAGCAGCTTAACAAACGAGCAGCGACAGCTGTGAAATGTATGAAATTATTGCCTCCTCGTGTGGTGAAGAGTAAAATTGCAAGGATGTATGGAACACCCGATATGGATGACAGGTTAATTTGTTACTGCGGCTTTCCTTGTTTATTAGTTGGTTGAGCAGAAGTGTAGTAGAGTGGTATTTACATTGGTCAAGGTAGGGTTAAATATATAGAAAATGGATGACTGAGCTTTGCTTCGGTATAAAACGACGTTTTCTAAAAAATGAAACCTACCTAGACCGATTTATCGCCCCCGAAACCCCCTACATACTAAAATTCATGCAAATCGTTGGAACCATTTCCCAGATTCAGATTATATATATACATTTATGTAATGTATATACAAGAATTGCTCGTTTATAGGTATTATTAGATTAAACAAAATATATTGAAAATATACACAAAATATATTGTAACATAAGATATGGAAGAGCGAGACCATCTAACACAAGTATATTTCTACTTAAAAGATGGTCTCAACACTTATGAAATTGTTAAAAACTGTTACAGAAATAAAAACATTTTGTATTTTGTATACATTTTTAATCACGTATTATTTTGTCGATGAAGGCTCCGACATTGATTTTAATTGATCTAGTTAGAGCATCTTCATTGACAACCTCTGTGGCGCAGTGGGCAAGGTCCAGCTGAGACACAGAATAGCGGGTTCGATTCCCGTCGCGAGACAAATGTTTGTATGATCTGCAAGTATTTGTCTCGGGTCTTTATTTCCATGTATAATATATATGTATTTTTAAAAAAAGTACATCAGTCATGTGGTACCCATAACACAAGCTCTCTGCTTACTTTAGGGCCAGATGATTCTGTGTGAAACTACCGGCATTAATTATTTATTGATTTATTTATACTTAGACAAAAACCTGTGTTTCTCAGAATGTACAACTAGACATAAGAAAAGTCAAAATAATTGCAATAGCTCTTATTTTCAAATTTGTTTCAATTAGTATGTAAGTAATTAGAAAGTAGACAGGTACTTGTTGTAATTTAAAGTAAATATTTATATTTTTGCTGAATTAGAAACGCCTATTCTATAGTCATATAGTTATGAAAAGTGATTCATAGTGATCCTTGTGATTGTATTGAAAAAAGTATCTTTTGAGTTTATATTAATAAGAAGAGTTTAGGTAATTGTACCTAAACTAGTCAAGCCAAAAGATATTTAATTCAATACAATCACAAGAATTTAGTTTGAATCCTTGTGTACCTACATCACTTGGTGTCCATCTACACGGCAAAACGTTTAGTGACCACGATGGACTTGCGTGGTGGGTTGGTGAATGACATTAAGAGTATCTTGGCGACAAACATCAAATAAAAAAAAACACGTGATGGGTTGGTGAATTTTGTGTGTAGGCTACATACCATACTACAATGTTGCAAGCTGACGTATTTAATTCTATGGTTGGTCTTGCCAGAAGCATCACACAATATTTTTAAGTTTTATTTTTAGTCTCTGGAGGCCTACTTTTAAAATCGATAAAGGATATATCGGTACATCGAAAACCTACTCTTAGCTACATTGTTTCTACTCGGTTTGAGTGGTGGGACGATAGATATTATAGGCCAGTTAAAATAGACGTTTTTTTGGTCAACTTTGCACTAAATTTCCGATCCAAATTGTTTTTTTTATAAGGTTTAGGATCACTTACTGAGCATAACAAAATGCTGACAGATCCAGGTGACGCTTCAAGCGCCATCTTGAAAAACGTTTTTGGCCAATATCTCAGAAACTATGCACTTTAGGGCAAAAATTATGGATATCTTTATTGTAGAAAATAAAATTTCGCATCTTTTGTTTATGCAAACTTTTTTGTAAATCTTACCGTTTACGATTTATGGCCCATTTAATGAACCGGTTTTTCAATCGCGGCCGATAACTTTTGAAATATTAGATTAATCAATAAAATGCATCAATCCATTTTTAAAGATCAGTTTATTTTCTACAACTTTTGAATCAAATTTTTTTTTCAAATGTCCATACTTTTTGAGTTATAGGACGTTTAATGTTGGACTACCGGGCGTAAAGTTGAAAATTTCAAGATACGCATAGAATATAATGGTACAAATTCAACAAATAAATAAAAAAAATATCCCGATTGTTTATGTAGTAAAAAACTTATAGTTCAATTCCTTACCTGCAGGCTTAGACTGCACTGTGATTTACGAGAATTGCACGGCGGAAACTTGTACTAATCAACCGACGTGAACCTCGACTCCAACGAGGAGTCGGTTGATGTTGACAAGTTTGACCACGAGAACGAGGAATTCATCGAGGCTTTACAGTCCTCTTTGTATTCCTCCGAAGAGGAAGAGAAAACATCTAATATAATTGGATTTTCGCCGCCTCCAAAACGGCCAAGAATTTAATAAAATGTTGAATTTGTATTTGTATTATGTTTTTACTAATAATAAATTTTGGATATATTTTTTTTAAATATTCCCCTTTCGTTTTCTTCTTCGTTTTCGTTTTCGGTTTATTATAGCATTTGAACATAACATAATTAATTATAATTACTAACTATTTTTTAGTTGTACGAAATATAATAAAATAAAATAAAAAAAAGTTCGTTATTATTGCAGGTAAGGTATTGAACTATAAGTTTTTTACTACATAAACAATCGGGATATTTTTTTTTTTAATTTGTACCATTATATTCTATGCGTATCTTGAAATTTTCAACTTTACGCCCGGTAGTCCAACATTAAACGTCAACTCAAAAAGTATGGACATTAGAAAAAAAAGTTGTAGAAAATAAAGTAATCTTTAAAATTAGATTGCAGCATTTTATTGATTAATCTAATATTTCAAAAGTTATCGGCCGCGATAGAAAGTCCGGTTCATTAAATGGGCCATAAATCGTAAATGGTAAGTTTTACAAAAAAGTTTACAGAAACAAAAGATGCGAAATTTTATTTTCTACAATAAAGATTTCGATAATTTTTGCCCTAAAGTGCATAGTTTCCGAGATATTGGCCAAAAATGTTTTTTCAAGATGGCGCTTGAAGCGTCACCTGGATCTGTCAGCATTTTGTGATTTTATGCTCAGTAAGTGATCCTAAACCTTATAAAAAAAACAATTTTGATCGGAAGTTTAGTGCAAAGTTAAATGCTATTTTGACTGGCCTATTACCGACGATTTGATAATTTGAGTTTGACAATGAACAGTCGGACCGAATTTGACGTAGTAGTACATTTACATCGGCATCGTACAACGTCTTTATCTTTCAGAGTAGACGCCCTGACCAACGTCGTCTTAGAAATCAATTAGGGGTATACTATATATACTAGTATCATTTCGCGGCTTCGCACCCATGGTACCTATATAAAATGTAGTCTATATGCTATCCCATGTTTTAGGCTACATTTATACTATGTTTCATCCAAATGCGTTCAGCCGATACGGTTTGTGAATTGTGATTACATTACGACATTTCTAGGCCATGTACTCCCGGGCTTATTGGCGAAGATTTCCTGCTAATTTCCTGCTGCACGATAGTGTCCGGCTCACCGCTGCAGTGACTAGACAGTACCTGGAAGATGTCGGCATTTCCACACTAGACAGGCCAGCCTGACTTGAACCCAATTGAGCATATGTGGGATGAGCTAAAACGGCAGATACGAGGACCAGCTCCGGTGAAAACTGCTTTAGTCGAAGAGTGGCAGGAAATCCCACAGGCTTCGGTTGAGCGGTTGACGGGTTTAACAAGAACATTGAAAATAAAAAAATATTTTTTCATATTACCTACTGGCTATTTAGACATAGACCTATTGCAATAATTCCCTAAATTTAGGTAGGAAATTTAATTAATTTTAAATCTACTCAATATTACTTGAAAGCTAACAAAATTACATTTCAAATGTAATTGAAGAGAGATGGCGCTGCCGTAGATGTAAACATTAGCTCTGTGTAAATATATAAAATAAAAATATCTAAAACGTGAATTTTTCGTCAAAAAAGTGTATATTATGTGTTTAACTGAGTGACTTTACGGTACAAGTGTTTGTGAGAAGATTCAGCTGTAAAAAGCAGAACAAAACAAGAATAATCTAAGTGCCATTGTGAACCAGTATATTTGTGTAAAAAGTAGATAAAACCTCCTAAAAAATTTAATGGTTATCTATTCTGAACGATAATAATAACTTGTGACTACAATATCAGTACGATTAATCAGAACAGTAAGTGAATAAACATTGAATGTGAATATGCACAAAAACGACAGTTGACGGTATTGTGTTTACAATAAAAAAGTGAACTTTGGACTTAAATAGCAACGACAACAGCTGATGTATGAATCATAGTCTAGCATCGTATCGCTAATTTCATTCTAGTATCTAATGCATACGGTGGCCGTGTGAAGTGTTGCATGGTTTGGCAAGATTGGACCGCGAGTTCAATCCTCGCTAACAGATGAGCGATTTTTTTTAATTTTTAATTTTTTTTAACAAAAAAAATAACTATACAAATTACCGTTATCTATTGAAAGTGCCTAGAACTTCCGAGAAATGAACTTCCTGGAAAATATAACATTTAGGAGAAACAGAACCAAATCAAACAGTCCACCAAGTCATAGTGATGACGATGAGTATACACAAACTCAAAATAATGAGACTACATACAGCTTACCAGAGATATCGGAGGATGACACATTGTCACTTGATGTTCAGAAACTCAAAGATAAAATTGAAGCACTTGAAACTGAGCTTAAAAGTGCGCACATAGAAATAGAAACGTTGTCACTACAAAACAGCGAGCAAAAACGATGCATTCAAGAACTTAGTAAATCGAATGATTTGCTTAAAAAGGTCACAATTAGCCCCTCCAAAAGAAAACAAACGCCAAAGAGGACAAATCTACGACATACGCCAATTGATTTACCAAAAAAGATAATAACTAAACAAAGATCGACACAAGACGATGAAATGATAAAGTCAAATGTGGAACAAACGACACAAAAACTTCCGCAAAAACAACCAAAAAAGATTTGCATACTTAGTACAAATAAATGCAATAATATATTGTCGATTGCACAAGATAGCTTAGACAACTACTCGAAACTGTGCCATTACATTAAGCCTAACAGTGTTACAAAGAACTTACTAACTGACATTGAGATGAAAGTAGCTGATTTCACAATGAATGATTTTTGCATAATTTTAATTGGAGAAGAAGAATTTATCAGAACTTACGACTACTATACAACCATTGCTAATATTAGAGCTACATTACAAAAAGTGAAGCATACAAATGTCGTAATTTGTCTTCCAACTTATAAATACGGGCGTTTAATGAATGTATTCAACTGGAGAGTAGAGAACTTTAATAATCTCCTCTACCTAGATACATTAACTCACAAGCACGCTTATATATTTGACTCAAACAAAAAACTGAAGTATGACTTTACCATGTTTAATAAATACACAAGCAAGATCAATAACCATGGCATGCGTGTCTTAGTTAAAAACCTAAATATCTATATAAATAAATTGCAAAACTATATCCTCAAAAGCACGAAACAACCGTCAAACGATGTAGACAAAGACACAGAAGTCGAAGGTCAAGACTCGGTGTTTTTTCGAGACTAAATCTATACAGGTTTTCCATCAAAATATTGCAGGGTTGGTTAACAAAGCTGACTCTCTGATGATTAATTTAAATGAGCTGACGGAACAAAATATTGATGTTGATGTATTGTGTATAACAGAACACTTCATAAAAGAAGGAAGCGAACAATTTTTGGATCTACAAAATTACAGCCTAGCGTCATGTTTCAGCAGGAGTGATAAATGTAGAGGCGGAGCATGCATATTAGTAAAAAAAACTCTCAAATGGAGAGAAATACAAGAAGTGAAAAAACTTTCGTTGGTTAAGTCATTTGAATGCTGCGCTATTGAACTAATGGATTATAAAATATTCATTATTTGTGTGTATAGAATTCCCCATAAAAGTAATTTGAACATATTTTTTAATAAATTAGATAAAACTTTGACTTATATATCCAAATTAAATTGTAATAATATAGTTGTAGCAGGGGACTTTAATATAAATATGTTAATAAGCAATAATGTGACTAGAGATTTTGAATACTTATTATTAAACTTTAACTTAAAATTAGCAATAAAGCAACCGACACGTTTAACAAGTAAAACATGTATTGATAACTTTGCTCATGACTATAAAAGGAAGTGTAAGACGGAAGTGTTCGAATTAGGCCTATCAGACCACACAGCTCAGATTATAAGAATACCAGTGAAAAAAAATTTTAAATTCAAATTTTGGCATAAGTATATCAGAAATTATAGTCCAGAAAATATTCAAAAATTTAAAATGTGTTTAAAAGAATTATCCTTTTCTGAAATATACACCACTGACGACTCTTCTATGGCATATTCGCATTTTATCGAGCAATTTAAACTGTTTTATAACCTCTGTTTCCCAAAAGAGAAAACTACTATAAAAATAATAAAAAAACCAAAATGGATATCGCGCGGCATAAGTTTATGTAGCAAACGAAAAAGACATTTGCTTTGGAATTACAGAACAAAGTCTAATAATGAAAATAAATTAAAATATAATTTATACAATAAACGGCTTAAGAAAATAATTTCCCTTACAAAACGATCTCAAAATATATATAAAATAAAAACCTCTATCAATAAATCTAAAACAACTTGGGAAGTAATCAATAAAACTAAATATAACACTCCTAAAGAGCCTATACTCAAAATTAAAAATGACGATAATGAATATATAACAGATCCCACAGATATTGCAAATTTATTTAATAACTATTTTATTGACAAGGTTAAACCATTACCCAGCGCTGGAAATAAAGTAACGGCAAATATACTTCATCGTGAGAAATCAATGTTTATGTCACCATGTTTACCACACCATGTTATTAAAATTATAAATAGCCTTAAAAACACAAATAGTACAGGATCTGATGGAGTAACAACAAAAATAATAAAAGATGTTAAAGAATACATATGCACTCATATCAGTTACTTGATTAATCTCACCATACAAACAGGTGTCTTTCCTCAAGGTCTAAAGATGACTATAGTGAAACCACTTTTTAAAAAGGAAAACAAAGAACGTATGGAATTCTACAGGCCTATTGCTCTCATATCAATTTTTTCAAAAATATTCGAGAAGTATTTTAATGGTGAAATTAATGACTATTTGGAAAAAAATAATATCTTATGTATTGAGCAAAAAGGTTTTCGCAGAAATAAAACCATTAATATGGCAATATACGATTTTTATAAGAACGTTGTTTGTCACGTTGACAACCGAAATCCCGTTTGCACCATATTCTGTGATATGACTCAAGCATTTGATTATGTAGACCACAGTATTCTATGCAGTAAACTAGAAGCATATGGGATAAGAGGCAATGTTTTAGATTTAATGTGGTCATACCTATCGAATCGGAAACAAGTGACAAAAATCACAAGATTAAACTATAAAACAAAGTATGAGGTTACTTATAAATCCACTGCACGAGATATTTATTATGGTGTTCCTCAAGGAAGCGTACTTGGGCCACTTCTATTTATCATATATATAAATGACCTACCAAATAAACTTAATCACCCAATGACATTGTTTGCCGATGACAGTTCTGTGACTATAAAATGCAATGACATAAATAATTATAAATCTAATATAAATCAATCATTCACATCGATAATTACATGGCTTGATAATAATAATTTAAAAATAAACCTAAAAAAAACCCTTATAATGCATTTTAATCAAAGAAATAATAATCCATCTGACATTGATCTAATATTTCGAAATAATAAAATACAACAAGCAGATTCTGCACGATTCCTAGGCCTACAAATTGACCGAAAACTTAATTGGAAAAGCCATGTTGCGTATATAAGTAAGAAAATAAGCAGCTCGGCATATGCCTTATTTCGACTATCAATAACTGTAAATATAGAAACACTAATAATAGCGTATTACGGCCTAGTAGAATCAGTACTCAGGTACGGAATTATTTTCTGGGGGAATTCGACAGATAAAGAAACTGTTTTTAAAACGCAAAAACGTTGTCTACGAGCTATGTTTAAAATACGTGTGAAAGATAGTTGCAGACCATTCTTCTTGAAACACAAAATTCTTACGCTTCCGTCCTTGTATATACTTGAGGTAGCATTGTTTGTGAGAAATAATCCCCACCTGTTTCCACTAATGTCCAACAATGTAAAACGAAACAGACGTGAGGATAATCTTTGTTTATTTGGATCCAAAACTGCATTGTTACATAAAAGTATAGTCTGTATGGCACCAATAATTTATAATAAAATACCAAAAAGCTACCAGAAACTTTGTGGTAATGAGTTTAAAAATAAATTAAAAAAATTACTAATTGAAAAATGCTATTATAATACTAACGAATTTATAAATGACAAATTTTAATTTCCTATGTAATTGTATTGTTTAATTTTATTGCTTGACATTATACTAATATTTCATATATTATTTGATTCACTGTTTACACTAGAGCATGCCATTCTCTCGGTTTGCACACCGAAATCGGTAAAACATGTTGTGACATACTATTAATTTATCATCCTATCTACACATGTTTATGCAAATAAATAATCTTTATCTTTATCTTTATCTTTAATGATGTACAACAATTCATACTTCACTGCATAGAAATTGTATAAAATAGTCTCGCTATTAAGCGATTCCAGTTTAAAGTCTAGTGTAATATATACCTATTTTTTGTTAATACATTCTCGAAACAAATAAATGCAGATCATACAAAATATTTGTCCCGCGGATATGCATTTATTTCAATTTATTCTGATATTATACAGAGTTTACATAAAAAGAACTAACGTAAACAATACTTTTCACAAACCAGCCGTTGTTTTTCGTAAAACAAACATTGAAGTAAAACAAAGGCCGATATGACTAATTGCTGAAACAGAATACTAACTAAAAGCATTTCGAATGTTGTCTTTACGAACCGAAGCACTTTGTTTGGGCACATGGCTTTGGTTACAAATGGCTTGTCGAAATCCGAAAATTCTCCACCGGTACTGCCTGTGGACTGCGCATAATATGTACATAAATATTCGTGGATAATGCACACAACACCATCTAGCCCCTAACTAAGCATAGCTTGTATTATGGTGACCAGATGACTGATATAATACTTATATATTTTTTAAATACATACTTATGATACTTTATAACAGAACACAGAACAATCATCTATGTTTATCACACAATTGTTTGTTCTGAAAGGAATCGAACCCCAAACCTACAGCGGAGAAGGAAGAGCTACCAACTGAGCTGACAGGCCAGTCGATATCTGTACCAATGATTTAGGAAGTTCATAAAACGCATGTATAAATACGGGGAAATAAAACATAAAAATAAATTCCATAAAAAAAGACTTGTAGACCCATTTTTAAATTTGAGCCCATAAAAATACAACCAAATTGAGAACCTCCTCCTTTTTTTGAAGTAGGTTAATAAATCAAACGTTACAAATCCACGTAACTATTGCGATTCCTGCAAGATTTCTACAGCGTTCAGGCCATGGATATTTACAAATTCTAGGCTAGCCTTTAGACTATCAAGCATCATCAGTTAGCAAATAAAAAACAAACGGGTTCACATCACGACTTTTATCCCCAGGCTTGGTAGTCTGGTGCAATGGGCGAAGGTCCGCCTGAGACGCAGAAGGTTGTGGATTCGTTTCCCGCCGCGAGACAAATGATATGCAAATGTTTATTCGGGTCTGGGTGTTTTTTTCTTATACATAGAAAGAAACATAGAATGTATATACAAAAAAACCAGCCGTCGCGGGACGCCTGGCTGATGTAAAACGTCCCAAGCTGAGGCGGATTGAAGAGATGAGCTACGAGAGGCGCGTCGTATTACTCCTTTACCGCGCCATTAGATGTTTTACATCAAAAAGTGTATAAGTAGTATATCAGTCATGTGGTACCTATAACACAAGCTCTGCTTACTTTGGTGCCGGATGAGCTGTGTCAAATGTCCGGCATTACTATTTTTATTATTTATGTAAATAGATAATTGATTTAGGCGTGACTTTGCGGAAATCCATTAGAAAACATTATATAGATGGAAAATATTTAGTACTATTCCGCCAATCTTTTATTCCAAAAGAAATTCGACACGTGTTTCGCCCCTCCACGAGGCATCCTCAGGAACACTTGACTCACTCCGCACCACGACGAAAAAACACTCTGCTCTGAAGACTTGCAGCTTCGACAAACGTCTCAGCCTGTCGTTTGTCAAAGCTGCGAAACTGAAGTGGTACTGGGCAGGGCACGTCTGTCCGGACGAACTGTGGGCTAAAGCTACCACTGAGTGGAGCCCTGAGACTGAGACGGCGCGGTAGACCACGCAAGCGGTTGGCGTGACGAGCTAGACACCTTTAGCGACTGTCGGTGGCAGACAATGGCGTTGGACCGAAATCAATGGAAAACTCGAGGGGAGGCCTTTGCCCAGCAGTGGGACAGTACAGGCTAAAAAACAGTATACAGTAAAAAACAGTAACAGTAACAGTAAAACAGATTAGTATTTGTAGTATTTAGTATTTAAGCAATGATACGCTAGCAACCTAAGACGGAACTTGATGATCAGGCACTCACTCATTTCTCAGGAAAATATGCCAATGTTCCAGCCAAATATAATGTTTAGAAGCGCCCTTGACTAATCAATTAGTTGGTAGGAACGCTTTTTAACCGACTTCAAAAAAGGAGAAGGTTCTCAATTGATAAGTTTATATTTTATTTTTGTTACCTCATAACTCCGTAATTTATGAACCAAATTGAAAAAATATTTTTTTATGTGAAAGGATATACTTTCCGATTGTATATAAATTTCATTAAAATCGGTTCAGTAGTAGTTGGGTTTTTAAATTAGAATATGTAGCTGGAAAAAATATGTCATCCATTAACAAAATTTCGATAATTTGCTTTCCTGTGACTTTCCAGTGTTTACGAATTTCGAAAAGTGACAAAGTACTAAAAAGCGTAAAATAAAAACTTTTTTAAACGACTTACAAAAAAAAGGAGGAGGTTTTCAATTCAGTTGTATATTCATGGGCTCAAATTTCATTCAATGAAGTCGGTGTTCTTTTTACTTATTAAAAGGTAATTACTTTTATAATTGTCTTGAACATAATGTACCTACTTACTTACAATTAATTGTATTGTCTCTCCCTCGTGTATGATTTAGTCTGGTTACGGCCAATTCGTTACAAATTATTATTAAACCCTGACAAATCCTCTTCCATGGAATATCGAATAATAAGAATTAAAGCACGCGTCAGCCAGGTGTGCTTTATAATACCAAGCTAATTGTAGGGGCTATCTCATGTATGTAGAGTGACCATATTTTGAAACTATGGAAAATATTACTACCTATTTATTATAAACTAAAATTTATTACAATTTATTACAAACTGTTTATTCTGCTCATTATAAGTATTTTTGGATAATCAATTGTAAGAAATACATAGTAATAACTTCTAGATAAGGCGGGAAAAAGTTCGTTGCCATGCTACTGATTTCGAAGTGATTTATTACTACCTATTACTACCTATTTATTATAAACTATAGTATTTGACTAAACACGTTATTTTTATGCCTGATAGATAGGTAATATATCTATTAGTACATTGTTTTTTACAGAATGATAAAATATGGTTTGGTTGTAGAGTTATTACATATTTTGTACAATGCAGTATTTTTGCCGCTACTTTAGTCTAGTCTAGCCTAGTTTAGAATCTAGTGCTAGTGCTTCCAAAATTTTTTAACTATAATTTGTTCGGGACTGAAGGGTCTGAATCGCCATGAATCCTTGATATGTTGTTTTGTAAATATATTTTAATTATAACAAATTTTTTTAAACATGTGTTATCTGTATTATGTAATTATATACATATATACTTATAAGTATAAATAATATTGTGTAAGTTTATTGCTTTTATTTGACTTTATATAAATAAGTTAATATTCCATCTTCCAATTAAGTTAAGCTCTTCTCCATCCAACGGTTGTCTGGAAGAAATCGCTTCCTTAGCGATAAGACTGCCCACTGTAGGTACATAATTTCTCATAAGTATATTTTGTTCAGAAATTGTAATATATAGTTTTAAGGTGTAAAATAAAGAATTTTCATTCATTCATTCATCATATCATAATGCATTGTCTATATAAATAAATTATAAAAATTGGCTGACAACACCCTCTAGCCCCAAAGGAAGCAGAGCTTGTGTTATGGGTACCACATGACTGATATACTACTTACATACTTTTTTATTTGTAAATTATGTAAATAAGTACACGTGTTGTATAGAAACACTCAGACCCGAGACAAATACTTGTAGATAATACAAACATTTGTCCTTCGGCGGGAATGGAACTCGCAACCTTCTGCGTCTCAGCTGGGCCTTTGCATCACAGAGATCGTATAATAATAAAGTGAATACAAGTATGTAGGTCTATATCTATGGTATTCTAGCTGTTTCCTGCGGTTTTGCCCGCGTGTTATATAAAAAGTAGCAAGGTAAGAATTGAAGGAATCAATGTTTCGTAAAAATTACGAAGCATAATCGCGGTTTTCGCGGTTTGACCATGATCCCGAGTGATTTTTTTTAAAACCTTTATTAGCGAGCACCTACGGCCCTAGAGGAAGCTGCATACCAAGTTTCATTCCAATCCGGTCGGTGGTTTCTGAGATTTCGTGATGTAGTAGTGAGTGAGTGAGTAGATGTAGTGAGTGGTATTTGACGAATATATAGTTGACTAGCTGCAGCTCGCGGCTTCGCACGCGTGGTACCTACAAGAAAAGTAGCCTATGTCCTTCTCCAAGGTCCCATCTATCTCTATATCAAAATTCATCAAAATCGGTTCAGCGGTGTAGGCGTAAAAACGTGACAGACACACAGATAGATTGAGTAACTTTCGCATTTATAATATTAGTAGAGATTATGGCAGTCCTTAATTTCTTCCAAACTCATAGTCACTTCAATTAGGGTAGGTCCACACAATAGCGTTAGAAATATTTTGCAACTGTTTCCCTGTGGTTGTTTGAAGACTGAAGGGTGCTCCATTTGTTATTTTGTTATTCGCTTATTTAGGTAATCGAGATCGTTGCCCTTTTTAGTTTGTTTGTAGTAACAGATGGCACCACTGCTTTTATAGTGTTGACTTATGGTTTTTATAATGCATTTAAATTGTTTTTGTAAGTTTACTTAATCTATTCCTTATGAGTAGAGTCGTGAATCAAAGGATCATGTATCGTATGTCATTGACATATATGTCACCCCAGCACTCTAATTATCTAGTTATGCAATTATTCAATGTTATACGGAAGTATTATTATGCATCTGACTTCCTTCCTGATTCTACGGTAGTATCATTGATTTCTGATTTACATAGTTTATGTTGTTTAGTAAAGTGGACACTTACCAACAGGTGGACCGTATGCACGTCCGTTTTGGCCGTAAAAGCGCTATGACTAGGATGAGTTTCTCGCCAGTTCTTCTCGGGCTTGGGTTAGGATGAATTGGCACCTAAATTCACCTAGTATGCAAGACGTTTTAAAGTGATCCTTGTGATTGTATTAAATAAAACATCATTTTACGTTGACTTTGACTTTACTCTCTGTTTGGGAATCGAAGCAGCAGCTTCTCGCTTCACCAGTGACTCGGCCGTTGCACCAGTAGGGCGATTATGGAACTCTAATTACAATCAATGTCTATCAGTTTTCATAGATTTCGGATAGACATTGATTGTAATTAGAGTTCCATAATCGCCCTACAGGTCTAGAACAAAGGAGGTTATGTGTTTCCGCAGTCTCGCAGTCGGGTAACGCATATCTCTTCCGGCCCGATTTGACCCATATTGGCACCGACACGAGACCTCCGGCTTGGAACACACGGTGACTTATCCGGGGATTATATCGTTAGATAGAGTTAATGTACGATATGAGCCAGCTTGTACAGTAGTTTTCTCTCTCGTACACATACAGCGCGAACTGACCAGTAGAAAAAATATATATAAAGAATTCGACTGCAATGTCAGTTCAGTTGGTAGTAGCTCTGCCTTCTGTACCTTGAGGGTTAGATTCCATCCCAGGCAGGCCAACGTTTGTGTGATGAAGATGGATGTTAGTTCTGTGTCTGGGTGTTATAAAGTATCATGTGTCTTTCAAAATATATAAGTATTCCATCAGTCATCTGGCTACCATAATACAAGCTATACATAGTTTGGGGCTAGATGGTATTGTGTGCATTGTCCACCCATATTTTATTATTTAGATAGATAGGTAATACGAATAGGTATTTACTTTAAACGTGTGATAACCCTTGAATTATTTAATAAATAATAAATAATAATAAATAATGCTGGACATTGCAAACAGCACCATCTAGCCACAAAGTAAGCAGAGCATGTATATACATAGGTAGAACGAGGCGCCCAAGTGCCTAGTCTTCTCCCGTAAGCTTGGGTTATCTGGGTGTGTTGACTTTTTCGTCGCTTTGACAGATGTAGTACGAGTCCTTGGAATAGCTGAAACATGGTGGCAACTCGGCTTCCAGTCAGCCTGCGACAACGGTTATTGGTAACATAACGACGGTAATAAATTAAATAGTATATATGGCGGTAGGCGACCGTTCACTTCTAGAATCATATGAATTGTAATTAATAAATTGTAATAGGTAAAACGTACTACGTATAGTAAGTACGTACGTACTAATAGGTAAACATACTAAGTATTGTAATAGATAAAGCGTACTACACTACAACTAGTAACTTGGAGTGAATTTCAAAGATACTACTGACAAACACTGTTTCACGCTTCAAGCGTATTTTTGACTGTGGGTGTCTACCCACTGGCGTCTGCCAGGCGAGCCATTGGCAGCGGCTGACTTCCTTACTAAGAGTTTATAATATAATACTGGTTTTGTAGATATTGCTGTCGTTTTGCTGCTATTATTTTGATGACCTCTGTAGCGCTGTGGCCCAAGGCCCGGTTGAGACGCAAAAGGTTGCGGGGTCGATTCACGCCGCGGGCCAAGTGTTTGTATGATCCACAAGAATTGGTCTCTGGTTTGGGTGTTTCTCTGTATAACATGTATGTATTTACAAAAGAAAAAAGAAGTATATAAGTAGTATATCAGTCATAAGTAGTATATCAGTCACCCATAACATTAGCTCTGCGTACTTTGGGGCTAAGTGATGCTGTGTGCAATGTTCGGCATTATTTATTTTGTATGGTCTCGACTCAATTAAAAATGTCATAGGGACGGTAATCGATCGATACAAAAAGAATCGCAAATTATTATAGATTAGCATTTTGTATCATATGACATAGATATAAATGTCACCTCGTCACTCTCTTATAATTGTAAAAACTTAAAATTATAAGAGAGTGACGACTCTTACCTTGCAAGGTGCATTTTAAAGGCTATTAAAGATAAAACACCTGCTACATCCGGGCTATAATAACTTAACAGATGCACTGACCATAATGCGGTTCTAGATGTTTGCAAAGGTTGCAAATTTATAACGGTTTTTTATAACGTGACCTGCAAATATTTGTCATTCAAAGATTTGTCCCGCGGCCGGAATCCAACACGCAGTTTTTTTCGTCTCAGACCCACCTGCGCCACAGAGGTCGTCAAATTGAATGCTGGTTTACAATATTTATCTAAAATAAAATAGATAATAATGATGATAATGATATCCACACCTGTAAAAAATATCCGTCGATATATCCCTAAATAGTTTTCCCCTTCACCTCGCTGACCTATTACTGAAATGACTCGCGAATATTAACAAATGCTCCCAATCCGACCGGATACAGATCGAAAGTGTGTCGTGAAATTCGAACACGGACCCCTAAAACTAACTATTCACACTATAATAAGCCTTAAACTGTTGTACTATGGTTCAGATTGGGTTGGGGTTTTTACGCTGCACTAACCCAAAATCCTGTTGGACTATTTTCGTCTAATTTGTTATCGTTATAGATTTAGGTTGGTTCAGATTGTGTCTGGAGTTTGTCTGCAATAATATTTTGGTATATTACGTACTAGTTTCTGCCTAAAGCTTTGCTCGCGTGGTACGTTAAAATGTAGCCGGTTATTTTTATGTCAAAATCCATATATATACAAAGTTCAATTAAAATTACAACCAAACATCTAAAAAACCACACAAATTTTCATAATAAATAAATAATGCCGGAGATTGCACACAGCATCATTCAGCCCAAAGTAAGCAGAGCTTGTGTTATGGGTACCACATGACTGATATACTACTTACATACTTTTTTAAAACATATATTATACATAGAAACAACCAGACCCTAGATAAATACTTGCAGTTCTTACAAAGATTTGTCTCGCGGTGGTATCGAACCCACAACATTCTGCGTTTTAGCTACTTTGGCCCACTGCGCCACAGAGGTCGTCATATTCCTTCTATAAAGAGTGCCGTCGAAACATCGTCAATTGTCGACAATTTCTTAGATTCAATTAAACCCACCTCACCAGAAGACAAAAGTTTTACCAACAGTACCTACTCTACATATTTGATATTGTACGACCTCTGTGGCGCAGTTGACTAAGGCCCGGCTGAGACGTAAAAGGTTGCGGGTTCGATTTTTACCGCGTTACAAATGTTTCTATGAACTGCAAGTATTTGTCTCGGGTGTAATTCTATATATAATATGCATGATTTAAAAAAAACGTGTTATAAGTAGTAGGTATGTCAGTCATTCCCATAACACAAGCTCTGCTTACTTTAGGGCTAGATGATGCTGAGTATAATGTCTGGAAGTTATTTATTTATTATTTATATTTATTTACTTTAGACTTTTAAAGTCGAGACCCTGGGCCCGTGAAGAACAGGAGCCTACCGCGTTTTCAAAATTATTTCTCGGCGTCTGGTCGACACATTGCGTGACTCAAGACCTGGTTCCTATCTGGCTCAGCGTATTAGCATTGCCATTCAACATGGCAATGCCGCCGTGTCTTGGGAACGCTGCTCTCTGGCAGTGATCTGGATCAGTTGAGCTATCTATAGATCGTTACGGTCCTTAGATAGCTCAACTGTTTCACATGTATTTTATATTATTATATATTATTCTGTACATTCTTATGGAATTGTTTTTTAAAAGTTATATGTTTAACTTATTATTTTTAACAAACTCCGACCCACTGTGTCATACCTACTCTGTTTATTTATCCAGGGGTCTTTGACAAATAGCTCCCCTGCTGCGATAGTTGTATGTTTGTCTGTCTCCTGCTTTTTGTCGTAACCTTATCTGAGGCATGTGTGAAGCAGAGGCATTTTATTATCTTTCTGACAAATTGGAATGTTCGTTTTTCTTCACACTGGTTCTTTGATTGAGGGTTTGATTCCCAGGAAAAACATTTAAGGGATGAATGTAGATATTCGTGCTGTGTATGGATGAAGTATCATAATGTATGTATTTAAACAAATATAAGTATTCTAATAGTCATTTAGTTTCCATAGTATAAGCTATGCTTAGTTTGGAGCTAGATGGTGCTATGTGAAACTGTCTTTGAAATGGTTATTTATTTATTTATTAACAAAGCATAAACCCTACATCCTAAAGATAATATAGTATCACTGTCTAGGTATATATGTATTTAAAAATATTTATGAAGAACAAGTAAAACATGATAATTATAGGTTAATTCTCCAAGGTCCCATCTATCTCTATACAAAAAATCATCAAAATCGGGTCAGCGGTTTAGGCATGAAAACGTGACAGACAGACAGAGTTACTTTCGCATTTATAATATTAGTAGGGATTGATGGACAAACACAATACAATGTTAACCCCAAACTAAGCATAGCTTGTATTATGGTGACCAGCTGACTGATAACATCCTTACAATAATATAATATATATTATGAATTACCCTTATTTTCAGATCCTTATCCTTATTCTTTCCTTACTATATCTTATCTTACTAATATTATAAACGCGAAAGTTTGTATGTATGTTTGTTACTCTTTCACGCAAAAACAACTGAATGAATTTTAATTAAACTTTACAATAATATAGCTTATACATCAGAATAACAGATAGGCTATAATTTATAAAGATATTGTGTGAATTGTCAAAAATATAACGATAAGTGTCAAGTAAGTCGGAAAAAAACACCTACGAGCTATTCTGGCGTGCGCAGCAAAAATCGATAAAATTACAAGTATTCTTGTCATGTATAATGGATATGTTTATCTTAAATAATCCTAAAAAAAGCCCGCGACAGCATATATCTATCTTTTATGTGTAAGCCATTATCGCCAAAATAGTGATACATATATACAATTAAAATTGATAATTTAGTTTGCATGTTACAGAGTATACAGAGGGTTACATGTAGGTAAACCTTAAATCCAAAATTTTTAAGTTATTATTTTAGAACTTTATAGAGGTCACTAGCACGTATTATCAAGCAAATCCCGATATAACTAATAATGTGCGAGCAAGAGCAAGATTAATGGCGGACAGAATTAAGGATATAGCGAAACTATAAGGGTTCTTTCTGGACTTCGAAACCCTCAAAAACGAAGCCGTAGTTCATTACCATCATCTTACTCAGTTATTCATCAGCCAGCATTGATAAAAATATTGTGAACAAACGTTACTATTTTTGTAAACAAATATAGCCTACTTTCCTTTCTAGGCCACAACCGCTGCATTGAATAAAATAAACTTTTACTGTAAGTTGTATAAAAATAAACTCGTAACATTTTATCTAGAGATTCTGCATAAAAGCGAACTTTTTAGGCTTATTACTGTTGTTCCTAAGTACTTTTTTCCTTTCAAAACATTAGTGAGTTGTACTATACATTTTGACGGGTTTTATTCACGTATTATTTGGTCGATGGAGGTACCGACACTGTTTCGTTTCATCTAGAGAATCTTCATCAGGGTGAGTTTGATCCGCGGTCCGTGAGTTGCCGCGAGCGTTCACGGTTCGCACAACCGTGTGTGCGACCCGTGTGGCAACTAGCGATTCTCTAGAAGATTCTCTAAATGAATCAAAACAGTGTTGGTGCCTCCATCGACAAAATAATAGGTACATCAGTAAAGCCCGTGTTTGTCAACATTATAAATAAATAAATTATTACGGACATTTCACACAGCATCATGTCACCCTCGAAGTAATCATTGCTTGCGTTATGGCTACCAATATGACTGATATACTATATTATACTACTTTTTATATTTTTTGTTTACATACTACATAATCTACATAGAAACACCCAGCCCCGAGACAAATACTTGCAGATCATACATACAATTGTCCCACGTCGGGAATCGAACCCGCAACATCAAGCGTCTCAGCCGTGCCTTGGCCTACTGCGCCACAAAGGTTTTATAATATAAGGTAGTTAGGTAATTGTTTTTTTTTCTTGTATCATAAAATCGAGTTAGAAAGAATAAAAATGTAGGAACAACAGGAATAAGCCCTTTTTTACCTGCGTCAGATATGGTGCTATTTGTTTTTTGCTGTATACAAACATTTGCTTTGCTAAATAGACTCTTCCATGTCTAACAAACAAAGCGGAGAATTTTTGCTGGTAAATGTCGTAAAAGAGGTATTTTTAAACGAGGTACCTGAGTTTAATTATGCCAATATGCAATTGTTATCAGCACTACTGCAAGTATTGAGATTGTTTTTTTTAACATAAACATCAAGCAGAAAATCCGAGCCGAATCATGGTCAAAATCAGAAATATTTTTATTCAATACAATCACAAGGATTACTTTGAAACGTCTTAAATACTCAGTGAATTGAAGTGCCAATCCCTCCCAACACACGTCCTAGAATTGTCAAAAATATCGTCCTGATCAAAATATTTTTTTTTATAAATCATTATCGTGTTAGTTACACCATTTAAAACTCGAGAACAGCTGGACCATTTTTCATGATTTTTGATTTATTGGATTTGTCTCCGCACCGAATAATATAACTATTAAAACATTTAAACATTTTCAAAATTAATAATTTGAAGTTGTTGAGTTCAGTTTGATACAACCTTTGACGACGTTCGGTTCGTTTGGTAATGACAGTTTATTGTGATATATAATATTTATCATTATAAACGCCCGAAAGAAGTCGTCAACGGGAGAGCTAGTATTATAAACTTAACATTGTATATAAAACATTTTAACAAAGAATTCAACCGCCAAAAAAACTGAAAAGCAAAATATAATATACCTTTTTTATTTAACCTTAATAACTAAGTTCTTAAACTAATGTAAGTATATCTAAGTTATTTTGAGTCGCACCTATGTCCGTCTCCAAGATACAATGGCGGATACAATTTTAAACGCAATTTTAAACAAGATACAATTTTAAACGCTCGCGGCATCTCACGGGCCGCGGATCAAACTCACCCTGAAGAGGAATCTCTAGATGAATCGAAACAGCGCTGTCTTTTAGCGCGGTACGCATATTTTAAGATGAGGTAAAACCTCTGGATTCGCGACACCTTTACCGTTTGGGGCGAGACGCAGCCGGCTGCCGCGCTCGCCCCATTTGATTATAAACCTTAATTCACATGTTTACAGTCTACTTTTGTATGGAGAAGTTTAATGAGTTAGGTTCTTTGATATATTATCTACATTCTGAACAAAAAATATTGCATCATCTGTGTTCGTTCACTATTTGATTGGCAGTCGCCATAATTACTGATTTTGAAGTGATTTATTACTAAACTCTAACGCGATAAAATAAGTTTTCACTTCTGTCGGCACTCCCGGAGTGCAACCCGATTTTTTTTGTGTATCCTCTTTGTGTACAATAAAGTGTTTCTATTAATCTTTCGATCTATTTGTATTTGTATTTGTACCAGCTTCATTCAATCAGTCATGGTCTGTAAGTTTTAGAATCAGAGAGTGCAAAGTATGCACTAGATCTAGTTATCTAGTTATCTAGCAAACACAAAACTACTCTTAGTAGGTTAATGAGTGTGATTACATTCAACGTGCTAATTTCCATGAAATACTCTGAATGTTAAGGAAACATCAAGATTTGCATGTATGATATCATTTTCTCGAAAACTGCCTACGCATTTTCTTAATCGTTGGTACGTTTAACAGATAATTTCTAGATCAAATTTTAATTTGAATTTTTTTATTCAATACAATCGCATGAATCACTTAGAAACTTTTAACATACTAGGTGAATTTAGGTGCCAATTCCTCCTAACCTAAGCCAGAGAAGAATTGACAAGAAACTTGTGTAGTCCAAGCGCTTTTTTACATGATCCTTCTTTTAACTACGAAAAACGAATACAAGAGAGTTTATACATTTCAAATGTGTCGGTTAACTGCCTGCGCTTTTTTGTGTGATCCTTCTTATAACTAGTTTTATAGAAAAAACGGCGATGGCTCAGCGTGTTCTCTATTGCTAGGTTATACCTAAATCTAACTCCTTAATTTCTAAATAAAATATTTTAATTCCATTTTGATAAATTTTGTACACAAGGAAAAGTTACACTTTTACTTTTAAATAAATGAAATACCTTGATTATGTAGCTTACAAACAATGTATAGCCTCATGATGCTCTGCCCTCTGACCGTTAACTGACACATTTATTCCGCCAATCTATTCCCAAAGAGTTAGATACGATGCAGACGCATGCACCTCCCTCCCGCCCGCAATTGATGCGCCATGCAAAGACATGCAACCTCCAAAAGAAATACGACACGTGTTTCGCCTCTCCACGAGGCATCCTCAGGAACACTTGACTCACTCCGCACCCCGACGAAAAAACACTCTGCTCTGCAGACTTGTTGTTTCGACAAACGTCAGTTTCCTAATGGATTTTCGCAAAGTCACGCCTGAATCAATTATCTACATTTAAAATGTGTAAACTACTATAATCTTGTATTAGTTTTTCGTTGTTAAGCTGGGCATAAAATGGATCCTCTGCATTACCCCTACCGGCGCGGCGGCACTCTGCGAGTAAGTGTCGTCTATACAACCAGCAGGATCATGAGATGGGATCTCCTTTGCCGACGTCCCGCCGTCCGGTACACGCAGTTTCCTTTAGATTCTTGTGGGACCGAGCGGTGCACTGGGTAGTTGGAGTGAGGACTCCCGGCTATCCGTTCGCGGGCTCGGCGAAGGCGGCAGTAACATGTGTGACGTGTTCTGCCGTCAGCACTGGGCGGGTGCGCGGGGTTGGTTGCCACTCCTGGGATGGGCTGCGGCTGCAGCACTTTGCGAGGGGCACCGGTGCGTTCCTATGGAGATCCCGGAGCCCCTTGACATACAATGAGGCTGGTCAACGGGGAGTTTTAGTGAGTGTTCTGTCGTTTTTTTAGACAGCCAACCTTACATATTCCATTTGCACACCTCAGTGCATTGGAAATCTGGTAGGAAGCAGATTTCTCTTCGTCAAAAAAAAAATGTATAAGATGGATTATACAAAAAAGCGCTAGGACCAGAATGAATTTCTTGCCAGTACTTCTCAGGCTTGGGTTAGGAGGAATGGGCACCTAAATTCAACTAGTATGTAAGACGTTTCAAAATGATCCTTGTGATTGTATTGAATAAAAATATATTTAACTTTGACTTTGACCTATTTGACTCACTAGGCAAATACCTTATAATAATTACCTACATACAACAGTCATCATCAAGAGCTTCTTATATAACATTAGATATTTTATGATAATCTTAATTATTTTGTCAACAATGTTTCTAAGTAGGTACGTTTCCTACCTACCTACATACGCCTATATACATACATAATAGTTACTCGCGTGTTTCTGCAGATTAAAATAATAGCGATGCTAAGCTAAATAGGTAGTTGTAAGTACCTTGTACTTTCTAACGTATCTACTAACGTATAAGTATATATTTACTAGCTGGTGCCCGCGACTTCGTCTGCGCAGGATAAGTACTTCGTGTAATTCTAACGGTTTATACAGTGCACGCCAGAATAGCTCGCAGGTGGCAGATTTTTTTTTACTTAACACTTATCGTTATATATTGGATAATTCACAAAATATCTTTATAAATTATAGCATGTGTGTTATTCTGATGTACAAGCTATATTATTGTAAAGTTTCATTAAAATCCATTCAGTAGTTTTTGCGTGAAAGAGTAACAAACATACAAACAAACTTTCGCATTTATAATATTTGTAGGAAGTAGGATATTCACGGCTTGTGTGATATTCACACAAGCCGTAAATTGTGTTTGCATATCTTTTTAAACGGCTCAACTTTTTCTGGTAATAATAATATATAATAATAATGCCGGACATTTCACACACCATCGTCTGGCCCCAAAGTAATCAAAGTGCTTGGGTTGGGTACCACATGACTGATATACTACTTTTATAAATACATACAAATTTTATATAGATACATTTAGACCCGTGACAAATACTTTGAGATCATACAAACATCCTTACTTCTACCCGCACCTTCTACATCTCAGCCGGGTCTTGGCCCCACTATGCCACAGAAGTCGTCATTGTATTATTATTATTATATACATTGCTGTAATTATTTTAAAATGAACTTAAAAACTGTCAAAATTGTGACAGATTGTAAATAAATAAGCTTAAGTTCTTCTTCTTCTCTAATGGCATGTGTCATATGATGACAATTTTGCCAATGTCAAGTGTTTAGATTGTTTATAGTAAGACGTCACAAAGTCGTATGTTGTCGTTCATCGTTTGTTATTTTATAAAAATTGGTGTCCCTTTATTAACCGACTTTATCAAAAAGGAGGAGGTTCTCAATTCGTCGGAATCATTTTTTTATGTATGTTCACCGATTACTCGAAAACGGCTGAACCGATTTTGAAAATATTTTTTTTGTTTGAAAGGGTGGGTTCACAGGTGGTCATGTACTTTGATACCTCGCTGTCTCATTGGAGCGGTGCGTTTATTTGGCCTACCCATATTATATATATGTATACAAAATACATCTACTTTCCACTAAAAATGTATTATAAATTACATTAAATGAAGTCGGTTTCTTTTTAGTTTTTAAAACGTAATTATAAACATTGAGCAAAGCTTCTGCTTGAATCACGAAGATACACAAAACTTTCATTCCAATTATTCACACCCGAGCTTTATTTGAAGGAAATCACCAAAACTACAAATAAAATCCGTTATAGGTAAGAATATATAATATAAGAATACAATGTTTACTCGGCAGAACGGCCAAAATGTAATCTAGGGTTTAATTATCAGGTTGGTGAAACGTCACGTCACGTCAACACGTATTTCTGGAAACGATAAAGCCGTCAAAAGGATGATCATTTTATCTTCCGCGCGGGGTCTAAGGTCCCCAATCAATTTAGCTACTTAGAACGCAAGCCCAATTCTGAGATAAAATCGTTAATACTTTTTGCCACTTAGAATGCGTCAGATTAAACACAAGGTACGTGCTTGCCGGCATGTGACTAGTCACGTAGATAAGGCCTGCAGCCAAATATAGTTTCGTGTTTTCTGTATATGTTTAGTTTTTGTGGGTTTTTGTGTCAAGATATCACTGACCATAAATGGATTCACATAAAAATAACTAAAATAAAGTCAAGTAGTTTCAGTATGTTTGTACTTCTTACAGTGTCAATAGTTGTTTCAAACCAGTGTGGTGAAAGGAACACGTCTTTTAACTTTTTAACCGATTTCAAAAAAGGAGGAGGTTCTCAATTCGACTGTATTTTTTTATGTTTGTTACATCAGAACTTTCGACTGGGTGAACCTTCGATCAAAAGATTGAAGGGGTGAACCGATTTTGATGATTCTTCTTTTATTTGATAGCTGGTGCTTCCCATGTGGTACCATTTAAATTTAGTCCAGTTCCGGGTAGTTTAGTTCCGTCCAGGCATCCATGAGAAAACCATATAAGTCTTAAATTTGCATTAAGTGTGTGCGCGACAAATATACGAATAACTCAATATCACGCCAACCGATTTCTGATTCTTTTTAAACCGACTTCAATTTTTTTTATATTCATTGAAGTATTTTGTCTTTTTAACTGACTTTTTTTTATATTTGTTCAACGATTACTCGAAAACAGCTGAACCGATTTGGAAAATTCTTTTTTTGTTTGAAAGGGCATACTTCACAGGTGATCCCATATAAATTTTATCAAAATCAGTCGAGCTGAAAAATCAACGAAAATCTAATAATTGTATACTTACCTACATCGATGATGTTTTCATGTACTTCGATACCTCGCTGTCTCTCAAAATCAGTCGAGCTGAAAAATCAACGAAAATCTAATAATTGTATACTTACCTACATCGATGATGTTTTCATGTACTTCGATACCTCGCTGTCTCATTGGAGCGGTGCGTTTATTTGGCCTACCCATATTATATATATTTTGTATATACATCTACTTTACATCTACATTCCACTAAAAATGTATTATAGGCTCAAATTTCATTCAATGAAGTCGGTTTCTTTTTAGTTTTTAAAACGTAGTTAATATGTTCTACAACATGCCGGTTTCCTCACGATGTTTTCTTTCATTTGTACCATTGGTGCATTACAGGATTCGAACTCTCTATCTTAAAATCGGAAGGCGGGACCAGTACCGCTAGACCTCTTCTCTCGTTTGTTCTAATTTTCTGTTGGAACAGAATTAGCTTCAGTGATGCATATAGGTCTTCTCCTTCTTAATTAATAGCATGTCATAATATTGTCAATTTTGCCAAAGTCAAGTGTTTATTATTTATAGTATGATGTTATATAAAACGGTGTCTACAACACAAAGCATTTATACCAATTATTTACACCCGAATCAATAACTCTAGCTCTATTTAAATAAAAACACCAAAACTAAATACAAAACGGAACTAACTCGAGAAAATAAATAATAGAAGAAATAAATAATATGAATAATATAAGAACGTAATGTTTGCTTCCGAAGACGGACCAAAACAATCCGTATTTAGACGTATTTGGACTATGCAAAGGCCTTGGATAATGTCATTATCTGTCGGTCACACATCGACGGGAAACCACGTCACGAGTACCATAAAAATAAAGCACATTCACCAAATTTAATATAATAATAATAGTTTAAAAAATTTGTGCCATTAGTGTCTTCGACATCGAGTAAACTCCGTTTTTTATCCTAAGAATAGCATATTCTATTTCGATTCAAAATACATTTGGACAAGTGTGAAACAGCCAGAATTTCGTCGACAATCATTAAAAAAAAATTGTGAACAATCCACACAAGACCCTAGGTTCAAACTAAGCATAGAAAGAAAGAAAATACAGTTATTTACGACAGTAGTAGTGTAGACAGTTAACAAAGATGAGAGATACAGACAGGAAAATATATTTATGTATATACTCATTTAAAAAAGAAAACAACTTAACTAAAACTACAAAATTAGTATAATTGTAAAATTTGTAAAATTTGTAGATGTCGTCGACTTAACTTATATATAAATACCTACTTAACGCAGTAATTTCTCAAGTAAAGAGTGGTCTTGCATTATGTGTTTAGTGAGTTTATATTTAAATGCGATAAATAGGTGTACATTTTTTAGTGTGTAGATTATTGTAAAGCTTTAACCAACAAATTCGGCATTAGAATTCTTCAAGCTAATTCTAATTTAGATTCGATTCTCATTCGTTTCCATTGTAATAGAACCGATGAATATCTTTCGTCCGAAGGTGCGTGTGCGCCGAAAATGTTTCTTAGAATCTAATAGGCGTTGGGGAATACCAGATGTTTTGGGTACTACTGCGAATAGCTGCCAGATATTTTGGCGCAGCTCCAAAAGAGATTTTACGTAGTTTTATTTCATTATAAGTTTTATACATACTAAATCGTGAGTTGATTACTTTTGTACTGTGTATTAATTTATACTATATCTGAGTGTTTTTCTCTGTATAATAATGTATGTACTAGTGGTCGCCCACTGGCCGAAATACGACCATAATTAATTAATTATTAATGTATTATTAATTATGGTAAAGTCGGTTTACGGACGACAATTTTACAGGATAATGTCATAAGAAAACATTGATGAACCGATCGTGCCTCTTTATCGCTTGTTCCGCGCTCTCGCTTGCACGCTCGGTTCAGGCGGAACGTTACCATCAGTCATGCTTCGTGCGTTCAGCTGGCGTTCATCGATTTATAAGACGTTATCACGTCAAAAAATACAGTAATTTTATTCACTGATATGGTGCTGATACTGGTTTGGTTCAAACTGAAAATCAGCGCTACTTCCGTGCCTGGCCAAAATGATTCAATCTCAGCATGTGCTACACATGCTGAGATTGAACCTTTTTGGCCACACTAAAATGTTGATTGATTTGCGTGAAGGGCAAATTTTTACGCATGGTTGTTGAAGTAAAAACTTATTTTAGCGCGGTACGCATATTTTTAGATGAGGTAAAACCTCTGGACTCGCGACACCGTTACCGAGACTCAGGGCTGCCGCGCTCGCCCCATTTGATTATAAACCTTAATTCACATGTTTACAGTCTACTTATCTATGAGAAGTTTACTGAGTTAGGTTCTTTGATATATTATCTACATTCTGAACAAAAAAAATAATAGAATATTTAATGTATTTTAAAGTTTCTAATAACTAACAAAATACAATTAATACATAAAATGCAATTCATAACCCAATAACCCAATAACCCTAGTACCCATTTAAAAAAGGTCTAACGCGCCAAAATAAGTTTTCACTTCTGTCGGCACTCCCGGAGTTTTTTTTTGTTTGTTTCTGTGTGTTTGTATAAAATTTCCCTTGGGGCCTATTTTAAGTCTTTTTTCCGCTCATGTGTTCTCTTCTGTTTTGTGTGTGTGCTTTATAAATGTTTTTCTTTTTTTCCTAATAACATTAGATAACATGTAGCTTTAGGTTAAACAACATTTAAAATCAGTTAAGTAGTTTTTGAGTTTATCCATTAAAACAAAAAGACAAAAAATAAAATATTTTCTCTTTTTATTAAGAAGATGATGAACTTCAAGACTTCTTTAAATACCATTTGAGGCCAACAAAATACAACCAAATTGAGAATCTCCTCCTTTTTTGAAGTCGGTTAAAAAAGTTGTTAATTTATGCTTTTTAGTACTGTATGTATAATTTATTTTCATTCGTAAACGAAACTGGAAGGTCACAGAAAAGCGAAATACTATCGAAATTTCGTTTACTTGGATGACATACATGCTCTCGAGTGTATTTTTCCAGCTATCTTGATATAAGAACGAAATTACTGAACCGATTTGAATGAAATTTCTATGGGACCATGCGGGATTTGAATTGCATTTTTGTTTAAAAATATTTTTTCTAATGGCTTATTAAATTATGAGGTAATAAACATAAAAAAAAAACCGAATTGAGGACTTCTACCTTATTTTTAAGTCGATAAAAAGTTCATAATACGAGATACAGATGTGTGATTGACTCCCTTATTGCTCCCCGTTGAGTCAGTATTGTTTTTAAGACTCCCTAGGTGGCCTGTTTTTGTTGAAACTAGCCAGACCTCTTGTCTCCAGTAAGAGGAAAATCAAATAAATAAATAAATAATGCCGGACATTTTACATCATCTGGCTCCAAAGTAAGCAGAGCTTGTGTTATACCACATGACCGATATAGGTACTTACTTTCTTACACTTCCTTTTTTTTTATATACACAATATTACATAGAAACAACCATACTCCGAGAGAAATACTTGCAGATCATACAAACATTTGTCTCGCGGCGGGAATCGAACCCGCAACCCTCTGCGTCTCAGCCGGTCATTGGTCCACAGCTTCACAAAGGTTATCAATAATATACGATAATATAATACATAAGATGTTGGGCTATTGTTTTATGGTTTAAAACTATCTATAGATAGGTCAACTGATGCATATAACTGCCAGAGGTCAGCGTTCCCTGACACTAGTTTTTAGTAAGTAAGTAAGCAGAGCTTGTGTTATGGGTACCACATGACTGATATACTACTTATATACTTTTTTTTTTGTAAATACATACATATTATACATAGAAACACCCAGAAGAATAGCATATTCTATTTCGATTCAAAATACATTTGGACAAGTGTGAAACAGCCAGAATTTCGTCGACAATCATTAAAAAAAAATTGTGAACAATCCACACAAGACCCTAGGTTCAAACTAAGCATAGAAAGAAAGAAAATACAGTTATTTACGACAGTAGTAGTGTAGACAGTTAACAAAGATGAGAGATACAGACAGGAAAATATATTTATGTATATACTCATTTAAAAAAGAAAACAACTTAACTAAAACTACAAAATTAGTATAATTGTAAAATTTGTAAAATTTGTAGATGTCGTCGACTTAACTTATATATAAATACCTACTTAACGCAGTAATTTCTCAAGTAAAGAGTGGTCTTGCATTATGTGTTTAGTGAGTTTATATTTAAATGCGATAAATAGGTGTACATTTTTTAGTGTGTAGATTATTGTAAAGCTTTAACCAACAAATTCGGCATTAGAATTCTTCAAGCTAATTCTAATTTAGATTCGATTCTCATTCGTTTCCATTGTAATAGAACCGATGAATATCTTTCGTCCGAAGGTGCGTGTGCGCCGAAAATGTTTCTTAGAATCTAATAGGCGTTGGGGAATACCAGATGTTTTGGGTACTACTGCGAATAGCTGCCAGATATTTTGGCGCAGCTCCAAAAGAGATTTTACGTAGTTTTATTTCATTATAAGTTTTATACATACTAAATCGTGAGTTGATTACTTTTGTACTGTGTATTAATTTATACTATATCTGAGTGTTTTTCTCTGTATAATAATGTATGTACTAGTGGTCGCCCACTGGCCGAAATACGACCATAATTAATTAATTATTAATGTATTATTAATTATGGTAAAGTCGGTTTACGGACGACAATTTTACAGGATAATGTCATAAGAAAACATTGATGAACCGATCGTGCCTCTTTATCGCTTGTTCCGCGCTCTCGCTTGCACGCTCGGTTCAGGCGGAACGTTACCATCAGTCATGCTTCGTGCGTTCAGCTGGCGTTCATCGATTTATAAGACGTTATCACGTCAAAAAATACAGTAATTTTATTCACTGATATGGTGCTGATACTGGTTTGGTTCAAACTGAAAATCAGCGCTACTTCCGTGCCTGGCCAAAATGATTCAATCTCAGCATGTGCTACACATGCTGAGATTGAACATGCTGAGATTGAAATTACTGAACCGATTTGAATGAAATTTCTATGGGACCATGCGGGATTTGAATTGCATTTTTGTTTAAAAATATTTTTTCTAATGGCTTATTAAATTATGAGGTAATAAACATAAAAAAAAAACCGAATTGAGGACTTCTACCTTATTTTTAAGTCGATAAAAAGTTCATAATACGAGATACAGATGTGTGATTGACTCCCTTATTGCTCCCCGTTGAGTCAGTATTGTTTTTAAGACTCCCTAGGTGGCCTGTTTTTGTTGAAACTAGCCAGACCTCTTGTCTCCAGTAAGAGGAAAATCAAATAAATAAATAAATAATGCCGGACATTTTACATCATCTGGCTCCAAAGTAAGCAGAGCTTGTGTTATACCACATGACCGATATAGGTACTTACTTTCTTACACTTCCTTTTTTTTTATATACACAATATTACATAGAAACAACCATACTCCGAGAGAAATACTTGCAGATCATACAAACATTTGTCTCGCGGCGGGAATCGAACCCGCAACCCTCTGCGTCTCAGCCGGTCATTGGTCCACAGCTTCACAAAGGTTATCAATAATATACGATAATATAATACATAAGATGTTGGGCTATTGTTTTATGGTTTAAAACTATCTATAGATAGGTCAACTGATGCATATAACTGCCAGAGGTCAGCGTTCCCTGACACTAGTTTTTAGTAAGTAAGTAAGCAGAGCTTGTGTTATGGGTACCACATGACTGATATACTACTTATATACTTTTTTTTTTGTAAATACATACATATTATACATAGAAACACCCAGACCCGAGACAAATACTTGCAGATCATACAAACATTTGTCCCGTAGCGGGAATCGAACCCGCAACCTTCTGCGTCTCAGCCAGACCTTAGCCCACTGCGCCACAGAGGTCGTCAACTAGTGGCATTACCACGTTGAATGGCAATGCTAATACGCTGAGCCAGATAGGAGCCTGCTTCTGTGTCACGCAATGTTTCTACCAGACACCCTGAAATAACTTTGAAAATATTATCTAACTAATATTATAAATGCGAAAGTAACTGTCTGTTTGTTACGTTCTCACGCCTAAACCGCTGAACCGATTTTAATGAATTTTCGTATAGAGATAAACGAGACTTTGGAGAAGGACATTGGCTACTTTTTATGTAGGTACCATGCGTGCAAAGCCGCGTGCAGCTAGTTATTTATAAATACACTAGCTGACCCATACGTTGAACCCATATACGCTAACCTCTAAAATTATCAGTGTTTCTCTACTATATTAAGTATGTATTATACATATAAACCTGCCTCTTGAATCACTCGATCTATTAAAAAAAACCGCATCAAAATCCATTGCGTAGTTTAGAAGATCTAAGCATACATAGGGACAGACAGACAGCGGGAGGCGACTTTGTTTTATACTATGTAATGATGCGAAAGTAACTATCTGTCTGTTAGTTACGTTTTCACGCCTAAACCGCTGAACCGATTTTAATGAATTTTGGTATAGAGATATATGAGACTTTGTAGAAGGACAGTGGCTATTTTTTATGTAGGTACCACGGGTGCAAAGCCGCGTGCAGCAACTAGTTATTTATAAACACATTTAATTCAAGATTCTCACGACAAGTATTGTAAAATTTGCAGAGATTTATGTATAAGCACTTAATAATAAATTCTCATAACAAGTTACTTTCACACTGTTATTAAATTAGGTAATAAAATAAACTTTACGGGCCATTACTAGCACTTTAGCATTGTATTAAGTGAAAAAGGTGATCAACATAAAACTTAACGTGCTGTCACTAATTTGAAATAATTTAAGTTGGATTTATAAACGTGAAAGTCAATTTGGCAGATTCAACTGAGGCAAGACCACACATTTCGTTTCGCGTGTCCAAATGAGGACTGACGTCTTAATTTAGTGAAGTGCGCGATTATAACGATACTTTTCAGAAAATGTGTTATTTAGGCATTATTATAAACATTAGGTGACCCAAGAGCAGGCGCCTACAATTCACGTGCTAATGTCGCTAATGTCTAGGGGACGCTGACCTCTGGTAGTGAACTGGATTAGTTGAGCTATCTATAGATCGTTTTAAACGCTCAACTGTTTTACATGTATTTTATATTACTGTATATTATTTTGTACATTTCGCTACTTCTTTCATTGAATTTATGTTTTTTAGTAAAAAAGAGACTAACAGTCGATTAATAATAAAAAAATGATTGAATCTTTTTGTTAAATGAATTTGACAAAAACATTTTTTTTTGTGAAATAATTACAGAAATGAACAGAATTATATGTAAAATATAAAATACATGTAAAATAGTTGAGCTATCTAAGTACCGTTTGAAACGATCTATAGATAGCTCAACTGATCCAAATCACTGCCAGAGGGCAGCGTTCCCAAGACACTGGCGGGACTGCCACGATGAATAGCATTGCTAATACGCTGGGCCAGATAGGAGCCAGCTATTGGGTCAAAAGGCAAAAGGCTCAAATATGTACGCCATATCAACACCAGCATATATGTGTCTTTTGAGGTCCTCGGCACATTCAGCCGCCGCACCAGCTCTGTAAATAAATGCTTGACTAAATTGTTTTGGTGTTTTTTTGATATTTGATATATTTTTAGTTTTTGAAAATAAATACATTTATAAACCTACTTAACGAATTATTCTGTTTCTTTTTCAGACCTGAAGCCTTTTTGAATAACTATTTTTATTGGTTTATGATATACATTATATTTAATTAGTAATTCACTTATTTATCACGTGGTACTTTTATTTATTCCCGACGTTTCGATTATATTACAATAATCGAGGTCGCGGGCTAACTGTCAATATAAAATATGAATTCGGGTCGTGAAAGTTAAAAAAATAAGATAATAATTTATTAATAGAATTTGTGTAGGTACAAAATAGTACAAAATAGCTTAAAATTCAATAAAAATGTCTGTCTGTATCTATATCCTGGTTACCTATAAGTAAACAAAAAAAATCTGATCCTGGGGTCTAGCTGTTTCAGTTTAATTTGAATATGGCTACGTGCTTTGCCAATAGCATAACTAAATTCAGAATTCAAAAAAATTGTGGTAATTTCCAAAAATGTTATCGATAAAACCTTGAACATGCAATCCCTACATTCGGCTTTCTTTAAAATTACACAGCCTCACCGACCATTACTAATTTGACTTAATGGTTAAATTATTGTATATTTTTACATGTAAACTGCAAGATAGGTGTGAGCCGGGTATTATGTGTGTAAATTAAGACCACCTACATAGTAAAATGCAAATTTGATTCAGTGATATTATTCGAGGAAAAAAACATTTATTGTCAATCTCCTTAATGCCAGCTACTAAAACTTATTCTAGATATAAAAGGCGATGTATGTTCCCTCCGAAACGGCTGGAAACGTTTATATACATTTGATATGTATATATTAACTCTCTTGTATTCGTTTTTCGTAAAGGTAGTTATTAGATGGATCATGTAAAAAAGCGCTAGGACCAGGACGAGTTTCTTGCCAATTCTTCTCGGGCTTGGGTTAGGAGGAATTGATACCTAAATTCACCTAGTATGTAAGACGTTTCAAAGTGATCCTTGTGATTGTATTGAATAAAATATCGAAGTTGAATTTTTTAGGAAATTTTTTTGAGATTGGCCTAGCGGGTGATCCTGTGAAGTTTGGTAGCGTTCGGATGAAAAGAACTTTTTTTGCATCAATCAAATTTAGTATGGATATAGATTGTATCTTAGGAACGGACATAGGCTACTTTTTATGTATGTGTGCGTCGTCGCGGGCAGAAGCTAGTTAAATATAAATACTGGTGGACGTTTCACACAGTATCATCTGGCAGATATTAACACTAGGTATATTTGTGTGGAGTGGTGGCCAAGGGATGCTCAACGGCCAAGAGGCAGACCACCCGCCCGATGGTCGAACGATATAGACAGCGTTGTCGGGAACCACTGGATGAGACTTGCTAGGGACCGGAAAGAGTGGCATAATAAAGAGGAGGCCTATACCCAGCAGTGGGTGCAATCGGGCTAAAATGATGATGATGATGATGATATTTGTGTTGCAGAAGAGGGCTGTTCGTGCAATTTATAACATGGACTCCAGAGAATCACTTAGAAATAAATTTAAAGAAATAAATATCATGACAGTACCTTGTCAGTATATATACGAACATCTAATGTACAATTAAAGAGTAAAAAGAAAAAAAAGATTCTGACGGATTGAGAACCTTCTCCTTTTTTGAAGTCGGTTAAAACATTTTTGACTTTTGACTTTTGAGCCCCAAAGTAAGCAGAGCTTTTGTTATGTTATGGGTACCACATAACTGATATAAATATTACATAAACTTTCATTTATTTAGTAAATACATACGTATTATACTTAGAAAAACCCCCAGACCCGTGACAAATACTTGCAGATAGTCCGAGAATTCGTCTCGCTTCTTTACTCCTTACTTCCCCTATCTCTATCCAAACGTCACTTGAGTTGAGTCTTTCATAGTTTAAATAAAGCTATCCCGAGCTATCCCAAAGCTTTTAACATTTTCTCTTTATCACGTTATTCTGACAGAAGATAGCTTTGATGACGCGCCGGTGATAAGGTTTAGGGTTCCACGGGCACAGAGATAATCCCAACATAATGTATCAAGTTGAGGGGGACTACTGTGAAAGCTTTGGAACTCATCGCCATTATTGGTACCTATAATTACGTTTTAAGAACTAACAATAAAACCGACCTTATTATATATAAAAAAAATACAACCGAATTGAAAACCTCCTCCTTTTTTTTTAACACGGTTTAAAAAGTTTTTATTTTACGCGTATTCTTTATTAATATATTAAGTTTTAGTTGTAATTCTGTTATTGAATATACTACCATTTAATATTATATCATTTAGTTTAACGAAGCTTGTTTTGGAACATTGTCCTTCCTTGCTAGAGAGGAGGGCGTTGACTCTGCCACACAGTTTCTAACTTTTGCAGTTGTCAACGTTTTCACTCGTTTCTTTTGTGTTACATGTGTTAAAGGTTCCAAATATTTTTTGAATTTTGAATTTAGAAGTTTTTGAACATGAGGCCATGCGTTCTTATGCAGGCGCGGTCGGTTTCGTTGGACGCACGTTTAGAGATCTTTTGCAGTAGTCCCTTATCTAGTGTGCAGTAAGTTTAAATGGAGGTACTAGGGGCCTGAAGGGACGCTATAAAAACCAGTAAGGCTTCGAAGGTCGGCCTTAATCCATAAAAAATAGGGAAGATGGTCGTAAACGAACTAGTCCTAGTAATACTTGCAATAAACAAGATATATTTTTTTCATGTCCTGTTTTCAGAGCCATAGATTATACATTTATTTACAGAAATAATTACAGTTATATACATAATAATATACAATAATATAAAATACATGTGAAACAGTTGAGCTATCTAAGGATCTATAGATAGCTCAACTGATCCAAATCACTGCCACGTTGTATGGCAATGTTAATACGCTGAGCCAGCTAGGAGCCAGCCATAGATTATAACTAAGTCTATATCAGTAAATATACTTGAGGACCTCTGTGGCTCAGTGGGCAAATGACAAATGTTTGTAATGATTTGCAAATATTTATCTCGGCTCTGGGCGATTTTCTATGTATAATCTTATGTATGTATTTATAAAAAAAGAGTGTATCAGGTGGTTGAAATTAAATGATTTTTGTCTGACATCGTCTGACATCTTTAAAAATATAATAATTACGTTTTAAAAACTAATAAATAATAGTTTAAAAAAACTAAAAAACACGCTTTATATAGAAAACCAAACTAAAAAATAGAAAATAAATTTAAATATATGTAAGAAAGAAAAACATGTTTTATTTAAAAAAAGCGTGGGGTGCATGGTGTCAATAGTTATAAACATTTCATTGACAGATATGAGAAGAAGGATTATCATTTCGATAATATCTTAAAAAGCACCCCACGCTTTTTTTTAAATAAAACATTTTTTTCTTACTTACATTTATTAAAATTTATTTTCAATTTTTAGTTTGGTTTTATATATAAAGCGTGTTTTTTAGTTTTTTTAAACTATTATTTATTTTCTACTTTTTAGTTTTAGGATAATCGGATATATTTTTTTTTTGAATTTTTATTTGCATTGTCAAAATTGCGTCCTAAGGAGTCGGTTACAAACATACATACAAGTGAAGCTAATATAAAGCGTATAAAAAGAAAACCGACTTCATTTATATAAACATACGAAAGATCCATTACATATTTTGATGACATATTTTTTTAGCTAGTAAGATTTAAAAACCAAACTACTGAACCGATTTTGATGAAATTTCTATGGGACCACTCAGAAAGTTCTATGGGACCACTCATATCCTTTCACATAAAAAAAAACAAATCGGTTCATATAACGGAGGTGTCTTCCTGAGGATCACAGACCTGAGTATGTTTGTTTTGTATTTTGAATAAAAGTGAGGGAATTATGACACTCCAGTCTTCTTCTTCTCTAATGGCATGTGTCGTATGATGACAGCTTTGCTAATGTCAAGTGTTTAGATTGTTTATAGTAAGACGTCACAAAGTCGTATGTTGTTGTTCGTCGTTTGTTATTTTATAAAAATTGGTGTCTCTTTATAAAATACTAGCTGCTGTCCGCAGCTACGCGTGGTACCTAAATAAAAAGTAGCCTACTCCAAAGTCCCATCTATCTCTATATCAAAATTTATCGAAATCGGTTCAGCGGTATAGGTGTGAGAACGTAACAAACAGACAGACAAAGTTACTTTCACACTTATAATATTACTAGCGACCCGCCCCGGCTTCGCACGGGTGCAATGCTGATACTAACTATACTACAGAATGTTTATCCCTAAGAGATAGCCATATACCACCGCGGACTTTTTTGTAGACCTTTTGAGGGTGTACAATACTGTAGTTTATTATTTTGATCTATCTCGTAGGGTTCAGACAGCGTTTGCAATGTAAGCGCAAAAATATGAGTTTATTTACGACACCACATTGGAAACATCTAAAATTATCAGTGTTTATCTACTATATTATGCATGTATTATACATATAAACATTCCTCTTGAATCACTCTATCTATTAGAAAAATCAGTTTAAAAATCAGTTGCGTAGTTTTAAAGATCTAAGCATACATACATACAGTGGAAAGCGACTTTGTTTTGTACTATGTGATGATAAAAATTGGTGTCTCTTTATAAAACTACTATCTGCTGGCCGCGGCTACGCGTGGTACTTACATAAAAAGTACCCTTCTCCAAAGTCCCATCTATCTCTATATCAAAATTCATTGAAATCGGTTCAGCGGTTTAGGCGTGAAAACGGAACAAACAGACAGACAGACAGACAAAGTTACTTTCGCCATTATAACATTATATTAATAATAGGGATACCTAAGTATATGAGTACCTAGTTTATATTCTAGTCTATATATTCTTGTTTCCATAGTACAAGCTGTGCTTAGTTTGGGGCAAGATTGAGTGTTGTTATTTCACCAAAACTTATTTATTAACCGACTTCAAAAAAGGAAGAGATTCTCAATTCGTTGGAATCTTTTTTTTATGTATGTTCACACATTACTCAAAGACGCCTGAACCGATTTTGAAAATTCATTTTTTGTTTCAAAGGGTATATACCCTATATACCCTTTGAAACAAAAAATGAATTTTCCCATACTTTTTTTATCGAAATCGGTTGAGCGGGTTTTTTTAAATAAACAAAAATCTTAAAATACCATAATATCATCGATGATATTTTTTATATACCTACATGAAGTCGGTTGTCTTTTTAGTTTTTAAAACGTAATTATTTTATTTTATTGTCTAACGGTTTTTACAGTTACTTATAACGGAAGTTTTATTAGAAAGTTGCGCATTTTTTTATGTTTAGACATAATGATATTTCAAAGGAGTTTGGTAAAATTGTTTTTAAGGGTGTGATTAGTGTTGCCTCTTATAAAATTCCATTGTTTTTTGATGATTTTCAATATAATAACGGCTTTGTGTGAAACACGTGTGAGGGTTTTTATTTCACCGTTGCGTTGGTAAAAAATCTGTTATCTCTAGGGTTGGTAGACACAATCAGATCTCAAGTTACTTATAACTTTTTGAGATGTTTTAGGGTGATACCTCTGCCTAAACTATGACGGCTTTAAAAATAATATAAATAAGAAGAGGTCTGTGATGTCTACCAAGGTTTGAGAATAAATAAATAATAATAAATAAATAAATATTGCTTGTCAACGCACACAACACCATCTAGTCCCAAACTAAGCTTAGCTTATATTATGATGACTAGATGTGTGATAGAATACTTATATTCTTACATGAAATTGGCGTTTTGTCGTACTGGCCACATTGATCCGATATATATCCTCTTTGGTTAAGAATTCCAAATTCAAATTTATAAATCCATTTAGCTGGTTTAATTGACTTTCGAAAACAGTCATTCATTTGTTTTTTCTTTGGCGTCGCTCATCTCGCACGAATGGAAAAGTTGGAATATCGCTTTATTTTCGAGTACGAGTTAAATAGATGTAAGAATAGACTAGTAAGGAGCAGTCCATACTGCTCTCCTTAGACAGTATGATGGTGATACTCTTATGATTAGATTAGACTATGATATCTACATAAAACGACCGTGAAAAAAAAACATGTGTGCAATTCACACGTGGTAGAAGTGAAACCTTCAAAAAACAAACATATAATACGTACGTATACAAAACACCACGGTTGTTGAGATGCCTTTTCTCCAGCTTTGTACTACGCACCGCACCAGACAGCTTGTTCATGTTGTTTTGGAGAATGGCTATGAGAGCGGGTCCCCTTGTCTTAACCCTCACTCTATATAGAAGGTTTAAGGTTCGAGCTTTATTCTTACTATATTGTTACTGTATATACTTTTAATAACGTTTATGTATTTATCTGGCACCTCTTGTTTTTTTAAACTTTCCCATATACTTGTGTGTGTGACTGAATCGAATGCTTTTTGATAGTCGATAAAAGTTATGTAAAGAGGTCTCTGGAGCTCTTGGTATTTCTCTATAATTAACTCAATGGTGTGGATGTGGTCGATAGTAGAGCACCCCTTGCTGAGGGCCTGCCTGCTTGTTCTACAGGTTGTTCTGCTTCTATTATCGGACTTATTCTGTTATTTATAATCGATGAGAAAAGTTTGTATATATTTGGTAACAAACTAATAAATAAATATACTTACTTAAAAATACTTATTAAGTATACTTTATAACATCCACAGAACAAACACCTTTGTTTTTCATACAAATGTTTAACCTGGGAGAGATTCGAACGCTCGAACTACAGCGTAGAAGGCAGAGCTAGTACCAACTGAGCTGACTGGTCATTCAGTCAACAATCACAGTCGTGAATAAGTTGGTTTTGTATTTTGAATAAAAGTGGGCAATTATGATACCTACTCAAGTCTTCTTCTTCCTCTTCGCTATTGACATTTGTCATAATAATGTCAATTTTGCCAATGTCAAGTTTTATATTGTATATAGTATGTTACAAAGACGACCTCTGTGGCACAGTAGACCAAGGTCCGGCCGGTTGCGGCTTTGATTCCCGCCGCGGGACAAATGTTTGTATGACCTGCATGTATTTGACTCGGATCCGGGTGTTTCTATACATAATACATATTTCCAAAAACAAAATTGTATAAGCAGTATCAGTCATGTGGTACCCATAACACAAGCTCTGCTTACTTTGGGGCCAGATGATGCTGTGTGAAATGACCGGAAATATAATAAAAGTAGTTTCTTGTCGTTATTTTATATAAATTGTGTTTTTTCATATGAAATAATAATACATATTATTTTTGCTCAATCACAAAGAAACACAAAGCATTTATTCCAATTATTTACACCCGAGTCAATAACTCTAGATCTAAATACTTACACCAAAATCACTAAGGGCATTTTTTTCTCACCGAAGCGTAGGTAAAAATATTTGTTATCTGGGTAGATAGACACATTTAGATCTCAAGTTACTTAAACATTTTTGAGGATGCTGTATGATGGTAGTCAGTGAAATGTCCAATTTTTTTTGGATATTATCATAGTTTTATTTTCCCCTTAAATAATAATAATCCTACTAATATTATAAACGCGAAAGTTTGTATGTATGTTTGTTACTCTTTCACGTAAAAACTACTGAATGGATGTTAATGAAACTTTACAATAATATAGCTTATATATCAGAATATACTATAGGCTAAAATTTTTAAAGATATTGTGTGAATTGTCCAAAATATAACGATTCCTTTCTATAATTTTGATGAATTTTGGTATAAAGATAGATAGGACCTTGGAGAAGAAAATAAGCTACTCAAAGTACTAATCCGCGCAGACGAAGTCGCGGGCACCAGCTAGTATCTAATATTTTACACATAAGTATTCCGTATGGTCACATGACAGGTTGCAACCCCATCGTCGCTTATAAAAACCGATGACACACCGAGACTTAGAATGTGACATTTAAGTACCTAATTAATGATTTTATTTTGAATTTTTATCTATTTAGATAATTTTGTAGACCTATTTTAATGTTAACTAAGTACCTTAATAGAGTAAATGGCGTCTACGCTGTTCTAGTTTAGTACAAACAAATATTATGATTTTTTTCTTCAACATTAGAGCTAGAACATTATTTTGATAAAATCCTAATCCTGGAAATGTGTGAATTGGAAGGTTTCCTAGTTCATAGAGATGGGCGTTTTCGTGAAATTTTGTCATCGATGCGTATCGTTATTAAGTAAGCCGCATCCGATGCCGGCATCGTTTTATTTGGCATCGATTCGAGTATGGAATTTGGCAGAATTAGGTGCGGGTGCCGGCTGAAGTCTGCGTATAGTATACGCAGGTTCCATAACTTAGGGAATCGTGGTGCGGGTTCAGTGCCCGTATTGTTTTTTTTATTAAAATAATCGGTGCATGTAAAATTTAACTCACACGCAATAATATAAATTTAAAATGTCTCAAGATTATAGAAAATACCTTACTTCCGTTCTTGAACTATTATTGCTTAAGGAACCCCACTCTCACGCGAACCAACGATACGGAACCACTCAGACTAACGTTGAAAAATATACGTTATCGCAAGGACAAATAGTTTAAATTCCATTAACACTCATAAACTTTTTGAATTTATTTAGAACTATATCACCATTGAAATAAGGTTTGAAATAAGACGGTAGAAATACGTCACATGCAGAACACCTGTCTTGAATGAGGGTTCAAAATTACTCAAAACATTTGTTGTACAAAAATAATACTATTTTAATTGCATTGTCTTTAGCCTTTACTAGAAAATAAGGTTTAGAAATTTTATGACGAACGTAAAAAACAGAAAACATGACGTAATGTTATGTAAGATTATACCTACTACAAATTTCGCACTTCACTACAGCTGCGTCGGTGGTGTAATGGTCAGCATAGTTGCCTTCCAAGCAGTTGATCCGGGTTCGATTCCCGGCCGACGCACATTTTTGTTTTTAGATCTAGTTTTTTTATTATTTCTTCCAGTTTTATTACCGACAAGTTAGAGCAATATCATGAACATCAATTACAATCAAAACGGAATATTTATAATGCTATGTGAGTTTTACTACTTCTCGATATTTCGGCATGTTGCATGCGCCATGGTCACAAGACAAACTCAATATCATATCATAATTTATCGACCTCTGTGACGCAGTGGGCCAAAGCCCGTCTGAGACGCACGAAGTTGCGCGTTCGATTCCCGCCGCGGGACAAATGTTTGTATGATCTGCGAGTATTTGTCTAGGGACTGGGTGTAGGTATAATTACAAATTGTATTGTATTTACAAAAAAAAGCGCATAACACAAGCTCTGCTTACTTTGGGGCTAGATGATGCTGTGTGATAATGTCTGGCGTAATTTATTATTATTATTATTATTATTTATCATATTATAATATTATAAATGCGTCAGTAACTCTGTCTGTCTGTCTGTTATGTTTTTACACCTAAACCGCTGAACTGACTTTAATGAATTTTGGTATAGAGATTCATGGGACCTTGGAGAAGGACATAGGCTAATTTTATGTAAGTACTTCGCGTAAAGCCGCGGGCAGCAGCTAGTATCATAATAAAACAAATATTTATCATAATAATATATACCGTTTTGAGTAAACATATTCAAAACCATAATAGTTTCATAAGTTAGTATGAAACTACTGAAACAAAACACTTGTATCATCTAGAAATTCTTACCTAATTACTATTTATAAGTCATCATCAAGAATTACTTACCTATTTTTAAAACACCTACATTTATTAAACTTACCTAAACTGGCAAGGCATCAAAATTAGTTGCCAACCGCAAAAAAACGGTTAGGACTAAGTTCACCGATACTTAACGAAATGTTACCGTAACCGAAGAATATATCATTATCATTACATGGTATAAAACAAAGTCGCCTCCCGCTGTCTGTCTGTTCCGATGTATGCTTAGATCTTTAAAACTATGCAACGGATTTTGATTCGGTTTTAAAAGATAGAGTAATTCAAGAGGAAGGTTTATATGTATAAAACATGCACAATATAGTAGAGAAACTGATAATTTTAGAGGTTTCTAATGTGGTGTCGTAAATAAAGAAATTTTTTTGCGCTTACATTGCAAACGCTGGCTGAACCCTACGAGATAGATCAAAATAATGTACTACAGTATTGTACACCTTCAAAAGGTCTACACAAAAGTCCGCAATGGTATATGTCTATCTCTTAGTCTATGTTATTCTTTTAGATAACGTTGTATATAAAAACATTCTGTAGTATATTTAGTATCAGCATTGCACCCGTGCGAAGCTGGGGCGGGTCGCTAGTTATATATAATTATTATATTAATACGTGAAGCAAAAACTTTGTACCCATTTTTACTAAACTTGCGCGGACGGAGGAGTATGAAATTTCGCACACTTATAGTTTTTTAATAATGCTTAAATAATACATCAATTATTAATTTTTTATGGTCGAATTTCGACCAGTGGTACTATCCAGTGTGGTGAAAGGATTAAAGTGTGCCTCAGAGGCACTAATACTAACTAACAGGCCTGTCATCTGGTACTACAAGTTGGTAGTAGCTCTGCCTTCTGTGCTGTAGGTTGCGTGGTCGATTCCTTCCCAGGACTAACATTTGTGTGATGAACATAGGTATTTGTTCTGTGTCTGGGTGTTATAAAGATAGCTCAATATTGCTCTTGACATTTCGTATTTTTTTATCTCTAGATTATTAATTTTAAATTGTGTTAATTTATTTTCTATCTGATCATTATTTTACTGTTTTTAATTGTCTGATTTGACGTCTTGCTATATTTTTTGTGTTTTTTTCTTGCAAATTATTAAGTTTAATTAATGTAATTAGTACTGTGCCGTGTAAATTGAAGTTAATAAATTCAAAAAATGTCGCCGATTGCTATAGGCCATCAAACAGGGGCAGAAAAAATAATATGAACAATTCACACTACACCAACTAGACCCAAACTAAGTATACCTTATTATTATTATGGACTATAGTGGCCAGATGACTAATAGAATACTCAAATATTTTTAAATACATACTTATCTAATACCTTTAAACGAGTAATTATTGTATATATGTATACTAGCTGCTGCCCGCGGCTTCGCACATGTGGTGCCTACATAAAAAGTAGCCTAACTTCTTCTCCGAGGTCCCATATATCACTATACCAAAATGCATCAAAATTGGTTAAACGGTTTAGGCGTGAGAACGTAACAGACGTTTACTTTCGCATTTATAATATTAGTAGGGATATACATGTATACATGTATAATCTGAATCTTGGAAACGGCGCCAACGATTATCATGAAATTTAATATGCAGGTTTCGGGGGCGATAAATCGATCTAGCTAGGTTTCATTTTTAGACAATGTCGTTTTATCCGTGTTTTATACCGAGAAAGCTCGGTCATCCAGCTACTACATACTTGACTTACACTTGCCTATCTTACACTTTTTGAGTGTTATATACTGATACTATATAACACTCAAAAAGTAAGATAAGATAGGCAGCTTGTATTGTTTTATTTTAAAAAAATATATTACTAAAAATTAAATTAAACTTTTTTAAACCAAATAAAAAAAAAATGATTTTCAAATCGGTTGTTTTATTTTAGAATGTAAAATAAAACAACGGTTTTTTATTTCTTTTTAAAAAACGTAATGATTAGTAGGTAAATAGAATATTATGCAAAACGAACGTATGTGTTGATGAATACATACCGTGTAATGACTTCCTCATTTTGAATTGAATTACATAATCTAATCGTAATATGATGCAAATGACATAATTTCTCACATAACTGAGTTACTAGGGCGAAACAACTCCAGTTTTTTTTCACCGATTTCACGACAAAATGGCATTGCTTACACAATTCATTATATTTAATCAAAAGTGAGATAAATGCCGATTATTTTTGGTCGTCTTGCGAAATTAACATTGCACTATTATATTATTTATTTTTCTCTAATTCATTCCGGTTTTATTAGTAATTTTGGTGTTTTTATATAACTAGAGCTAGATTTATTGACTCGGCTGTGAATAACTGGAATCAAAGTTTTGTTTTTTTTGTGATTCGAGCAAAAGTAATCCTTAGTTTTTTTATATGAAAGGTTAATTTTATTTTAAATAACATATGACGAAGGTCCCGCAAGATGTGACTTCCTGGTAAAATTAGCAAAGTTGACATTATTATGCCATTATTATATAAATGTCATTGAGAAATTACGTCAAACATATCTGCGTCAAACATACGTAGAAACGTTAAACAGACGCGTGTCATCTCTCCATAAAGCTCAATGACATCAAATATAGATTCTTCGTTTGTCATTTCATGAAGTAGCACGGCTCTGCTAATTTAATATTGTTTTATTCGTTTTATTGCATGTTTTATTCAGTAATAATGGCGGAATTTTAATGAATAAATTGTGACTACAGGACGGGTATGGAGAATTGAATTAAATGTGTGTTGTGATGCAATGTGATGTGAACGACGAGGAATCCCAAGAAAATTTTTGACGCCATTCCGCGTGACGTCTAAAATTTACAATTGACCATCGACTAAGACTTTATTAAACAAATTGACCATAAACAAACATAAACACTTGACACTGGCAAAATTGGAATTATTATGTTACATGCCATAAACAAAGAAGAAGAAGAAGAAGAAGTCATCAAATATAGATTATTTTTGGCCGTTTTGCGGAGTAAACCCGGACTAGCTAAAATATTTTCTAAAATATAGACGACCTTATTCTGCTAGCAATAAAATTCAAATTAGAGTACCTACCCATTTTAAATCACAGTTCTAAATTAAGTTTAATTCAGACTTTAATGCATACAAAATAATATCGTTTTTGTTTTAGGAAATTTTAGTTACTCTAGCGAAACAACTGAATTGAGGCCATTGTGCTCTTATATTATTAATTTTTCACGAGTTATTTCAGGTTTTATTTGTAATTTTGGTGGTTTTTTATTTTATTCAAATAAAGCAAGAGTTATTGACAAGGGTGTGAATCATCATAACAGACTTATGAAGTCCACTGCTGAACATAAGCCTCCCCAATAGATATCCAGGAAGAACGATTTTGAGCCCTCTCCATCCACCGACTTCCTGCGATCTTCACAATGTCGTCATTCCATCGGGTGGGTGTCGTCCTACGCTTCGTTTTCCTGTCCTTGGTCGCCATTCGAGAACTTTTATTCCCCAACGGTTATCAGTTCTGCGAGCTATATGGCCTACCCATTGCCACTTCAACTTGCAAATTTTTAGTGCTATGTCGGTGACTTTGGTTCTTCTACGGATTTCCTCGTTGCGGATTTTATCACGTAGTGCAACACCCAACATACGAGCTCTTTCCATTACACGTTGCGCGACTCTGAGCTTGTGTACGAGGCCAATAGTTAGCGACCAAGTCTCAGTTCCATATGTCATCACTGGCAACACGCACTGGTTATAGACTTTCGTCTTGAGGGTCTTGAGGTTCGGTCTTGAGGGTGTGAATAATTGGAATAAAAGTTTTGTGTTTCTTTGTGATTCGAGCAAAAATAATCTGTATAATTATTTTTTAGACACCAATATTTATAAATAACAAACGACGAACGACAACATACGACTTTGTGACGTCTTACTATAAACAATCTAAACACTTGACATTTGCAAAATTGACATCATATGACACAAGCCAGTAACGAAGAAGAAAAAAGAGCACCGGTGGCCTAGTAGTAGAGGTCTTCCGATCCTTAGGTTGTAGGGTCGATTTTTTTGATCGAAAATTTTATATGCGCTATACCAGTACTTTAGAATGGTAAAGGAAACTGGCATGTTTTAGAACCTAAAGAGTTTAAAGACATGGGCCAAGTGCACGAAAGGAGCCTCTGAGCCGCATTTTAATCCTCTCACCACTCTGGTTCGAAATAACTAGTGACACGATAAAAAGACGTAGATTGCTCAAAGGGTTGATAACAAAGGTTTGATAACAAAGAAGGAAGGATAGAAAGAACGAAAGAAAATATAAGAAAGCGCAATCAAATACGGCCATTAATGCTTCATATAGGAGTAAAGATGTTTGTATGATCTGCTAATATTTGTCTCGGGTCTGGGTGTTTCTATGTATAAAATGTATGTATTTACTAAAAAAAGTATATAAAAATTGTATATGAGTCATGTGGTACCCATAACACAAGCTCTGCTACTGCTTGGGGCCAAATGATGCTGTGTGAAATGTCCGGCATTATTTGTTTATTTATATAGTCAAACTCGAACTTGACCGGTTTTTTAGGGTTCCGTACCTCGAAAGGAAAAAACGGAACCCTTATAGGATCACTTTGTTGTCCGTCCGTTTGTCCGTCTGTCTGTCAAGACACTTTTTCTCAGGAACGCGTGAAGGTATCAAGCTGAAGTTTATATCAAATATTCAGGTCTACTGTCCCTTAAAGCTGTGAAAAAATCAAACTTCTAAGCCAACGCAATCAAATGATACAGCCGTTTATGCCGCAAATTTTCGAAACTCGCAAGGGAATCAAAACCTACAGGCTACTTCCCGTGAACTCAGAATCTTAAAATTTGGTACGAAGCAACGTCTTATAGCACAGATAAAGGATAAATTGCGATAACCGTACATTTTTAGTTACATCATATCATAATAATTTTAAACTTACTACCTCTTTTCTCATGAACGCGTAGAGGTATTAAATTGAAATTCATATAAAATGCTCAAGTCTATAATACCTTTCACCCCTCTGGAGGTCTATAAAATTATATCAAGCGGAGTAGCGCATAAGCCTACTAAGGATATATATGAAATATCGGTGTCCTTGATTTACGCCACCGCTGAGCCGCTTAGCTACATTTTTTCAACATTATTTAATTTGTGCATGCAAGAGGGACATTATCCCCAGGTATTAAAAAATGTCAGGGTATCACCCCTATACAAGGGTAAAGGTAAAAAGGAAGACATGAACAGCTACAGACCAGTCTCAATAATACCCACAATAGCAAAAATTTTTGAGCACGGCCTCTGCTCAAGACTCACCGAATACCTGGGGGATACGCAATCCCTTTCCGATAGGCAATTTGCATATAGGACGGGAAGATCCACGACGGACATAGCCCAAGAGCTGGTGAGTCGTGTGCTGCGGGCTCGCGAGAAGCGACTGCATGTGGCAGTCATACTGTGCGATCTTTCGAAGGCTTTCGATGTCGCAGATCATGGTGTGCTTACCACCAAGTTAGCACACTACGGTATAGATGAGCCCGCTCTAGCTCTCTTGAGCGATTTTATGAAAAATAGGTCGCAGACCGTGACAGAAGGAGGAAGCATCAAGTCGAAGTCTCTCAAAACGTCGATAGGTGTGGCTCAAGGATCATCAATGTCCAATATTATGTTCTCCCTTCTCCTCAATGACCTGCCTGACTGTGTAGGTGACGCGCATGCACTTATGTATGCAGACGATGTTGCTGCTGTCGTCACGGCGCCTACCGTGGACGTCTTGCTGCACGCGTGGTTCCTTGATAATGGGTTTCTTTTAAACGCGAATAAAACAAATTTTGTGCACTTCAACCTTGCAGGCCGTACCTATAGAGGCCTAAATGTATCACTCGGGGGCACCGTAATCACTCAGGTCAAGCACGCTTCTTTCTTGGGATTTATCTTAGATGAGGGTCTGAAGTGGGATCTGCATATTGATGGACTCTGTAAGAGAGTAGGCAAGGCCTGCTTCGCTTTATGGCGTCTATCGGCGACTCTTGAAGAGGGGATGACCAGAAGTTGCTACTTTGCATCCGTTCACTCGCTCCTTCAATACGGCGTGGAGTTGTGGGGTGGAGCTGCTGACTGGGAGCGAGCGTTCAGAATGCAAAAGAGGGCCGTCCGCGCTATTATGAAGGTATCCTGGGACACCTCTGCTCGCCCCCTCTTCAAGAAACTAAAAATATTAACTATACCCGCCCTCGTCATCTTTAACGCAGCGATGTATGCTCGCCTCCACTTGGACGAATTCGCAAGACTCGGCGATTATCATAGATACCCGACCCGACACGCTCAAAAACTGCGAGTGGAAAAGTGGCGGTTAGTAAAATCCAAAAAAATGGTTCACGCAATGGGGCCTGCTATCTACAACCGTCTACCGGAATATATTACAGCTGCGCTATCATCGCAATCCTTTAAAAACAAGTTAAAAAACTGGCTTATCGAGCAAAACTTTTATAGGGTTGACGAGTTTTTCGATAAATGTTTCTTTACGACATGACATTATAACATTTAAAAATGTTTAATATATTATTTTATTTATTATTTTTGCAATGTGAATTCTTTTACAATCTATTTTTAATGTTCTTAATTCAATATTAGTATAATTGACTCCTTATATTTTTATTTAGTAACTCTAATTAATATAAATAAGAATGGACATGTAACTTTTATGTTATTAATAAAAAATCTGAATCTGAATCTGAATCTGAATCTGAACCTTTAAGCTGTAACAAAATCAAACTTCTATGTCAACGCAATCAAGAGAAACAGCAATTTAAGTCGCATATATTCAAACTCGCAACTCTCAAGGGAATCAAAACCTACAGGGTACTTCCAGTGAACTCAGAATCTTGAAATTTGGTACAAAGCAACGTCTTATAGCACAGATAAAGGATAAATTGCGAAAACTGTAAATTTTTTGTTACATCATCCAACTATGACTCGATTGTCGTGATGGGTGAAATTTTACTTATATACCTATAGGTTTGTACGAAACCCTCGGAGCGCGAGTCCGACTCGCACTTGGCCGGTTTTTTTTTTTAAATAGTATAGTAATGCCCCGAGGTCATTGTCAGTATTAAAAACAATGCACAAAATATGATTCATTTCACTTTCCAGTGACTCTTCCAGTATTTCCGAGATTCCCACCATTTTAATTGTAAAGAGAGTAAATTAAAAGCATATATAAAAATATTGGAGTTAGCTTGATTTCGAGGTGCGGCAGACGTCTTAAAGCGACCGTAATATATTTATTTTTATGCCGGACATTTCACACAGCATCATCTGACTCCAAAGTAAGCAGAACTTGTGTTATGGGTACCTACCACATGACTGATATACTACTTATATACTTTTTTTTAATGTACCACTGCGCCACAGAGGTCGTCTCTGTTGACTTAAAAATATTGGTATAAACAAATAAATAGGTTTTTTTCAGGCATATCACAGAAAATAAAGTAAATAAGTAAATAATGCTGAACATTTCACACTTAGCCTCAAAGTAAGCAGAGCTTGTGTTATGGATACCACTTGAGTGAGGTATACCTACTAATTTATCCTTATTTTTCTTTTGTAAATTGTATGCTGTAAATTGTTTCTTTTCTATTATACATAGAAACACCAAATCCAAGACAAATACTTGCAGATCATACAAACATTGTCTCAACCGGGCTTTAACCCACTGCGCCATAGAGGTCGTTAAAAATCCATCAATTAACTAGCGGGACGTTATACTGTCATCTGTCTGTAAGTAAGAATGGATTTGAACGATCGTTCTCGATTATCCCCTTTCCGATACAATTGATGGGACAAATGGGACAAAAGATTTTCCGATAATCGTCGTTTCCTGCACTATTACGTTTGCTATAAGACGCTCATCGTTCTCTCAGGATCCAGGCCTTTAGATCTTAGTCATTTTCTTGCAATTCTTATCAAGATCACTAATTAGTGAGTCTACTGTTGGTAATGAGTTCTGGGCTTTTGATGTTTCGGGACAATAGTAAGGTTTGTGATTAGCTTTATACCCTCGACGTAAAAACAGTTGTTTCAAATAATTTCTGTCGTCTCTTTTGCGGCGGATTTTAATGGTTTTTAATAATAATTAGAGATTATAGTCTTTTTAATACAAGGTTTCACCATAAACCAGACATACGTTGATATGAGTTATACATCATAATTATTAACGAAAATAAACATATATTTAAAAAAAAATGCGATGATCATGGTATTAACACTAGAAATAAATATAAACTCGCTGTTCCCACTGTTAGGATCATACAAAAAAGTGTTAAGACCAGACAAGTTTCTTGCCGGATTCTTCTTGAACTGGGGTTAGGAGGAACCGGCACCTAGATTCACTAGCATGTAAGAAGACGATTCAAAGTGATCCTTGTGATTTTATAAAAATAAAGAAAGTTTTTTATTTGTATACATCCCAATTTCTCGGCAAATTATTATCACGTTTGTAGTGAAAATCATGTAAATAACCACGATAGTGTTCTTCTCATCGTGTCACTAGTTATTTCTAACCAGTGTGAAAGTATAAAAGTGCGTCTCAGAGGCTCCACACGTGCACTGGGCACATTACGATGTTTCCTCCACTGTTTGAGAGTACTGGTATTGCGCACATACAATTTTCGAACCAAATAAGTCATTGGTGCACGACCGGATTCAAACCCACGATCTTAGAAATGAAAGCACCACTACTACTAGAACACATGTACTATTAATGATAGTTTTAATATTTCACCTCATGAATCACTTCGTTTATTGGTGAAAACTGTATGATAATCCGTTCAGTCGTTTTCAAAGTGGTTGACCTAAGGTCGTTTCTAAACGATCTATAGATAGCTCTAGAGTTATAGATCACTGGAGGGCAGCGTCTTCAAGACACTAGTGACGTTGCCACGTTGAATGGCAACCTAATACACTGGACGATGTTTCCACTAGAAGTCTAGAACTAGACGCTCCGAAATAAAATTTTCACTTAAAACGGGATTTTTACCATGATATTTATTACTTCCTGATATTTCGGGAAATATCGGGAAGCGGGAAAATTATGTTCAAAACGTTATGACCCGAAATATATTTGAAATAGAATTTCAAAGTTAGTTTCCTTCTGAAATTCCACGAAAAATTGCAAACCATTTCTACAATACACAGAACAATCATAGGCGTAATAAAACTATGATACGCAAATTAATAGCGCGGTATTTCCATTCACTCACTCACTCATGAACGAACCCATTAATTCATTAGCGTGGTGCGAATGCTTTTATAGTCTTGATTGAGGTTTATGTGTTATGAGAAGCCGTGAATTAGGTTCTGTAATTTGTTTTGTTGCATTTGATTTTCCTTATAATTTCTTCCTGGTCTTTAGATTTGAAGCTAATTCAATTTAGTTCAGTTTATTGCTAAAGATGTTAATAAGCTGGTCCCCAATTGCTACATTTAAGAATAATAATAATAATAATAATAATAATACCGGACATTTCACACAGCATCATCTGGCCCCAAAGTAAGCAGAGCTTGTGTTATGGGTATCACATGACTGATTATACTACTTATATCCTATTTTTTTGTGTTGTAAATACATACATATTATACATAGAAACATCCAGACCCGAGACGAATACTTGCAGATCATACATAACATTTGTCCCGCGGCGGGAATTGAACCCGCAACCTTTTGCGTCTCAGTCGGACCTAAGCCCACTGCGCCACAGAGGTTGTCATAAATATCATATTTGGATTTTGAACTGGCTCTATTTAATCCTATAATAAACACTTGTGTTAATGTACTCAGTTGTTTGTTCTGTGTCTACCTAGGTGTTATTAATAACAATAATTGTTCAGTTTATCAAAATATATAAGTATTCTATCAGTCATCTGGTCACCATAATACAAGCTATGCTTAGTTTGGGGCTAGATGGTGTTGTGTACATTGTCCACCAATATCGATTTATTTACCGACTTCAAAAATAGGAGGAGGTTCACAAATCGGTTGTATTTTTTTATGTTTATCACCTCGAAATTAGGAAAAATATTTTTGCATATAAAAGAATATACTTTCCGATTGGTCCAATAAAAATTACATTAATAACGTTTCAGAAAATTGGTTTTTAAATCAAAATATCTGTAAAAAATATATTACATAGGTATTACATTAACCAACTTCAAAAATGGAGTAGATTTTCAATTCGTTTGTACGTATTTTTTTTATTCAATGAAATTGGTTATCATTTTAGTTTTTAAAACATAATTATTTAGAACTCAAATATACGCCATGACAAAGCCTAATTAAGAGCACCAGGAAAGGTAGGAGGAAAGGCAGGTAGAGGAAGGCCAAAAATAAACTATATAAGTTAGATCAAAGTCAAGTCAAGTCAAAAATATTTTAATTCAATAACAACAAGGATCATTTTGAAACGTTTTACATACTAGTTGAATTTAGGTGCCAATTCCTCCTAACCCAAGCCCGAGAAGAACTGGCAAGAAACTCTTCCTGATCCTGGAAGGATAGTCAGAAACGCTTCCAACTCCATTTCAAAAAGACTAGGAACCTACTTTATAAACTGACATGTTTTTGGGTATGATTGAGATGATACTAAACTTCGTTTGTCAAAACTCAGTCAAAAGACAAGTGTTTGTTTGTTTGTTTGTTGCGTTTTCACGGCTGAACGGATAAACGGGTCTAGATGAAATTTGGCGAGAAGAGAGATTGTATTTTAGGAAAAGACATGGGTTACATTTTATATCGATAGCACGCGTATGAAACCGCGGGCAGAAACTATAACTTAACATGTTGTCCTCTCTAAACCTTTCCCTAGATCACAATACAAACAAAACATTCTTTATTCAATAACATCACAAGGGCCACTTTGAATCGTCTTACATGCTAGTGAATCTAGGTGCCGGTTCTTCCTAACTCCACTTCAAGAATAATCCGGCAAGAAACTCGTCTGGTCTTAAAACTTTTTTGTATGATCCTTGCCTATTTTGTTACGGATGCCGAGTCGAGTTGGAGCAGGAGCACAAATAGTAGCCATAAATTATTCCATCACATTATGGTGCTCTATTAAATTGTGTCACCATCATTTTAAAGTACCATTCTTATTCAAGGAAAAAATATGTCATCCTTTCTGGAACATGTGCTGATTTTAACGATAGAGTTCAATGATGACATGTGTTGATGGTGTGGAATTAATAATTCGTCATTGGACCGCACTTTATTTTGTGACATCTATTCAAATTCTGATATGGTATTCGTATGAGTCAGTTACCAATTTCCTATGGATTGACTGGCTTGTCAGCTCAGTTAGTAGCTCTGCCTTCTGCACTGTAGGTTGAGGGTTCGATTCCCTACCAGGATAAACATTTGTGTGAAGAACATAGGTGTTTGTTTTGTGTCTGGGTGTTATAAAGTATTATAAGTATGAATTTAAAAATATATAAGTATTCTATCAGTCATCTGGTCACCATAATACAAGCTATGCTTAGTTTGGGGCTAGATGGTGTTGTGTGCATTGTTCAGCAATATTTTGTTTACCATGCTCTGGTTGTCTAGTGATCGCAAGGTCTTTGCCTTGCAATCCAAAAGTCGTGAGGTCGAATCCTTACCCCAATGGATTTTTCAGAAATGATATATGTACTTTCCGATTGGTTCCACAGAAATGTTATCAAAATCGGTTTATTAAATTGGTTTTGAATCAAAATAGCTGGAATAATTATCTCATCCACGTAAACGCAATTGCGTATTTAGCTTTCCAGTATCTTTCTAGTGCTGTTTACAAATTTCGAATAATATAAAAGTACTAAAAAGCGAAATCTTTTTAGTACTTTTTCTGAATGCGAGAAAAAGTTGGCGATGGAATTTTTACTGGTCTGGAAGTCAGTTATCTTTTTAACCGACTTCAAAAAAGGAGGAAGTTCTCAATTCCACTGTTTTTTTAATATTTCATGTGAAAGGATATACTTTCCGCTTACTTTCACATGAAATCAGATTATTTCAAATCGGTTCATAAATAACGGAGTCATGAGGTAACAAACATTAAAAAAAACACAGTCGAATTGAGCACCTCCTCCTTTCTTGAAGACGGTTGAGAATGAAAATCGTTTGACAGCGCGTCCTTAGATAACTCAACTGTTTCAAAATGTATTTTATTTTCTGTAAGTATTATACTTATATTATTCTGTACATCTCTGTAGGTAATGTGTTTTTCGCTTTAAATAAATAAATAAAAGTAGTCCTAGTACTCTAAATAAATGCCTATATCTATCCAGCATCCAGCGCACCAGTGAGCCCGATCTTTCTCTCTTATCCTTAATAACGGGGACTTATCTGCTGTTGGTTTCCTAATCCTGAAGATGACAACAGGATCAAGAATCAGTTGACCTGTCCTGAATGTCCTGATGCGACCTAAAAAGAATCATCCATGCATGCTTGTATCTAGTGAAAATATGAGGCTAGGAATTTAGTGTGGGTTCCAACGTACCTAGATACTAAAGTATTGACGTTTTGAAAACTAAAAAAAAACAGACCTCAATGAATATAAAATAATTACGTTTTAAAAACTAAAAGACAACCGACTTCATGTATAAAAAAGTAATATATTAAAATTTCGTTTTTCAGTTTATTGATTTAAAAACCTAACTACAGTACCGATATTTATAAAAAAATTTCGCAGATTTTTTCAAATCGGTTCATAAATGAAGGAGTTATGAGGTAACAAACATAAAAAATAATAGAGTCAAATTGAGAACTTCCTCCTTCTTTGAAGTCGGTTGAAAATACAACCGAATTGAGACCCTTCCTTTTTTGTAGTCAGTTAAAAAAGTTTAAATTTTACACTTTTCAGTACTCTATAATTTTTCTAAATTTGTAAACACCACTAGAAAGTCACAGGAAAGCAAAATACAAAAATTTCGTTTCTTTGGATGACATTTTATTCAGCTATTTCGATTTCGAAACCAAACCACCAAACCAATTTTGATGAAATTTCTATGGTACCAATCGGAAAGTATGGGATATCCTTTCACACAATTTTTTTAAATTAATTCTTTCATAAATCATGGAGCTATTAATAAACAAAAAAAGTCTGTTAAAAACATTATATTTGTAAATTCTAAACAGCACCCTATTGCTCGTTCGTCTGTCGCTAATAGTGTCCAAGTTGGCCGCTGTGTATCGCGCCTCTACTTGTGCCCAATGCGACTGCGGAGCTCCCATCCAAACGATGTCACATCTACTCGTCTGCCCCTTGTGACACCTGCACAAGGCATGACCTAATGGACGCCACGGACGATGGAGTGAGGGTGCTAGTATTCTACTCAAACCTAATTTAGTTGTACCATTGACACGCAAAAAGAAGTTTCCAAAACAAGTGCGTGCTTCTGTGCTTCAAGTCCTTTTTCCAGTCTTCATCTTCTTAACGTGTCCCTTGTTATTTCTAACCAGTGCTGTAAAATGATTTTTACCACACTGGTTAAAATCATTAAAAAGTGCGTCCTTTGGTGCACTTGGGACTTTTTAGGTTCTAAGACATGCAGGTTTTCTGTCGATGTATTTCTTCACTGTTCGAGAGAACTGGTATAGTGTGTATACATTATTAGATCCAGTCATTTTCACGATCTTCTTAATAGGCTTTCTTACTCCACACCCCCAGATAAGGGTGGAACTGGTAACGTGTAAATTATTGGGCGATATTAGATTGAGTATCTTATTTTTCTCTTGCTATAATGACACCTATTTTCTTGATATCTGAAATTGCTATAATAACGTCTCAAAGCCGCAGTACATACCTACTGTCTTATCAAATCCTATATTAGGCCATAGGTCACAAATCAATTATTGCCTATATAGGATTTGGTAATTTATTTGGCGTAATTAATGACACTTGATACCCGTTTTGAAAAAAGTGCCTTTACGAAAAACAAAATATCATTTAGGTCCTTAATGGTGTCAGGTATTATAAATTGAAACACACATGTAGACTAATGTAGGCATTGTGTTAATGTATGTTTATATTTTGAAAAGTGCAGTTTGCTGTTGGATATATCCCATTTACATAAATAAATAAAAAATATTGATGGACAATGCACACAAAACCACACAAACTAAGCATAGCTTGTTTGGCGGCCAGTTGACTGATATAATACATATATATTTTTAAATACATACTTGTGATACTTTATAACATTCAGGTACAGAACAAACACCTGTGTTCAGCACACAAATGTTTATCCTGGGAGGGAATCGAACCCTCAACCTACAGCGCAGAAGGCAGAGCTACTACCAACTGAACTGACAGGCCAGGCGAAAATCCTTCAAATTCATTTTGAATAGTTAAATCCTGAACTATTCAAAATGAATTTGAAGCAGCAGTTACTTGACTCTACTGCTTGCTGGAACGAAGTTCCTTATCGCAGGTTGGCGAGGGAAAAAAATATAACGCGTTACGTTACGAAAAATTGTAAGAGAAAGAGAAAATAAATGAGACCGATAACTAGTCTCCTACATATATAAATATATATATATTTATTGCATCAATAATCAAAATTAAAGAGAGGTGGGTAGAGAGAATGAGAGCCTGGCACGTTAATGATTAATTATGCCAACCCTGCATACAAAAGGGACTTCGTTCCAAACGCGTGTCCCGCGACACGTTCAGTTTTTGAAGTGATAACTTCTTATAGGAGGGTAAACCGCTTCGTTACGTAACGCGTTACGGCGCCAGTCTGTCTGGCTTCCCTTTCTCTCACGCATACAGCGGTAGGCAGGCTCCTTCTCTCTTACTTTTACCCACAGCGCTAGTTAGATTACTTTAAGTTAACACTTCTGTCGGACGGCCCGAGACGCACACATTTTTTATATGATAGATATAGATAGATGGATTTATGGATAGCTATACTAATCCGAGGTGGTCTCAGATATTTGGGTTTCATAGATAATCCTACGGAACCCTGAAGATACTTACAGGAACAGTGTCAACGGCCAATGTGTTATTACGGCGGAAACACTCGACGACCACTCAAAAGTTCAAGAAGTGTTGATAAACACATAACTGCTTTCTTTGTCGGTCGGTTACTGCCGGGGGTCAAGTAAGTGTAGGTATAAATGTTTTTGAACAATACCTACTAAAATGGAACTATATGGTATTAAAAACAATAATTACATTTTGGACTCAAAATCAATATCATTTTGATAATCAACTAAAAATCCGTTCCCGATTCCGTTGTAATTTATTTGTTACTACCAACTGAGCTGACGGAGAGTCAAATACACAGAAACATAAAAAAAACACAAAATGCAGCTCTACGACAAAACTACCGTTAGGTACATCCGGTGCATACGCAACATCCGCCTATATAATTACTGATGTAAAAACTGTAGGTCAATGTGAAGACTACCAGTTTTCTTAATTATCTAATCTATCAGCTATGGTGAGGTAAAGAACTACGTCTACCATGTCAGTACGTGCATTTCTCGAAAATAAAAGTTTACTGGTTTACCTACTCACAACGGCAGTGGGCCACAGTGCTGAAGCCCATTCTAACGAGGCGTCACGGAAGTCCAGTTTTATAGAATGTGTCAGTTAAATATGTTGTCAACTCAGATTCAAATTCAAATTCAAATATTTTTTGAATACGTCTTACCATAACACATACCCATAACACAAGCTCTGCTTAACTTGGGGCCAAATGACGCTGTGTGATATGTCCGGCACTATTTATTTATAACCGACTTTAAAAAAAGGAGAAGGTTCTCGATTAGTCGGAACCTTTTTTTTCAATTATGTTCACCTGTTAGTCAAAGACGCCTGAACCGATTTGGAAAATTATTTTCTTTGTTTCAAAGGGTATACTTCCCAGGTGGTTCCATTACAATTTTATCAAAATCAGTCAAACAGTTTTTAAAAATCAACAAAAAACAATAAATTGGATATATGATTTTTTATATATACCTAAATGAAGTCAGTTTTCTTTAAGGGTCCCGTACCTCGAAAAGAAAAACCGGAACCCTTATAGGATCACTTTGTTGTCTGTCCGTCCGTCTGTCTGTCTGTCAAGACCCTTTTTCTCAGAAACGCGTAGAGACATCAAACTGATATTTATATAAAATACTCAGGTCTACTGGTCCCTTAAAACTGTGAAAAAATCAAACTTCTAAGCCAACGCAATCAAAAGATACAGCTGTTTATGCCACAAATTTTCGAAACTCGCAAGGGAATCAAAACCTACAGGGTTACTTCCCGTGAACTCAGAATCTTGAAATTTGGTACGAAAAATTGCGAAAAGTGAAGTAAATTTTTAGATGGATTCATTTTGCAATAAATATACCATAACTATGCCATAATTACTCAATTGTTGTGATGTGTGAACTTTTACTAATATACCTACAGGTTTGTACCAAATCCTCGGTGCGCGAGTCCGACTCGCACTTGACCTGAGTATTTTGTTAGTTTTTAAAACGTTAGATATAACGATATTATATCCACTACCACTGTCAGATTCATATCACACAAAATGGCGTATTTGTCGCAGTACTTCCGTGGCGGCGCGTATCTCTTAAACTACAAATATCTCACAGGTTTAAAAGAAAGGCTATGAACAATTATATGGTGTTAAAATCGAATTATGAATTAAGCTAATAATTTTTTACTTAAATTTGTGCAGTTTATCTTATCCACTTGAACGTCCGAGCGCGGCAGCTGTCTCTTCTAGAACGTCCACCCGCGCGATCGGAATTTTGCGTCGCCGAGCGCTTGGTTCATTTTCAACTTCGAGCGTGATAACTAACTTCTATAGCTACACTTAAATAAAAAATACTTATGAATAGGTAAAAGTATACAGATTAAAACTACGTGAAAAAAATATTTTAACTATGAATCTAAATACTGAAAATATAAATTTAAACTTGACAATGTAGGTTAAATTTCAATAAACTTTTGATTCTAAAGAGTTTTTACACAAAATCTCGTAGTTTGTAGCAATATAACCTACTTATTATTAAACTAGAATTTAAGGGTTTTTTTTGACATGAATATCACAATAACAAGAATACCGTGTTTATTAAAATAAACCTTTTCAAAGCACCCCTAGAATACGTTAAAACGTACACGGGTGACTTTTACCCGGAACATTTTGGCTGTAAACCCAAACAAATGTGAAATACTCTGTTGTTTCATTGTATTTAGAACGTGGGAGTATATTTAAATATGATTACTTACATAATTTCTCCATTACAAATACTTCACTTCATAAACATGAAACTTCATAGAAATGAAACCCGCCGTGCAACGGCATTTTGTTTAATGTCGATTTTTTTTTGCATTCAGTCAATGGGCCAAAAATATTTGAAAATATTTCAATAGCAATAATCTTGAGGATTACTTTGATATGTAACACTAATATAAATAGGACTAATAAAACAATCTAAACGACATCCGCACGCACTCACTTTGCAAAACGCAAACTTACGCAAAACTTTTTGTTGTTAAATTTTATTTTTAATATTTTTGTTGCCAAGTATGGTTTTCTTGGATTCTACGATTACGCCAATTTTATTAAAGAGTCATCTAGTGACGTTATACTAGCAACTTTCAGTCGCCAGCCAATAGAACTTTACACAAAAGTCACCCGGACGTTCTACGCAACAAAGTTTTAGGTCGATTTTGTTACCCGGACGCTCAAGTGTTTATTAATTATATACTAATTGTAAGTTAAAAAGTTGTCTCCTATACAGACAGATATCAGAGAGACTGGTGGACAAGACCAATGTTCAAAGAGCTGGTGCTTCGGACAAATGATTAGTATGACTATGTAACGATGTAACGTTGCCAGCCTTTTGGGCACTTCACCTGCGGTCAGTGAACTGAATTCTGTTTCTTATCTATAAGTAATTTTATATTATTTTTCAGTTATTCAATTATAAATTGAATAACTGATGATAATAATGCTTAGAAAATAGAACAGATATTTACAGATATTTAAAAAGAACAGACACAAAACCGTGAAGATTTAGTAGATAAATGCCTTTACTCTTTTTATGTGATGACAGGAAGTATTTTTCAAAGATGCATTATGGCTACAGTAATTGCCTAAAGAACGTAACTCGTCGCTGATTTTCTTTAAACGGGTAATTTTCACATTATGCGATAAACTGGTTGTATAAGATGCTATTAGAAGAATGTCGGTGCTTCAATGTACCTAACGGCATTTAAGTCGGCACATGCCATCGTTCAACAGATTATAATTAAAAAATAATGCCGGATATTTCACACAGCATCATCTGGCCCCAAGGTAAGCATAGCTTGTGATAAGGGTACCACATGACTGATGTACTACTTATTATATTACAAAAAAACACCCAAACCCGAGACATTTATTTATTTATTTACTTTAAATATATTTGCAGATCATACAAACATTTGTCCGGCGGCGGCGAGAATCGAACCCGCAACATTTTTCGTCTTCGCCGGGCCTTGGGCGTCACAGAGGTCGTCAGATAAAATACTTCTACTAGAAAGGAGAACTTATTTGTGAGGAAACCGGCACTTCCTAGAATCAAAAACTTCAAGGTATATTTGGATGTGCCTCTGACTAACCCCCGTAGACAGCCTCAAAGATCTAAATAACTATAATTATGAGGTGGCTACATTGATTTTGATTACTGTTGTGTTTATGTCAGTTTGATGTATTTTTGCATTCTAGTCCCTTGTAACTTGTATTTAAAAATTAAAGAACAATGGGAAAGACCTTGGGGAAACCTTTGCACAGCTGTGCGAATGAGAAAAAATAGTAAAACAATGCACATTAGCAAAATAAATGTTAGCCCAGTCAACAGAAAAAGGCCAAAATTAATAAATAATGCTGCAATATATTGCACACTGCATAGTTTCTTAAAGTAAGCAGAGGTTATATTATGGGACTTTTTCTTACCGTTTCTGATCGTATTCTTGACTGATATACCACTTTGATACTTTTATGTAAATACATACATAATATACATAGAAAAACACCCGCGAGACTAATATTTGCAGATCATATAAACATTTGTTCCACGACGAGAAGTAAACCCGCAACCTTCTGCGTCTCAGACGGGCCTTCGCCCATTCCGCCACAGAGGTCTTCAGAAAGACTTAAATCAAGGCCTAGATAATAATAATAATAATGTTAAGAAAAATGATAAAAATAACGATTGTTATGATGAAATCAAGTCATTAGTTAAAGTACTCATCGTAGATATGTAAATTATCAATAGAAAACTAATTAAACATTTCCTTGCGGAAGTAAAATCATAACTCAATCAATGTTGACCATTCTAAAAACCAAATATAAATGTTTAAAAAACACTTCCATAAGCTCTCCATTACAATTCCTTCCGAATTCCAACGCATTCATTCGAACACAATAGAAATTGATAAGTTCCAACTGCATACCATAGAAATCCCCTAAATTTGAATCCTGACAAAGGAAATTCGACTCTTTTACTAAAGTTGAAAACTCAATATTGATAAGCGTATGAAACATTTTAAACGCATTACATTCTTTCAATGATCAAAGGTTTGTTATTGGAGTTTGAACTCAATTTCCTTGTAATAAGACGTCTTGTCTATCAAACTACAGTTGTTTAGTCATGCATGAGCAAGCTGGGTAAGTAATCTTATAAAATTGGAGGAAAATATTGGAAAATACATTAAAAATCTTGAAATATTTTATTAACGATCATAAAAAATGTAAAGGCAATAACAATTTCAGTCATAATAAACCTACACTAATATGCAGTCTAATCTATGAATACACAAGTACTTATTAGCTTAATAGAGAACTAGGCGTCCGATGACGGCAGGGTTTGCAGGTATGTAATCATATTACTTGCGGAGCCATTATTTAGATATCAAAGAAACCGAAATATCAAAAACAGTTACACTTAGTACGGAATTATCATTGAAGTCAATTATATAGCAGCTATAATAATGTATGCTGTGGAACAGTTACATATTTATTCAAATTATACATATAGCTTTAGACGTTGCTGCAAACTATGACGATTAAATTAACCATAAAAGAATTATAATAAAATCTAAACATAACATTAAAAGATGTTAACATTAGACAATATTAGATATAATTTCGAATAATAAAACTTAAGTCATCAGGAAATAACATGGTTAATAGACAGCCGTTAAAAATAAAAAGCTGTGAGGAAAACTATAAAAATAGATTTAGAGGTGATTTCACTAAGCCAAACTAAACTAAATGTGTTTTCGCTACCACAACATTACTTAATTTAAAGGATTTAGACATAAAATATGGAATACATTTGATACAAGATTAATTTGGAAAGGTGCAACAAATTCAAGCTTCTGTCGGAACAGAACCAAAGAGTAGTTAATAAAAGCTATGTTTTAAGCTTTTTTACAAAGCTTGACATGTTCAACACGATCTGTGTATCCCAATTTTCTCAAAACGTATATTTATAATATCGATTTATCAACCCATAATCATCCGTTATTCAAAAGTAATATTTTATAATCAAAACAGCTAAGAGCAGTTTCAAAAATCAGCATATATAGGTATAAATAATATGATTTGAAAATAATTACTATATATATAAATACTAATCAAAGTTTCACAGCTCCGAGATTCTGAGAATAGTATAAGAAATACCACTTTAGAATTAAGATGTAAACAGTGAATCACATGTCATACGAGACCATTTAAACGCAGGACTACACACAGTTAATTAAGGTTATGATAAACGAAACAAATGTGCGTGCGGCAAAGCTTCTAGCGTTATTTTTTCATTCATACAAAATGACAAATACATGTCCGACTTACTAACACAGATAAAAGTCTATAACACAAGCTAATTTTAACATTATCAGCAGGGAATAGAGTCGCAGATTCAACGAAAGAGTTCGACAATCTCGTTCAAGGGGTATAGTAAACATTCGACGCCGGCGCATAATATTCAGTCGCTAGTTGATCAGTATTGTGAGCGGGCTGCTATTGAAAGGCACGCGTTCACAACTCGTGCGCGTACGAACGAATTCGATAAATAAAATTCGGGTGTCACACAAGGGTGCGTTTTTTGACCGGTGTTTTTTATAGTTTACCCAGTTGAGTTGACGCGTCGAAATACAAGTGGCACGTGTATTGTGATCCATGTGCAGATGCAGACTCTTATGGTGAGTTTCAATGATACCATTGTTAGCCGGAGGTCTTTTTGTTTTCATCCAACACTTTCTTATTTTTCATTATCAAAGTTTTAATTAGAGTGCTAGTTGTAAACTGTTGATGTTGTATCGTAAAGTTTTACGAGTTTTAGCTGGAAATGTAGATTTTACTGTCGGATAGTCAATGTTTATCTTATGCTGTACTTGAACTTCTGGTTATAGTGCGTTTAATGTTTTTGAGTTACATTTTCTCTCTATTTTTCTCCATGTTTATTAAATTATTCCAACCTCTATAGTAAGTGTTTTTCTAGTGTTTTATAGAGACCGGCTCTAATGTAATAAAAACACCTTTGAGTACACCCGCTTCTGACATGACTGCATTCTCTTGACAGCATAAAGCTGCTTTTCATATCTAGTTTCTAGACTCAAATGATACTTTATTTATTCAGTGCGTGAATTGGGGATAGTTGTTTTAATATTCATATCGGAAGGAAAAGATTATTTAGTTGTGTGGGAATTCTCATATTGCAGTTGAAGGTATTCTTATCTTTAACTATCTTATCCAAATAACAGACTCAAAGCCGATGAGATTTATTAAGTTGTTTCATTACTACTGAATTAATAGCAGCTGTTTAAAGTTTTACTGTTTAATTATTACTGTTCAAACCTTTAACTAAATATTTTAGAAGCTTCATTTTATATTTTCAATCGACGACGTTTTCTTTTATTTTATTGACTCATTGTTTCTTAAACTAATTCGATATGATAATAGGTCATTGATCACTCATAACTAAAATGCAAAAGTATCTCTTTAATAAAATAATAATCTTGTAAGCTATTTTAATGTCAAGGATTTTATTTATGAGTTTAAGATCTATTATAGCTCTCAAGTCTTTATTTTCAACCATTAAAACGCAATATTTCAACATTAATAATGCTATTTCTGAAGCCAAGTGTTACTTGGACAAGTTAATTTTATTCTTGTCATGAAATTGAAGCTACATTTTCATTACACTAATCTTCTTACCAGTAGTGCAACAGATTATCCTTAGTTACAGATGTGACCGGATCATACCATGTTTATTATATGATGCACGCTTATATTTCCGTTCGTAGTAGTTACATTTACGTGTTTCATGATGTTATTACCAGACACTTTTGTAAGGAAAACCGCAATAGCTACTTTAATTTTATTATTCTGAATTAGTTTGTGCAAATTATGTTTATCTATATGATCGTTTACCGTGGTTGCATCATCAAGAACGTCTTGGTTATTTAAATATTATCAAAAATAAACTTTCTAATTATAAAAGTCATAGCACTAGGTATCTGTTGATGTGTCATGATTTTATTGAAAGTTAACTACAAAAATATTTTTATTGTGACGTAACACTTGCATAGAAAACTTTCCATTGACAAATTTGTACTCAAAATTGCGAGATCTATTGATCTTAGCAACGCGTTAAAAACTGATTTATTTTTATGAAACATTTATTATTCGCCATACTGCATTCGTTTATTACAATGTATTAATTTTAGTCAAGCTATACCTGACCTTAATCTAAAGTACAAACTTTGAAGGCTGATTTTGCTATTATACCCATATATATTTATCTTTCAATGCCAATCATTATTCTATTAAAAGTGGAACGAGGCATGAATTTATACGTGTTCAGTTATTTTCTTACAAAGACGTTACATATACAATTGTTGTAAAAAGTACTTACCTTATTCCATCCGATGTATTTCATGGTATTTTTGAAGTGATAACTTATTATGGAAGGGTAAACCGCTTCGTTACGTAACGCGTTACGGTGCCAGTCTGTCTGGCTTCCTTTTCTCTCACGCATATGGCAGCGGTAGGTAGACTCCTCCTCTATCACTCTAATCCACAGCGCTAGGTAGATTAGTATTCTGTCGGGCGTCCCGAGACGCACACGTTTTTTTTGTTAATAACTCTCTATGTACAATTTTTTAAATCGGTTTAGTTACGCTAACTTCATTGAGTAATAAACATCTAGTCTATCTTATAATCGCTCATTAACTAATGTGTTTCTCAAATATGTTGCAATCTTCAAACATAGACACTAAAATGACGAGGACAGAGCTAAATTTAACGCCACTCTTACTAATTTTGTATTTTAAAAGATATAGGGTTAAACTCAACATTTAATAATATTAGTGATCATTTTTAAACAAAATCTTTATAATTATATCCTAATTTTAATGTAATTTTATTAAAAACTATTAAAAATAATATCACGGTTCCCTTAAATATTTTAAAATGTAATCTGATAGGTGATTGGTTTAATTTTAATCGTACGTATTCACAACTGTTTAAATATTATAAAGAACTAGCGACCTTCCCCGGCTTCGCACGGGTGCAATGCTATTACTAAATAGGCATATTACAGTGTCTTTATATACCTACAACGTTATCTAAGAGAATAACATAACCTAAGAGATAGACATACATTGCGGACTTTTTTGTAGACCTGTAGACCTAAAGTTGTACAATACTGGAGTACATTATTTTGATCTAACTCGTAGGGTTCAGCCAACGTTTGCAATATAAGCGCAAAAAATGTGTTTATTTACGACATCACATTAGAAACCTCTAAAATGATCAGTGTTTCTCTACAATCTTATGCATGTATTGTACATATATCCCTTCCTCTTGAATCACTATTAAAAAATCTATTAAAAAAACCTATTAAAAATATCTATTAAAAAAACCGCATAAACATCGGTTGCGTAGTTTTAAAGATCTAAGCATACATAGGAACAGAGAGACAGCGGGAAGCGACTTTGTTTTATACTATGTAGTGATTAAACAAACTTACTATACGTTTGATTATAAAACATTGCGAATTTGTGATTCGCTGAAGACATTTGTCTATCAAAGCCATAGTCAAAGTCCAAGATATTATTATTCAATACAATTACAAGGATCACTTTGAAACGTCTTACATACTAGGTGAATTTAGGTGCCAATTCCTCCTAACCCAAGTCCGAGAAGAACTGGCAAGAAACTCGTCCTGGTCCTAGCGTTTTTTCGTATAGTCCGTCTTATAACTAGCTTAACTACTAAAAACGAATACAAGATTACAGTAGTATATATAGGTACATTACAAATCTGTCAGTTAACTGTCTGAGGGCAGAGCAACATGAGGCCATGCATTCTTATTCTTGTAATACCTACAACTTTTTATTTAGAAGTACTCATTACCTATGTTATGAATAGCGCTTAAATCATGTCTGCTCTACATTTGGTATCTATTTAAAACAAAAATGACGTATCCATGTCAAAAGTACCTTTCATCTCTTGAGCTGACTCGTTTCCGAGAACTTCGCCAGACGTTTGTTTCAGTTTCTCGTATTTTGTTCTTATTTCTTATTTTGGTTCGCTAGTTTTTGTAGACTTTGAACTTTGTGGGCGAGCTCTTGTGAGCAGGAGTTTTTGCGATGTTTTCAAAAATGTGTAGAATAATTTTTATCGTTTTTTGGAAAGTTTTGTATAATGAACTGAAGAGTTCTTAATTTCTCAATTTGTAAATTTTATTCAAGATTCTTTAAATTATAGATATATTTTAAAACTAACATGGCTAATAGAAAAATTACTATATAAAGTATATTTAGTATGATATATTGAGTTTTGCTATTTCCCGATACATCTTCTGTGATCAAGGCGTATGCAACTGTGCTGAAATATTGGGAAATAGCAAAACTTATAGATCATGGTAAATATCCCGTTTATGGTGTTAGTTATTTTTTAGAAAATTTGCAAATTAAATATTATTAATGATTATAAAAATAATATATATCATCTTCCATAACCAGTAAAGTGAGAACGACTATCATAAAGATTCGTATATTGTCTAACGTTCTACTGATTTTATCATGAATTATCAAAATTTTATTTTACTGTTGCAAATTTTTACTTTATCATCTCCCATAACAATAATATTGATAACGATTATCATGATTTATATTTTATCATTATCTTTAAGTATCTTATTATCTGTAATGCTAAACTTCAATCAGGGTTATCTAAATATATCTTTATCGTGGCCGTGACAATGATTGATAAGTACATACCTATTTTTTACTTTGTACTTTTGTTTTTCACTTGGAAAGTATTTGGTCTTCTTCTTTTTATTTATGTTCTTTATATGTCTATTTGATCTTCTTCATCTTTTCTAAGTAATAAATTATTAATTTTGTACATTCCATCTCCATCTTCCATCACAGCATCATGTAGCGCCAAAGTAAATAGAGCTTGTGTTATGGTTACCATTTGTAAATACATATTATACATAGATAAACACCCAGACCTGAGATATATATTTGCAGAACTTAGAAACATTTATCCGACGCGACGTTGGGAATTGCGGTTTACCTTTTGCGTCTTAGGCTGGCCTTCGTCCACTGCGCCACAGAGGTCCTCGCTGTACTTATTGGTGATTGATGCAGCCTTTTCTACCTGTTCTTTTCCTTGATTTCCTTATACGATACGAGAGTTCCTTGGCTCATGTAGCTAATTCGTTGCCTTCCTTTTCCTTTAACTTCTATAATATTTATTCATTTTTAACCGACTTAAATAAAAGAAGAAGTTTTCAATTCGGTTGTATTTTTTTGTTACCTTTTAAAACTTTTTAAGTTTTAAAAATACAACAAAAACAAAAAATACAAAAACGAGGTAAATAACGAGGAACCGATTTGAAAAAGGATAATTATGAAAGGATAACTTTTCGATTGGTCCCATAGAAATTTCATCAACATCTGTTCAGTGGTTTGGGTTTTAAATTAAAATAGCTGGGAAAAAAGTTATCCAAGTAAACGAAATTTCGTAATATCATATAAATAAAGGCGGGTTTATTTTGAGTTTTTAAATCGTAGATATCTTTCGTTAAATTTAGTTTTATGTTAGTTTGGTCTAGATTAGACCACTAGATTAAACTAGAATAATACTAGGTATATAACAGCTTAGGTCTTAAGTCTAAATAGATCATAGGTATATATCTACAGTAGCACTGTAGGGCGATCGTGCTATTTGTCAATCTAATTGCAATTGAACGGATTGGTTTTGGCAAAGGTTTGGATATGGCAAATCTAAACGTCAAAATGGTACCGCGCTATTCTTCCTGAACGATTTAATCGTTGATTTTACCAATCGAACCATTTTATATATAGAACTACTATAACTCTATGCACACACTACTAGGATGTACTAAATGAAAAACGTTCGTTTGAAAGCACTGTCAAAAAAACCGCGATCCCGCAACGTTTGATCAACGTATAATCCAAATTAGAGTTAAATCTCTAATTTAGATTATAGTGGTATAGCAATGTACGAAATATGACAAAAATAACGTATTGACTTTGGTTTATATTTGGTTTAGCTTTGGTTCAAACGTACACTTTCCCGCGGTAGGCCCCCTGGTAACGAAAATTGTTATTTTTGAAAATCCGGAATGTTATTAATTGATTCCACGCTGCGGAAATGAGAAACTTTGAGTCCGTGTCTCAATCGTTCTTTTAATTAAATTAGTAATTAAATCATAACATTTCTTGATATTGATAAGGCACAGGCGGTCCTCTGTCTTTTCAATGTCAATGTCTACATGATTCGATATATAAATCACAATTACTGTCTAGAACTTCGTAAATGTTTTACTTACTATAATAATTTAAAGTTATGGTCAGGGAGCACTTTTGGTCGCGTCGTTAACTGTTGCTTGATTTTTTTTGTAATTATGGATTTAGGTATGTTTATGCATGTAAGTATTGGTTTTATATTTATTTATTTTTTATTTTATCTTATAAGATTGTATTTAATACATTATAATGTATGTATTGTAATGTAGACCATTATGTCTATTTGGGTCAGACGATTCAACTAGGCAAGTCCAATTTCGACAAAGAGGTCAGCCGACGAATCCAGCTCGGATGGGCAGCGTTCGGGAAATTAAGGCACATCTTCTCGTCACAGATACCGCAGAGCCTCAAGACGAAAGTCTACAATCAGTGCGTGTTGCCAGTGATGACATATGGAACTGAGACTTGGTCCCTGACTATTGGCCTCATACACAAGCTCAGAGTCGCGCAACGTGCAATGGAGAGCAATGCAATGTTGGGTGTTTCACTACGTGATAAAATCCGCAACGAGGAAATCCGTAGAAAAACCAAAGTCACCGACGTAGCGCTTAAAATTTGCAAGTTGAAGTGGCAATGGGCAGGCCATATAGCTCGCAGTACTGATAACCGCTGGGGAGTAAAAGTTCTCGAATGGCGACCAAGGACAGGAAAACGAAGCGTAGGACGACCCCCCACCCGATGGACTGACGACATTGTAAAGATCGCAGGAAGTCGGTGGATGGAGAGGGCTCAAAATCATTCTTCCTGGAAATCTATTGGGGAGATCTATGTCCAGCAGTGGACTTCATAGAGGCTGTGATGATGATGAATGTATGTATTGTATATATTTATGTATTAGTATCGACGTATTTATCTTTTTCTTATCCTGTTAATTTGTATGTACACTTTATGTCTGGGATTATTATTATAAATCACTTGTTATTTTTTATCATCACCCTTGTTTCAGCTATATTCAGTTCAATCCATCCTAAGGCTGTCTGGCAGAGATCGCTACATAGCGATAAGACCGCCCATTGTACTACCGACTTTCTACCAGTCCAATGTATTTATGGTGTGCAATAAAGTATTTTCTATCTATCTAATTTACCTACGATGTTATGACATTTTTTTATAGTTTTTCTTAAAAATACTGTCTGAAAATGTGCTTAGTTGTGGATCTAAGTTCATTGACCTACTTACATCATCATAAACCAACTATTCATTGAATAATAATGATTTGACGAGGTTGCGGGTTCGACGGGAATCGAACGCGCAACCTCATCAAATCATTATTAACAAGATGGTATATATATAATCTTTATACAATTTACCGGAACAAATGTTTGTATGATCTGAAAATGTTTGTGTCGGGTCTGGGAGTTTTCTATATATAATGTTGTATTTACTACAAAAAAAGGATATATGTAATAAATTAGTCATGTGCTAGGTACCCATAGCACAAGCTCTGCTTACTTTGAGGCTAGATGATTTATTTAATTATTTATGATTATCCACCGATATTTATTTATTTTATTTCATTTATGTTGCTAAGTTTTTAAGTACTACATGCTCAAAATTTAACTGCAAATGGTAACACGGAATTTCGCGTCTAAACCAGTCTGCCACCAATCCACAGAAGTCGTGAGCGCTGGAACAATACACCCTTGTTTATCTGTCACAACACGCATCTGCAAATAAACCGACTGCACACACAAAAGGTGTAAGTATACTTTGCAAAGCCTTGCGCAAACGCATGTTAGCATTACAATACTTAAGTAACTACAATTTCAAAATGGCATGCTATAGACGGCTCTAATGGTCGACCTGGAGAGCGAGGTGCTACTCTACAAGACTTTATAGTAGTAACTCTACATCTTATCAAGGGTAGTCTTTTGAAAAAAGCTTATCCTACTAATCCTATTTAATATTATAAATTTAAATGTAAGTTTGTTTGTTACGCTTTCACGCGAAAACTACTTAACCGATCATCATGAAACTTTGTACACATATTCTTGGAGTTATTAGTAGTAACATAGGATACTTTTTATGAAAAAATATTTACGAAAGATATTTATATGGCAAAACAACGTTTGCCGGGTCAGATAGTTTTAATATAAATGTCTATATTATTGACTAGTGGCTCTGTGAGCTGTAGACCTCGCGAACATTTTACGAAATTACTGAAATATATCATTTTTTACGTTTTCAACCCCCATATCTCCACCATTTTGAAAAATTTCCAAAAATCGAAATCGACAAGAATAATCTATATAGTTATAGAATCTGCTCACAAAATTTCACGAGAATTGGTTGAAAAATCAGACCTGTAGAGGAGAACATCCGGACAGACGTCGGCCGGACAGATATACATACGAAAGCATTTTTGCCTAAGCTGAAACGGAGACACTCGTTCGCGCTTCGCGCTCGCTCTTTCAATAAGAATGCATGGCCTCATGTTGCTCTGCCCTCAGACAGTTCACCGACTTATATGAAATGTATAAACTATCTTCTATTAGTTTTTCGTAGTTAAGGTTAGGTTAGTAGTTATAAGATGGATCATGCAAAAAGCGCTCGGACAAGGACGAGTTTCTTGCCAGTTCTTCTCGGGCTTGGGTTTGGAGGAATTGCCTTCTGAATTCACCTAGTATGTAAGACGTTTCAAAGTGATCCTTGTGATTGTATTGAATAAAGTATCTTTTGACTTTATCGTGGCACGAGTAATATCGACCAGGGTGTTGAAAGGATTAAAGTGCGCCTCCTTTCGTGGTCTTGGTCTTGAAACTTTTTTAGGTTGTACGACATACCAGTTACCTCCTTCAACGTTTGGTCTATACCAGTATTCAACATATATTTTTTGAAGAGACATAATGGACGAACATGACCGGATTTGAACCCATGGTCTTAGGATCGGAAGATGGGACAACAACCAGTTATCGACTAAAGGAACAGCTTAGTAGGGACAACGGGAAAAATAAGTATTCTGACCTCTAGCCACATAGGCAGTGGAGAAAGGAAATAGAAATGAGAATTATCTAATCATCAATATCATCAATCATCATAATCATCATAATCGTGACAGATATTGTCAGTCATGGCCCGCGGATAGATAAGATTAGCTTGGTGCCGGTAGATGGTAAACATCATAATCTATATATTAATACGTGAAGCAAAAACTTTTTAACCCTTTTTACGAAAATTGCGCGGAAGGAGGAGTATGAAATTTCGCACATTAATACATATAGAGAAGGAGTGCAGAATGCTAATATATTTTTTTAAATTATGCATAAAAAATACATTAATTATTAATTAATTATGGTCGAATCTCGATCAGTGGGCGACCACTTGCAATAATATAATATCGGTGGAAAATTCACACATCACCATCTGGCTAAACATAGAACCTAGGCCTAGGTCTAGGCCTCACAGAACGTTGCTTCGTACATTGGAAGTCTTAAAAATTGAGTTCATTTAGTTTCATAGTAGTATTAAAGTAGACCGCAATTATTTTGCTAATTTAGGAGCAAAGTAGGTATTTACGTTTCAGAGTAGTGCAATAATTTCTAGCAAAGGTGCCTACAATCGTTATACTAAGCCTCTAATAATATAAATGTATACGTTTGTGTGGCTGTTTGTTTGATAATTTACTAATAGCCGCACTCAGAGTCTTTAATGGAGAGTTGAACTCTGAGTGACTCTGAGACTGAGGACTCGCTCTACTAGCCCTAGAGCGAGTCCTCAGTCTCAGAGTCACTCTGTGTTCTATGGGCTCAAATTTCATTCAATAGAGTCGATTTTCTGTTTAGTTTATAAAACGTTATTACTCGTTTATTTGACTGACCTGTCAGCTTAGTAGTAGCTCCGTCAATTGCGCAGTAGGTTGAGGGTTTCATTCCTTCCCAGGATAAACATTTGTGTAATGAATATCTATTTGTTCTGTGTCTGGGTGTTTTAAAGTATCTTAAGTACGTATTAAAAAATATAAGTTTCTATTCTATTAGTTATCAGGTTACCATTTAACAAGCTATGCTTTGTTTGGGGCTAGATGGTCTAGAGTGCATTGTTCACCAATATTTATTTATTTACGACCACGCGGACAAAGCTGCGTGCTGAAGCTAGTAGGTAATATAAAGTTGCGAGGTGCGATAAGAGTGTTGTGACACAGAGAGCTTTCGCTCCGAGACGAATTGGTCAATTGTTTAGAGTTAGAGGTACAAATTGAAACAAGATGGCGGACTTTTTCATGAAATGAGGGACTCATAATATATTTTATTATTATTGGGAAAATTACATTATATTATTGCCAATTAATTATGTAACATTACTTAATTCAACGAAGTCTCCACTAATTTATAAAGCTTATAATCTATAAATAAGTGGACATTTCGACACAATAAAAATTTTGAATATAAAGATACATAAATAACAGATATTTTAAACTAAACAAAGCAATCTACGCAATATGCGAAGCTGAGTGTTTGAGTTTGTGTGTGTTTTTGTGTGAATGAGTTTCAACTCATACTTCCTAGGCTTTTGGTATGAAATAAAGATATATGTGTTTCAACGTATCTGCAAAATAATTCCCGAAGGGGGTAAAATAGGAAATTAAACTTATGAGATGTTCATTAAAGTATTATAATACTTAATAAATAAATAATGCTGGACATTTCACACAGCATCATGTGGCCCCAAAGTAAGCTGACAGCTTGTGTTATGAGTACCAGAACACTGATATACTACTTACGTACATTTTATTTTTAAATACATTCATATTATACAAAGAAACACCCGAGACAAATATTGGCAGATCATACATGATCTGTATGATCATTTGTCTCGCGGCGGGAATCGAGCCCGCGATTTTATGCGTCTCAGCCGGACCTTAGTCCATTGCGCTACAGAGGTCGTCATAAGTATGTATTTAAAAATATATAAGTACCTATTCTGTCAGTCATCAGGTCACCATATTACAAGCTATGCTTTGTTTGGGGCTAGATGGTGTTGTGTGCATTGACGACCAATATCTATCTAATATATAAAATTCTTCTGTCACGGGGTGCGTAATCGAACTCCTCCGAAACGGCTCGACCGATTTTCGTGATCCTTAGCGAGGATATTAGTCAGGGGGGAGAATCGAACAACATCTATTTTTCATCCCCCTAAATGTTAAGGGTGGTCCACCCCTTAATTTTTATTTTTTATTTTTCAGACAAAAATATATAAAATTCTTCTGTCACGGGGTGCGTAATCGAACTCCTCCGAAACGGCTCGACCGATTTTCGTGATCCTTAGCGAGGATATTAGTCAGGGGGGAGAATCGAACAACATCTATTTTTCATCCCCCTAAATGTTAAGGGTGGTCCCTTAATTTTTATTTTTTATTTTTCAGACAAAATTTTTTGTTTTTATTTTTTTATGATACATCATACAAAAATACATGCAACCCTAAATTTTCACCCCTCTACGATCAACCCTTATTTTTTAAACATCATATTTACCTATAAAAATGTTTCCTAAAAATGGCTAAAATGGCAAAACAACGTTTGCCGGGACAGCTAGTATTAATATATTATTCTCTCTCAGAATCTTATTTCAGAACAAAACTCACCTCAGATCGAGATAATAGGACTTCATAAAATTCTGAACAAAATGATGTCTGAATAAGTTCTCACAACTTTAGTGTTTTATTAAAAAATCTAAATCTCTCTAGCACAAGACCTGATGAGTGACTTTCAAAAAACTCGTTAGCTCTCTGTATCATTAGAGATCATTATTAAAAGTAATCAAGTCCACTGTCAAAACATGATCGATGCGAGTCGAGTGCCGGGGCGGTGTCATTATCATATTACTTCCTATTGATGGCATAACATGCCTAGTGTATACCTACACGTAAAATAATTTTTAACGACTTAAAAATAAGGAGGTTCACAATTAGGCTTTTTTTATGTTTCTCACTATTCTGTCTGGGTGTTTCTATGTATAATTATATATGTATTTACAAAAAAGTATATAAGTAGTATATCGATCATGCGGTACAAACAAACTCATAAACACATACTCTGCGTACTTTGGGGCCACATGATGCTGTGTGAAAATTAAATGTCAGGGATTATTTATTTATTTATTTATAAAGCGATTTGAAAAATCGGTTAAGTAGTTTGGTTTTTAAATAAAAGTAGCTGAAAAATAAAAGTAGCTGAAAAATATATGTCATCGCTCTTCTTGACTCTTCTTCAGAGAAGAAGAGTCGCTGATTTTTTTTTGTAATTAATGAAGCCGGTTTTCTTTTTAGTTTTTAAAAGTTAATTAATTTTTAATATTATTTAATTTTTATTTCAATGATCAGGACAGACTATATATCACGCGTTTGAAAATAACAAGACGTGATTATGGTTATGGGATAGGTTTTTTGGACTCGAGACCATTGACTCATAGAAGTGCATTTTAACACACAGTAAGTGGTCACAATTATCTAATTCCGATAAAAACATGTCGTAATCCGAAACCAAGGAATCCTAAAAAACGGCAACCGTTATGAGTCGTTGTAACTATTTTTATATAATTAAATAGCAGAGATAGGTCTTGTCTTGGGTAGTTGGGTAGTCTGGGGTAGTTCTCCCCTCTAACTTTTAATGTCTGGGTCCGATTCTCGCCGTGGGACAAATATGATCTGCTAGTATTTGTTTCGGGTCTGGGTGTTTCTATCGGTCATGTGGACGATAATAATGCCTTACATTTCACACAGCATCATCTGGCCCCAAAGCAAGCAGATCTTACTAAACTCTTAATATTATGTTACAGAATGTTATGTTACAACACTGCACGTGTTCTATAAAAAAAATACAAAAAAGAAAAACTGACTGAAATAGCTTATGTACGGCCGTTAAATAGCGCTTGCAGTCTCATAGCAAACCAAAGTTAAACATTTGGTACAATTTCTTCCAATCAAAACGAACTCGTCTAACGATGGACGGGTAAGGGATACCACACACTGGAGCTGGAATATAGTATTATTTCACGGCTTCTGGTAAAAACATCGCGTAACCCAAGAGCCAAGAGCTGGCTCCTATCTGGCCCATTTTGTCATTCAGATTAGCCATATCCAAACCTTTGCGCGATCGCCCTACTAGTATTGCTAGCGCCAATCAGGTGGGTCGTATACTTGTTTGCTTGCTCAATTATTTAAAAATAATAACATTATAAAACTAAAAATAACTAACGTCATTGAAAATTTGAGCCCTTAAAAATACAAACGAATTGAGAACGTTCTCCTTTTCATTTGTAAATTCGTAAACACCATTACAAGGTTACAGGAAAGCAAAATACGTAATTTAATTTACTTGGATGACATTTTTTTTCCAGCTATTTCGATTTAAGACTGGACAATTGAAAATCACTGGACCGATTTCGATGAAATTTATATGGGACTATTAGTAGAAAGTATATCCTTTCACATATTTTTTTTAAAATGGGTTTATAAATGACGGAGCTATGAGGTAACAAACATAAATTAATTACATACATTAATTTTTATTTTATTTTTTGCCCTAGGTATGACATGTATTAATTATATTGTGTGTGACTACTCTATTGTATTAGGTCTAACCTGTAATGATAGATGTAATGTTTGAAATAAATAAATATATAAAATAAAAAAATAAATAAATAAAAAAACATCCGAATTGAAAACCTCCTCCATTTTTTTGAAGTTGTTTAAAATATTTATATGTTTATATTTTTATTTGTTTTACGGCATAATGATATAAGGTGACCTAAAAACAATGTCGTTTCACGTCATGCCGTGCAGTCGCCCTATCGATTGCAATTAACGAACTGACGCAACTTGACTACGCAAGTCTTTATCTCAAGGATTAGTGCTTTATTGTTCCGAATCGCTTTTAAAATAGCAAGTAATGTCTAAGGACGTAAACTTTTACGTTCAAGTTAACGATTAAAATCGTAGAAAAGCTATGAATCAGCTGTTTAGTCACGTTTAGGCGGGATATGGCTAACTGGCCTGTCAGCTCAGTTGGTAGTAGCTCTGCCTTCTGCGCTGTAGGTTGAAGGTTCGATTCCGTCTCTGGACACATATTTGTGTCGATCATGGATGTTTGTTCTGTGTCTGGTCTATGTTGTATAAAATACTTACCTATGCTGTTAATTTGACGGTACAAAACTATTGTATTTGGCTCTGGTATAAAACAGATATATATATTAGGTTAATACGAACCAATTTAGGTTGAAACGAAGCAATTTGTGACGACCTCTGTGGCACAGTAGGTTTAAGTCCGGCTGAGACGCAAAAGGTTGCGGGTTCGATTCCCGCCGCGGGACAAATGTTTGTATTATCTGCAAGTATTTATCTCGGGTCTGGGTGTTTCTATGTATAATATGTATGTATATGTATGTATTACAAAAAAAAGTTTATAAGTAGTATATCAGTTATGTGGCACCCATAACACAAGCTCTGCTTACTTTGGGGCCAGATGATGCTGTGTGAAATGTCCGGTATTATTATTATTATTATTATATTATTATTATTATTAATTACGTTATAAAAACTGAAAAAGAGAACCAAAGCCATTTAATGAAATTGAAGCCCATGAAAATACAAACGAATTGAGAACTTCACCTTTTATTGAAGTCGGTTAACACTACTGGGATGACACAAGAAATAAAAATTTGGAAATTTCGTTTACTTGGATGACACACTTCTTCTAGCTATTTTGATTTAAAAACCAAACTACTGAACCGATTTTGATAAAATTTAAATAGGACCAATCGGGGAGTATATTCCTTTCACATAAAAACATATTTTTCAAATCGATTATAAATGACGAAGTTATGAGGTAAAAAAAAATAAAAAACAACCGAATTGAAAACCTTCTTTATTTGAAGTCGGTTAAAAAAGCTGTGATAAGAGGCGGACAGACAGACAGACAGACAGATAGATCGACATAGAGAAACTATAATGGTTCCTTGTGGACTTTGAAACCTAACAAAGAAAAAAAATCTTAAATAAAATGTTATGGGGTAACATTTAATAGACCGTTATATTAGACCCAGGATGAATAAATAATGCCCATCCCTGAGCTAGATATTATAGGTATGTACATATGTTATGTTTTTATTTTTTGTAATGGGTAAAAACTGATATATTTCAATGAGAAAAACTATAGAAACAGAGTTGCACTAGTTTTTGATCTATTTTGAGCAAAATATAATACTTAACATATTAAATTACTTGCCTACCTAAAATTAAGTTCTTACACATCTAATTATATTAACAAAACAACCCGCGATCTTACACAACTATTAAAAGACATGAAATCAATAACTAAGTCTAATTCATTCATAAAATATATTTCGGTCTCTCTTGTAAAATAGCATAATGACTTATGTGGAGTTTACTTATGGCATAACAGCATAACATAAAATTCCAAGAGCTAATTTAAATCGAAGTCAAATACAATGACATGTTTATGTATGAAAAAAATATTTGTACTTTGGTTTCCTGACAAACTACAATACCTCATTGCTCAAAATTCTCCGGAAATTGACTCAAAAACCAAATACCGTTATTTTCCAAAAACATGTTCAAATCCGTCACGGCCTCAAATCTTCCACCACGTTGTTACACTAAAGGACTTTGTCAAACTTATCTGAGAAATAATTGATCGGAAATAAAAGCAACGAACAACGAAATATGCCCGTGACTGTGTAATCCCCCCAGGATTGGTAGACACTTCTTCGGATATCTGGCGTGTTTTCCACAATTTTGTCTACATAGATTTATTTCACTCTTAAAACTTTCGTAAGTTTTACGATACATTTTGATAATCACGGGTTTTACTCACGTATTATTTTGTCGATGGAGGCACCGACACTGTTTCGATTCATCTAGAGAAGCTTCATCCGTTGTCCGTGAGTTGCTGCTCGAGTGTATATCAAATTGTAAGTATACATAGGTTTATCTATTCTATCCCATAATTAAGTATACTAGTGGTCGCCCATTGGTCGAAATTCGACCATAATTAATTAATAATTAATGTAGTTTTTATGTATAATTAATACAAATAATATTAGCATTCTGCACTCTCTATATAAACTATAAGTGTGCGAAATTTCATACTCCTCCGTCCGCGCAATTTTCGTAAAAAGGGGAACAATGCTTTTGCTTCTCGTATTAATATATAGATAATTAATTAGCGTGGCTCTTATATACATTCTCTGTCATTGTCATTCCATAGTCAAAAAATAAAGAAGGCAACATATTTAAACAATAAATTCGCTAGTGTGTGTTTTTAAAATAGTCACTATATCCCTCTATCCTTCTTCTTCTTCTTCGTTAATGGTATGTGTCATAGTAATGTCAATTATGCCAGTGTCAAGTGTTTAAATTGTTTATAGTATGCCACAGTCGTTTCTTGTCGTTCGTCATTTGTAATATAAATGTAGCTGTCCCGTTCGCGACTTCGCCCACGCGTTTTAAAAAGAAAATGTAAATCTAAAACATTCTCGAATCCACTTGAACACACACAAAAAAATCATCAAAATTGGTCCAGCCGATTAGGAGGAGTTTAATTATAAACACACGCACAGAAGATTTATATACTTATATAAAATGGTGCCTTTCATATAAAATAACTGCGGATTGTTTTGTTCGAATGACAAAGAAACACAAAGTTTTTATTTTAATTATTCACACGCAAGCAATACTCTAGCTCTATTTGAATAAAATCACCTAAATTACTTAATAAAACGTGAAATAATTAGAAAAAATAATACAAGAGCACAATGTTTATCCGAAAAAAACGGTCTTAAAACGGTCAAAAATAATCCAGGCAATAACTCATTCTCCTTCATTGTTTATGGCATGTGATGTGTCAATTTTGCCAGTGTCAAGTGTTTATATTTGTTTGTAGACAATTTGTTTGCTTAGTCGATGGTCAATCGTCAATTCTAAACGTCATCGCGGAATGACCGTCTAGAATTTTCTAAGGTTTCCTCGTCGTTCAAATCACATTGCACCATAATACACATATAATTCAATTGTCTATACTTGTCCCATGTAGTCACAATTTATTCATTAAAATTCCGCTAAGATTACTGAATAAAACATGCAATAAAACGAGTAAAATATATTAAATTAGCAGAGCTATGTTACTTCATGAAATGACAAACGAAGAATCCCATACCAACTTATTTTGACAAGGTTGCATCAGCTGGTCTCGGTTGACAGCCCTGAAATTGTTGACTGACAAGCGAATGATCGTGTTAAGGCGAAGCAATGAAGATTATGAAGATATCAGTTGGAAATATCATGCGGGTCCTAACCGGTCGAGACTCGCTTTGAAGTGCGAAAGTATTTTTAAAAGACTTGAAGTATTATCGATTGTGGGGTTTTAAGCCTTTACTTGGACACAATAGGTCGTTTAATGAAAACTTTCTTCTGTTGAGTCACGAAACTTTAATTACTTACGTAAGAAAGAACCAGGGACAGTGGATGAGCAGTCTATTGAAACCTCTGTGGTGCACGACCCCTGTGTTCGATCCCACCGCAGGACAAATGTTTGTATGATCTGCAAGTGTTTGTCGCAGGTCTGGGTATTTGTATATTTACAAAAGAAAAAGTATATAAGTAGTAAATCAATACAACACCCAAATACATGTAAACACCCCGAGACAAATACTTGCAGATCATACAAACATTTGCCCCGCGTGGAATCTGACCTGTTACATTCTACGTCTCAGCCTAGCCTTGGCCACAGAGGTCGACATTATTTTTATATAATATACTAGCTGACCCGGCAAACGTTGTTTTGCCTTTTTGAACATAAAAAAAAAATTTTGGGGTGAGCCACCCTTATCACTCAGGGGTATCAAAATAAGTTATAAACCTTTTCTCAAACCTACTGAATATACATATAAAATTTCATCAAAATCGGTCAAGCCGATTAGGAGGAGTATAAACACGAAAACTGTGACACAAGATTTTTATATATAGGGATTTCTGTGGGTACAAGTGACATGTAGAAAAAATGAATATTTTAATTACTGTTTGAAAACTCAAAATTCTGCCAAGTAATTTATTTACCTACTTTAATTCATTAGCTATAATGTGTCTAACTTTATTTAAACCATTAATAATAACTTTGTTGATACAATTAGCGCGTCTGACCTTAATGACCACTTTCCCAACTTCACGGTGTTTGGCTATGAAAATTAAGTTTTAACCTGGTTCCGTAAGAGGGCGTGATTTTGAATAAATTCCATTTTATTTTTGGTTATGCGTGTTATTTTAATTAACGTGAAACATTGTGGTGTTTAATTTTGTGAGGGCCTACCAGTTATTAAATCATTTAAAAATAACTTTTAACCGTTTACTTGGTTACTTGAGGATTCAATTAACTCCCAGAACAAACATTTGGACAAGCACTGTGACGCAGTTATTCGATTCCCGTCTTGGAGCCAATGTTTGTATGATCTGCAAGTATTTAACTCGGGTCTGGGTGTTTCTATGTATAATATGTATGTATTTACAAAAAAAAACATGTGCGTCTCGGGACGCCTGAAGTGATAACATGAACTAATCTAACTAGCGCTGTGGGTTGAAGTGAGAGAGGAGGAGCCTGCCTACCGCTGCCGTATGCGTGATAGAAGGGGTAAGTAGTACCTATATCTTTCATGTGGTACCCATAACACAAGCTCTGCTTACTTTAATTACAGATAATGCTGTGTGAAATGATATGTCCGGCATTATTTATTTATTTGTGTGATGAACATAGGTGTTTGTTCTGTCTGGGTATTATAAAGTTTCATAAGTACTCCTATGTATTTAAAAATATACCTACATATAACTATTTTATCAGTCTTTTGGTCACCATAATACAAGCTATGCTTAGTTTGGGGCTATTACCCCAAAATGAAATACAATAAATGTTGAGAGCATTGCCACTAACATTTATTTTTTGAGTGTTTTTTTATTAACGTTAAGTTTTGTATATGTTTAATTAATATACTATAGGAGAGAGAGAGAGGTTAAAATAAATGAGTTAACTTACTAAACAAATGTCTATGTCTATGTCTTACTAAATGTATATGAACAGGACGAGTTTCTTGACGGTTCTTTTCGAGCTTGGGTTAGGAGGAATTGGCACCTAAATTCACCTAGTATGTAAGACGTTTCAAAGTGATCCTTGTGATTCTATTGAATTTTATTGAAAGTATATTTTGACTTGACTTTGACTTGACCAAAAAGACAGACAGTAAAGAAACAAATAATATTGTAATGTGTTACAAATTCATAAAAAACCTTTATTAACACGTAATATATGAAAGTCAATCATTTCCAATCAAAAAACTAAGACCACACACACCTTAAAAGTTTAAAAAACATTTAATTTTATTACTGTTGTAGTAAGCCCAAACGAAACTAAACCTTATTTCGTAAGCGTAGGATTATTTTTAGATAAAATTTGGATTAATAATAGGGTTGTCCGGCGCCGACTGTCAAAACTACAGGTATAATTCTGAACGAATGACTTAACATAAAGCTGCAGTTATTTCGAACATCACCGTATCTCAAAGGAATAAAGGTTATTTTTGAACGAAATTGTTTTAAAATATAAGATAATTTAGATGTTCTATTTTACGGCCGTCCAGGGTGGTCCCAATTTGAAGATAGGAGACGTCATTAAGACCAAAATATGGGGAATTGATAACAATCGTAATATTTTTGGTAAAATATTGTGTTACAATTTCATTTTTGGTGTAACTTGATATTTTTGCATCTAAGTAATTCTTCGAAGAATGTTGGATCTGGGATGGTAAGGTTAACAGATTTTGCGTTCAAATGGTTTTTTTTATTGTGTAACATCTTTTCTCTGCATTTGCAACCTATGAGTGTGATTTAGTTAAAAGGAATGGAAGTGTGAAACAGGAAGCCGGGAAAGCGCGCGATTTTTGATTTAAATTTCATTATTGATCTGTAGGCCGTTATTTAGAACGGTTATCATTTTATCATTATATTGGTAGTAGCTCTGCCTTCTGCGCTGTAGGTTGAGAGTTCGATTCCCTCCCAGGATAAACATTTGTGTTGTGAACATAGGTGTTTGTTCTGTGTCTGGGTGTTATAACGTATCATAGGTATGTATTTAAAAATATATAAGTATTCTATCAGTCATCTGGTCACCATAATACAAGCTATGCTTAGTTTGAGGCTAGATGGTGTTGTGTGCATTGTCCACCAATACTTATTTATTATTATTATTCTAATCCGTTTATGTCTGATTGCGTTTCGATAATTACCCAAAAACTTTTTCTGTTATCTTGACGACAAACAAAATAAAACATTCGATCGATCGTTAGCGACTTCGTAAATGTAGCATAAACTGAGCTGTTCAGGTTAGGTTTTCAATTATATATACTGCGTAGAAACAGTCAGAACAAGAATCAGAAACAGAATTATTTCCTTTAACTGATTCTCGGTTCTCAATTAGTTCGATTTGTTCTGCTCCGGTCAAAATGTCACCAAAAGCACAAAGCTTACATTTTCTAAAGAAGCAAACCAAAAACTAATAATCTTCAATCCTGTTTAACCGTCACTCTCTCGCTAAAACTAGCAAGTGCCTGCAAACTGGTAGAAAACTGAGAAATAACAGGACAGTGCGAATGGGACATAAAATCAGTTAGGCCCACAACACGCCCGTAAAGTTGCTGTAACTACGTTGACCTCTATAGCACCCTAGGATTCTATGTATTACTATAGCTTACCGTGTAACCATGTACCTACCTCTTTAACCGTCCTAAAAAAGGAGGAGGTTCTCAATTCGGTTGTATTCTTTAAATGTTTGTTAGCTCATAACTCCATCATTTTGAACCGATTTGAAAAAATATTTATGTGGATATACTTTCCAATTGGTCTTATAGAAATGTCATCAAGTTGGTTAAGTTTGGTTTTTAAATCGATATAGCAGGAATAAATAATGTCATTTAAGTAAAAGAAATTTCGGATTTTAATAAAAATTAAGTTGGTTTTCTTTTTAGTTTTTAAAACGTAGATTATTATAAAATATGTTGTGTTTCCATCGACTGTAAGAACTAGAATAAAAAAAAATTATGTGAAAGTATATGCTTTTAAATATGTCATCTCATCATCATCATATCAGCCTCTAGAAGTCTACTGCTGAACATAGGCCTCCCCAATAGATTTCCAGGAAGAACGATTTTGAGCCCTCTCCATCCACCGATTTCCCGCGATCTTTACTATGTCATCGGTCCATCGGGTGGGAGTTCGTCCTACGCTTCGTTTTCCTGTCCTTGGTCGCCATTTGAGAACTTTTATTCCCCAAATATGTCATCTAAATAAACGAAATTTCGGATTTGTAATATAAATGAAGTTGGCTTTCTCTTTAGTTTTTAAAACGTAGATTATGTATTGTAAATATGTTGTGTTTCCATCGACTGTAAGAAATAAAAAAAAAAATTTTTATATGACAGAATAGGTATACTTTCCAATTAGTGAAATTTCATTTTATAAAAATCGGTGCAGTGCTTTGTGGTCTTTAAATCAAAATAACTAAAATAAGAGACAAATACTTGCAGATCATACAAACATTTGTACCGCGGCGGAAATCGAACCCGCAACCTTCTGCGTCTCAGTCGGACCTTAGCCCACTGCACTACAGAGGTTGTATATATAGATACTACGCTTTCTTTAAGGGAGTATTTTATGTATGCTTTAAATTGGTTTCATTTTACAAATCTTTTACCTTACACTCTATTTAAAAAGAAATGCATTTTTCAACAAATTTAAAGGTCTATGTTATAAACACACTAGCTAATTAATTGTTTATATCTGTTGCCAGGACTAGGACTACAGGACCATGATCCTGGTCCTGGTCCTGGTCTTGGTCTTCTCGGGTGCAGGTTTAGAGGACGGGAAGAGGTGTCTAAGGGTGATGTTCTTGAACTACACTCGCTCTATGATGGTTCGATGTAGCCCATGATTTTTATTGCAGCGAATAACTGGCTTGTTCCTCATGTCCATACTATTTCGCCTAACTGATTTGGCTACGAGGACTAACATATCCTCATGGCCGAAATCGTGTCAAAATAGGCAAAGTACACTCGTCACCACAGAGAAGATACTAAAGGATACCTACTAATTACTTATGAATATTTTTTCCCATTTGTTCTGTGATTTATAAGACTATGCATTACACCTGGCTACAATGTCACATTATATTCTTCTGGCGCTTCGGCGGCCGCTGCCGCGGCACGCTCGCTTTGCTTGCTCGCCTTACGCGTTGTTTCCTATACTCTAACATAACCTAACCAACTGGTTTCGATCTGAAGTATTGCAGAGGTATTTTCATTTAACCAAGTAGATAACTGTACTTGCTTTGCCTGTTTTGACACTAGTTCGGCCATGAGGATATGTTAGTCCTCGTAGCCAAATCAGTTAGGCAGACTAGTATGACCATGAGGAAAGACCTGAATAACTTGAGTTTGCAAGCAATTTACTATGTACCTATACATATAGTACATACTTTCTAGTTAATACACTGTGCTTTTGTATTACGACACAATGGCTTACACATAACTGTACAATTATATTTCCCAGGCAAGATGGTTACAGAACTCTAGTTTGATAAAAGAAATTATAGAGTGAAGTAAAAATGTTTTAAAATGTATTTATGAGACAGATGGATAACTCTTTATTGAATTATTACAATAACAATAACTTTAAAAATTTGCTGGATAATGCACCCAACACCATCGAGCCATAAACTAAGCATAGCTTGTATTATGGTGACCAGATGACTGCTAGAATACTTATATATTTTTAGATATATACTTATGATACTTTATAACACCTTGACATAGAACAAACACCCATCACACAAATGTTCATCCAGGCAGGGAATCGAACCCTCAACCTCAAGCGCAGAAGGTAGCTACTACCAACTGGGCTGACGGACTAATGTTTGATTTTTTTATTATGAAATACAACCCGACTTCCTTATAATTGAGATTTCTATTGATGAAATAATATTTCAAATAGGTCATATAAGTACCTACTTTTTAAGTTTAAAAAAAAAATGTTACTGCTGGTAAAAACAGAGCTGGCTCCTATCTGGCTCAGTGTATTAGCATTGCTATTCAACGTGGCAATGCCGCCAGCGTCGTGGGTTCGCTCCCCTCTGGCAGTGATCTGGATCAGTTGACCTATTTATAGATCGTTTTAAGCGGTCCTTAGATAGCTCAACTATTTGACATGTATTTTTATTAATTGTATATTATTCTATTATTATTATTCTGTATCTTTTTGTAAATATATATACCTAGTAGGTAATATTGTTAAAGTTAAATATTTTTTCTACTTATATAATTAATTAAAAAATACTTACTATAATTAATTATGTTCATTTTAAATACATAAAAAAATGGTTGTCTGTAAAGTCAGTTTACGGACGATAACTTTACGTGATAACGTCATAAGAAAACATTGATGAACCAAGTTCAACCGATCGTGCCTCTCTATCTCTTGTTCCGCGCTCTAGCTTACACGCTCGGCTCAGGCGGTACGTGACACTTTTTCGTGCGTGCAGCCGGCGTTCATCGATTTATAAGACGTTATCACGTCAAAAAAATATAAAAATAATTACATAGTTCTAACTATGTTGTATGAATTTAAAATAAATATAAAAGTCAAAGTTACTTAAATTATAGCTAAATCGTTTTTACAAAAATCAAATTAAACTAAATGAGGGTTAATTGTTTATTTAAAAACACACTAAATAACAACTGGAACCGTAATAATTAGTACGTAATTAACCCCTCAATAAATATTAACGAGGGAGCCGCTTGTCGAATGTTAACATTTCTTGACTTCATTACGGTTTTAATATTAATGAGCGAGTTTTTTATGATTTAATTTAAAAAGAACATTGTTACTTACATATTTAAGAGGTTCAATTTATTATTTCTCGATAAATAATTATTGTCTAATGTGGATAATTAGTAATTAAAGTCACAGAGGATTTAAATAAATATTAAGTACTAGCTGTTGCCCGCGACTTCGACCGCATTGTTTTTTGAAAGGAATTGTAGCTTAAATCTTTCCCCAGGATGCATAATGCATGCATATCTCCTTGCCAAATTGTAATCACAATCACACCCACCACCACCCATTAAAAAGTTTCCATACAAACGTTCACAACCTATTTTACTCTTTTATGAGGGTTATTTTGAAAAATCCTGAAACAAGTGTCCATTTATTTTGCATTTTATGTATCCAAACCAAGTTTCTAAGAAATCACACCACCCGTTAAAAATTTACCATACAAACTTTGGCACCCCATTTACCCATTTGTAAGGGTTATTTTGAAAAATCCTGAAACACGTGTCCATTGCTTTTGCATTTTAAATATTCATATCAAGTTTCAAGCAAATCGCACTATGCGGTAAAAAGTTTCATACATTCGTTTTCACCCCTTTTCACCGTCTTAGGGGTTGAATTAAAAAAATCCCGCCTTAGTCGATGGTTTTGCTATAAAATGAAGCTATCTTCCAAAATTCCGCTTTCTTGCTTCAGCGGTTTTAGCTCGGCGATGATGAATCAGTCAGTCAGGTTAAAGCTCTTTTATATATGTAGATAACAGTTAATTATTCTGAGATCACAATTTATTTAATTATAATAATGTAATATCTGTTTAAAACATATCTCTGTAATATATTCACAAAGTGAAGCAAATATTGTCTGAAAGCATAATATTAATATCAGATTATTTAAATGACAAAAAACCTTGGGACGAATCGGCTCCAACTTGACTCAGCACGAAAGAAACCTCTTTAATCCATTGACCACACTGGTTAGAAATACCTAGTGGCACGATAAGAAGAAGAAGAAGAAGGCCCGGCATCCGTAACAAAATAATCAAGAATTATACAAAAAAGCGTTAAGACGAGTTTGTTTTACCTAGTATATAAGAAGACAATTAAAAATAGGCCTTGTGATTTTATTGACCGAATAAGAATGTATTCCCTTTCTTTCCATATTTTTAACCGACTTTATCAAAAAGGAGGAGGTTCTCAATTCGTCGGAATCTTTTTTTATTTTTTTTTATAATGTATTTTCACCGAGTACTCGAAAACGGCTGAACCGATTTGGAAAATTCATTTTTTGTATGAAAGGGTATACTTCACAGGTGGTCCCATATAAATTTTATCAAAATCAGTCGAGCTGAAAAATAAACGAAAATGTAAAAATTGTATACATCGATGATGTTTTCATGTACTTTCATACCTCGCTGTTTCATTGGAGCGTTGCGTTTATTTGGCCTACCCATATTATATATATACAAAATACAAAATCTACTTTCCACTAAAAATGTATTATAGGCTCAAATTGCATTCAATTAAGTCGGTTTCTTTTTAGTTTTTAAAACGTTATTATATTAGCTACCATACTCAAACTGTCCTTATCATTTTATGGCAAAAATTTGTGGCATCAAAAAAAACAATCATTATTTATAATAATAACATATATGTACAGAATAATATCCAATGACATAAAATATATATGAAATAGTTCAGCTATCTGAGGATCGTGCTAAACGATCTATAGCTAGATTAAATGATCCAGATCACTGCCAGAAGGTAGTGTTCTATAAGATAGTGACGGCATTGGCATGTTTATTTATGCGAATATAATTAAGACATTATATTTACACGTTGCTAAAGACATCTTCAAAGGTGTTACAACCTTATACAAAACAATCAATCAAAAATCCGTCTTCTTCTTCTTATCGTAACACTAGTTATTTCTAACCAGTGTGGTGAAAGGATTACAGTGCGCCTCAGAGGCTCCTTTCGTGCACTTAGGTAAGCCTTAATGTAAGCTCTCGACCTTGCTCGACCTCGACAGGACCCGCAGGAAAGACGAATCATAACATGCGGTGTCGGTTCGGTCCAAAAGTCCGTTAAACATACAAAATTAACATATTAACTAGATCATTTAGCGGGATCTAGGGCAAACTCCTCTACTCAGCATTATGCTGGATGCACACTTGAGTGCTCAGTAGATGCCAGAGGAACCACGTCACGATCTGTATAATAAATATTATAACTAATATAACAAAAATTTTACAGTCGAGTACTATGTTAGCATTACCATTAAGACGTCAAATAACGCACGGTTAAAAGAGACGGCAAGACGGCAAGACGGCAATACGGCAAGTTTTTTTGTTTGTGTGTTTAATAAATTTCGCCTTGGGGTCTATTTTATGTCTTTTTTCTGTTCGTGTTTTCTTTTGTTAATGTGTGTGCTAAATAAATGTTTCTTCTTTCTTTTAATCTTACTTTCAAGAATTTGACTGACATGATTTTGCATTTTTTGGGGGCTATTCTACTCACAGGATTGAAATAGAACCGCAGCAAAACGCATTTGACGTGTTTTCGTACGGATGAGATAAATTATAAGACAGTACGGGCTAAAAACAACAAGAGATCAGTTGAAAAACAGCTAATAAACTCAAAAACCAATGCCCTCATTCACAAGCCCACGCCCAGCTGTGGGTGGCAATCGACAGCGCTAATAACAAATCAATTAATTTCACAGAACTTATCAAAATCTGTCTAGTCAGTCTCCATAAACTGTTAAAGCACTTAAAATGTCTACTGTTATCGTGAAAAGCCCACTGCGCTGAATACTTAAGTACTAACTTACAAAGCTGTGGGTATTGAGCCTATGACTATGCAAAATCTAGGTCTTAGGCCTTCACGCACTAGCGAATTAATCCGCGCGGTTTTAGCCCAGCTGTTCTGATGTCTTCTGAAGTATGTTATACGATTTTTAACGCAGTCATTTTCTGTTAGTGCATGCGGCTACTTCTGATTTTATGTTCCACAGAATAGCGCGAATAAAACGTATGCGGCTCGGGACGCCCAACAGAAGTGATAACTTAAACTAATCTAACTAGCGCTGTGGGTTAGAGTGAGAGAGGAGGAGCCTGCCTACCGCTGCTGTATGCGTGAGAGAAAGGGAAGCTAGACAGAATGGTGCCGTAACAGGTTACGTAACGAAGCGGTTTACCCTCCCATAAGAAGTTTTGCCGCATAGCGCGCTAGGCGCGCTACTCGCTAAAGCTTCTGCCACACAATGCGGTACAAGGGGATTTTATTATCTCATTTACAAGGATTATATTATTAAATCATTCTATTTCAATCCGTCTACGAATTTAGATTACGTTTCGATAATTACCAAAAAACGTACCCATCTCTATGGCCAAACAAAATAATACATTCGATCGATCGTCGGTAACTTCGTCAAATTCAGTCGAGTTCTGTTTTGAAATGAAATGAAATGAAATTTATTGAGAGAATAACAAATCAAAATCAGTGTACAATCATAACTTAACCTAATTAATATATTGCTATAATTGTAGATTTTTTTTACTGATTGGACGAACATTGGTACCCAAACTAGGATCGGTGTCCTGTGATATGGTGTACCATTTTGGTATGGTGTCTGTTTTAGAGGTTTGTGAAATCGATTATCACAAGTAATGTCCGGTCGTTCTATCGTTCGTAACGAATCGAAACGAATTAGCTAAGAGTAGGATTTTGCACGATTGTTGTTTCGATACAACGTTTCGTCATCGTTTTACAAAGTAGACATCCAGGATGGTATAACCTTAGAGAGACGTATACTCAGCAGTGGGTGAAGTCAGGCTGTGGATTGATGATCTTGGCTGCTTTAATTGTATTTTTTCTTTCTTGGATTTCAATCTTAACTTTTGAATAATTGTCATACAATTACGTTTTAAAAACTAAAAAGAAAACTGACTTCATGTATATAAAAATATCATCGATGTATACAACTTTTCGATTTTTGTTGATTTTTTAAAAACCGCTAAACCGATTTTAATAAAATTTAAATGGGACTTTGAAACAAAAAATGAATTTTCCAAATTCGTTCGGGCGTCTTTGATTAATCGGTGAACATACATAATAAACAGATTCCAACGAATTGAGAACTTCTTTTTTTTGAAGGCGGTTAAAAATAAAAACCAAAACCAAACGACACAACGAACTAGGTCGTATTAAGTCGTCTAAAAAAATCTTTGGCAACTCTCTGTTCTAAGCACTGTAGAAAAGTCTCGTGTATCAAGGGCCTTATTTTATCGCCAGACGGTATGGCAGCTCGTAGCCGCCATCTTGTATATTATGACGATAAAATGAAGTTTTATCAGATAGACAAGAAATTCTTTTTTTTTTAGGTTAAGTCCAAGGTTTTAACGATTTCTTCTACTCCTTATATTCAACTACCTTAACGTACATTTTGATAAACACAGGTTTTCTAGGGTTTTTAGTTTGATCCGCGGTTTAGTTGCTTGCTTTGAATCAAAACAGTGTCGGTCTTCTTCTTCTTCCGCGTCAATTATCTCTCTCAAATGGCTTTTTCCGTTTGAGCCTTCTTACAATGTCCGTGTAGTTTCACAACAGTGAAGTGATAAGTAACTACATAAAAACACAAGAAAAATGTATCTTCCCCTTAACTAGAGACTGTGGAAAGTAATATTGGACATATTCTTAGTATAATTTATTTTATAAAACTATGTCAAAACCAAATTACTCTTTAGCTTATTTGGCTAGATTAAAATAATATTTAGCGTATGCTCAATATTGTGCACTAAAATAAAAAAAAATAAAAAATATCTCTCAAAAAATTGGGGAGTATTTGCCTTGATTAACCGACTTTTAACTAAAAGAAGGAGGTTCTCTATTCGACGGAATCTTTATTTTTTTATGTATGTTCACCGATTACTCAAAAACGGCTGAACCGATTTGGAAAATACTTTTTTTGTTTGAAAGGGTATACTTCACAGGTGGTCTCATTTAAATTTTATCAAAATCGGTCTAGCTGAAATATCAACGAAAATCTAAAAATTGTATAAATCGATGATGTTTTCATGTACTTCGATACCTCGCTGTCTCATTGGAGCGGTGCGTTTATTGGCCTACCCATATTATATATATACAAAATAAATCTACTTTACACTAAAAATGTATTATAGGCTCAAATTTCATTCAATGACGTCGGTTTCTTTTTAGTTTTTAAAACGTAATTATTGAGAGATTCATTGTTACCGTTACCGTTACCCTAGCTGTTACCGAGTTGTGCCACGTGGAGGCTTCTTTCCTACATGCTACAGTGTCGATGACTTCATCGACATAATTATACATGAGTCTCTAAACCGCCCGCTCCAGAAATACAACCCATTCTTTTATACATAACCTAAATATTGCCGAAATGTAAAACCCATCAACCCGTAGCATAAAAATACCATAAATTTTATGGCATATCAATTCTATTCTAGTTCGTTCTCTATTAGTGATTACACAACAAAATGTATGTCAGCCACGGTTAATTCTAACTCTCTATAATTAACCACAAGAAGAACCAATGATTCATTCGTTGGGTAACCGTTTAGTACGCTAGGATCAATCTCGACCCTGTTTTGACCTTTTCGTATGACCCTTTTAATTAGTCCATATCGAAATGAAATGAAAAATATTTATTTGACATAAAACTTTTTAAAAACTTTTTTTTTTATTTTATATCTTTAATTTTAATGGACTTGGAGTCGCTTAGCGACTATGTCAGCCCTGTTACATTTTGAATTTTACAAACTAAGACTTATTTAAGTTAAACACCATTGCCATTACATATTAGGTACTAACCTAAAAACAAAGATTGAAACTGCATACAGAGTATAATAACACAGTGAATGAATATCACATGTGCACGTAATTTCATAGCATAGTATAGCATAGATTGTAAGTGTGCATGTATAAATGTATGCAGAGCGCACCTAAATACCGGATATGGCTTGCACATGTAAGCACGAGTTTGTACGTTTTGTAATCGCTTGAGAGTCAAAACGTAAGTAGAATACTAGAATCAGGTTATAGAGCTATGCTAGACTAGTCCTGTACTGTACTTAGCTAGAATTTTGATAGTTTAATTTGTGTTGTTTATATATTTCGATTCAACACGCCTGGCCTTTACTTATAATGTTAGACATGCCATTAAATGTTATTTATCACTACATAGTATAAAACAAAGTCGCTTCCCGATGTCTGTCTGTCCCTATGTATGCTTAGATCTTTAAAACTACGCAACGGATTTTGATGCGGTTTTTTTAAATAGAAAGAATGATTCAAGAGGAAGGTTTATTTGTATAATACATACATAATATAGTAGAGAAACACTGATAATTTTGGAGGTTAGGGTATATTGGTTCAACGTATTAAAACTACTGAGCTACAGCAACGCGTGGGCGGGTCAGCTAGTTATCAATATAAAATACAGCATAAAATTAAAATAATAGTTAGGTATGTTAGGTAACTTAGGTGCAGAGTTAGATGACCTGTGTGAGTGGCCGTGGCGTGAGGTGCTTAGAAGCGATTCTTATGTTTTTTGCACGATCTGCAAATATTTTGTTACCTACAGTTCATTTATTTATAGATGGCATATTATTAGATTAAGAATCTTATATCATCTCTCGACCTCTGTGGCGCAGTGGGACAAAGCCCGGCTGATACGAAGATGGTTGCGGGTTCGATTCCCGCCGCGAGACAAATGTTTGTACGATATGCAAGTATTTATCTAGTAGGTATATGTATAATAAGTAAAAATTAAAAAAAAAAATCCTACGAATTGAGAACCTTCTCCTATTTTGAAGTTGGTTAAAAAGAGACCTAGGGTCTATCTCATTTTCACATTATAGTTATAGCTATTAAAAAATACAAAAAACATTTAAAATAAACGTTATTGTATATCTAAAAAGTTCAAGACAAAATTATGAGATACGAGGACATTTTACACAGCATCGTCTGACCCTACATATTATACATAGAAACTCCCAGACCCGAGACAAATACTTGCAGATCATACAAACATTTGTTTCGCGGGGAACAAAATACGAGAAATAGAGCAAAATCAAACAACATCTTTGATAAGAATAAAAATGATATATATGACTATTTTGCTACCACTAGTAAGCACCTAAATTATAAGGAAAATTCTTATCAAATTATGAGGAAAAGTCTTATCAAAACGAAAGGCCATGGATTTCTAGGAAGCCCGCCTTGAGAAGTCGAGTCTGCCAAAACATGTTGATCTCATTTTCGTATAATAAATAAAACCTCTTTCAATATGATTTAATAATAGAACAAGCTGAACAAGTAACTAGATAAAGAAATTCCACGTTGATAAAAGTACCCAGTGGGTAAAATTATAATCTATATACTAATATTATAAATGCGAAAGTGTCTCTGTCTGTTTGTTACGTTTTCACGGCTAAACGGCTGAACAGATCTTGATGAAATGAGCAGGTCGTGTGTTATGAGAAGCACATGACTAATATACTACTTATATACTTTTTTTTTGTAAATACATACATATTATACATAGAAACACCCAGACCCGAGACAAATACTTGCAGATCATACAAACATTTGTCCCGCGGCGGGAATCGAACCCGCAACCTTCTGCGTCTTAGCTGAACCTTAGCCCACTGCGTCACAGAGTCGTAAATATTTCTATGATCTGTAAATTATTTGTCTCGGATCTGGGTGTTTATATGTATGTGGGAAATGTCCGGCAAAAAAATCCATTCCATCTATCTAATACCTTTAAATGAGCAATTCTTTAGGGGTTCAATAGCTTCTATCTAACTGGTAATATAAATAAATAAAATAGATAAACAGTCCTATGAAAAATCTAACGGTATTATATAGAAGGTATTCATCGTTTTAATTTCATTGCATTAGTGGCCTACTCACAAACTCAAGGCCATTTTTAAACACCTACCGCTCGGTCTTTGACCGCGCAAAAACCTACTCTACAAGGTCATCGATTATGTATTAGCTAAACCTACCAGCGGGCCTAGCACGGCACGAGGAGAAATAGTCTTTCCACCTTTTTATCCACCTGTCAGTGGAAATACACCACCACCTGTCCACCACAGGTGGATAAAAACGGGGGAAAGACTATTTATCCTCGTGCCGTGCTAGGCCCGCAGGACGTAAAATATCTATTTAATAAAAATCTATTGCTGTTCGTTAGTCTCGCTAAAACTCGAGAACGGCTGGACTGATTTAGCTGATTTTGGTGTTGAAATGTTTGTCGTAGTCCAGGGAAGGTTTAAACGGTGAGAAAATTTGTGGCATTGCAACGCATGCCGGGTACAGCTAGTATTTTATATATCTGGAAAACTTGTATCAAATAGCAAGTTCTACCAAGTAAAATGAAACTGCGTAAATATTGAAACGAAGCGAAAACCAAGGTAGGTATAAATTGTACAAAAAATTCTAATAATTGTGAAACATATAAAACAAGAAAAAAAAACTATTGGGTACTTACTGCCTGCGGCTTTGCCTGCGTGTACGTAGATATAAAGTAACCTTTGTCTAAGCCAAGTCTGGAGTGATTTAGCACATATTGCGAAATTAATGTAACACGTCATCTCGATTATGAAGTACTTAAAATATAGCTTACAGCGGGAATCAAACCCGCACCTTTAGGCGAAAATCACTACTTAAAGTACGTAAAAGCCATGGTCTCTTCATATCCGTTCAAGAAACCGATGCATTTTACGTAAGTAGTTATTTAGACCTACCTATGTAGGTCCTACGACCTACCGACCTACCTACGTAAAAGCGCCTACTTACTTACTCTCGAAGACCGTAGGCAGTGACTACATCTCTTAGGTACAAACTTTGAATGAGAGATGCTAGAAGTGCGGGTTCGATTTTCGCTGTAAGCTATCTATTAGGCAGAACATCATTGAGCTTACGTAAAATTAATCAGAGCTTCAGAAGAGATAAAGTTGACCTCGGCTTCAAATAATGCGCCAATATATTATGATTCATACAAATATTGACGCAATCTAATAGAAAGTTGATTGTCATATTCCGGTAAAACCAATTATCTAAAGAACCTTTGGCTACATGCACTTTTTACCAGTTTTACCCAACTTGGGCCAAACTAAACATAGTTATTATAGTGTCTAATAGCCGCACTCTAAATTTATGATATTAATGTGTTCTAAATGATCACTTAAGTTACTTCTTAGTGTAGATTTGACTAAACAAATATCTAATGAGCGAATTAAGTAAATAAATAATAATAAATAAATAATGACTGATATTTTTGATATTTCAGTGACATTTCACACAACATCATCTGGCCCTAAATTAAGCAGAGCTTGTGTTATGGGTACCACATAATATAATACTTATATACTTTTTTTTATAAATACATACATAATTACATAGAAACACCCAGACCCGAGACAAATACTTGCAGATCATACATTTGTCCCGCGGCGGGAATCGAACCCGCAACCTTCTGCGTCTCAGCCGGACCTTAGCCAATTGCGCTACAGAGGTCGCCGGCATCATTTTCACACGGCATCGGCCCCAAAGTAAGCAGAGCTCGTGTTATGGGTACCACATGACTGATATACTACATAATTAAATTTTATTTTTGTAAATACATACATATTGAAACACCCAGACCCGAAAAAAATATTTGCAGTTAATACAAACGTTTATCCCGCGGCGGGAATCGAACCCGCAACCTTTTGCGTCTCACCCGGCCCTTGGCCCACTGCGCCACATTATTCGCCAATATATTATTTATAATACAATACAAAATGTTTTATTTCTGTAACTTAAGTAACATAGTTTATCAGTATTGGATACCTCCTTTTAAGTAACAAATACCTGTATTAGGAGAATATCGCTCTTCTTAATTGTGGTTTATAGCTATTATATTGCTGTAACATACATTATCTGATTCTGAAATCTGATTCAAACAAATATTGACGCAATCAAATAGATAATTGATGGTAATATTTCGGTAAAATCTATTATCTAAAGTACCTGCATAAGAGATCAAAGTTTGCAAACAAAGCTGCAAAACTCAACTAGTACCATACAAGTTGAGCTACAGTCTTGCAAACAATGATCTAATAAAAACCAAGATAGGACACCGTTAGCCTTCATTAGACCGAGGTCGTTAGTTGGCTATTGGCACTTTATGACCTCGTTTGGTCATAAACAACATAAAATATAATATTTATCGTAAAATAAACATTTTGTTGTTTGTATGACCTTGGTAATGTTATATTATAACCGCAAACGGTTTCCGAACGCTACCCGTGCGCTGTTAAGGTAAACTCGTTGGAATAATGCCTGATGTCTAGCTTCCGTCCGCGGCTTCGCACACGTGTTACTTATATAAAAAGTAGCCTATATTGTAATCCAGGTCACTGACTACATCTATACCAAGTTTTGTCTAAATCCGTTCAGCCATTTCGGCGTGATTGAACTACATACAAACATAAAAAACCAAACATACGCAGAAACTTTGGCTATAGAACTTTACGAAGTTGCTGTTCTATAGTACTGGTTCTGTAGTAAAAGCGACATCTATGTGAAGAACTATTATTAGTAGGAGTTAGGATTGGATTTACCCTTTAATTTCTATCATAACTTTATATAATAATAATAAATAATCCCGGACATTTCACACAGCATCATCTGGCCCCAAAGTGAGCAAAGCTTGTGTTATGGGTACCTACCACATGACTGATGTACTACTTAGATACTTTTTTTTTAAATACATACATATTATGATACCCAGACCCGAGACAAACATTTGTCTCGCGGCGGGAATCGATTGCGCAACCTTCTGCGTCTCAGCCGTGCCTTAGCCCACAGTGCCACGTCAATATACCCACTATTGAAATAGTGTTATATGTTAGCATTTTTTTTTGTTACAGGTACGTTGACCTCTACTATAATAACTCCCAAGGTTGAACGCACTTCATGAAGCCAACCGCACCGAAAGAACATCATCAAACATTTTTTTACGGAAGATTTTAAACATTCGCTATCAGAATTTATATTGTTTTAGGTAAAGCGCTTATTGCAACATAATCGAAACATACGGAAAAGATAATACGCGAGAAACACTCTTTAACTACTACTTCTTCTTGTTTCACTAGTTATTTCTAACCAGTGTGGTGAAAGGATTAAAGTGCACCTCAGAGGCTCCTTTCGTGCACTTGGCACATGTCTAAGAACTTTTTAGGTTCCACGAAATGCCGAGTACTATTACAAAAACTTGGCTTCCAAATTACGATGCTAAATAAATAAATAAATAAATAAAAATCCCACACACCATCTTTTGACGACCTCTGTGGCGCAGTAGGTTAAGGTCCGGCTGAGACGCAAAAGGTCACGGGTTCAATTACCGCCACGGGACAAATGTTTGTAAGATCTGCAAGTATTTGTCTCTGGTCTGGGTGTTTCTATGTATAATACGTATGTATTTACAAAAAAATATGTATATCAGTCATGTGGTTACTCTGCTTAATTTGGGACCAGACAATGCTGTGTGAAATGCCCGGTATTAAAAATAATAATAATAAAAACAACATTAATTTCCCCAAGAATTCGTTAACAGTGTAAAAAAGTGTAAATATGCCGAAATTATTTGTTAAACGTTGAATGGTAGGCTTCGCTGTATGCGCGTTTACCTTAATGAGGAACACGGATCTACAGTAACCTTGTATAAATGTGAATTTCTAATTCCATATTAAAACAGGAAAAATATAGATAAATTCAATAGATCGATACATGATGAACATCGGGTTATTTCCTGGGGCCTTGGAAAATCGTAGAAACGAGGTCCCGTCGAGAACTCTGATTGTCCTTAAGGGTATTTAAACAAAATAAATCAATCTAAACTGAAGGAAAATATTATAATTTTTGTATGTTTGTTTGTTAATTAACTGATTTTAAATATTATGTTACTTTTAGACAGGTACATTGTCAGCGAGTAGTCTGCATTTTATTTTCGACAAAAAAGAGCTTCTTATAAATTGCAATAATGTCTCAAAAATTTGGGTATAATAATAATACTAGAACTGAGTTGCACGTGGCTTAGGCCCGTATTTCTTGGTTATTTTACCGGTTCTTCCGAGCCGAGCTGATAGAAGTCAAAAACAAATCTAAAATCTCGGAAACGGCTCCAAAGATTTTTATGAAATTTAGTATGCAGTGGGTTTCGCTGGCCATAAATCGATCTAGCTAGGTTTCATTTTTAGAAAACGTCGTTTTACCCGTGTTTTATACCGATCAAAGCTCGGTCGTCCAGGAACTATTCGTAATAATAATCATTATTATTATCAAGCGATAAATAACTGTAATTATATGTATAAAAATCATTCTTTTGCGTGCGTTGCGAAAACTTTTAATGACACATAAAATAATTTTCAACATATTTATAGCAGTCATCATTATCCACAGAATGTTAGCAAGGCTGTATACCTAACTATTATAGGTAAGTCCCAATAACCGCTTTTTAAATTAGACAATTTTGTTACGGATGTCGAATCGAGTTGGAGCAGATTCTTCCCAAGCTCTTTTGTCATCTAAATAATATGTTATTTTATAATAAGCTTTTTATGAAAGTTTCTGTTTTATTACGTTTTTAAGTCGACAAATCTAACACGTCACTTAGGACCTTGTTATAGAAGCGTACACATTGCCCTATCAAAGATTTACGAACTTTAGCGAACCTAACTGTTGGAACAGCGAATTTATCCTTATTTCTAGTATTAATAATATGATTATCGATATTTTCGATACATTATATATACATATATATTATATTCATATATATATTTTTAATATATATGCGCATGATATATATTTCTTCAAATTTAAATATATTTATATTAATAATCAGTTTCTGCCACCATATAACACAGCCTATGAGTATCCCAAATATAAAATCTATAGTAAACATATAAAATTAATTAAAAGAAACAGTAAAGAAATGCCTATTTAGTACAACGACTTTTACTAGACGCTTCGGCAACCATCGTGTTTCTATATTACATCGTGTTTCATCGTGTATAATACGTACTGTAATTATCTTTTGCATCAATAAAGCCCTTTTAAGTGCCATGCCATGATCAAAGGACTTACAACGTCAGATCTCTTATATTTACTGTCCTATCAAAACAAACACTACTATTTTTAGTAAAGCTTTCATTTCAAGAAGCAGCAACCGTCATATGCCGTTGTTAAAGCTGATAAAATCAAAGATAAAATTTTTTTTAACTCTGTTTTAATCCCAAGATTTATCAATCAATAAGTTATGAACCGCTTCAAGCAAAATACAAAAAAGACTAGCTGCTGCCCGCGGCATCTCACGCGTGGTACCTACATAAAAAGTATTATTTTCCAAGGTCCCATCTATCTCTATTCCACAATTTATCAAAATCGGTACAGCGGTTTAGACGTTGAAACGTACAGACAGACAGACCAAGTTACTTTCGCATTTATAATATTAAGTAGAAATTTCTAGAGCTCAGGCTTCAGCAATGCTTCTGATGATGCAGATGTAGGCGACGGTAACTGCTTACCATTAGGCCGTAAACCTGTTTGCCCCCTTAAAATATAAAATATATTTGATAATTATCTGAATTAAACATTTAAAACCCTTGACACAAATAAGATAATATCTATCTACTAATAACCTATTCATTAAGACGATTCCAATGAGCCCAAACACGATACCTTAGTTGTCGAGGAATTGGTTATCCTGCAGATTCCAGGTGACGCTGCAGCATCAAGTCAAGGTTTCCATGTTGTTGCAATATTATTGAATTTACAGGATTCTAAATTTCAAACCAATCAGACCTGTGCAAGTAGCTCACATCTCTTCATCAAATAGAAAGGAGCTGGTGTTCTTTAAATGGCAGAACAGATTTTAAAGAGTTAATAGCGTTCTCGATCACCTTTCAAACAATAATAACGAAATTGAAAAAGGGTTTCATCCGTTTTTAAGCTACGACATCACAGACAGGCACACGTATAAAGATACACAGATACATAGATACACAGACGCACAAATACACAAATACGGATACAAAAATAAAGAATACAAAACAAAACTTACAATAATAATAACAATAATAAATTTTGGTGGCGAAATGGTACTCAGCTCAGCATAATGCTGCCGCATATTGCCATGTGACAGCGCTGGTCTTCCGCTGAGGCCAGTGTTGAGATCACGGACATAACTTAATATATAAAACAAACTTCACAAGATACAACATCAAAAAGCACACAATACAAATTAATAGGTACTTAAAGTATGAACACAAAACCAAAACAAAAACAAAAAACAGCAGTTGTAATAAGATGAGTATTTTACATACATTACAGAACAAACTAAGACGACAGTAGCAAAAACTAGCTTCCCCAATGCCAGGGCTGGTCTATTTGTATGGAAAAAATATGTTCCTTTAATTTAACTTTAAAACAATTAACATTCAATATATTTTTAAATGGTGGTGGTATGTCATTTCAACACTTTGTGGCAGCATAGCGGAAACTACCTCTAAATGCAGCAGAGCCATGTAACGGTGTTGCTAGTAAAACAGAACCTGCTCTAGTTTTGCACCTACTATCATCCTGGAGCCAGCGCATTTTGTTGAAAAGTTACTCAGGTTTTCTACTCTTGATTACCCCAAACAAAAGTATAGCAAGGTGAAGATACCTTCTCCAAGACATCTTAAGCAGCTTGGCATTGTTAACATAAGGTGTTACATGTGCTCTAGGCGGAATATTAAAACAAAACCTGGCACAAGCGTTTTGGACGCGTTGTATCAATCTCTCGGTTCTGGAAAATAGTCTGGGGCCATAAACAGTATCAGCATAATTCAATTTGGAAAGGACAAGAGCTTCAGAGAGAATGACACTGAGATCAACGCTCAAACAGTTGCGAATACGGCACAAAACTTTTAACCGAAAGAAACAACTCCTAACACAATTAGTGATATGTTTTTAAAACCGCAACTCACTATCCATTATTACTCCAAGATTGCGAGATTCATTTGTGCAAACAATGGGTTCCCCTAAAATGCTCACCTGAGGTGTCTTGAGTTTGATGTTATCAATTTGCTGCCTTGATCCTAGTATCATATACTTTGACTTCGCAGGATTTAAAACCAGACAATTATTAGTTGACCAAATAGCAATACGGTCAAGGTCTTCATTTAGTTTATCCAATGCTTGCGATGCATCCTTCGGAAGAAAATATGTATAGAGTTGCAGATCATCTGCATATATGTGACACTGACAGTGATGAATATATTTTACAATGTCGGAGCAGTATATTACGAACAACAAAGATCCCAATATAGAGCCCTGAGGAACGCTTCTAGGAACAAAACGAGGTGAAGACAGAACTTTTTCTCCATCAGGCTTTGAGATTTCTACAAGCTGCGAACGATTCCGTAGATAACTATCAAACCAATTTGTAGTATTACTATCGAATCCATAGTAACTTAACTTTGAAATAAGAATGGTTGTGTTTAAACTGTCAAAGGCTAGAGAATAATACAAAAGGACCAGTAAAGTCCCCATGCCCTGATCCTGTGCAGCAAGAATATTATCAGTGACATCAAGTAAAGCAGTAGCAGTGCTGTGAACCTTTCTGAAACCAGATTGAACTTTTGGAAGAATATTGTTTAACTCTACATAGTGAGAGACCTGATCATGGACTATTCTTTCCAAGACTTTAGAGAGACAAGGTAGAATGCTGATTGGTCGAAGATCTTTAAAATTACCTGGATTCGCTATTTTGGGAATAGGCTTGATAACTGCTATTTTCCAGAGGTCAGGTATCTAATCAACACTTAAACAACAATCAAGCCTATAGACACCTGATCAACACTTGCCTGCTTTTAGATACCTTATCAACACTTGCTCTGCCTATAGATACCAAATCAACACCTGCCCACCTAAAGACACCTAGGCAACACTTGCCTAATCAACAACAAAACCTAATCTCGTGAGCGCATACGCAAGGTACTCTGTAGCAGTCATTAACTTTGCTCATGCATTAAACAACCGACAGCACTTGCTGCAAATTTAACGGAGACCCGCTTTTCATAAAAGCAACGCTAAGTGCTGCGCAGACGCATCCAGACTCAAATAACTCAAAGTACTTTAGAGTGCGCGCTGCAAATGTATTGCCATTATTGTATTTCCTGAATTAATTTGTATTGGGGTTTCTTGTTTTGTTGTTTACTTAGCCTGATTTCGGAGTGAAATTTAGGCTATTTTGGGATATTATTGCGTTACACAATATGAGCGATGGATTCAGGAATCTTACATAAAGTAAAAATGTCATAGGTGTTATCAAACCTATATGTGTAGGTATTTACAGAGTTGTTTATTTAAATACATACCTACCCCAGGCGCCAGAAAAAGGGTGCAACAAATGCCATAAAAATACAAAGGAAAGTTTAGGACAAATATATTAGTATATAATATACTGTTTAAATAAACAGCAAATTTATATTAATTGATTTTCATACGATGTCTGTGTATTGCACATATTGCATCCAATAAAAAAAGGAATTTATTGCTTCCGACAAAATGTAATTCATAATTTTGTCCCAAGAGCAACATTAAAATGTAGGAGGTGAAAACTGAATCCTTATCATGGCTCTCATGATCCAACCTACATATTTTTTTTATACTAAGCAACTGTTTAAGTTAGGGAAGTACAACCGACGCAGTTGGACGCAAAAGTCTATCGTGTTGGCATAACGACAATTTATTAGAAATAAATAAATAAAGCCGGACATTTCACGCAGCATCATTTGGCTCCTAAGTAAATACTTGCAGATTATACAAAAATTTGTACCGCGGCGGGAATCGAACCCGCAACCATCTGCGACTCAGCCGGACCATTGCGCCGTCAAGAAAGAAAATATAGTATGCTTAGGAAAAGATGTATGAACTGTGTGAAATATGATATGTGTAAGAAAGAGGTGACTACCGAGATAAAGAATGATAGAGAGGAAAAGAAGAACCTGCTGCCCTCATCCCACATAGTGGGAAATGGCCGGAAGATCATCATATTAGTCAAAGTCAAAAGTTACTTTATTCAATACAATCACAAGGATCACTTTGAAACGTCTTACATACTAGATGCGCCTAGTATGCACCTAAATTCACCTAACCCAAGCTCCAGAAGAACCGGCAAGAAACTCGTCCTGGTCCTAGCGCTTTTTTGCATGATCCATCTTATAACTACCTTAACTACAAAAACGAATACTAAAGAGCTTATACATTTCAAATGTGTCGGGTAATTGGCATTATAATAATAAAATTTCAAGCCTTGAAAAAATCTGCCATCTGCAAGCTATTCTGGTGTGCGCTGCAAAAATCCTGCGCAGACGAAGTCGCGGGCACCAGCTAGTTTTCTATTATAAACGAGTATATAAAAATGTATCCCTATTTCTCTTGGCTGCGGCATCACGCGTGAACGGATTCGATTTCGCTATTTCTTTTTTTGTTGTGTTTGTTATTGTCAGGAGAAGGTTCTTATGTAAGAAAACAATAAGAAAGTTGCGTGGAAAATTAGAAAATATAAGAAAACTTAAAGACGATAATTATATACTTTTCAATGTAACCTTAGCATTTTTGACAATATAAACTTTTCTAAGGTAAAATTTTGGCACTGTCAGTCGTTTGATAGTTATAGATTACTAGCTGCTGCCCGCGGCTTCGCACGCGTGGTACCTATATAAAATGTAGCCTATGTCCTTCTCCAAGATCCCATCTATCTCTATACCAAAATTCATCAAAATCGGTTCAGCTGTTTAGGCGTGAAAACGTAACAAACAGACAGAAAGAGTTACTTTCACATTTATAATATTATAGTATAGATACCAATGCGAATTCTATATTCATAGTTCTTCTTATCGTATCACTAGTTTAACCAGTGTGTTGAAAGGATTAAAGTGCGCCTCAGAGGCTCCTTTCGTGCACTTAGGGAAGCCTTAATGTAAGCTCTCGACCTTGCCGACAGGACCCGCAGGAAAGACGAATCAGTACATGTGGTGTCGGTTCTGTTGCAGGTGCGTAACGGCTGGCACCGAGACGGGCTTGTTTCAAGTGTTCCTTCTCTATTGTTAGCTCTTCTGTTAGTCAGCAGGGGGAATCCACGTAAAAATCCTCACTCAAGTGTTATATAATTCAGCGAAAATTACATTTTTGATGATCCTCAACTGATCGTTATGAAGTACTGCGGATGTTAAATGTAAAAAAAATATAAATAAATTTATTTTTGTAAAAAAAATAGTTAAGACAGGACAACGTGTGTCGGGTTAGCTAGTTATAATATAAATTACAATAATATCAGAAATCTGTTTATAAGATACAAAAATACACCTTCTACAATTACATAACAAACTCCGTTCTAAAAATAATTAAACAAAACTACTCAAGTGTCTCAAATCTGAGGTGTCTTTCGTAATATTCTTAACACTAATATCAGCCGTATGGTATAAGGAATAAGGATTATACGGTGTTGATACGCTGTTATTATAATGATGTTTGTAATGAAATAACGTAGTCTGTGCTCTGAAGAAAGCAGGCGTTGTTCTGACACTTGACACTGGTGCGTTTTCATTGTTCGGAACGATACGATTTATAGGCACTTGAAATATATCCCGTGGCATATCTCGGTATATATTATTGTGACATACCTACATAAACATAAAAATCACGCTTCGGGGGTGGTAGAGGCGAGACTGAGGATTTCGTTTTATTAGCTTTTTAATCGACTTCAAAAAAAGGAGGGATTTCTAAATTCAGTTGTATCTTTTATATAGTTTTTGTTTATGTTTGTTGCCTCATAACTCCGTCATTTATATATCGATTTAAAAATATATATGTGAAATGTTATATTTTCCTATTGGTCCCATAGACGTTTTATCGGTATTTTACTCGAATGACATATATTTTATTTAAAAACCTTATATAAAATATATGCCTACCAATTAAACGAAATTTCGTATCTTGCTTTGTGACGCGAAAAATGACAAATACTAAAAAGCGTAAAATTAAGTTTTTTTAGTTTCTCAATTCGGTAATGTTTTTATGGGCTGAAATTTCATTTAAAGAGATCGGTTTTTAGAACGTAATTATTTCAGTCTCACATTCCTCACACACGCGCGTTGAGGGTACTCTTCACCTGGCCTTTCTATACAACCCCTAGCTATCATGCACTAGAGATTAGATAACGCGGGTTTAACCGTGCTATACTGAAGTAGATAATTGATTCAGGCGTGACTTTGCAGAAATCCATTACAAAACGTTAAATTGATAGACCAAAATTTTATACTATTCCGCCAATCTATTCCTAAAGAGTTACCTCCAAAATAAATTCGACACGTGTTTCGCCCCTCCACGAGGCATTCTCAGGAACACTAAATATTTGTCCATCTATTTAATGTTTTATACTGAAGTATATAGTTATCTATGTGGTTTTTTTCCTAGTGCGTGCTGTTATGTCTGATTCCCGTGGATTAATCTGCAATGCGCGCTGGCCTTATACAATCCAAATTTGTTTTATTTCACAAATAACTTTTGTAAGTAACATGGTTACAGAAAACCATAAATAAATAAATATTGGTGAACAATGTACACAACGCCATCTAGCCCCAAACAAAGCATAATTCATTAAGCAGATGACTGATAGAATACTTAAATGTAAAAACCTATATTATTATATAATTCTTTTTAACACCCAGACACAACAAACACCTATGTTCATCAGACAATTGTTTGTCCTGGGAGGGAATTGAAACCTCAACCTACAGCGCAGAAGGCAGAGCTACTACCAACTGAGCTGATAGGCCAGAGATAGATAAATAATAGGTTTAATCAACCCACTTATCCAAGGCTTAGCGCCATGATCTATGTCAACACGTCCGTAATATGAATAGCAATATTAATGGGTCAGTTCTGTCATAAATCTGTGATTTAAAAGTTAAATAGCGCATTAAGACTCCAAATGCAATATATTTATATTTCTTGACTTAATGGTGCTGACCTAGATACATCAATTAAGTGTATTGTAGTATCAAAACACACTCATGTCTTTTTTTTCTTCTTCTTCTTTGTAAATAGCATATGACATAATAATGTAAATTTTGCCAGTGTCAAGTGTTTATATTTGAATAAAGTCAATTTGTTAGTTAATAAAGATGGTCAATTGTCAATTCTAAACGTCATCGCGGAATGATCGTCTAGAATTTTCTTGGGATTCTTGGTCGTTCAATTCACATTGCACCATAATACACATATAATTCAATTGTCCATACTTGTCCTATGTAGTCACAATTAATTCATTAAAAATCCGCCAAGATTACTGAACAAAACAAGCAATAAAACGAGTAAAAAATATTAAATTAGCAGACCAATGTTACTTCATAAAATGACAAACGAAGAATCCGCACTCATGTCATTTTGAAGTCTTTGTCAAGAGCTGTAACTTTGACAGCCCTAGGCCAATCAACCCCTTCAAGGCACGACGCAGGTCGACTTAATTGTTAAAACTATGAATAGGAATCATTAAAATACACCTGTGAAGACGACAATAACAACTTTTAATTACTAACAATTTATTAAGTATCTAAGTAATTTATATGATCCTTTTGGAGTCGAGACCCTGGGCCTATGGAGAACAGGAGCCCACCGCGTTTTCAAAATTATTTCCTTCCTAGTAGATACATTGCGTGACCCAAGAGCTGGCTACTATCTGGCTCAGTGTATTAGCATTGCCATTCAACGTGGCAATGCCGCCAGTATCTTGGGAATGCTCTGGCTGATCTGAGTGATCTGGATCAGTTGAGCTATTTATAGATCGTTTTAAACGGTCCTTAGATAACGTAACTGTTTCACGTGTATTTTATATTATTGTATATTATTTTTTACATTTCTGTAATAATACATTAATTGCAATAAAATACACTACTTAAATGTAGACACAGGTTCATAGACTAGCCGAAATAAATAAATTAAATGTATTTTTCTAGTAATTTTTTATACCATCTTAAAAAAAGTGGACTATTTCAGAAACATTTTTCGTGATATACCAAAAACTTCCTTTCTTGAGTTAAGCCAGTGTCATATTAAGCGTGCGATGTATTTTATATTGTAATTATATTATTCTGTACATTTAAGAATTTGTGCAAGAAAATTTAATAAATAAACATATTGTTGACTTTGATTTTAAAACAGATTAAGCTGATTCTCACTAAATAAATATCCTCTGACAATGGAGCCATGCAAATCCTAAGAGGCCAGAGATCGGTCAGTAATTCACCAGTAATCGCGTAACGGTGAACCCATTCGACCCTACTATTTAAATAACTCCTATAAGTAGCGTGTACGTGTAACGTTATACCTACTTATGTACTGAATAGAAAATAAACTATTATACTTGTGGGATTTGACCATTCCTACAGGATTAAGGAAGATTATATATATAAAGAACTGATTACGGTTGGGGAATAAAAGTTGTCGAATGGCGACCAAGGACAGGAAAACGAAGCGTAGGACGACCCCCCACCCGATGGACTGACGACATTGTAAAGATCGCAGGAAGTCGGTGGATAGAGAGGGCTCAAAATCGTTCTTCCTGGAAATCTATTGGGGAGGCCTATGTTCAGCAGTGGACTTCTTAAAGGCTGATATGATGATGATGATGATATAAATTGATTGAGGATCTTATAAGTGAAAACCTGTAATTGATTTTCTTGTTCGATGCTTCTGTTAATTGTTAACTGTTTAATTATATATTATAACTATAATATATATAATATTATATATGTGAAAGTAACTCTGTCTGTCTGTTTGTAACGTTTTCACGCCTAAACCGCTGAACCGATTTTGATGAATTTTGGTACAGAGATAAATGGGACTTTGGAGAAGGACATAGGTTACTTTTTATATAGGTACCACGCGTGCGAAGCCGCGGACAGCTGCTAGAATATATATATATATATATAGTCTATGGCTTTCTCCATGACTCAACCTATCTACTTACCAAGTTTCATCAAGATCTGTGATTCAAAATAAAATATATACTTACTTATATTTTTGATTTTGTATCACAGATCTTGATAAAATTTGGTAAATAGATAGATTTAATCATGGGGATACCCATAGGTTACTTATATGTAGTATTTTATGTTTTATGTTGTGAATGCGAAGCCGTATGAAAGCGGCTTGTATTATAATTTGAAACGTCTGTGTTTGTTTGTTTGAACGAACAAACCTTTTGAAAGAATCTTGATGATATTTGGTAAGTAGATAGATTGTATTTTGGGAACGGATATAGGCTACGTTTTATGTAGGTACCATGCGAGTGAAGCCGTGGAAAGCAGCTTGTATTATAATTTAGAATGTGTCGGTATTTCGTGTTTACGCTTATACGGCTGAAAAATTTAAATTTGGTAAGAAGTTAGATGGTACCTTGGATATAAGCTACTGTTCTGCAGGTACCATGCGTGTAAAGCCACAGGCAGGAGCTAGTTAAACATAGTGTCATGAGATAATTATTTATACCCGACAGTTGTCCACTTTTACCCCGACTGCAAAATATGGATAATTATGATAATATACATAATTATGTTCCTAACAGCCGCACTCAGAGTTCTTAATGGCTACTTAAGTCGCTCCTTAGTATAGAATTGAGAAAGAAAATATTATAAGGAGCGACTTGAGTAACTAAGAATCTGAGTCATTAGTATTTAAATATTTTTTACATTAGCACAGTTTTGTTTCGTCGGTCTAACTTAAATTTAATTAATATTTTATTTTATTTTGTGCGTAGTAAAGGCTATATTAAAGTAACATTTATAACTATTTCTTCTTAAATTTATTTAATTGACGGTTTTAGCTCATCTTAGTCATCATGTAAGAGACGGTAAAATTTGGTAAAACGCTTTGCAAAATCAATTCAATAAGGAGACAATGTATCCATTTTGGGCAGTGATCTCGATCAGTTGAGCTATCTATAGATTGTTTTAAACGGTCCTTAGATAGCTCAACTGTTTCACATGTATTTTTTATTTTTGTTTTAGATTATTCTGTATATTTCTGTAATTTTTATTTAATATTATACTTAATATAAAACTGTAATTCTAAATGTAACTCTAATTTTAATTCTAATTGAATGGTATCAGAATATTGTCGTTCGTATTTTAGAAAACTTATGCTAGTCCGAACAGATTCACGACCATTATTATAAAAATAATCAGTAACAGGATATTCTCGTAAACGACCATGGATTAGGTACTGATTGATGATTTGATGGAACGCATCAGTCATGAATAATGCGATACAATGTTTTCATAAACAATATCCATCATTGTGCATCATTGTAGTTTTGTATCATGGTTTCTAGGTCCACTGTTTCCTCCGGGATTATAATGACGCATTTGAATAATTACTGAGATATTACTAGTAATAAGATTGATTTTATAAGTATTTTTATATACAACAGTATACAAAAGTTTAGGTAATAACCTAAACTGGTTAAAAGCTAAAATAATGGAACAAATGATATATAGTTAGAAATAAAGTACACATACAATCAATAGGAATCGTACATAACGGTAATGGTACATAATGGTAATGGTACCAATGGGGTTTTTTTAGTTTAATTTGCTCGGCGGCAAGGGAGTAAATGAGATAAATAAATAGGGATAAATGAGACTTTTTAGGCTAATTTGTTACATCAATGAAAGTGGGAATGATCGAAATATAAATATATAAATATTGGTGGCCAATTCAATACATCTAGCCCCCAAACTAAGCATAACTATGGAAACCAGATGATTTAATGCTTGAACAAACGAGAATAAACTCTTCCTGATGAAAATAATTATGCATTCAATACCAACCCATCAAGAAAAACTAAAAAGTTTTTGACGTGATCACGTCTTATAAATCAATTGACGCCGGCTGCACGCACGAAAAAGCATGACTCATGCGCGGAACATGCGATAGAGAGGCACCATCGTTTTTCAATGTTTTCTTATGACGTTATCACGTAAAATTATCGTCCGTAAACCGACTTTACAGACAAACCATTTTTTTATTAGAAACTATATACATAGTGCTGGTAAACAAGCAAACGGTCCTCGTGTTGCTTTACAATACTAACCCACCAACAAAAACCAAAGAAGTTACATAGCTACAGATCAATAAATTACTAGTGGCTTAAAAACTCACCAACAAGGTATTGTACTAAAGTTAATTTAAACGCATAAAAGTATGAAATGTGAATATAAGAAGTTGTATAGGTAGTTGAATCGTAAGGTGAGCTTTAAGTCAATGATAAAAGGTTCAAAATGTAATCTTTCACGTCTCTACTCATGTTGTACATTACGATATTCACTGGCTTTTTTTGTGTTCAGTGTTATTGATTGTTCAAAAGGTGTTAATGAAGGTGAAGGCATAACATGTGATTTGTAAAACTCAAACTGCATTGTCGGACGCGACTTTGTTACGTATCAAGTCTGTCACTGCTTTTACCAGCACGGGTGTACACGGGTTACACTATTGCAATTTTCATTACAATATATAACTTGCCTAAATTGCATAAGATAATTAAACATAAGCACATAATGTTTTCGCAAATAAATGAATTGGACCATATCAAACCGAATATAGAGTGCAGTAATTAGCGAGTGCTCTGCAATCGCTGACTTCATGGCACGAATATGTTCAGTCAGCCTGGTAGAGATGTTGAAAATAGATAGATAGATAGATCACTTTTTATTGTTATACCACACAGAAAAATACTAAAACAATTATATTACAATAAAAGGCAATACAATGGGTGGCCTTATCGCTAACAGCGATCTCTGCCAGGCAACCTTTGGATGGATTGGACTATAAATAAATAGAGAAGGGGCATGTTGGTGCATGTTGGTTAAAATAAACATAGCCAAACATCGTAAGTAATATATCTTCATATAATTGTTTATAAAAGAGGGAAATTATTATTGATGACAATTTTTGAGCATATAATTTAAACTTCAAAAACAACAGACTGTAGCGAAAATGGCAATATTTTATTTTATTTTATTAATTTAAAACCACGGCTCGATACGTGCTGTCGTGGAAATAACTCGCCCTTGTTTCATGCACAATATTGCGACTAAAAGTCGTGCCCGATACGCATGACGAGGCGCTTTCTTGAAAGCGTTAACTGGTTCCTTGTTACTGCAATTGCAATCGATGGTATCGACATTAATTTGGAGAAAGGTGGCGAGTGGCGAGTACGCAACGCGAGTGTACTGTAATTTGGGAATAATTTATTGCAATGAATTGTTGAATGTGTGAAAATGTATATATGTAACACATCATTATATAATAATAGAGAAAGACTTTCCAGCTTGGTTTTTGGTTACATACTTAGTTTAGATGTATAATTTTGTCAATGAAGACAATGCTAATGCATCTAGAGATTCTTCATCAGGGTGAGTTTGATCCGCGGTCTGCTCGTTGACGCCAGACCATCAACGGATGAAGATTCTTTAGAAGTTTAGATGAATCGAAACAGTGTCAGTGCTTTCACCGACAAAATACGTGAATAAAACCTGTGTTTCTCAAAACAAATACAACTCATGAAAGTTTTAAAAGTGGTTTATTGATTTTGTTCAAACACTTTTAATTTAATTCGGCGTTTTTTTCATACTATGTTTTTACGTTTACTTAATGACTAGCGGACCTGCGGTTTCGCAGGCATAATACGTAGGTACATGAAGTAGCCTAGCTATTTCAGGTCTTATACTACCATCTACACTTAGTTTAAGTAATGCGAATTCCCGTGACTTTGCAGTCAGGTGTGAGATATATCAGCTGTTGGGATTTTAGCCGGTATGGGTCTGGCATAAGCTACCACCCAATCACATAAATATCTATGAGGATTTCTCCACAGAAAAAGAAAAGGATTGTTTGATTGTTCAAATATTTTTAATTTCATTGATATACAGAAATGTAAGGACCGTTAAAAACTATCTATAGATAGCTTAACTGATCCAGATCACTGCCAGAGGGCAGCATTCACAAGACTCTGGCTGCATTGCCACGTTGAATAATAGGAGCTTTGGTCACTGTTTCTGCGTGACCCAAGAGCCAGGATTGACGCCCTCTGTGGCGCAGTTGGCTAAGACCCGACTGAGACGCAGAAGGTTGCGGGTTTGATTCCCGCCGCGGGACAAATGTTTGTACGATCTGCAAGTATTTGTCTCGGGTCTGGGTGTTTCTATGTACTTATAATATGTGTGTATTTACAAAAAAAAAAGTATATAAGTAGTTTATCAGTCATGTGGTACCCATAACACAAGCTCTGCTTACTTTGGGGCCAGATGATGTTGTGTGAAATGTCCGGGATTATTTATTTATTTACTTAACTAATTGAACCCTCATTATGGGAATTCCTAACCCACGTCAAACATCAAGTTTCTGAAGCTGGTGTTTTTCATTGCTTTAATTTACATCAGAGTTTATAGATTTTTACATATTTGCTACAATGTCTAAAAATATTTAAAAAAAACTAGCTAGGTAATTAGCTAGCTATGCTTAGTTTAGGGCTAGATGGTGTTGTGTGCATTGTGCAGCAATATTTATTATTATTATTTAATAGTTTTTCGTATTTAAGTCAATTATACGAATGTTCACAGAAAAAAGCGCTAGAAGAAGCAAAAAGAGATTTTTGTAAATTTTTCTCGGACGGACGGTAGGAGGACCAAAATTCACCTAGTATGTAAGACGTTTCAAATTGATCCTTGTGATTGTATTGAATAGATGATTTTTACATTGATTTTAACATAGATTGGTAGGTATTATAACTATTAACTAATTTGTCTATTACTATTACTATCTATTACCCAAGAGCTGGCTCCTATCTGGCTCAGCGTATTAGCATTGCCATTCAACGTGGTAATGCCGCCAGTATCTTGGGAACGCTGCCCTATGGCAGTGATCTGGATCAGTTGAGGTATAGTAGGCTATAGATCGTTTTAAACGGTCCTTAGATAGCTCAACTGTTTCACGTGTATTTTATATTATTGTATATTATTTTGTACATTTCTGTAACTATTTCTGTAAATAAAAACATATATATATTAACTAATAACTTTGGTTAAACAAACAATTTAATAATAATGATCATATCTAGAAATTACAATTATCTAAGTATGTGATTAACATAAGTACCTACTTACCCACTTACCTAACTCATTCGTAAACATTGTATTGTCTAATGTAAGTTTAGGTAGTATAGTTTCATTTTTATTTGGTTTATGTTTAATGTACTTATACAAAATTTTGCATTATGCAGAGCATTTAACACTTCGAAATACATTATTTCGTCTTTGTCAGTGATCAAATTAACTTTTTTTTTTCTTACTTGTTTCATTACATTACTTTACATTACATTGTAGGCTTCTCTAAATATATTACGTGCTTATCATGAAAACATTTCATTAAAAGACTCAATTGTCAAATTTTCTATTTTTTCTATTATAAGATAATTTTCTGATGGCTAACTTTCTGATAGGGTCAGACAATTATACAGACGGACATGTGGTAGGTATAAGGCTGGAAATTTATACAAAAAAATGTACTATAATATGGGCAATTTTAGAGAAATGGTCCTTAATAGGACATACAAAAAGGTATATTGATTGAGGTCGATCTAAATAAGATGAACTAAAACAATGGCGTCATCCCTTGAGTAACCAATATCCTTTTAAACTTCTTTGTTTTGAAGTTAAAATACTCGTAACTATCAAGTTATGACTATTTATAAATCTGGCATGAGAGCTGTATATTTTCTTTTTTGGGGATAAACTGTGATAGGGAAACAAATAGGTATTTATATCATCCTATTAATGTATTATTATTGGGGAATAAAAGTTCTCGAATGGCGACCAAGAAAACGAAGCATAGGACGACCACACATCCGATGGACTGATGACATTGTAAAGATCGCAGGATGTTCGGTGTCGGTGGATGGAGAGGGCTCAAAATCGTTCTTCCAGGAAATCAATTGGGGAGGCTTATGTTCAGCGGTGGACTTCTAAGGGCTGATATTATGATAATGACGATGATGATGAAAGGCGAAAGTTTGGACGTTTGTTTGAGACTATCACGCTGCAATGTTGTATAGATACAGTCAATGATCTAGGATACCATTTAGACTACTTTTTATATAGGTAAAAGGAACATAGGTACTTAAATACAGAAATTGAACACTGACATATGCAAAAGTATAACAGTGACGTAGTTTCCAATGCCCAATTGACAATAAGATCATCATTGACTGGCCTGTCAGCTCAGTTGGTAGTTGCTCTGCCTTCTGCGCTGTAGGTTGAGGGTTCGATTCCCTCCCAGGACACACATATGACGAACATAGATGTTTATTCTGTGTCTGGGTGTTATAAAGTATTTTAAAATATATATAAGTATTCAATTAGCCAACTAGTCACAATATTACAAACTTAGTTTGGGGCTAGATGGTGTTATGTACATTGTTCATCAATATTTATTTATTTATTCTTGTATATGCAATCTTATAGGCAATCTTTCTGTTAGATAGGTAAAACGCTGGAAAAAGCTATCATAAAAAAACCTCACACAATTGCCTGACTTGTCAAATAAATTGTACAGTCATTAAGCCGAAATAGTCAATCGTTACTGTATACACAGTTATTTATGCCAAGCGCGAACTGCGGATTAAATGTTGCGAATATTTTTGCATTATGCTGAAATACAGACTCAGACTTGGACGCACGCATTACCGGATCTTACCACGGCTCTTTGCAAAATTAGCAATTTTTTACTACGTTTGCTTGCTCCAATTCGGCGGAAATAAAATCACGTTTGGCGTTAAAACCAACAGGTGGTATAAAACCGCGAGGGGCGGAAAAAACTGCTAGTGCTTGCTACCAAGAATACGTATTCTGCGAAAATGTTCGCCGCGGAATAATCCGCAATGTGCACTAACCTTGTCAACATTGTGGAATCTGCTTAATATATACCGATCACGTCAGTTAGTACAAATAATCTGAAAAACCCAGTAACGTTGAAGTGTTAGAATGATTGTAAACATGACTTAACACGACTTATAGGCTGTGGTTATGTAATGTCAACAGTGAATTATCTTATCTGGGTTTATCGAACTTGTCAATTTACCGGAAGTATTCCGTAAAAATATATTTATGAACATTGCTTATTGCGTGTGTTAAAAAAATATTGGAGCTTGAAATGAAATAGCATCTTGCGATGACTGTTGCTTTTACTATCATTTTTAATTTAGTAATTTAATTTGTCATTGCAATCTTTTACAATTTTTAACAGAAATTTACAGATTATTTCAATTATATACCAAATCTTTCATCAATTTCACCTGTATCTACTATGTAAGAGCAAGACCCTTTAATAAAGATAATTTCATACATAAAAGAGGGTTAATATTATCATTATTAAGTTAATAGAATTAAATATTTTGCATTGTATTAGTATAAAATATAAATTGGCAAAATTTCATCACCATTAAATTTAAGGTTTGGCAGACAGACATACAGGCAGATAGATGGACATTGCAAAATTATAAGGGTTCCTTATGGACTTCGAAACCCTAAATAGAGATGAACGGTGTGATACCTTAAAGGATATAGACAGTTGGAAGGATTTGAGAGAGCCCTGTGCTAAGCAGTGGGCCGAAATACGAGTTAGTTAAATATAATAAACAAATAAAGCCGGACATTTCACACAGAATCATCTGGCCCTAAAGTAAGCAGAGCTTATATTATACCACATGACTGATATAAGTACTATTTATATCCATTTTTTTTATATTATACATAGAAACACTCAGACCCGAGACAAATATTTACAGATCATACAAACATTTGCCCCGCGGCGGGCATCGAACCCGAATATACAAGTGATACCCTTGAGCACAATTCCAATTTAATATTTGAGAACGTAAAGAGCTCGTCAGCAACATATCCGGAGTTCATACATTATAAAATCAATAAAGTTTCTGAAAGCAATCTTGCAACAAAGGTTCGTCCCGGTTCTCCGTAGAAGGCTGCTATTTTCGTTGTTCATGGAATCGGGCGCACACCATCATTAAATCTTTCTGTGAACCAGTTGAAAATAGGGTTGTGACACTAACACATTCTACTTATCGATGTTTTCACTTTCAACTTCGTTAAACTTACATTACTTTACATTGTTCATGATCAGAGCAAGATTTAGTTTTCGCTTGTCATATTTTATTAACTACAAGCTGTACCGTTAGCAACTTCGTCCGCGCGTTTTTAAAAGAAAAAAATAAATAATTGTAAATCTAAACCATTCTCGGATCCACTTGAACACACACAAAATAATCATCATACTCGGTCCAGCCGTTTAGGAGGTGTTTAATTACAAACACACGCAGCAAAGATTTATATTATATAAATTTTTTTTTCTTTATTTAACCTATAGTTTCCTACTGCTGGGCAAAGGTCTCCCCCTTTATCTTCCACTCTTTGCGCTCCAAGGCCACAGTTCACAGCGGCTCGAATGCATCTAGATGGTCTCGCCATCTTTTCCTAGGTCTGCCGCGTCGTCTTCTACTATCAGGCACCTACTGAGTGTAATTATATTAATTTGATTAACACAGCTCAGTTAGTAGTAAATTCTGTAGGTTGAGGGTTCAATTCTCTCCCAGGACGAACATTTTTGGGGTGAGCATAGATGTTTTGTCTGTCTGAGTGTTATATAAAAAGTATACATAAAATTATATAAGTATTCTATCAATCAGGTCAACAGGCCTTATTATCGTCTTGACTGACATGTCAGCTCAGTTGGTAGTGGCTTTGCCTTCTGCGCTGTAGGTTGAGGGTTCGATTCCCTCCCAGGATAAACATTTGTGTGATGAACATAGGTGTTTGTTCTGTGTTGTGTACTTATATATTTTTAAATTCAAACATTAGAAACTTTTTAACAAAGTTTCTTATATATATATTTAAAAATATATAAGTACTAGCTGGTGCCCGCGACTTCGTCTGCGCAGAATTAGTGCGCGCCAGAATAGCTCGCGGATTTCTATTTTTTTTCATACTTAGGTACTTGACATTTATCGTTATATTTTTGACAATTCACACAATATCTTTATAAATTATAGCCTATGTGTTATTCTGATGTATAAGCTATATTATTGTAAAGTTTCATTAAAACACATTCAGTAGTTTTTGCGTGAAAGAGTAACAAACATACATACAAACTTTCGCATTTATAATATTAGTAGGATTCTATCAGTCACTTAGTTCTCATAGTATGCTTAGTTTGGGACAAGATGTTGGTGTTGTGTGCATTGTCCAACATTATTTATTATTATTTATTGTAGATTTTCCCTTGAAGCCTAAGGGGCTTAAAGGTAAAGATAAAAGTGAAAAAGATTTGTTTTACAGTAAAAAGTATGGTTTCTTTGTAACAGAATAAAGTTAAAACAGACTAGGATAAAGTACCGACTGCAAATAAGAAGAATCTTCAAGTCGATGAACAATACGTTCGCGGCTGACAATAGCCCCTTATCAATTCAATGCAATTGAAAAGAAATGTAATGAAGCTCATAATGGCACAAACAAAAAAAAAGGCTGTCGCTGTCTAGGCTGTAGGTTTGATTCTTTTTCTGAACAAATATTTGCGCGATGAACATATATATTTGTGCTGTATCAGACAGTCAACCGACCGTATTCGTTTTTCGTAGTTAAGATAGATACAAGATGGATCATGCAAAAAGTGCTAGGACCAGGATGAGTTTCTTGCCAGTTGTTCTCGGACGTGGGATATGATGAATTGGCACCTAAATGCACCTAGTACGTAAGACGTTTCAACGTAATCCTTGTGATTGTATTGAATGAAATATTTTTATACGCTTTATATTAGCTTCACCTGTATGTATGTTTGTATGTTTGTAACCGACTCCTTAGGACGCGATTTTGACCCACTTTAAACGGCCAGATTACATTCAAATTTTGCACACCTGTCAAAGACCAATGACAATGCAATAATTTGAATAAAAATTTAATTAGTAAAAGTAAAAAGAAGAAAATAAATAAAAGTTTAAAAACACTAAAAAACACGCTTTATATAGAAAACCAAACTAAAAAATAGAAAATAAATTTTAATATATGAAAGAAAAAAATGTTTTATTTAAAAAAAGCGTGGGGTGCATGGTGTCAATAGCTATAAATATTTCATTGACAGATATGAGAAGAAGGATTATCATTTCGATAATATCTTAAAAAGCACCCCACGCTTTTTTTTAAATAGAAAATTTTATTCTTACTTAAATTTATTAAAATTTATTTTTTATTTTTTAGTTTGGTTTTCTATATAAAGCGTGTTTTTTAGTTTTTTTATTTATTATTTATTAACTTTCGACTTATCACGTGTAAAATATAAAGTTTCTATCACCTGGTCACCTGGTTTTCATAGTACAAACTATGCTTAGTTTTGAGCCTAGATGATGTTATTTATTTATTTTTAACCGACTTCAAAAAAGGAGGAGGTTCTTATTTTCTTTTTATGTCTTCATCGATTACTCAAAGACGCCTGAACCTATTTGGAAAATTCTTTTTTGTTTCAAATGGTATACTTCCCAGGTGCTCCCATTTAAATTTTATCGAAATCGGTCGAGCTAAAAAATCAACAAAAATCTATAAATTGTATGCATCGATGATATTTTTGTTTACTCCGATACTTCGCTGTCACATTGGAGCAGTGCGTTTATTTGGCCTACCCATATTATATACTAGCTGAACCGGCAAACGTTGTTTTGCCATATAAATATATTTCGTTGTTTTGTTTTTATCCTATGTTACTTTTAATACCTTTCACGCGAAAACTACTTAACCAATTATACTTTTCATGATGATCGGTTAAGTAGTTTCCGCATGAAAGCGTAACAAATAAACTTACATTTACATTTATAATATTAAGTATGATATACAAAATACAGCTACTTTCCACTAAAAATGTATTAAAAGCTCAAGTTTGATTTAATGAAGTAGGTTTTTTTTTTAGTATTTAAAACGTTATTATATGAATTGTAATTACTTATAGATATAAAGGTTTATACATACAATAACATTACTAGTCATGTACGACATGCATCATTTTTAAGACCCCCTGCATACTTATCTACGTTAAAGTTAAACATACAATTTATAACATAACTCAAAGGTTCAGTAAAAGTGTGCGCGTGAGTCTGTTTACAATTTAGAAACGTTTGAAATGAGTATAGACATCAAATAGACAAGTACGAGAAGTTTCAACTAGTTAGCGGATTCCGTACAGCAATATTTTGAAAACGAGTTATTTATAAGATCTTTTTATATACATAAATGAATAAATGAATACCTTTAAATAATTTAAAATTTATTTTAATTATTTAAAATTAGGGGCTAGCCCCTGAGTAAGCAGAGACGCAGGAGGTTCGCGGGTTGGATTCCCGCCGCGGGACAAATGTTTGTAGGATCTGCAAGTATTTGTCTTGGGAATGGACAAATACTTACTCAACATAATTTTCGCTCAAAACGGGATATTTACTCGATATTTATCTCGTTATCATGGCGCATGCAAATGTGCCGAAAAACAGAAATCCCCTTTTGAGTGTAAGTTTAACACTACTACACTATAAAAAAAAAAAATGGTTCTGTGTTTTGTATACCCTCATGGATCCCTAAATGATAGAATGACAAGTTTCATTCACTAAAACGCGATGCGAATGATCAAGTAAAGTGGTACGTGAGAATCCTTGGCGGATATTTCCTAGCAAGAAAAGTACGAACGTAGGTCGCGACTTAAAGACATGTGGTGATGTGGATAACATCCTTCAGTTCCATTTTTTTTCTTTCCTTTCTTTTTTTCCCTTTTGTTATGTGATAACGTCTTATAAATCGATGAACGCCAGTTGCACGCAGTTCCGTGTCAGTTCAAGTGTCACGTTCCGCCTGAGCCGAGCGTGCAAGCGAGAGCGCGGACCAAGCGATAGAGAGGCATGATCGGGATAAGTGTTCGGCTTGAGACGCATTTATCTCTCTTCCACTCCATCGGCCGATGCGTCCGAGTAGAAGAGAGACAGCGGCAGCACGTAACCTACACATGAAAAAACGTAAAATTATCATCCAGAAACCTACTTTACAGACAACCATTTTTTTGTTTCTTTTTTTTTTCAATGAGAAATAATACTACCCGTTTTGATCACAGAAAAATCAACTGATGAAAGCTGTTATCAGGTAATATTTTTTTTTTAAACATAGATTTTCTTTAAATACTCTATGGCTATGTTCTATATAGAAAGATATAGAAAATATAGAAAACTAAAAAGAAAACCGACTTCATTGAATTAAAAAATAATATACACACCGAATTGAGAACCTCATTTTTTAAAGTTGCTTAAAAAAGTTTTTTACCTATTTCTTTTTGGTCTAACTCATTAGAATACATTAACGGGATAGTACTAAATATTTATCTTCCTATTAGTTAAGACCTGAGGGATATTTTTGGCCGACTTCAAAAAAGTGGTTCTCAATTTGGTTCAAATTTCATTAATTAAGTTAATGAAATTTGAACCAAATTGAGAACAAGTGGGTTTTCTTTTGAAACGTAATTATTAATTTTTGCATCTATGTCAAATCTAATAAGGTTTTTAAGATGTATGCAATTATGTATTAACATTAAAGCGAGATTGAAATGAAAAAAGAGATGTAACAATTTACATTTACAAGTAGGTGAATTCACTTATAAAACTTTCGTGAGTTGTATGTAATTTGATAAGCGGGTTTTACTCACGATATTTTTGTATTTGATGAAGATTCTCTAGATGAATCGAAACAGTGTCGGTGCCTTCATAAACCGATAGACACACAACACTGTTACCTTATAGACTTCACAGACACACAACACTGTTAGCTATATAAGTACGTAGAATAATTTTATGGATTTTCCTTTTGACGTGGTAATGTCTTATAAATTTATGAACACCGGATGCACGCACGAAAAAGCTTGACTCGTTGTCACGGTCCGCCTGAGCCGAGCGTGCAAAAGAGAGCGCGGAACAAGCGATAGAGAGGCAGGATCGGTTCATCAAGTTTTTTTATGAGTTATCACGTAAAATTATCGTCCGTAAACCGACTTTACAGACAAGTTTTTTTTATATGAGCTACTTCCTTTTTTCCTCAATATTGTTTCGCCTTCATTTTATTATTGATGTGTATGTGTGCGTATGCAGTAAATAAACAAATGTCTATGTCTATTTCTAAAATAATTAATAAGTAGACCCTGTGTTTATCAAAATATAAAAGTAGATGAATATTTAAGATTTTATTTATCCCACAAAAATAAAAAAGTCGCGCTACAAGTCGCGTCGGATATTATTCATTACCTATTGGAATTCTGGAAGAATACAATTTCTCTGTAATTGCGTAGGTATCTCTTTATTTTGTATTTGTAAGAAATAAATCAACTTTATTGGTTGTATATTTTGCTTAAAAGTACTCGTGTACAAGCAGTTTTATGGTTTTATTGAGAAACCATTGGAACTTACGTCTTAGGCTTAGTGCACATTGGCGATTAATCCGCGGCGATTTTTGAAGTGATAACTTCTTATGGGCGGGTAAGCCGCTTCGTTACGTAACGAGTTACGGCGCCAGTCTGTCTGGTTTCCCTTTCTCTTACGCATACGGCAGCGGTAGGCAGGCTCCTCCTCTCTCACTCTAACCCAAAGCACTAGTTAGATTCGTTTAAGTTATCACTTCTGTCGGGCGTCCCGAGACGCACACGTTTTTTTTCGCTATACTGTGAACATGGAATAAGACGAAGGCACACGCATGCGCAGAAAAAACTGCGTTGAAAATTACATACTCCAAAATGGACTTCAGAATAGCCCAGTTTATTCAATCTGAGTTTTGCTAGTGTGTGCTAGGCCTTATAAAATTAATACTACTTACTGTTTCGTATATATATTATCAATTTTCCTATGATTACTGCCTGCATACTTATAATAAATACCTGGATGATCGAGTTTTGCTCGGTATTTAACACGGATAAAACGACGTTTTCTAAAATTGAAACTTAGCCAGATCGATTTATCGATCCCGAAACCCCCTACAAACTAAATTTCATGAAAATCGTTGGAGCCATTTCCGAGATTCAGATTATATACATATATATATATAATCGAATCTAGGATGACCTCTGTGGCACAGTTGGCCAAGGTCCGCCGTGACGCAAAAGGTTGCGGGTTCGATTCCCACCGTGGGACAAATGTATGTAGAATCTGCAAGTATTTGTCTCGGGTCTGGGTGTTTCTATGTATAATTTGTATGTTATTACAACAAAAAGTATAAAAGTAGTATATCACTCATGTGGTAAGTACCCATAACACAAGCTCTTTTTACCTTGGAGCCAGAATAAAAAAAAAAAAATTATACCTACAAGAATTGCTCGTTTAAAGGTATAAGATTAGATAAATTTAATATTTCAATATATTATTATCCATTATGTCATTTGTCATAATGTTACACAAATAAGAAGAAGAGAAAATCAAGAAAAAAACAGTTAAAAGTTGTAAAGTGGACTCGAATTTAGGGGTCAGCGTAGGTCGTGCCAAGGCCACGCGTTACACCGTTCGGTTTAGGAAATATCGCACTCTCCTTTAGCAGTCTCGTCCACGGCCTTCCACTATGCCTTCCAGACAACCTTCACGTCCAGGAACAATCAATTCGTAAGTAGGAAAGGCAGTGCTACGTCTGGTCTTCAGTCTTTGCTAGGGTACCTAAGCTTACTTAGGCATCGCAATCGAATCGCAATACTTAGGCATCACTAATTGAAATATATTGTAATATCAACATAACTAATGACATTACATAAATTATTACGTTTTAAAAACTAAAATGACAACCGACTTCATTGAATATATAAAATAGGTAGGCCAAGTAAATGCACTGTTCCAATGAGATAGCGAGGTTTCGGAGTTAACGAAAATATCATCGATTTATACAATTTTTTAATTTTTGTTGTTTTTTTAAAAACAGCTTGACCGATTTCGATACAATTTAATGGGACCACCTGGAAGGTGAACCCTTTGAAACAAAAAATCTGTGTGCAATTCACACGTGGTAGAAGTGAAACCTTCAAAAATTTTAGAACCACGAATATAAGAAACACTGTATAACGCTTCCTATCTCATTTTCTCCCACGTTAAATCTTATGAATTTATGTGTCTGTCTCTTTTTACTGTCGCTTTTTCGTTTAATCGATGCTAAAGTAGTTTTACTTAAAAAAATAATTTTCCAAATCGGTTCAGGCGTCTTTGAGTAATCAGTGAACATATATAAAAATTGAGAACCTCCTCAAACCTCTCATTTTTTGAAGTCGGTTAATAAAAGTTAATCGATATCATTGAAATATCGAAGTACATCTCTATTATGCCTACGTTGTAGTCAAAAACAATATAACTATTTAGCGAAACAAAATAAAACTTGCTAATTAAAGAAATTAAGACTGATTTTGTGCGTGTGATTGAATTGTTTGTTTCCGAGGTAAAAACTATGTTCTGAATCTATAAAAGTTAGCCTACTTTGGTTCAGGCAAATGGCCAAGGCTAATTTTTAGGCAAACGGAAATCTGGGACAAAGAAGAATTAAAACAAGCTGCTACTTGCAGCTTCACACACCTGTAATAAGCCTATGCCTTCCTCTAGTTAATCGTACAATCTATCTCCATACCAAACATTACTGGCCTTGACTGGCTTGTTAGCTCAGTTGGTAGTATCTCTGCCTTCTGCGCTAAGGTTGAGGGATCAATTCCCTCCCAGGATAAACATTTGTGTGATGAACTTAGATGTATGTTCTCTGTCTAGGTATTCTATCAGTTATCTAAATAAATATTGCTGGACAATGCATAGCTTGTATTATGGTGACTAGATGACTGATAGAATACTTATATATTTTTAAATACATACTTATGATACTTTATAACACCCAGACACAGAACAAACACCTATGTTCTTCACACAAATTTTTATCCTGGGAGGGAATCGAACCCTCAACCTACAGCGCAGAAGGCAGAGCTACTACCAGCTGAACTGACAGGCCAGTCAAAAATCTTGTATTACCTGGTCACTATAATACAAGCTATGCTTAGTTTGAGGCTAGATGGTGTTGTGTGCATTGTCCTGCGATATATATCTTTTTATTATTAAAATCCGTTCAGCCGTTTTATTGTCAAAAGGTAACAAACAATCCGACGCCGACGTACAGACAGACAAGTGGGCGGACACTTTCAAATTTATAACGATTATGGAGGTTATGTATATAATATTCCATCAGGTCTATGTATCAGTCAGCTTGTTCCCATAGTAAAAACGTAGTTTGGCACAAATATTTATTGATTTGTTTAACATTTCTGTAATTATTTAATTTAAAGGAATTCAATTTTGATTAAATTCCTGGATTCTTCGTTTGTCATTTCATGAAATAACATGGCTCTGCTAATTTAATATATTTTACTCGTTTTATTGCATGTTTTATTCAGTAATCTTGGCGGAATTTTAATTAATAAATTGTGACTACGGGACGGGTATGGACAATTGAATTATATGTGTATTATGGTGAAATGTGATTTGAACGACGAGGAATCCCAAGAAAATTTACGACGAATTTAGTGACGTCTAGAATTGACAATTGACCATCGACTAAGTCAAATTGACTATATACTAAATTAAACATTTGACACTGGCAAAATTGACATTATTATGTCACATGCCATAAACAAAGAAGAAGAAGAAGACGATTAAATTCCTCACGAAAAATAGAAAAATGTTTACAAAAATGGAAAATAATAAGTCGTAAAACCAACCAGGTGTGTGGTGCTATAAAATTTGAGCCAAAACAATACCTTTTCGTTTTCACATTATTTCTCATTTCGTTTTGGCGATAAATCTCCATTTTATGAGTTTCCGATTTGAGTAAAATATCGGTTTTATAACAAACCTAAGTCTCCAGTAATGCACATTTTTTGAGAATACCTACTTATTTATAAAATATGTATCAAAGTCAAAGTCAAAAGATACTTTATTCAATAAAATCACAAGGATCACTTTGAAACGTCTTACATACTAGGTGAATTTAGGTGCCAATTCATCCTAACCCAAGCCCGAGAAGAACTGGCAAGAACCTCGTCTTGGTCCTACCATCTGATGGTGGTCCTTGGTCTTGGTATATATATATTTAGAAAACAAGTACATAAGTATGTAGTACCAATCTGTGGTTTCCATAACACAAGCTCTGCTTACTTTGTGGCTAGATGATGCTGTGTGAAATGTCCGACATTATTTATTTAGTTAGACAATAATGTTCAAAAACTATTAACATTGGGAGATAAAAAAAACAGCTACAAACAAAACTAAGTTTCTTAATTTCATGTTCTTAGGGAAGGCTTAGACATACTAAATAAATAATAATGTTTTTATTACATACTGCCAGCGGTTTCGCATGCGTGGTATCTACATAAAAAGTAACCAATGTCCCTAAGATAATAATAATAAATAAATAATAATAATGCCGGACATTTCATACAGCATCATCTGGCCCCAAAGTAAGCAGAGCTTGTGTTATGGATACCACATGACTGATATACTTATATGCATTTTTGTAAATACATACATATTATACCATAAACACCAGACCACACATAAATACTTGCAGATCATACAAACATTTGTCCCTCGGCGAGAATCGAACCCGCAACCTTCATTAAATTAGATAATATAAAAACAAATACGTGTGGACCAATGCACACTATACCATCTAGCCCCAAACAAAGCATTGCTTGGATTTTGGAATATTTATATAATTTATACATACATGATACTTATATAACACCCAGACACAAAACAACTACGTTCATACGTTTATCACACAAATGTTTGTCTTGGGGAATCAAACCCCAAATCTAGTGCAAAAGGCATAGTTACATAGTTACTACTATTTGAGCTGACAGGTCAGTCAGAAAACGAGCCGAAAGAAGTTTGATCACTTTTGACCGACACAATTTGAAAGAGTATCAATATCAAATGACCACGTATAGCATATAATTGCACCATATCATATTGCAGAACCAGAAGTGCAAACCGCGAATATCTCGAGGGCATCGACTCGTCAACGATCTAACCACAAGATTTGGTTACGCCATCTTTGTTCTTAGAATAATAATATATGATTTATATAACTTCTAAAACTATCATGGTTTTGAACATAATTTTCACTCAAAACGGGATGATATATTGATATATGAGTTTTTCTGCTCCCCGATATTTCGGCACAGTTGTATGCGCCATCATCACGAGATAAACTGAAATATTAACTCATATATCATGGTAAATATCCCGTTTTGAAAAAAAATTATGCATGATGAAAAAAAAATGATAATTATTAATGGACAATGCACACAACACCATCTAGCCGATCTCTGTGTTGCATTGGGCCAAGGTCCGGCTAAGACGCGAAGGTTATATGCTCTGCAAGTATTTGTCTCGTGCCTAGGTGTATAATATGTAGATATATACAAAAGTCAAAATATACTTTATTCAATACAATCACAAGGATCACTTTTAAATGTTTTACATACTAGGTGAATTTAGGTGTCAATTCATCCTAACCCAAGCCCGAGAAGAAACTCGTCTTGGTCCTAGCGCTTTTTTACATGATCCATCTTGTAACTACCTTACTACGAAATACTAATACAAGAGAGTTTATACATTTCAAGTGTGTCGGTTAACTGTCTGACGGCAGAGCGATATGAGGCCATGCGTTTTTACCAATAATATAGTCATTTATATTAAAATAAGGTTTCTTCAAAAGACTACCTTTTATGTATTCTTGAAATTTCTTAATAGGTAGTTTAGTAGCATTTTCAGGAAGCTTATTATAGAAGCGCACCGTGTTCCCCATAAAGGACTTATTTACTTTTTCTAGTCGAAACCTAGGGATGTATAATTTGTGTCTATTTCTAGTTGAAATTTGAAAAAGTATATGTCGTATATAATTCATGTGGTTCCCATAACACAAGCTCTGCTTACTTTGGGGCTAGAATAGCTGTGTGAAATGTCCGGCATTATTATTATTATTATTTAAGGACTGAAGTAGGAGTACTAAGGATCTATGTTTACGGAACTAAATGTAGGTAAAGTAAATAACCTTAAAACAGTTTAACGACTTCTTCACGAAAACGTTTAAAACATTGTAGAGAAGTAGTAAATTAAGTTAATAGTGCATTCTGCTATAAAATTTTAAACGCGGAAGAGTTTATAAAGTAATTAATACGTAAGTTATTAAACTTTTAACAAAGGTAAATGTTGATGTACTCACATCTAGTTTTTATAATATATAACATGAATATTGGTGGACAATGCACACAACACCATTTAACCCAAAACTAAGCATAGCTAGGTATATATATATATTTATTTAGAGAAATGTACATAATAATATACAATAATATAATATACATGTGTAACAGTTAAGCTATTTAAGGATCGTTTAAAACGATCTATAGATACATTTTGATAAACACGGGCTTTACTCACGTATTATTTTGTCGATGGAGGCACCGACACTGTTTCGATTCATCTAGAGAATCTTCATCAGGGTGAGTTTGATCCGCGGTCCGCTCGTTGCCGCTCGAGTTCACGGTTTGCACTCAGTGCGACAGTGTCGGTGACTCCATCGACAAAATAATACGTGAATAAAGCCCGTGTTTATCAAAATGTATAGTACAACTCACAAAAGTTTTGAAAGTGTCTATAGATAGCTCAACCGAGCCAGATTACAGCCAGAGGGCAGTGTTCTCAAGGCACTGGCGGCATTTCTATTTACTTTTTTATTCAATAACACTCCAAATTTTTACAGTTAGTTAGATAGTACCTAGTACCTATCACTGTGGAAAACAGATACATACAAAATTCAAATGTACAAACGTATAATTAGGCATTTCTTATCGGATTGTTATTTGGAGCCAGTGTGGTGAAAGGAGTAAAATAGACTGCCTTGTAGCATTATAACCTAATATAATATAACAGAACATAATACATTTTAGGTAATTCATTTGAGTTAGACAGTCAAGACATTTTTCTTTCAACTACGTAGTAATGTTATCATTAATCACTACAAAACCGATTACAAAGGACGTATTTTTTGCTTAAAACCGAAACAGTGCAGTAATGTTATATGAAATCTCATTATTGCACTGTTTTTCACTTTTTATTTAGATATAAATTTACCACAGAGGTTCAATATCTCCCATTAAGTTTAATATAAAATGTTTGCATTAGATCAAAAAGAGACTGGCTGATAATAAAAATCGGCTGAATAAAACCGCCTTGGTGAAAAAAAAACAAATGGCGCGCATTTTGTACCATTGTAAAACTTTCATTCTTCATATTTTTGTTTAGTAGGTATATTTTATCACAGTAGGTACCAAGATTGGAAATTGAAAGAAAAGTAAATTACGCACCTTGCTAAAGAGAGTAATTAATGCACTCGTGTTAATTCAGTAACACTCGTGCATGAATGACTGGCTTAGCTCTCGGTGCAACAATCTACTAATTTTTGACTGCCTTGCGAAACAAACATAGCGCTCCTATATTAATTATTTTCTCAATTTATTTCGGGTTTTATTAGTAATTTTAGTGACTAATTAATTTAAACCTAGATTTATTGACTTGGGTATAAATAATAGAAATAATCCGTATAATTATTTTATAATGAAGTCACCATTTTTTATAAAACAACAAACGACGAACGACAACATGACGACTTTGTGACGTTTTACTATAAACAATCTAAACACTTGACATTGGCAAAATTGACACCATTATGACACACGAAATGAATGAAGAAGAAGAAAAATACAAGGTATCATTTAATTTTGCGGTCAAGTGAATCTATACGAACCATAAACACCTCTGAATTACAGTATATCTCAAAGCAGTTTGACATCCTATCAGTAAACGCATCAATTTTGCAAAATATTACTTTTTTTCTCTTAACGTGTTTTTGAACACACCTTTAGAATTTTATCTAGAAGGAAATTACTGGTATCAACAGTGTACATCTTTATAAAAGTGTTTTACAGTAGACGTTTATTTTATCAGTATAGTAATAAATAAAAAAACAAGCCCTTACAATAGTCGCATATGATGTGTAACGAAAATCCCACATTATGTGGAGTCGGCACAACATGTGTTCTTCTTCCATTCTCCTCTATCAGTCGTCATCTCAACACTCACTCCTTTCTTACTCATGTCATCCTTCACACAATCCATCCATCTTATCTTTAACCTACCACTCCTTGTAAATCCATCAACATGCGTAACGAAAATGTTTTTTTTTTTATTATTTATGAAATAGTAATAAAACGTTTTTTTTGCGGCACATAAAGTTAAATTTAGGTTACTAAACAATAATAATTTTACGACAGCCAAAAAGAAAACTCAGCAAAATTTCACTGCGACGCTAATCTTCCGTGACGCCTGATAATAAAATACAGCTAAGACTTTATAATATACCTTAATTGTTTAAGTGGTTCGTATTTAACTAATTTATCTATTAAAACTCACATCTCACATGATTTGCGACTTCAAATTTGGCCATTTATCACAAAATGTGTGTCAATTTTTAAAACGATGCTAACAAATTTTCAAATTACTATAAAAATGATATGCTTGAGTCTGAGAACTGTGTTATATATAAATTTGTGTTAATTGACTGAGCAATCAAGCTTAATTACATTAAAATTAATGATAAAGTGTTAACTTTACGAGTAGTCTACTTCCGTTTGATTCGAATGATAACACTTCATCTGGTTCAGGTGTGTTAATACTTCGTTCGTTATTTTATCAGTAGCTGGAAACGTGCGTTTTTGCTCGTGTCTGTACAATGGTTGTGTTTTTGCTTCAGTTCAGATACAAGAAAAAAGTAGCCTTGTAAACTTTTTTGTGGGTATAGTAATATAGAACCTACATTATTTTATGTATTATCAATAGGTGTCGCAGTGCATGCCAATGGATGACTTATCAAGGCAAGTTTTTGATAACTTAGCTCCCTTCATTAAATTTAAAAAAAATGAAAATTTTTAATTATTTAATTTTGTAGGAAGCCTCTTTTTTAAATAAAATATAATCCATAGAAAATATAGCTTTCTATAGGTGACAGAGTTTTTTTTAATCGGTTAAGTAGTTTTTGAATTGATTTATTATCAAGAAAAAAATCAAATCTTTATAATATTAGTTTAAATTACCTATAGCTTTACCTCAATTGGATCCAGCTGGACTCGTTATATATTATAAAAATACACATATATTTGTCTTAGAGAGGAATTAAACCCATAAATTACAGCGCAGAATCCTGCATTTTTACGTCAAAATCGTATCGTGCGCTTTAAATTTATGATTTTTTAATCGAACACTCATTACTGTCGATCATCGTCGAGGAATGGTAATGAGCAGGTAGTTCCCCGACACCGTGCCAGGGGAATGATGGCGGAGGAATTTCAGATTGATGGTAAATTTTACGGTGCTTGCGCGTAAAGACTCTTGAGTGATTTATGAGAAATTGCAGCTTTTATATCTCATATTATAATTTAATGACTTGAAATTTTATCTATTTACCTACACTGACTTATAACTAACACATAAAGCTTTCTATACCGGCCGTTATTTATAAACTATTGGAATAAGTACATTTGTTCGTGTATTTTTATTATTTTTTTTTAGACACGTAATCTGTAGATCTTTATGTATCGCGTTGACCGTTTTGCAATTTTGACACACTTTGATATGATATATCCAAAAATAGAGAATTAAAGAAAACGGGTTTATTTGAAGGTAACGGAAATTCATGAAGGAAAAATCTTACACATTTTTGCGCCTAGCCCCTATCCGCCAAGTCTTTACCGTGCGATAAGAAACTTCGTTCCAAAACAATGAAATAAATATAATATTTAAAATTAATACAAGTTTTTATTTATTAGATATATTAGAACCGTGTGGAACAGAGGAACATAATTTTATCTCAAATCTGAACTTAGGTTTTGAGTTACTGTGTAAGTTAAAATAGGCAAGTTGTAATCAGAATATATTATACTAGATGGCGCCACGAGAAAAATCAGAACGCGATATCGTTGCGTTTGATCTATAAATCTCGATACTTAATCTGATTCGGTTTATAATATTTGTAGGAAAACAAAGCCGCATCTATTATTGTTTAAAAAACCGAACGAACGGACCGTCTTTGTGAGAATTATGCAAAGAAATTAATATTCTCACAATAGCTTCACAATATTTGTATGAAACCTTGCTATACACTCATAAAAATAGAGATGGGTTTCAGCTAAATAGTGATCTTCATAAAATCAATACTAGGAACAGAAACAAATTATACATTCCTAGGTTTCGACTAGAACAAGTAAATAAGTCCTTTATGGGGAACACGGTGCGCTTCTATAATAAGCTTCCTGGAAATGCAACTAAACTACATATTAAGAAAAGTAAAGCTTACATGAAGAAAGCGTATTATACCTAATATATATGACTATTATTATCGATAAGAATGCATGGCCTCATGTTGCTCTGCCCTCAGACAGTTAATCGACACATTTGAAGTGTAAACACTCTTGTATTAGATTTTCACCTAAATTCACCTAGTATGTAAGACGTTTCAAAGTGATCCTTGTGATTGTATTGAATAAAGTATCTTGTGACTTTGACTTTTGAGCTATTTTAGATTAACTATAATAATAAACCTGTTCTTTTATAGACATATTTTTTTAGCAATAAAGTTAATCCTATCTTCTTCTTATCGTGTCACTAGTTATTTCTAACCATTGTGGTGAAAGGACGAAAGGATGATGTGGTGAAGGAAGTCAAAGAGCACTATCTCTCCTTGTAAGTATTTAGGTATATTTATTTGTGTATTATTTTATGTAGGTTTAATATTTAGGTAGATATATATACATATAATATTTATATATAATGTAATATATTTAGTAATAATGTTTAGGTAATTATATTTAGTTTATATAATATTTATTTGTATTTCTCTATTAGTTAGTTCATATTTGTATTAGTTTTATGAATTTAATCTTTCTCTTTTCCTCCTTTTGTACACTTCATACCCACCCATTCGTTTGTAATATCTCCAATGTTTGCTGCTGGAAGAGAACTCTTTTTATGGTTAAGTTCGTGTGTACATGCCATTATTGATTAAGTTTAGATTATATTTTTTTGTGTACAATAAAAAATAAAGGATTAAAATGCGCCTCAGAGGCTTCTTTGAAGGTAAATAAATAAATATATATGTAAGTAAAGGACGTTCTATTTAAGACCGATGACACAATACAATACATTATAACACCTAGACGCAGAACAAGCATCTATGTACATCACATAAATGTTTTACTCCGAAACCTCAAAGTACTACCAACTGTAAGACCAGGTTCATATCAGTAGAAGTAGGTTAGGTATAGTTATATATAATACGTTCTCGTGACACGTGCAGAGGGTCTATTCGAGATAACGATAAACGATATACACTCCGTGTAACGGTATCGATACAATAATCGTGTAAAACCATGTTCTTAAGCCTTGCACGCACCGCGTTATTCTGTCTATTCTGAAGGTAGTTTATTTTAATGCGGTTTTTTTCGCTCTTGCAATCGCTTACGTGTATGTTCCGCAGAATAGCGCGTAAAAAATCGCGGAATAACTCGCAGTGCGTGCTAGGTTAGTCTGTTGTTTCTCTGGACTGAATAAAATATTGTAAAAAACGAACGCTCATATTTTGTTTACATCAAAGTCTGAAATAGAGTAACTTATTTAAATGTAATTTCTTAAATAAAAAAATATATTCAACGAGGTAATCTTGCCAGCCTTTTGGGCACTTTACCTGCGGTCAGTGAACTGAATTCGGTTTTTTATCTATAAGTAATTGTATATTATTATGTATATTTAAGTTTTTCTATAAATAAATTAATCGTTCCAAGTAAATAAAAAAAAATATAAACATATATTCAAAACAATGTACAATGTGTGCAGATAATAAGATACAATAATGAAACTGCAAAAGATGTAAAAAACTGTGTAGCAAATTTACTAAATTGACGAGGAGTAGCCTATTTTTGACGCTATTTAATTTAGTGTTGATTGTAACTAGGGAAAAAACTAAGAAAATCAATCCAATGATGGAACAAAATGTCAAATATTAAAATAGTTTAAATAACTTATTTATAAAACTATCATTAACCAGTAATTTAAACTTTAGTGCAAACAATAATATCGTTCATAAATATTATGTTGTAAATATAAGATTGTCTGGAAGAGATCGCATTTAGCGATAAGGCCGCCCATTGTACAATTTTATTTCTATTATTTCTTCTGTGTTCTTTTTGTGTATAATAAAGTAAATAATAAAATAATAAATGTATAATAAAGTTAATCTATATATCTACGTTAAGTTGATAACGTCCACAACAGGCGACACATTAATTTGAATTTGACAATGAAACAACTGTAAATTTGACGGGAGTCGACATTGCAACGACTTTATCGAATATCAGAGTTTGCAGAGTAGACCCCCTGAAGCCACGTGCGACCAATTGGATAAGTGAGTTTAGATGTGGAGTAGTTACCTATCTCAAAACATACTTTCGTAGTAGTAGTAGTACTTTAGTACATACATACCTGTCTTATTGACCTAATAAAATCAAAGTCACACTTAAAAACTTCAATGAAAATAGACAGGTATCATGGGAAACCCGATAGAAACAAAGTTGAAAGTCATAAAATGGTTGACATCAAAGTTTGGGTCACAATAATTATTTAGCACTTAGGTAATAACAGAACTTAGTATTCGAACTCATGATTATTGATAGTCGGCGTTGTCAACCGCTCAGCTGTCGTGACCATTAACAAATGTTCAAAATTAGTCAACAGCTTGTAGTGATCGACATAGTTTGGTTTCTAAATTTGTATTATCTGTATCGCGTGATTAAGAACCATCTAAACGCAGCCTATTCTAAGAACTATCTTCTTATCATGTCGTTAGTTCTTTCAAACCAGTGTGTCGAAAAGTTTAAACTGCGCCTTAAAGATATATTGCGTGTACTTCGACACGTCTTCGAACTTTTTAGAAGAAATAAGTTATTTTAGATCAGTGAAACTAAATTATTAAATTAATCTTTTCAATGTCAGTAATTCTAAAGCTTTCTACATAACGGCTTTTCATAAACAAGTAGCCAGAGCTGTGCTATCAGATCATAATTCTATCTATTTACCACTTAAGATATACCTGGAGTGAACGAAAAGTTTATGTAAAGATCACGCTTCAAGTATTTAGAGTTTCATATAAGATATTTCGTAATAAGATATATTTAAACTACCTACATACTTGGCAATCTAACGTTCTTTTTTCTTTTTCTAATGTACCAATTATTATTTTTTATGTTTTCTTCTTTTATTACTCAAAAGACTGTCACAACACGTAAACCTAGAAGAGTCTGTAGCGAGCCCCTGTGCCTTTACTAAACAGGCTTACTAGTCCTAGTGTAGGGAAAGAGTCATCTAGTTTTATATTATTACTAGCTGTACCCGGCATGCCTTGCAATGCCACAAGTTTTCTCACCGTTTAAACCTTCCCTGGACTACGACAAACATTTCAACACCAAAATTAGCCAAATCAGTCCAGCCGTTCTCGAGTTTTAGCGAGACTAACGAACAGCAATTGATTTTTTTTATATAGATTATTATTTGACGTTCAGTCCGGGATTCTATAAGTGACGCAGTGAAAGTGTTCTCCAGTGTTTCCTTTATCGAAGTGCTGGTATCGCTTCCTATGTTTATCTATGCGATTCAATTGAATAGCGCATACTGCATTGCGGTTATTCTGCACTGGGAAATAGGCACGAGTAACACGATTTATGTAATCTACGCAATGCATAGAATACCTACGGGAATTGTACTGCTGGGAAATATTTATTTAGAACGTTTGACTGGCCTATCAGCTCAGTTGGTAGTAGCTCTGCCTTCTGCGCTGTAGGTTGAGGGTTCGATTCCCTCCCAGGATAAACATTTGTGTGATGAACATAGGTGTTTGTTTTGTGTCTGGGTGTTATAAAGTATCATAAGTATGTGTTTAAAAATAAGTATTCTATCGGTCATCTAGTCACCATAATACATGCTATGCTTAGTTTGGGGACTAGATGGTGTTGTGCGCATTGTCCAGCCATATTTATTTATACACACATCGCCTTTCAGAAAAAAAGCAAGAAAGAAAGAAAGAAAGAAAAAAATTATCTCCTTGCCAAATTTGATTGATAAGTTTCAAACCAATCACACCCTCCACCACCCATTAAAAAGTTCCCATACAAACTTTGACACCCCATTTTACCCCTTTATAAGGGTTATTTTGAAAAATCCTTAAACACGTGTCCGTTTATATTGCATTTTAATTATTCAAATCAAGTTTCAAGCAAATCGCACCTCGCGCTAAAATGTTTCATACATTAAAAAAAAATTACAATTAAAATTTGTTTATTGACAGCAAAAACTTAACATAAAACAAAGGAAAGTAAAACAGCTTAAAACTATTAAAATAATGACTAGAAGAATACTAAATATGGAATTTATATATAAAAGAAAAACTCTACTTCTATAATACTATATTATTAATAAATAAATACATACAATCTGGGAATAATCCCGGACATTTGACACAACATCATCTGGCCCCAAAGTAAGCAGAGCTTGTGTTATGGGCACCACATGACTGATATACTACTTATATACTTTTTTTTGTAAATACATACATATTATACATACAAACACCCAGACTCGAAACAAATACTTGCAGATCATACAAACATTTGAGTCGCGGCGGGAATCGAACCCGCAACCTTCTGCATCTCGGCCGGAACTTAGCCCACTGCGCCACAGAGGTCGTCGAATGGCCAATTCCATTTATTTACTATGCTGTTAAGTTGGCTAGAGACCTGACTACAGGTCATTCTTATCCTTGCTGATGGAAGCTTTCACTGTATAATGTTCACATGCGCTTGGCTAATTTTTGTACACCTATATCACTGTTATAAGCGTATTGCCCGTAGGAGTACAAAGGCGAGTAATGGCGGCGGATAGCTTCCGTTGAGTTTTTGTTGCGTTGCTATTGCTATTTTTACACAATAACCCTACGGATCTTAGAGGGTTGTCCCAATACTTAATTAACGCTGATCCACAAGGAAAGTCAGGTGGTCAGGTCATGCAGATATCAACAACCTTAACTCAAAGCAATAAGGTTCAGAATCAAGCAAAAGTACTTCACGCTGACCTGACAAGATATCGCGTTGCAAAAATAACTTTATCAGAAGGTATTTAATTTCATTTCTGTGTCCTCAATTTCAATAATGAGTTTTATTATTTTATTAGTATCTTGTGTCGTTATATTCTATTTTTAGTACCTGTCAGTTTTGGTCTAATTCCGTAAGTAAGTACCTTACTAAGACCAGCAGCAAATGTACTGTAAAATGAATAATAAATAAATAATGCCAGACATTACACACAGCATCATCTGGCCCCAAAGAAAGCAGAGCTTGTGTTATGGGTGTCTCATGACGTATATAGATACTACTTAAATATATTTTTTTGTTAATTGACCGAGCGAGTGTCTCCGTTTCAGCTAAGGCAAAAATGCTTTCGTATGTCTGTCCGGATGTTCTTCTCTACAGGTCGCATTTCTCAACCGATTCTCGTGAAATTTTCTGAGCAGGTTCTATAACTATGTAGAATTTGTTGTCGATTCAGTTTTGGACTTTTACAAAATGGCGGATATATGAGGGTTGAAAATGTAAAAAAAGTAATATTTCAGTAATTTCGTAAAATGTTCGCAAGGTCTTCCAGACTACAGCTCACAGAGCTCAAGTATATAATTATTGGACAGAAAACACCCACACTCGAGACAAATACTTCCCGACGCGGGACAAATATTTGTATCATACAATATACAATAGAACCCGCAACCTTTTGCGGCTCAGGCAGGCCTTCGCCCACTGCGCCACAGAGGTCATCGTTATAGATCATTAGTATGTATTTAAAAGGTATACATCCTTACTGAATGGATTTTAATGAAACTTTACAATAATATAGCTTATACATCAGAATTACACATAGGCTATAATTTATAAAGATATTGTGTGAATTGTCCAAAATATAACGATAAGTGTCAAGTAAGAAAAAATCTGCCATCTGCGAGCTATTCTGACGTGCGCTGCAAAAACCGTAGACGAAGTCGCGGGCGCCAGCTAGTAAGTAAATAATACGGGACATTTTACACATCATTATCTAATTAAAAAAAAGCAAAGCTTGTGTTATGAGGACTGCATGATATACTTATTTATATTTTTCTAAACACATACAACAAATAAAAAACACTAAGACTAATGTTTGCAGATCATATAAACATTTGTCCCGCCTGAAACGCAGAAGGTCGCGGGATCGAATCTTGCGAGGGACGAAATGTTTGTATGATCTGCAAGTATTTGTCTCGGATCTGTTTGTTTTCTATGTATCATATGTGATATAATTACACAAACTTTGCGGCTAGATGATGCTGTGTGTAATGTCCAGCATTATTTATCTAACAAATATCATAAATCCGAAAGTAACTCTGTTTGTCTGTCAGTCTGTTTGTTACGTTTTCACGCCTAAACCGCTGAACCGATTAGATGAATTTTGATTTAGAGATATATGGGACCCTCGAGAAGGACATAGGCTACTTTTTATGTACGTACCACGCGTACGAAGCCGCGGGCAGCATCTAGTAAATCATAAATATTAGTGGACAATGCACACAACACCATCTAGCCACCGTTAGCACAACAAAGTCTTAATAAGCATATTTTTTTTTAATGATAACTGCTTTAAATTGTAATCTTGTGATTTTACAACAATTTCTGTTCAGTCAAGTACTGTCAAAAATAAAATAAAATAAATAAATGCCGGACATTTCACGCAGCATCATCTGGCCCGATTTTGATGAATTTTGGTATAGAGATAGATGGGACCTTGGAGAAGGATCTACATAAAAAGTAGCCTACGTACTTTTTATGTAGATACCATGCGTGCGAAGCCGCGGACAGCAGCTAGTTTATTATAAACCCTTAAACTGCATATCGGAGTGTTTTTATTAGAATTCAATTATCACAATCATACTAAGCCGTTGATCATGACTTTATATTGATGCAGCTAATCTTGGAATTTACTAACCTCAATATAAAGTGGGAAATCCATTAGCATATTTTAAATCATTTTGTATTTGTGTGAAATGGTTTTGTATGATAACAAGTCGTGGTGTCTAATAAGCATCGTCTTCTCCGAAGCACGGAATCGCTTAAAATGTGAATTTACTATATAAGTTTTTTACTTTTACCATCCGCTGTACTCCATAAAGATCAGCTGAGGATCATGAAAAATGGTTCAGCACCCACATCTGACTGTAAAATCAGGTTGGTATGTTTCGCTGAACTGAGTAACTTCTAGGAGTGAGGATTTCTACGTGGAACTGATCCCAGATGAGTGCTGCTTTGAGAATGATGATGAAGACGATTGCGATAGTCTTCAAATTATTGGGGGTTAGTCCCCCAGTGGAGTAACAGAAGAGCTAGCAATAGAGAAGATAAACTTGAATCCCAGGCAGAGTGTCGTCAGTGGAGAGGAAACTTCACCCACCTCAGCTTGCTGGACTGAATCCATGAACGAAAGTTTACAATTACAAATAACTGTTTTGTAACTTGAATGACGCCACCTAAATCATCTTCAACAGATGAACTTAAGGCCAATGATGATGATGATATCAAGATTCGATGAGATGCGCTTTTGACAAATAAATACACGATACTTCTCGAGTGTCCTACTATAAAGTCATTACATTTTGATCTTTTGCCATAAAACGTCATACAAATCCGAACCTAAAGGTCGTGGGTACGAATCGGGTCGTGCAATGGATTTTACTGTTTGAAAAACAATGTTAGGAAACCGGTATGTTGTAGAGCCTAAAGTTCCAAAACAAGTGCCAAGTGCACGAATGGAGCCTCTGAGGCGCACTTTAATCCTCTCACCACACTGGTGCGATATAACTAGTAGTAGAAGTTGATATCAACGCAATCGGAGCTCAAACGAAGACTGATTAGAATAGAACAAATACCATTTTATAAATGGGAATAGAGTTCTTACACTATGTTATATTTGTTAGTATTTTTAAAGACACGTTATCGAGGCAAATTCGGAAGCTATTCTCACTCTATTAAGACAAGACATAAAGCTTATAATTGTGAAGCACTATAGCAATTGCCCCAGATGTCACAAATAATAATGTGCCAACGTCGTAAGTTCTATTTCTAATAGTGGTTATTTGCCAAACTCCGGTCAATGTAGCGCTAAATCTTAGGCCTGTAGTTCAAAATAAATCTCAGACAAACAGACATTTGAACAAAGTTTTTAGTGTGTAACCTCTTTTCTCTCGCTTCCCTGCAATCTTTGGAAGTGCTTTCATCAAAAGAGACGGAAGTGTGTAAAGCACGTGCGGTGGTAGAATTGGCCGTCAGATGGTACCAACCCCTTTTTCCGAGAGGTTCGTTCTGTCAGCCAACAGTGTGTGCGTGTGCGTGACGGGAAATAGAGAAGGAGAACGCATATTACGCAGCAATAGTGTGCTGTTATCTAAACTAATTCAGGATATAATCTTAATGTTGCTTTTAACCAAGGTGAGATGTCAGATGTTACACATAATATGTAACTACTGTAAGGCTCTCTTTTTTTATAACTTTTGTTCAATTATCAACTCAACTGTCTGAAATTACTCAAATGGCCTGAACAAGATCCACCTTTTTTCGGTGTTCATCTCGCTTACGAGTCAAGTTCTATGAAAAGGACATTAACCTGTGATAAGTCACGTGACTGAAGAGTGACTCCTTTCCATACAATTTGTATGGAAAATCTATCTGTAACCGTGAACACAAATAGAGAATGGATCTTGTCTAGAAACCCCCATGGGAATAATTCTGTTAATTTCCGTAAGCTCGTTTAGAATCGAACCGCAGCCGAATGACAGTTTTTTACGTGTTTTCGTATTCTGCTAATGAACAACTACTCAGCTTACGCTACCTTTACGAAGTCAACGATCGATCGAATGTTTTCTTTTTGGTCTTAGTGATAACCGGTTTTTAGATAATTATCGAACCATAATCGTAAATCGTAGATGAATCGGAGTAGAATGAAAACCGTTGTAAATTAACAGAATTGAGGCCCAGGTCTCATTTGAAACACAGGCTTGAGTTTTAAATACATGCCTTAGACAAACAAACAGGAATGATCTAAATTTACAAACTCGTAGGCAAATTAAAATTATTTTATATACAAAGTGAGCAAGATAAATAAGATAAGAATTTGGCACAAGTATCTTAAAATAACTAACCATTACGCCTAGTACGAAATGACGCCGACATTTTTTGAATCTCTACATGCCTTTGGTCTCTAGTTGTTGGATGGCCAAAAACTACATTATTGACTAAAAATTACAAAATCTTCATAAAAGAAGTATTACTGTAGTTTATTATAAGTACCTCTGGATAACCGAGCTTTGCTCGGTATAAAACACGGGTACAACGACGTTTTCTAAAAACATAGCTAGATCAATTAATCGCCCTCGAAATCCCCTGCATACTAAGTTTCATGTAAATCGTTGGAGCCGTTTCCGAGATTCAGAGTATATATATACATATATACAAGAATTGTGCGTATAAAGATTAGATTACATAATTAGTTAGTAGCGTTTAAGTATCTTTTGTGTCTGTCATTTTAATGTCAATGAATAAAGATGGCAATACATTTAAACAACTCATTAGATAGTGTGTGATTATAAGATTGACCCATAGAAGTCACAGTCAAAGACAAAAGATATTTTATTCAATACAATCACAAGGATCACTTTGAAACGTCTTACATACTAGGCGCATTTAGGTGTAAATTTCTCCTAACCCGAGCGCGAGAAGAACTGGCAGCAGAAGAACCTAGCGGTTTTCTGCATGAAAAAAAAACATTTTTGCATTGTACAGGATTTTTTAGCTCCATGAATAAATAAATAATCCCGGACATTTCACACATCATCATTTTGGCCGTAAGCAGAGCTTGTGTAATGGGTACCTTACCACATGACTGATATACTACTTATATACTTTTTTTTGTAAATACATACATATTATACATAGAAATACCCAGACCCGAGACAAATACTTGCAGATCATACAAATATTTGTCTCGCGGCGGGAATAGACCTTCTGCGTCTCAGCCAGACCTTAGCCCACTGCACCAAATGTGCATTCTCAGCTAAAAACGTTACGGATCTTCATTGGATTGCTTGGTGTATGTGGACTATTACTCTCAAGAGTAGGTTTGGATTGTCCCAGCTGGGTGACATAAAAAAGTTGATCAAGGTTTTATATCTGTTTTCTAAGAACATCAGCATTATTGGTAATTCTTTTATATTTCCTTCACAAGGTTCCATCCGGTGTTAGTTGTAAGCCGGATGGAACCTTGTCGAGCGAAAATATCTTCAATCGACATTGGCCTAATTATGAAAATAGAGTTCGTTGAAGATTTTTTTTCTGATTACTGTAAGCGAGTGAGGCCAGATATTAGAAAAATAAATTGAGTCCTAATTCACATTGACTTACGTTGTATTTTTGACTGCTTCGTATCCTCTTTCCGTAGAAATAAGCAATTGTTTTCAATCTTGTGATTATCGAGGTAATAACAAAGTCTAGCTCAAGCTTAATATTTTGATCATTCTGATTTGATCCATAGTCTAAATTATAAACATTTTCACAAATGTTTATATAATAGACAATGTTAGTCTCGCGTTTGGGTGTTTTTCTATTATGTATGTATGTATTTACAAAAAAAAAGTATATGAGTAGTATATTAGTCATGTTGTTCCCAATATAATAATACCGGATATTTCACACAACATCATCTGGCCCCAAAGTAAGCAGAGCTTGTCAAAGTCAAAGTCAAACGATACTTTATTCAATACAATCACAAGGATCACTTTAAAACGTCTTACATACTAGGTGAATTCAGGTGCCAATTCATCCTAACCCAAGCCCGAGAAGAACTGGCAAGAAACTCGTCTTGGTCCTTGTGTTATGGGTACCACATGACTGATATACTAGGTTCTTATATACATTTTTTTTTGTAAATAAATACATATACATAGAAACACCCAGACCCGAGACAAATACTTGCAGATAATACAAACATTTGCCCCGCAGCGGGAATCGAACCTGCAACCTTTTGCGTCTCAACTGGACCTAAGCCCACTGCGCCACAGATGATGCCGTAAAATGTCCCGCACCATTTATTTATTTACTAGCTGTACCCGGCATGCGATGCAATGCCACAAATTTTCTCACCGTTTAAACCTTCCCTGGACTACGACAAACATTTCAACACCAAAATTAGCCAAATCAGTCCAGCCGTTCTCGAGTTTTAGCGAGACTAACGAACAGTAATTGATTTTTATTATATAGATTATCGTTTTAATGATAAGAACTTTAGAAAATATTGTTTTTATAAGATTATTTTCTCTGTAGATAATAATAATAAAAAAAAATATTGAGAACAAAACATGAAATAAATAAATATTGGTGGAGAAAACACACAACACCATCTAGCCCCAAATTTCGCATAACATATTAGATGACAAGATGCCTGATGCAACACCAATATATATTTTTAAATACATACTTAAATAAAAACAAAGCACATAATTGGAAAATGTCTTACAATAGATAGGTAGGTAGGTTATATAGTCTAAATATATATATAAATAAGTTTATAATTACAGAAATTTACAGAATAATATAAAATACATGTGAAACAGTTGAGCAATCAAAGGACCGTTTAAAATGATCTATTGATAGTTCAACTGATCCAGATCACTGCCGTTTCCAAGACACTCGCAGTATTGACACGTTGTTAAGTTAATTAGTAGAGTTAAATATAAATTATCTAAGTACTAGATACTTTAGTCTAAGTATTATACGTCTACAGAATTTTATCATTGTTTCAGATTTACCGTCCACTTACGACGTATTCAATAGATTTATTATTGAATTGAATATAAATAACCATTCATTTGTATTGTTTATATAACATAAAAAGCTATATTTAGACTTAGATCTGAGTTATACATGATGACCTCTGTGGCACAGTGGGCCAAGGACTAGGACGCAGAAGGTTACGAGTTGATTCCCGCTGCGGGAAATGTTTTATCTGCAAGTATTTGTCTCAGGTCTGGAAGATAAGAGGAAGATATTTTTGCTGGGCTTTTCTATGTTTTTTATGTATGTAGATACATAATATACATACTTTTATTTTGGGGCTAGATGATGCCGTGTGAAATGTCTGTCATTATTTATTTAATTATTTTATATCTGTAGGTACTCTTTAGTCAGTAAAGTCATTCTTAAGTAGTAATTCTAATGAAGTTTTCCGAAAAAAGCACCTAAGTTAATCCCATTTGAGAACCTATCTAGCTTTTTAAATAGCAGTTTCTTCTGATATAAAAAAAGAGAAAAAAAGCTGACATCTTACCTTATTTATAAGCAACATTAACATTATGTCATAAAAAAAGTTTATATAACAGCACACTTTATACACAACACTGTAGGTTAAGCGCACAGCTGATGGGTTCATCTCTAATACCCATTTTTTTTCTCGTCACACACACGCACAAATTATTGGCTGACAGTACCGACCTGGAGGACAATGGGTTGGTACCATCTGACGGCCAATTCTACCACCGTGCACATGAAAATAAATAGCACGCGTTTCTCGTGAGCATAGCTCGTATTATAGTAACTATATGATTAATAAAATACTTATATATTTTTAAATACATACTTATGGTACCTTATAACACCCAAATCTAGACACATCACATAAATGTTGGTGCTGGGATGGGATCGTAACCCCATCCTACAGCCCAGAAGACAGAGCTATTACCACCTGAGCTGACAGGACACAAAATAAAAGCACTGCGCATTGTTTAAGTTTGGAACCACAAAAAATAATCAGGATTTTTTATTTTTTTGTGAGACCTTTCTTTTTGGCAAACTTCATCTCTCTAGCTCAATGGATAGTATACTGAAGATTTAGATTTTTGATTACTTTGCCTTACAATCTTTGTTTTGTTACAGCTGTAAGGAATAAACCTAGTATTTTATATTAATTTTAGCTTGATACCTTGACACGTACCTGAGTAAAATGGATCTTGCCATACAAGACAATAAATAAATAATAAATATTGGTGGTCAATGCACACAACACCATCTAGCCCAAAACTAAGCATAGCTTGTATTAGGGTGACCAAATGACTGATGGAATACTTATATATTTTTAAATACATACTTCATGATACTTTGTAACACTGTGTCTGGGACACAGAACAAACACCTATGTTCATCACAAATGTTTATCCTGGTAGGGAATTGAACCCTCAACCTACAGCGCAGAAGACAGAGCTACTACCAACTGAGCTGACAAGCCAGTCAATACAAGTCAAGATGGTTGCATTGTCTACCAATGCAATTTATTATTATTATTTATTATATATTTATTAGACAGACGGACAACGAAGTCATTCTATAAGGGTTCCTCTTTTCCATTTGAGGTACGGAGCCCTAAAAATCAAGTAAACTACATAGCTAACTAGTCTTACTAGAAACCTCTAAAATTATGAGTGTTTCTCTACTATATTAAGCATGTTTTATACATATAAACCTTCCTCTTGAATTACTCTATCTATTAAAAAAACCGCATCAAAATCCGTTGCATAGTTTTAAAGATTCAAGCATACATAGGGACAGACAGACAGCGGGAGGCGACTTTGTTTTATACTATGTAATGATAAGTGTGCGAAATTTCACACTCCTCCGTCCGCGCAATTTTCGTAAAAAGGGGTACAAAGTTTTTGCTTCACGTATTCATATATAGAATATATAAATAGTCTCCTAGTTTGTGCGATGGGGGTAATACCCTATACTTACTTATAATTATAAATATTGATGAACTCTAGTACTTATAGAGAAAATCCCACGTACTCTGGAGACAATTTCTCGTCTGAAAACTGTTTGCTTATCCATTCTTTCACCAATGATGTCAATGCATTGTTCTACCTACACCTTCCTCCGTATTCTAAAACGAGCCAGACAAACTAAAGATACGCGATGATCGCTAGGTCGCACTAAAGTGGCGCCATCGTTAATACATGTAAAAAAACATTTGCAGATCTTGAAAAACCCATCTTTCACGGCATTAAATTGTAAATTGTGACAAGATACCTATTTTCATAATATTGTTACTGCTGCTAAACTGCTTTAATTTAATTTTATGTTTATTACTTGTTTTGATATGTCTGTGTATAATTATCACTCAAAATGGGATATTCATATGTGAGTTTTTCCCGAAATTTCGGGAAGAAGTAAAACTCACATATTAAAACCATGATAGTTTCAAACAGATTTTCAAACGAAAAGGAGCCAAGGCGGGTTGCTAGTGTTAACAATCCATTAAAACCCACGAACTTAGCATAGGATAGCGAGACCACTACCTGAATACCACTAATGCTCTTTTCATTGAGAGAATATCATTGGGAAGGTCTTCATAGTTTTCAATAGACCGAGATCGTCTCGTGCGATTTTCGTACGATCGCTAGTGTAGGTTCTTATTGAATAAGGGGTACCGGTACATGTGTACAAAAGCAATTGTTTTGATAGTTAATCAATGTGTCATCCCAGGCTTCTTCGTTCATTTTGTTAATAGATTTTGCTCCGCAAAGATGTCAGTCTAGTTCTCAGTGACAAATACTATATTTTTCTACCTAGTTTTTGCAATATATAAGATGTGAAAGTGTGTAGAATTGAACTCAGTGAAAGTTGTGTTATATCGGTTACATATTTATAATAGTTTACTTTGCTGGTGCCCGATTCTGTAGCTCGGAGACGAACGAAATTCGATTGAAATCTCACGCGTTGACAGGAGGCGCTGCGTTTAGTCTACTTTACTGACTCTGATTTCAGAGTATTATTGGATTTTATAAGCCTCTTCTATTCAGAAGCCTCATAAGGTAAATCGGGACAACATAAAATATGGTCAGGTAGTATACAATACAAACAATAATATCAAACAACACTATAGTATTGTGTAAAAAAAAGGCTGATTGACCGAGCGAGCGGAGTGTCTCCATTTCCATTAGGCGTCTGTCCGTATGTTCTCCTGTACAGGTCCCATTTCTCAACCGATTCTCGTGAAATTTAGTGAGCAGGTTCTATAACTATAAAGAATTTTTGCCGATTCAGTTTTTGAAAATTTATCAAAATTATATTGGTTTGAAAACGTAAACATTTTCGCAAACATTTTTCGAAATTACTGAAATATAACTTTTATTTCAGTAATTTCGAAAAATGTTCGCGAGGTCTACAGCTCATAGAGCCATTAGTAAATTAGTTATGCATGACTAGGTAGAAGTTTAACCAAAAATGCCCTTTTATGTTCTTGTTCAGCTGTTACCTATAGCTTTATACTTATTGATGAATTTTGCATAATAACCATTTTTTATAATAATATATGAGGTCACACATATTTGCATGTCCTGTTTTATCTTAGGGATAATATTCTTTTATAAATGTTATTTATTTAATATCTATAATTTTTCATAAAAACATTACTTAAATAAAAGCAAAATACAATTTTCTTTACCTATATTTTACCCTTAACCGAAATGGAAAGATGACCCAATCAAACATTTTTTTTTTGTTTTGGAGGGTATACTTCTATATCGGTTCATAAATGACTGAATTCTCAGGTAACAAACTAAAAAAAAACAATATAAACAAATTAAGAACCTCCTTTTTTGAATATGTGAAGGTCGAGAAGAACCCTGACGATGTCGAAATAGTATAATAGATTTAGTAAATATACGGAACCCTATGTGTGCAAGTCTCGCTCGCACTTGTCCACTGTAATTTCAATATACTTAAATATATATAACTTAAATATACTTATTATCTATTTCTTTGTTTCAGATGGCTTCTTTGAAAACAAATAAATAAAAATGTCTCAAGTGACGTGACAAACCAAAAAAATACTTCTATCGATAAAAACATATCGACTTTTCGCGCGGCAGTTTGACATTTTAAGTGAGAAGTGACAATCAAATGAGTGAGAAAACGAGTTTGACAGTCGGTGATAAGATGACCAACATTGGCCCGGAGACAAGGGTTATGATCATGAGGTCTACCGATGGCAGAAACACGTATAGGAGACAGGTGAGTGCAGATTTATAGAAGACTATGGATTTTTCTTTAGGTTTTAAGAGTATAGATCATAATTACGTTTTAAAAACTAAAAAGAAACCGACTTCATTGAATGAAATTTGAGCCTATAATAAATTTTTAGTGGAAAGTAGATGTATTTTGTATATAATATATAATATGGGTAGGCCAAATAAACGCACTGCTCCAATGAGACAGCGAGGTATCGAATTACATGAAAACATCATCGATGTATACAATTTCTAGATATTTGTCGATTTTTCAGCTCGACCGATTTTGATTAAATTTATATGGGACCACCTGTGAAATATACCCTTTCAAACAAAAAAGAATTTTTCAAATCGGTTCAGCCGTTTTTAAGTAATCGGCGAACATAAATAAAAAAAAAAAGATTTTGTCGAATTGAGAACCTCCTCCTTTTTGATGAAGTTGGTTAAAAATGGTTTTCAGATTCATGCTAGCATTATGATGCTTTGAGCAAATACAATGTCTCTATTTGTTTAAATTTGTTATGACAAGCGCTGCTGGTAGATTCATATTTTTAAACCGACTTAATAATAGGAGGAAGTTCGCAATTCGGTTGTATATATTTTTTGATTTTGTATTTGTTACCTCATAACTACTCCGTCATTTATGAACCGATTTGAAAAAAAATATTTCATGTGAAGGATTGATTCTTCCAGATTGGCCCCATAGATGTTTAATCAAAGTATGTTATTTTGATATATAATATTAATAGCTGACGCGGCAAACGTTGTTTTGCCTTATTGAACATAAATATAAATCGAAAATTGAACATAACACTTAGGGGTTTAAGAATTAGTTATAAACCTATTCTCAGACCTACTGAATGTACATATAAAATTTCATCAAAATCGGTCAAGCTGTTTCGGAGGAGTATAGACACGAAAACTGTGACACAAGATTTTTATAAATATAGGGATAATATATTTTGCTTACCTGTGACATCCCAGTGGTGTTTATGAATTTAGAAAACCTATAACGTACTAAAAACAGTAAAATTAAAGCTTTATTACCGACTTCAAAAGGAGGAGGTCCTCAGTTTTTATGAACGCAAATTTCATTCAATGAAGTCGGTTTTCTCTTTAGTTTTCAAAAACGTAATTATGTAAGATAGTCACAAAATTTAATAGGGACAGGGCGATTTTAAGTAGTGTTTAGACTGTGTTCAAGTTTAGCAGCTTTTGAAGGCCGTAAATGAAAACCTAATAATCTTAAATAAATAGTGTAAAATTTTCTCTTTAAATTATAAATAAATATTGGTGAACAATGCACACAACACCATCTAGTCCCAAACTAAGCGGTCGTTTGTATTATGATGACCAGGTGAGTAATAATAATACTTATATATTTTTAAATACATACAAAAGTTACTATATAACACCCAGACACAGAACAAACACCTACATTCATCACAGAAATACATACCATGGGATCAAACCCTCAACCTGCAGCGCAGAAGGCAGAGCTACTACCCACTGAGCTGACAAGCCAGTCACTAGGACATAGTCAAACATAGTCAAATCTAGGACATAGTCAACATTTGATAGCAAAACAACGTTCAACGCGGTCACGGATGGCTCGTTGGTTTCAATAGCTGCCGGCTTTTATAAGCATTGATAACGGAAGTAGGTGCGGTTCTATTTTCTAGAATTTTCCATACAGTGCGTACTTAGCGAGAATGCAATAAAGATTATACCATTTCTCTATTTCCTTGCACATTTTGTATATACATTGTACTTTAAATGCAAAGTCTTTTGAAGCTTTATGTATAAGGAAATCTTGAAAACGATTTTCTACTGATGTTATACATGCAGTGTGTACAGTGTTCACTATTTATAGAAAAGATACAATGTATGTTTAAGATAAGCTGGATTTATAGTCAATAAATAAATAAATAAATAATGCCGGACATATAACACAGCGTCACCTGTCCCCAAAGTAAGCTGACCTTGTGTTATGGGTACCACATGACTGATATACTACTTACATACTTTTTTTTGTAAATACATACATATTATACAGAGAAGCACCCAGACCCGAGACAAATACTTGCAGATTATACAAACATTTATCTCGCGGCGGGAATCGAACCCGCAACCGTCTGAGTCTCAGCCGGACCTTAGCCCACTGCGCCACAGAGATTGTCATAGTAGATGTTTAGGTGTTTATTTGAAAAATAGTGATCTTTATTAAATCAATACTAGGAACAGAAACAAATTATACATCCCTGGTTTTCGACTAGAACAAGTAAATAGGTCCTATAAGAACACGGTGCGCTTTTATAATAAGCTTCCTGAAAATGCAACTAAACTACCTATAAAAAAAATTAAAGCTTACATAAACTGTAGTCTTTGAAGAAAGCGTATTATAATATAAATTATTATATTATTGATAAGAATGCATGGCCTCATGTTGCTCTGCCCTCAGACAGTTAACCGACACATTTGAAATGGATAAACTCTCTTATATTGGTTTTTCGTAGTTTCTCGTAGAAGTTTTTAGTAGTAAATTTCTAATGATTAGGTACTAAAAAGTGTAAAATAAAAACTTTTTTAACCTACTTCAAAATTAGGAAGAGGTTTTCAATTCTGTTGTATTAAAATTAATATATATACATAGGCTCAAATTTCATACAATGAATTCAGTTTTCAATTTCAGTTGTAGTTATATTTCATCTAATAAATTCTAAATATCATCAAAATTCATCCAGCCGTTGCAGCAAGGTACTTTCACAAACCAAATTCTACAATAACTAGGATAAGACGTTGAACCTAATCATAAAATACCATCGACTATCGTTTATCGATAAATAACATATTACCGTTGACACACTACGTGACCGTAAAGTCATTCATTTTAGCGACAAAGCCAGGGTAATAACTGTGTAATTCACCATTAACTATACACGTTTACCGGTCATAATATAGTAGAAATAAGGACTATTTTGCCTTGTTTAGTGGATGTAGAAGATTGTAGCTAGGGGATAGATATGTGTTAGTGTGTCGTGCGTTGACCCCACAAAATGTTCGGGACTAGAGAACGATTATGGAGTTGGCAGTTGACTTTTTTTATCGATATCGATTAAATTTATAAAAAAGTGAGCGGTACCAGTGCTCCCGGGTAAAAGGGTAAAAGAAACCGTCACTAAGAAACCGTCATACCCTAGACGCAAAACTTAAGTGTGTGTTCTCGGTTAGTGTTTCTCGAAGCGGCGATAGGATTGCAACTTATCACGTATGAAATACTAAGCAAAAAGATTTGGCAAAAATGTGAGTAGGTGCCAATTTCAATGTAATACTTGTGATTGTATTGAAGAAAATGATTTGATTTTGAAACATAATGTTTGTCATTGTCTGTGGCTACTCTTTTTAGACATCATCAAATCCTTAAAAAGAGATACGAGTGTTTAGTATCTACAAAGCCAAGAAATAACCAGTCATAAGCATTTTTTTTTATTTAATGTAAATATCCTGAACTGGTTGGTACTTCTAAATGTCAATTTAGGGTTAAAGAACTTACTACTTACTATTACCTACTATTTATACTGCCTTAGCTATAAATTAGTGTTTGTATCGTTGGCAGAATTTCTCCAATAACTTATACAGAATTTAAGAGCTCAGCTAAAAAACCGGAATGGATTGTAAAAGCAAGAATTTTAATAGTAGAAACTCAATTGGCTGTAGTTATATGACTGGAATTTTCAATTATAAATTGAAAACTTTTATTAACGTAATAATAAAATCTTGCGATTAAATGGCCCTAGTATAAATTATTATACCCTTAAGTATATACTACGTTATTTATAATAAACTATTTAGTTAGGTCTAGCACGCTCCAGCGAATTAACCCGCGCGGGTTTAACTTAAGAGTATGGATTTTCGACGCGGTTAATTTGTGCTATAGAATAGCGTGACATTCGTAGTGGATCGATCCGCAATGCGTGCTAGGCCTAACATCTTAAGAATTTTCTACTTGAGAGATTTTAATGAGTAATTTTAAACATACATATATATATAGAAATAATTACCGAAATGTACAGAATAATATAAAATACATGTGAAACAGTTGAGCTACTTAAGGACCGTTTAAAACGATCTATAGATGGTTAACTGATCGAGATCACTGCTAAAGGGGCAGCGTTCCCAAGACACTGGCGGCATAGCTACGTTGAATGGCAATGCTTATATAATAAGCCAGATTTTATAAACTATAAAATTTGAAGTTTCAAACATAAATAAGTTTATAAGGATTAAATTAGGTATGCTTTAATAAGTGTAGGTACTTATTAGGTAGGTTATTGACTTGATGAAATTTGGAATCTAGATGCAAAAATAGAGTTTAACTTTAAATAGGTTACTTTTTGTGTCCGTATCACGAAGGCAAAGCAGCGGGTAGAAGCTAATTTTCAATCTATTTGTTAATTGTAGGTACTGAAAAATAGAAGGTACGTTTCATCGATATCGATAAACTAATTCACAGTCTTATCCCTACGCCAACCCATTCACACTACACATGGTGTTCGAAACATTGATCGATTCGTACCCCACTGTTAATGTATCAACCTATAGCTAGGCTAGAGCGCAGGTTCTAACATGTATCCCTACATAGCTCCGTGTACAATGTAGGCTGTTTCTCGTGAGTTATGTTGTGAAAGTTTCATTAAATACGGCTTTGGAGTTAAACCAGGGTTTAATTTAAATAAGCCGATGTCAATGACATATATTGTTCCATTATACACCATTATAGACATATTTATTTACAGAACTGTTCAGAATAATATAATATACATGTGAAACAGTTGAGCTATCTAAGGAACTCTTTAAAAGATCTATAGATAGCTCAACTGATCCAGATCACTGTCAAAGGGCTGCGTCCCCTAGACACTGGCGGCATTGCCACATTGAATGGCAATGCTAATACGCTGAGCCAGATAGAAGCTAGCTTTTGGGTCTATGCCTACACCATTATTGTGATTCTTATCTTTATCGATAGCGGGTTCGATTCCGCTGCAGGTCAAATGTTTGTATGATCTGCAAGTATTAGTCTCTGGTCTAGGTGTTTCTATGTATAATATGTATGTGTTTACAAAAATAAAACACAAGCTCAGCTTACTTTGGGGCTAGATGATGCTGTGAAAAATGTCTAGATTATTTATTTATTTATTAATATTATATGTTATTTATCGTATCACTGGTTATTTCAAACCATTGTGGTGAAAGGATTGGAGTGCGCAAAAGCTCCTTTCGTATAATTGCCATTAAAACAAACATTCAAACACATGTCCCTCGCTGCATGTCGTTCCATATAGAAAGTCCAAGTATGGATTTGACAAAGACAATCTATACTAAGGAGATACTTATGACATGACACTGACGTCCGAATACTTAAATAAGACTCAACTTAAATTACAACCGAAGCTACAATTATCCCGTGTAATAATAATCGTATATCAAGGTACCTGCATGCAATACAGATATATATCTAGTGTGGGTACCACTGTCAATAATTCGAGTAAGTTTTACACTCCATGTATAGAAATAAGACGATAAGTAGCAACAACTCATTTATTTTGAATTAAACTGTATCCATTTTGTATTTATTAGACACCACATGGTGTGTAATAAATATTTTTCTATTTTCTATATATATGTACCTTTAAATTTGTCAAAATTATTTGAGTTATGTGACAGAAATTTTGTATATAATTACGTTTTAAGAACTAAAAAACAACCGACTTCAAATATAAAAGCGCAAAATATCAAAATTTCGTTTCATGCAAGTCATATTTTTTTATTTTTTTATATTAAAACCTAACTACTGAACCGATTTCTATGAAATATATGTGAGACCAATCGGGAAGTATATCCTTTCACATGAAAATCAGATTTTTTTAAATCGGTTTATAAATGACGGAGTTATGAGGTAACACACATTAAAAAAAAATACAGTCGAATTGAAAACCTGCTCCTTTTTCAAAGTCGGTTGAAAAGTAGGCTTCAAGTGGTGTTTCAGTAATTCTGGTTACAGTAAGTGTGACAGTAAAATGGTGGCTCTCCAACATATAGGTTAAATATATAGTGATGTATACATCTTCGCACGCTGCAGTGCACGACCGGATCTGAACCCATAACCGTAAAAAACCAAACCACTGAGATTATTGGGCCACTACCAATAATCTTAGTGCTCTTATTGGTTCATACTGACCATGCATCTCTTCCTCAGATCCTGGCAGCCCTGGCAGTTTCCCTGGGCCCGTTTGCAGCCGGCCTCAGCAAGGGCTACATGTCCCCCGCCATAGCGTCCATGCAGGAGTCTCAGCATCATGACGCGTTCACGGTCAGCGATCAGCAAGCCAGCTGGATTGCCAGCCTTAGCTTATTGGGTAAGTTTTTTCCCCACTTTATTTGCGTTACTTCCATATAGTCAAAATATTATCACAGTGACATCGCGTTTTCAAAATGATTTCAAGGCATCTGGAAACATTGCGTGACCCAAGCTGGCTCCTATCTGGCTCAGCGTATAAGCATTGCCATTCAACGTGGCAATGGCGTCAGTGTCCTATGACCGATGCCCTCTGGCGGTGATCTGGATCAGTTGAGCTGTCTATAGATCAATTTAGATTCTTAGATTCTGTTTTACATTTATTTTATACTAGCTGACCCGGCAAACTGCGTACCGCCTCAATAAATTAATAATTAAAAATAATCATATATACTCACCTTTTAAACCTTCTTTGGACTACGACAAACATTTCAAAACCAAAATCAGATAAATCAGTCCAGCCGTTCTCGAGTTTTAGCGAGACTAACGAACAGCAATTGATTTTTATTATATAGAATATTCTGTGCATTTCTTTAATTCATTTCTTTAATAACAAGGACTACTAGCATTAGTCATGCATTATCATATTGTGAATTTAGGTGCCAATTACTCATAAGCCAAGATCCTTAAGGAGTTCATTCCGATCTTCTGATATTATGCCTCATCCAAGTTAGGCAGATATGTCAGCGATCCTGCATAGGCAGTCACGAGACCGCGGACTAACGTCTTTTACCTTTGTTTTAGGGCTGAATTTCAAAAATAACTTTCTTCGATAATAACAAAGTCGCGTAGAGTTCAGAATTTAGTAGCTATGACGTTGTAGATAAAAATGAGGATCAAGGTATCATGGAAAGAGCTTCCGATGTCCAAACTAATTAGTAACGTCATAAGTCAAGTTTTAGGAAAGTTATCTATGAGAGTGTGGGTTTCTGATAATGTGACAACCGGAAATGAACGGCCACTGACCATTACGAGCTGTCATCTGATAAGGAGAGGTAAACTTTATTTGGAACTTTATTTGTTAGTTTCTTTCATTGACGTTTGTTGCGCGGTACGATAAGTAAATTAACTTAGGAAAGTAAATAATTACGATGTATTTAATCAGTCATCTGGGGGCCATCGCGGTAGTTTTGAACGTTTGAACCAAAGTAAAAACGTTTTTTTGACATATTTCGTACCGCGCTAATCACTATAACGGAAACGATTTAGCTCTAATTTGGATTATACGTTGATCAAACGTTGCGGGATCGCGTTTGTTTTGACAATGCTTTCAAACGAACGGATTTCATTTAGTAAGTACATCCTAGTAGTCTGTGTATAGAGTAAAACTAGAAAGTTCTGTTTATAAATTTGTTCGATTGGTAAAATCAACGATTAAATTGTTCAGGAAGAATAGCACGGTACCATTTTGGCATTCAGATTAGCCATATCAAAACCTTTGCCAAAACGAATTCGTTCAAAGGCAATTACGTTGTCAAGTTGCGCGATCGCCCTATAGTTTACCATCATACAAGTTTGGGGCTAGATGGTGTTGTCCACCATTGTTTATTTATTACTAGCTGCTGCGGCTTCGCAAGCGTTATATCTACATAAATAGACTATGTCCGTCTCCAAGATACAATCTATCTGTTTATCAAATTTCATCAAGATTTGTTCAGCCGTTTAGCGTGAAAAGGTAACATTCAGACACTTTCGGATATTAGTATATATGTACGATTAAGAATCATAGTCCTAACTGACTGATATAAAGGGACCATGTACAGTCCAAACTCCAAGTCTTAGAGACTTGAAATTTCAAGGGTGTGTTTTTTTAACGCACACTAGAGTTCAGCAGAAGGGCCAAAGTTTCTATAATAAATGGTTGTCTGTAAAGTCGGTTTACGGACGATAATTTTACGTAACAACGTCATAAGAAATCATTGATGAAAAATTACATAGGTACTTTTTAATATTGCAACCTATTAAGATGCGTCACAAGCCGAACGCTTAGGCCGATCGTACCTCTCAATTCATCGATTTATAAGACGTTATCACGTCAATAAAATTATGCTAACGAAGTCTCAACTAATTACAGTGGTAGGTAATATAATTCTTGGTAAACCACCTCTGACCTGTGAGCCCAGCAGTGGGATGTAGTAAGCAATACTCGCATTAAATTTAACATCCGGCACGACTTGTCGTAAAACAAAACAAGATACTGAATGTTTTACAACTAATTGAACGTAAACTAACTACTCAAGCAACCATCAGCTTATTTCTCTATGAAAATTAAAACGGACCGTTTCTTTTTTGACCGCCTGCAAAAAAAAGGAGGAGGTTCTCAATTAAGTTTTTTTTATGTTCGTTACCTCATAACTCTGTCATTTATATACTGATTTGGAAATTTCATTTCCATGTGAAAGGATATACTTCCCGATTGGTGCCATAGAAATATTATCAAAATCGGTTCTATAGTTTGGTTTTTAAATAAAAATAGCTGGATAAATATGTCATTCAAGTAAATGAAATTTCGATATTTGCCTTTCCGGGACTTTCCAGTGGTGTTTACGAGTTTCGAAAAATGTACTAAGAAGTTTAAAATAAAAACTTTTTAACCCATTTTTAAAAAGGGAGGTTTCCGATTCGTTTGTATATTAATGGCAGTTTGTATTTAACTGGCACTTAATCCTAGAATTTTAAAGTTTGGTGTGACATTTGTTAATATTCATAAGCAGCGATGAGCTTGCAACCTGTCACGCACGGTGTAAACTGCTGTGCAAATCATGGGCATGTACCAAATATAATGACGTGCCTCTGACTACCCTTAAACATCATCAAAGAACTGCATAGAACTGACCTCTGTGGCGCAGTGGGCCAAGGCCCGGCTGAGACATAGAAGGTTGCGGGTTCGATTCCCGCCGCGGGAGAAATGTTTGTATGATCTGCAAATATTTATGGTCCATGTGTTAGCAAAAAAATATATATATGTAATACATCAGATGATGCTGTGTGAAATTACCGGCAATTATTTATTTATTTTAGTAACTAGAGAGAGTAACTTAGAAGATGTCCGGGGAATAAAGTCCTGGACGAGTTTGTTTTTGGCGCTTCTCGTCATCAAACGGAAGTACAATAAACATAAGTCTTCCAGTTTCATAATATTTTAAAGTTCATTGATGTATGCAATGCGGATCGACGAACCGAGAGGCTAGCACCGGCTTCTGACGCTATCGAGTCAATTGAGCGTGTCGTTAACATACGTGATAATAAATAATGCCGAACATTTCGCACACCATCATCTAGCATCAAGTAAGCAGAGCTTTTGTTATAGGAATGGTATAGGCGTGTCAGCTTAGTTAGTAGTAGCTCTGCCTTCTGCGCTAAAGCGCAGAGGTCGTGGGTTCGATTCCCTCCCAGGACAATCAGTTATCTCGCTTATCAGATAAAATCTCAGGTTTTAAACTGTAATTAGTATACGCTAAGTTCGTGCTTGCTTTAGTCTTATTTCAATGTTAACATTAGGAAAATTATGCTCGCTGTACATAATAAGTAATAATATCCGTATATATATATAAAAACCACAGTCACACACAATCACATTTTGTCACAGTTTTCGTGTTTATACTCCTCCGAAACGGCTTGACCGATTTTGATTAAATTTTATATGTATATTCAGTAGGTCTGAGAATAGGTTTATAATTAATTTTTATACCCCTAAATGTTAAGGATGGCTCACCCCAAAAACATTTTTTTTATGTTCAATAAGGCAAAACAACGTTTGCCGGGTCAGCTTGTAATAATATAATATAAGAATAATAATAATTATTATTTTTATTTATTTTATTTTTATACAAATATTTGTGTGGCGGTGATAATCGAGCCCCTTCTGTGTCTATATATTATATTAAAAACCGCTCATTTTTTAATTTTCATAGCGTACTCAATATTTCATTCACTCTTTCGCATCAATGATATCATCAAAAATTGTATAATAAATTGAAACCAGTCCGTTTGGGGTATCAGTGCACTTTATTAGTGTGCTTTCGGTGCTTTGTTGCTGTGCGGGTCAGTGACTGCACAATTCGACTGTCATCCGAATAATGATGCATTGCGTTGAAAATATTGCACAACGGTATACAGGGTGAGCTCTTCCTGAAATGATGAATGTTCTGTTGGTAATCATTATGTTCTGTTGGTTTATTATTATGGTGTTGTTTTATGACTTTACGACTGACTAGTAAGTTGTAAGGACGTATCGACATAAGTTATGTATGAGGTTATGTTTTTCGCGCGTTTCTTGTACTAGATACTGCCCGCGGCTTCGAACGCATTGTACATACATAAAAAGTAGCAGATCTCCGTTCCTAAGATACAATCTATATCCATACCAAATTTGATTGATGCAAAAAAAAAGTTCTGTTGATCCGATCACTACCAAACTTCACAGTATCTCCCGCCAATCTGTAGATTTCTTTAAAATGTCATTGAAATCGGTCCAGCAGTTTTGGAGTCTATAGGGAACACGCACTGTCTTTTATATACTATTTATCAATATTAGATGTATATTTGTAGATTTATTTATTACCTCGTATCTTCCAAATGGCTGAATGGATTTCGACAGTTAAGGTATTGTTATATTCGTCTTAAAAACCCAACTGTCTTTAGATGTGTTTGAAAAAAATAGAAAATGGGGGCTTTTGGCGTGGATTAGTAATACGTTAAAAAATAACCAAACTATCGAGTAGGGTATCAAAATAAAGAAAATTACAAAATATGTAACTGAATTATGTAATTTTCAACGTGGTTATTACCGTTAGTGCGCGCGCCTACGTCCGGTTTCATGTTCCACAGAAAGACGCGAAAATATTCGCCGCACGGAATAACTCCCAGTGCGCGCCAGGTCTAAGAACTTCAATTATTTATATATGCATTTTTGTTTAAATGAAATTGAAGTAACTATACTTTCTTCCAATATATATATACTTCAAAAAAAAACCTGGGTAAGACCGACTTTAATTGAAAAAAACATGTGCTTCTCCGGACGCTCGACAGAAGTGATAACTTAAACTAATCTAACTAGCGCTGGGTTAGAGGAGTCTTCCTACCGCTACCGTATGCGTGAGAGAAAGGGAAGCCAGACAGACTCCGTAACGCGGTACGTAACGAAACGGTTTACCCTCCTACCTCCGACCGACCGACCTCCTTGCACCTACCTGTTTCTTAGCTACTTTGTGTGTTAGTTGTAGTTCGTGTTTTTTTATTTTTTTTTAGAGTTAGTAGTTAAATTTTAGTTTTTTATTTTTGTACCTTATTTTGTGTCTGTGTAATGTTATGTCAAATCAGCTTTTATCTATCTATCTATCCTATAAAAAGTTATCACTTTAAAACACTAAGTAATTTTTACAGAAAATGACTGGCTTTTTTTACAGAAAACAAACAATAATCATAAAACACAGTAACTTCTATAAACAACACCCAATCAATAAGTCAACAAGCAGGAACACTCTAAATCAAAACTAACGAGTATTATTACGTTCGAGGACCTCCCTGTATTTATTACGGAGCTCGACGTCCCCCTGGCGACTACTATATCTCAAAAATACACTGAATCTCAATTTATCACATGATTTAAAACAAAGTCGCTTCCCGCTGTCTGTCTGTACCTATATATGCTTAGATCTTCAAAACTACGCAACGGATAGTGATGCGGTTTTTTTAAATAGATAGAGTGATTCAAGAGGAAGGTTTATATGTATAATAAATGCATGATATATTAGGGAAACATTGATAATTTTAGTGGTTAGCGTATATGGGTTCAACGTATTAGAACTACTGAGCTACAGCAACGCGTGGCCGGGTCAGCTAGTGTATAATAAACATAAATAAATAATGCTCGACATTTTACACAACATCATCTAGACCCAAAGTAATTTTATTTTAATTTAAATATTTTTTTGATTGACCTGTCGGTTCAATTAGTCTCTGCCTTCTGCGCTGAAGGTTGAGAGTTTGATTCCCTTCTAGGATAAACATTTGTGTGATGATCATAGGTTATCAATGTTTTAATTTGTTATGTGTCTCAGACACGCCTTCTGCGCTGAAGGTTGAGGGTTCGATTCCCTCCCAGCAGGCCTAGCACGGCAAGAAGACTATTGTTTTCTCAGGGAGATTTTAAAAATCCTTTCCCCTCTGTCATTTTTGTTTACCTTGCGAGCACGGCAGCGCCAGGGAATAGTTTATAGTTCTATGTAAGGTATAAACATTGGTTAACAATGTTTTAATTTGAACAAATTAATGTTATAAAGTATCTTATGTATGTATTTTAAAATGTATAAGTATGTAAACGTTCTATCAGTAATCTGATAGAACGCTTACATACGTATATGCCTAGTTTAAGGCTAGATGGTTTTGTGTCAATTTTTTATCATTTTTTGATTGTGCGTTTTGATTGTCCACCAATATTTTTTTATAAAGGCTTCTTTTCGTTACAAGTCCAAAGTTACAGGCTATTCTTATAAATGATAAATGAAAATTTAAATTACTTACTTACACTGTTGTTCATTCATGTAGTTGATACACTGTCTCGGCTCTTGGTGTTTCTTTGTATAAATGTAACATATTTAACCCCACAATGGAGGCAATTCGGTTGGTTCATTTCTAAAATTAGGACTTGTCTGAAATATATTTAGTTAGTCATAGCATTTGTAAAACCTATTCGGTTGGTACCATCTAACTAAATTTGGAACGCTTAACTAAATTAGGTAAAATTAAATTAAGATAAGTTGGTAACAGCAGAATACCAAAGTTTCATTTGACAGTTGGAAACCTAATTTTAGCTAAAATTAGTTTAGTTTGTGCCAACAGAATTGAGGCCAATATATTATTTAAAATAAATATAATAAATATAAAAATAATAAAAAAACGCAGAAGGTCGCGGGTTAAATTCCCGCCACGGGACATATGTTTGTATGATCTGCAAGTATTTGTCTTGGGGTTTGGTGTTTCTATGTATAATATATTGTATGCATTTATTTACAAAAAAAGTATATAAGTAGTACATTAGTCACTTGGTTCCCATAACGCAAGCTTTGGAGCTTTGGAACTTTGAAGCTAGATGATGGTGTGTGAAATGTCCGGCATTATTTATTTATTATTGATTTATACTTACAAATTTTCATAAATATCTGTATAATAAAAATCAATTGCTGTTCGTTACGGTTAGTCTTTCTAAAACTCGAGAACGGTTGGACTGATTTAGATGATTTTGGTGTTGAAATGTTTGTCGTAGTCAAGGGAAGGTTAAACGGTGAGAAAATTTGTGGCATTGCAACGCATGCCGGGTACAGCTAGTAATTAATAAATATTGCTAGAGAATTCACACTTAGCACAAACTAAGCACAGATGAAATACTTGTAAACATACTGATACAAATATTCACTCAAGATATTTACAATGATGAGTTTTTCTGCTACTCGATATTTAAAAATCATGGCGCATGCAACTGCACCGAAATATCGGAAGCTGAAAAAGTCACAGCATTATAAAGTACCTGGATGACCGAGCTTCGCTCGATATAAAACACGGATAAAACGACGTTTTCTAAAAATTTAACCTAGTTAGATCGATTTATCGCCCCCGAAACCCCCTGCATACTAATTTCATGAAAATCATTGGAGTCGTTTCCGAGATTCAGATTAAGTATATATATACCTACATATAATACAAGAATTGATTGTTTAAAGGTATTAGATAGATATATAGATAAAAAAGATATTCCGTTTTGTGTGAAAATTATGTTCAAAGCCATTGTGGTTTATGACAAACTACACAATCTATTATTTAAAAAAATATGCTTAACAAATTTAACAAATTTTATTAAAATGTAACATTTTTTAATATATATACATATATAAAAAACACAAAACTCCTTTTCAATTTTCTGTTCTTGCCCAGTATCTAAAAATGTACCTACTGCAACCTGAAGTGCTTTGGTATAAAACGCATTCTAATAAATTGAAATGTTACTAACGTTTGCACCTACTGCAACCTGAAGTGCTTTGGTATAAAACGCATTCTAATAAATTGAAATGTTACTAACGTTTGTACCTACTGCAACCTGAAGTGCTTTGGTATAAAACGCATTCTAATAAATTGAAATGTTACTAACGTTTGTACCTACTGCAACCTGAAGTGCTTTGGTATAAAACGCATTCTAATAAATTGAAATGTTACTAACGTTTGTACCTACTGCAACCTGAAGTGCTTTGGTATAAAACGCATTCTAATAAATTGAAATGTTACTAACGTTTGTACCTACTGCAACCTGAAGTGCTTTGGTATAAAACGCATTCTAATAAATTGAAATGTTACTAATTTTCTGCATGCTCACTGTATAACTTTTAAGTTAACTATTATGTTAGTTTTAAATATCTCATTAAGTGAAATGTAAATTTCTTTTGAGAATAAATATTTTTAAACAGATATCTTTCAATAACCCTTCTACCTCGAAAATCTAAACAACTGTCAGTGCTCCAATTCAAGAAACATTATAAAAACAAGCAGAGGAAATGAATTGCGAAATCAGTTGGCCGATAGATAAATCTTTATCAATGTAATTTATTTAATTTAGAGTGTTTTTTGATGCGTAGGCGAAACACGTGTTAGTCTGAGATATTTGTGTTTAGTTATTCAGCTGTTCATCTTCATGTCAACATTTACAGAATTTTACAAACTCTACATTATATTGTATCTTTTTATGTTTGTCTGTCCGCTTTTATTCAGAGTTCATGCAATTCAAGTTCAAGTTCAATGTAATGGCACGTAACGTTTTAATTACCCTTCGTATCTAGTTTATGTATAGGCTACAAATTACTATGTAAGACTTAAAAGATCTCGTAACTGTTTGACGCGTGAAAAGGTTTTATAAATCGATGAACGGCATGACTCTTTGTCACGTTCCGCCTGAGCCAAGCGTGCAAGCGAGAGCGCGAAACAAGTGATAGAGAGGCAGGATCGGCCTAAGCATTCGGTTTGTGACGCATCTATATCTCTTCTGCTCCATCGGCCGATGCGTCCGAGTAGAAGAGAGACAGCGCAGCGGCAGCACACAACCTACACCGAGTGTTCAGTACAACTACGTTTAAATACCAAAGTAGGTACTTAAACTCACTTTGATTTTGATAGGTTATTTTATGATTTGAAAAAAAATGTTAACACTAATTACCAGCTTTTTTATTTATATGTAGTTATTTTTTATGTTTGGGGGTTCGATTCGATTCCCTTCTAGGACAAACGTTTCTGTGTTTGTTATAAAATGTATCGTATGTATGTATTTAAGTATATTTATATAAGTATTCCACAGTCATCTATCTGTTCACCAAAATACTAAAAACTAAGCAGTTTGGTGACAGATGGTTTTGTATGGATTGTCCATCAATATTTATTTAATACCTATTATGTAGGTAACTTAAAAGCATTACTATCAAACAAAATCAGTTTCGCCTTCATTAATAATATTTCCGAACTTGGGCTAGATAAATATAAAAGTTATATGTAATTAGTATAAAAATTTCCGGTTTTAGATTGGACGTACAAATTCGTCGTGTTATCTACCGGGGGCGTAGCTCAGATGGTAGAGCGCTCGCTTAGCATGCGAGAGGTACCGGGATCGATACCCGGCGCCTCCAAACTTTTGCTATTTTTTTATGCTTCACAACTTTTTCCGTTTTTTTTACTTTTTGATAAAATTCCTGCTAATAAACAAAAAATGCTGAACCAATTTAGATGAAACCAGAATATTATTAAAATCTCATCGTGTTCCTAGTTATTTTAAACCAGTGTGCTGAAAGGATAAAAACGCGTCTCAGATTATAAATAACAAGCTGTTGCCAGCGACTTTGCACTACATAAAAAAAAGCAGATGTTTTTCCATAAGATTCAATAATATATATCAATACTAGCTGCTGCCCGCGGCTTCGCACTCATAGTGCCTACATAAAAAGTAGCCTATGTCCTTCTCTAAGGTCCCATCTTTCTCTATACCAAAATTCATGAAAATCGGTTAAGCGGTTTAGACCTGAAAACGTAACAGACAGACAGACAGACAGACAGACAGTCTTTCACGTTTATAATTAGTAGGGATCAACACCCTAAAATTATATTCTTCTAGTTCGGAAAATGACAATACTTTCATACAACCCTTCATCCCTTCAACCCTTATCGCATCCTTTTCAACCCTTTACAACACTTTTTTCCAATTAAAAAGTAGCTTATGTCCTTTCTCAGGCTTTAGAATATCTGTGTACCAAATTTCATTTAAATCGGTTCAGTAGTTTTGGCGTGAAAACGAGACAGACAGACAGAGTTACTTTCGCATTTATAATATTATAGTAAGGACAGTAAGGATTTAGTACCCATTCACAAGCACTGCTTACTTTGGAAACAGCAGATTCAGTGTGAAATGTCCGGCATTAATTATTATTATCTCCGTACTTTCATCAAGATCCGAGCCGTGACAGTACTGTTAGCCTAGTGGCCTTCCGATCCTAAGGTCATGAGTTCTAATCCAGACTGCAAAAAATCCAGATTCGCCTATTATCTATGTTACTAAAAAATATGTTACGCTATCCTAGTACTCTCAAACGGTGGGAAAAATACCGTAAGAAAACCGGTAGAACCGGTAGAACCGGTAGAAAAGTTCGATGTCGAGTGCAAAGTGCACGAGAGCCTCTGAAGCGCACTTTCCACCACACTGGTTAGAAAGAACTAGTGACAATAAAAAGCCGTGAATAGGTAACGAACAAACAGATAAACAGACAGAAAGAAACGCTTTCAAATTAATAATAATCATATTACCTAGATAATTCAGACTAGCAGACTAATGAAGACGTTGCGGGAAGAACCTAGTAATATATAATTCTACATAAAACTCCTCGCTAACATTTCTCGCTACGATTTCGCGGTCGTTCATCAAACAAACGTATTATCGTAAATCATTGAAGCATAAATTATTGCTCCTAGATACTCGATAATATGATCGCACTGTGTACAGTCATCGATAAAAGTCAAAGCGTGTTACAGTTCTTCTTTTTCGTTAATGGCACGTGTCATAATGATGTCAATTCTGTCAGTGTCAAGCGTTTTGATTGTTTATAGTATATACGTCGTATAGTAGTATGTTGTCGTTCGACATTTGTTATTTTGTATAAAATGGTATTTATTTTTAATTGTTATACGGGTGATTATTGCTTGAAACACAAAAAAACATACCTATTATTCCAATGATTTACACCGAGACAATAACTTTAGCTTTGTTAACCGACTTCAAAAACAGGAGGAGGTTCTTAATTCGGTTGTTTCTTTTTTTATGTATAGAATAGAATAGAATATATTTATTTACGTTCCGAATCTGTTCGGTAGTTTGGCTTTAAACTCAAAATAGCAGAAAAAAAAATGCCATCCAATTAAACGAAATTTCGTATTTTCATATAAATGGAGTTAGTTGATTTTGAAATTTCTATAAAATAATTATTTAAATAAAATGACCAAAATTAGAAATAAAATCGAGTAACTCGTCAAAAATATATACCTATACCTAATATAAGAGTGCGCAATGTTTGCTTTGCAAGGTGTCCTAAAATAATCGTGCTACAGTTGGTGAATTCACTAATACTTGTCCGGTGACTTTTTATAATGATAAACTCTAAGCGCTTTACATTATGACAGTAACATTAGTTACAGCACTTTGAAATGGAATTGTTGTAGATCACAATTACACAATGTTACAATGTTACAATGTTATATATTACTAGCTTCTCTCCGCGGCTTCGCACGCATAGTACATACATAAAAAGTAGCCTATGTCCGTTCCTAAGATACAATCTATATCCATACCAAATTTGATTGATGCAAAAAAAAGTTCTGTTGATCCGATTGCTACAAACTTCACAAGAACCCTCATGTGAGATAGCTCACATGAATAAATTCGTTTTTTAAGTCATAATCCAATCTAGATTTAGAACACCATCTAATGTGTGTAACGTCCATTAGTATATATTTATTATTTACTAGAGACCTGGTGAATTTCGTCCTACCTCAAATTAATTTTGATTTAAGCCATGCCACATTTTTCAGTCACTACTGAGGACAAGAAAGAAAATATATAGACCAGATAGACAAACACTTAATTGTACACAAAAAGAACACAGCAGAAATAATATACATAAAATTGTACAATATGTTACCTTATCGCTAAAAGCGCTAAAATCTCTAAATCTCTTCCAGGCAACCTATGGATGGATAGGATAAAAAACGACGGCGGTGTACAAAAAGTTACTAAAAAGTTAAAGTTAAAGTAAAAGTTACTAAAAAATAAAAATACAAATTGTATAGTAAATTATGGTTATCGACCATACACGATAAACATACAACATACAAACAACTTTCTGCAAAATAATAATCGTAAATAGTGATAAACAACATGTATCGGTCGATACATTTTCAAGTTTTTCTAAGACACAAGTTTTTGTAGTTTTTGTTATGTATACGATTTTATCATAGCGTGAATAAATGGACAACTAACAAAATAATTCGTAAAAATCTTATTACTGAACCATAAAAAAAATCAAGAATTAACTTTCATCGCTGACAGTACCATGTTGTGCTGCAAAGCCTGTTTTGTTCCATGCTTAATTTCATGCAATTTCGTATGGAAATCGTACGGCGACGTGTAATTGTCAACGCCCATGATGTTTTTAACGAACATTCGTCTCTCAATGTAAATTAAATGTTATGGGCATAATGTGACATTTCCTTGGCGCCAGATTTATATAAATAAATATATGTGAGAAAAATACTATCCACACCAGGCCGGTGAGCATGTTAGTGACCTCATTCATTTTTAGACTTAGTATTAGTAGTAAGGACATTGATTTATTAAGAGGTAGTAGTCTAGGTACACCAATACTCTGATGTCTTTTACTCTGAGCTTCAGGACTACCAAAGACTACGAAAGGCATGAAGATAGGTACTACCGTTAAAAAAAAAAAAAAATTGGAAGACAATCCAGACACCATCTAGCCCCAAACTAAGCATAGCTTGTACTATAGGGAACTAATTATTAATAAAATACATTTATATTTATATTTATATTTTAAATGAGTAAGAGTGAAGACAGGTGGGCAGAAGTCGTCACATAATGGGTGCCTGCAGATGGAAGACGTAGCCGTGGCAGGCCGAAGAAACGTTGGGGTGACGATTTCGATGCCTTCGAGAAAGGCTGTTGGGAAGTGGAGGGGACAAGGACAAATGGAAGGAATTGGGGGAGACCTTTGCCCAGTAGTGGGAAAGTATAGATTAATAAAAAAAACGAGTACTTTTATAACACCCAGATAAAAAACAAGCATCGATCTTCATCACACAAATGTTTGTCTTGGGATGAAACTTTTCACATCTCCGCCATTTAAAAAAAATCCAAAAATTTAATCGACAAAAAAAACGCGCTTTGCGCTTGCCCGGTTAATACGAGCAAATAAATAATGCTGGACATTACACTCGGCATCATCTAGAAGCTGAACTTATGTTATGGGAATCTCTTGTGTTTGGGGGCTAGATGGAGCTGTGTGCATTGTCCACTATTTAAGACTCGACTTCCAGATTTTATTTTTCACTCACTCACTTATGCCCCTCTAAAATCCCTAGTATGCGTTCTCCCCACACTGCACTTCTTTGTAATGTTATCGTAGTCTAGGTATTTGCACGTAGTAATGTTTACGTTCTTAATTTTACTTTTATTTTTTTATAGTTTTCTTTAGTTTACTTTACCATTGTTTTATTGTATATCTGCTCTGTAATGTGTTATTTTGTGTTAGGTAATCACTTTTTGGTTGACCGATCTCCCGCGATACAGGCCTGGCCTAGTGCAGGGATCACTAGTAACTGCAATATGTATTGAATGTGAAATTTATTTGGTAAAAAAACATTATATTATCTTATTTTTTAAATTTTAACAGCTATTATGATACATCTACATATAGTAACGTTTGATAACTTACATGTGTTGACTTTCCTAATTATTATTCTCTCTCTTATTGATAAAAATGATATCCTTTCATGTTTTGGTTCGGTTATTGATAGAAAATTATAGCTTATTGCTTCAGATCGGGTTATTGATGGAGATATTGTAGCCTTAGGCATACCTGCGGTAGGTACGTAAGAAATCTTTTTAAAACTAGCAGTAAAAGTTAGGTGTAAGCAACAGTTTCATTCAAGTGGCGCAGTGAGTGAAGACACGCCTGTGACGCAGACGGATGCTATCTCGATTCCCGCCGCGGGATAAATGTCAAAACCAAATCGCACGAAGTGATCGTAATCATAAAATGCTAAGCTATTTTAAATGCGACTCTGATGAAACTAAAATATCATCATCATTGGCCTTCGTTCATCTGTTGAAGATTAATTAGGCGGTGTCAGTAAAGTTACAGAGCAATTAATTGTAAATGAAAACTTTCGTTTATGGATCCACTTCAGCAAGCTGAGGTGGGTGAAGTTTCTTCTCTACTCACTCTGACTGGGATTCTGTTTGATAGCGCAGGCCTTCCCAAGTACCCAGGTCCAGGTCACACTAACCTCTGGATCTTGCCAACAAAACCTGCAGGAAAGACGAATCAGTACATGCGGTGTCGGTTCGGTTGCAGGTGCATAACGGCTGGCACCGAGCTGGGCTTGTTTCAATTTTTCCTTCTAAATTTACTAAAATATAAGAGCAAAATTAAACTCAGTTTTCTTTGTTGAGCGTTATAATACGACCGATTTGTGTTGTTCTAGAGTGTCATAGCTGACTCTAATGTCAGTTTCAGACAAAATGTCAAACTGAGCTGTCAGAAACTTTCCCACCCTTTTGGCTACATGCATGAGTTTTTAAACATCTTGTCAATATTTAAATATAAAATTGTATTTGAGTATTAATTAATTAAGCAAACATTATATTACATACGGTGTGCTAATTTCGTCTCAAAATTTTACTTCACCGTTATTTAAACGTTGATCTAATTGATAATAACGGCCATCATAACACGGTGTCTGCTTCTTAATATATCAAAGTACAACGCGATATCTTGCACGTAAGGCCCATACATCTCAAGAATCGCTCGCAGACAAAAATAAACGGACAGACAGACATCGCTATATATACACCAGCATCAGTCTGTCTGTCTGTTACAGTTTATCGACTGTTAGATTTTTTATTTAGTTTCTAGTAGTTGCTGAATGTTGCTTCTGAATGGTAGGTACTGATTGAAATATTTCAAGCTATTTCTAAAAGTAAATATTTATATTTTATCATGAAAAACTTATTTCTTACAAATGTTTTGCTTACGAGCATCTAAACAAAACGCTATCGCTATACATGTTCAAAACGCTATCGCTATACATGTTCAAAACGATACGAAACAAAGTATGGTAAGTACAGTCACGGAATTAATTATCTGTTCGTAATAAAGTTCAAATTAAGATCTATGTTGTTTCACAATTTATCTTGTTAAAACATTTAAGTATAATTGTTTCTTGCACTACTAGTGCAAGCGAAAACCGACTCTAAGGTGACGAACCTTTTCATTCCGTGAGTGTACATAAAGTAAAATCAGCCCACAAAAAAATGTTTACCACCAAAGTCTATCAAAAATATTTCACATTCAAAATTTTGTGAGTTGCACACATTTTGATAAACACGTGTTTTTACTCACGTATTATTTTGTCGATGGAGGCAACGACAATGTTACGATTCATCTAACGAATCTTCATTGTTATCATATTCCCGAATGCAATTCACAGGTTTGATCCGTATGAACTTATGCTTCTCACAAACATTATGCGACATTTAAGTATATGTTCTTAAATAAACGATCCTTTTCACAGTTTTTAGACATACTTCCCCGTAGAGGTTTTATATTTCGCTTACAAAACATTTGAAAGTTGTACTAAACATTTTGATGAACACGGGTTTTACTCTCGTATTATTTTGTCGATAGAAAAAATAATACTGATGAATTTTAGTATTTTTTCTACCATCTGACAAAAAACTCCTGTTCATGTTTAAATTTTCCGTCATTATCAACAATGTTCATATTTCAGGCAAATTATACAAAACGGCTTACTAAATGGCTTTAGATATATTTATTTTACAATAATAATACATGTGAAAATAGTTGAGCTATCTAAGGACCGTTTAAAACAATCTATTAACTGATCCAGATCATTGCCAGAGAGCAGCATGTTTAGTTTGATTAATTATACACCTAAACCATCCTCATTAATTACTCTGTGCTTTAGTGAAAACCGTATGAAAATATATTTGATAGTTTTTGAGTTTATTGCTTATGAGTTTATGAAATTTGAGCGAATTGAAAACCTCCTTTTTTTTAAGTTGATTAAAAATATCCGATGTCCGTCTCCAAGGTACAATTATATCTCTGTATATGCAGAGATATCTTCGTGTATCAATTTATCTACAATATAATCCAGACGTACAGCCGTAAAAAGATAACAAACAAACCAACAGACAGACTGAAACGCTTTTGAATTTACAATAAATATAGATAATAAAATCATGAATATTTGGTTTAGTCATAAAATAACCATAGTTTAAAGAATGTGCATTCTTTTTAGTAAACAAAATAATTTCAGTATACAATCGATCAATGTTCGTTTATTTCAGGCAATGATATTGAAGTGGTTGTTTTAAGATGTACGCGATATTTCCATGTGAATATCCAAAGGAATTTCTTTAAATAGATACAAAGATTGTACGAGTTCATTTTATCATACAGGCCGGCTTACATTTTTAAGGCTTGGGGCGGTTTTGAAACATTAAAGATGCACTAGTCAGCGGCAAAAACTCGTCTGTGTGCGCAGCTGAAAAACCTGCTATTTCATCTAACATAGTGTGAGACAAGGATAGACGTGCATGAAGGATAGTTATAAGCAGTAAGGACATAGTATGATGATAATTTTTACCAACGAAAAAACGGAGTAGTGTACTCAAGTCGACGTATATATATTTTTTATGTATGACCAAGCATAACTTTTAACAGAGCAGTCCGATTTTGATAATTCTTTTTTTATTGGAAAAAATACAACCCGAAGTCCCATATTAATTTAGAAAAAAAAGTTATGATTGATTAAAAAGCAAATTAATTTATTACATGCGTGATACGCGGCGGCGTTCACGAAGTTAATGTCAGCGAGACAGCAACCTGAACGGGCACACACGTGAGGGTATACGTGTGTCGTTGCTGCATTTGCAAACTAGCAAATTAAATGCATTTGCAATTAATTTGCTTGTTTGGCGACTCAAAATTACTTATTTACATTAGTTTAAGAACTTAGTTATTAAGTATAAATAAAAAAAGTTTTTGCTTTTCAGTATTTTCGGCGGTGTAATTTTTTTGTTAAAAATGTTTAATCATATAAGACTAAGATTTCTGTATAAAACGACCGTAAAAAAGTTATGGACGGACTTTTGGCATAAGAATTCTCATGACAAAACAACAGAATGTAGCTATTCGAAATAAAATTATTTTAGATCTTGAATAAACAAACAATGCTTGTATCGAAATCATTTTGGTGTTTGTGTACTCCGTATGTTATATATTTATCCACTAAAGTCGTGCTAAAATGAAAGTTGAAATAAAATTTAAGCTTGTATCATTCAAACCCATATTTTTTTACGATTCTGTTGTGATATAAGCATTGATTATGACGAGACAAATTAATATCATTTTTAGTTTTGGTTGTTCAACATCGGACGGAGTGATCATCCTTAGACGTTTGTATAGAAGGATAAATACTAGTTCACTCTTAAGCGAAAGGGTTGTTTGGTTATGTGTTTGCAGCAATTGCTGATTTTACACCCTTTTCCCGTAAGTCTAGCAACCTAGATACTCCAATGACCTACATTTTTTTAATTCTATACCTATCTACATTAAAATCAAACCATTTCTCATATAAGTGACAATACTTGTCTTTTTAAGAATTAACTTGATTAAATATATAAATCTAATTACACTCTAGTTAATAACTTGTATAATGTTGCGATCTCCCAACTACTCCCAAGCAGAGCTAACAGGGGGTCATAGATTAGAGAGCAAGACAATAAACTTTTTTTTCATTTATTTTAGATAGTTTCAGCTTTAAAAACCATAAATATTTTTATTTAGAGACTATCAAATAGCTTAAAAACAACATCTAAAAGTATGTACGTCGTCCTACGTCCTTTGTGAAACCAATCACGTTTGCCTCATGAAAGAGTGTTTAGTTTGAAAAATCATTACCTCGCAATAATTAATTAGCAAAACGTTATTCTTTGAAAACAGATGTTAGGATTCTTTTTCATACGATAACAAGTAAATTATTTTTTGAAAGTTTTCACGTGTTATTTGTTAAGTATGTTTGTTATTTTGATTACCCGTGCTATCAAACAGTGATGAGAAACATCGGAACACGTTTTAAGCAAATATGTTTAACTGACGACTGCCCGCGGTATTGCTATATACCTACATTATAAGTAGTATATATCCGTCTCCAAAATAATAATCTATCTTCTTATCTAAGTACATCAAAATCTGTTCAGATATTTAGCCGTAACAAAGAGTAACATTCAAACAAACAGACCAATTTAAATTTAGATACAAATACAATATACAAATACTGGTCTATCTTAATATCATGTACTTGCTAATGTTCTGTTCTAATCTGTTGCAAACATTAAACAGATGGATACATATTTAGGACTATTCCTAATGAGTTGACTTATTAAAGAGATGGGCACATATTTAGTCCTATTCCGCCAATCTATTAATAATGAGTTGACTTATTAAACAGATTGACAAATATTTAGTACTATTCCGCCAATATATTCCTAATGCGTTGACTTATTAAGCAGATGGACACATATTTAGAACTATTTCGCAAATCTATTGCTATTGAGTTGACTTATTAAACAGTTTTCTGCCTAGTTGTGTAAATGTTTCCGTCACTGTTCTTTTAGTATCCATTTCGTAGGAACCTTAATACATTCATGTACCTACCTACTATAATATATGATACTAAGTTAATACTAAATCCTAAACCAACGATCATTGCTTGCTTACTGGGCATGCTGTGTTTACCTGTAATTGATTTTACGCTTAGCTTAAGATAAATTGTTATGTATGATACATATTTTATTTATGTGTAAACTGTTGGTAAACCTAATGAATAAATAAATAACATAAATAAAAACAGCAAACTTTATCAAACCATACAGCTTTAAATAAACATTCAAAATTATTTGTAGATAAAAAAACCGTGTATGTTTTTATCGAGATAGAGAGGGATAAAGGCAGTTGTTAACCTTCTATTATAATGAAAATCAATTGCTGTTCGTTGGTCTCGCTAAAACTTGAGAACGGCTGGACTGGTTTGGCTAATTTTGGTTTTGAATTATTTGTGGAAGTCCAGGGAAGGTTTAAAAGGTGAGTAAATATGAAAAAAATGCTTGCTTTTTTATTATTTTTTATTTTTTATTCTGAGGTGGTACGAAGTTTGCCGGGTCAGCTAGTTTTATAATAATAGTATAGAAGAATGTCTTCAGATGGAGACTGATGAAGTAACTTTTGATGTGTCTATTTAATTATTATACTCATATACCATAAAACTCCAAATGGTGTTGTAAGCAATTTCACCTCCACAATCTATCAATTATTCACATACATATTTATATAAACAAATTTCTCCGATAGAAAACCACTAATTAGAGACATTAAATATACAGCTCACTTGCACTGACGCTTAAACCGTGGTCATCAAGTCTTTTTATTTACTATTTACGTTCTAACTGAACGGTTTATTAAGACATGCTGGTGCAAGTTGCTGCTAATTAAATTGCCTTTATAAATCCGAGATGAATGTGGGCGGATGCTGTGGGTACTTTTGTTTTGTAAAGTTTGCTCTCCAATGAAAGATAGTTCCAGGATTTTATATGACAGGCACTGTCACTGTCACAACTGACCTTGGGGTGGGGACGATTGTGACATTTTTTTCTTTTTCAAGTGAAAACTTCTTTTAGCGCGGTACGCATATTTTTAGATGAGGTAAAACCTCTGGACTCGCGACACCGTTACCGAGACGCAGGGCTGCCGCGCTCGCCCCATTTGATTATAAATCTTAATTCACATGTTTACAGTCTACTATTGTATGGAGAAGTTTATTGAGTTAGGTTCTTTGATATATTATCTACATTCTGAACAAAAACATAAAATAATATTAAATGTATTTTAAAGTTTCTAATAACTAATAAAATACAATTCATAAATAAAATGCAATTCATAACCCAATAACCCTAGTAACCATCTAAAAAATGACTAACGCGTCAAAATAAGTTTTCACTTCTGTCGGCACTCTCCCGGAGTGCAAACCGTATTTTTTTTTTATAGCTACTATAAGTTAAACTTTGCAATTATAGACAAAAGTGTAGTATTTATAAGTAGACAAATGTCTTACTATAAAACATACCTTGCTTCCGACTGACTGGTATACTTACAAATTTATGGGCGATCAAATGAAAATTGGCACAACCGTACCCAGTACCCAACTACCGTTCGAAGCCGCGGCTTTGCACCTTCATTAAAAGTAGCAAATTTCGTTAAAATCCGTTTTGCCTTTGAGAAGAAGTTGAGCCCCAAAAAACTTACAAACACAAATTTCAATATTTCACATTTACAATATTAGTAAGATAGGTTAGGATTTAATAATGACTAATCTTCCAGTTGATAGCAGCTCTGCCTACTGCATTGTAGGGTTTGATTCCCAGGACAAATATTCTGTTGTGAACGTAGATGTTTGTTTTATGTTTGAGTTATAAGGTATCATAAGTATGTATTTAAAAATATATATAAATACTAGCTGCTGCCCGCTGCTTCGCACGCGTGGTACCTACATAAAAAGTAGCCTATGTCCTTCTCCAAGGTCCCATCTAACTCTATACCAAAATTCATCAAAATCAGTTCAGCGGCTTAGGTGTGAAAACGTAACAGACAGACAGACAGAGTTACTTTCGAATTTATAATATTAGTAGGGATTCCATAAGTCATCCGGTTCTGATAGTACAAGCTATACTTAGAGGCTAGACGGTGTAGTGTGGATTGTCCACCAAAATATTGATTAATATTATAACTATTTAAGACTAGCTGACATACGTTGTCCGGTCAAATGACTGACCGTTATGACAAATGCCATAAGGCTACATTTATATTGCCAAAATCGCTTAGGTTACATTAGAAAAGTTAAAATCGAAGTTTTCTTAAACTTTCTAATTTTCTACGCAACTTCCTTAATTTTTTCATTCTTAAGAACCTTTTCCTGACAATATGAAACAAAAACAACAAAAGAATTAGCAAAGTCTAGCCATTCACGCGTGATGCCGTTACCAAGGGAAAAAGGGATTCATTTTTGTATACATATATAGAATACTTCGTCATGCGTCTGTTTATTAATATTATTAGTTAGAATCGTAATGCTGACTCTTAAAATGTATATAATTAAAATTTATGTATTCAAATAAAACAATAGGTTTTTCACTAAATCTAGATACTTTATGCAGGTAATCAAAGTCTAAGTCAAGGTCAACATTTGTTTTATTCAATACTTGAAACGTCTTACATATTAGGTGAGTGTAGGTGCCAATTCCTCCTAAGTCCGAGAAGAATTGACAAGAAACTCGTCTATGTCCGAGCGCTTTTCTGAGATCCTTGTTATAACTAGCTTAATTACAAATAATTACGCATAATAATTATACAAATAATAATATAATTAAAAACTAAAAAGAAAACCACTTAATTCATAAAAAAATTGAGCAAGCCGATATCAAAGCCGATTTTTTTTATTTTTTATGTTCGTATGAGGTAACAAAATAAAAAAACAAAAAGAAACAATCCAAAATGAGAACCTCCTCCTTTTTTGGAAGTCGGTTAAAACTAAGGTAACGGTAACTTATACATTGCAAATCTGTCAGTTAACTGTCTGAGGGCAGAGCAACATGAGCATTCTTATCAACAATATAGTCCTGTCGGCAAGGTCGAGAGCTTACATTAAGGCTTACCTAAGTGCACGAAAGGAGCCTCTGAGGCGCACTTTAACCCTTTCACCACACTGGTTAGAAATAATTGGTGACACGATAAGAAGAAGAAGAAGAAGTATATAGTTATTCTCTATTCTTAATTAAGCTTAAGGAAGCGCACCGTGTTAAAGGACTTATTTACTTATTCTAGTTATGTACTTTTTCTGTAATGTATTATATATACTTTCATATATTTACCGCAACATCACTGGACAACGTTCCGAGCATCTCAAGACGCGGCCAATGAGTCTATTTCGAGATGGGACATAAATCTCTCCAGATAAAGATTACCCTCCCCGCCATACATCAATATTGACTGCCAGAATGTACTATTATTACAAGCATGACTGTTCAACATGTTTTAAAACCGATAAACACAACAATGAAACGCTTGAAACTGAGTAATATAACATGTTCAACAAAAAGTGCTTCGAGGAGACCAAATTTCTATTGGTGTTCTTCTACTTTGTTAATGGCATGTGACATAATGTCAATTTTGCCAGGGTCAAGTGTTTATATTTGTTTGTTAATAAAATCTTAGTCTATGGTCAATTGTCAATTCTAAACGTCATCGCGGAATGGCCGTCTAAAATTTTCTTGGGATCCCTCGTCGTTAAAATCACATTGCACCATAATTCACATATAATTCAATTGTCCATACTTGTTTTATATAGTCACAATTTATTCATTAAAATTTAGCTAAAATAACTGAATAAAACGGCAACCATTCATTTTGTATATTATATTTTTATTGTATTTTTGTCTGTGTTATTGCAAATAAAAACTTTTCTACTCTTATTTCTATATCACAAGCTAATATCATACGACAATTTGACCTTTCCAGACCTTAAGGAAATAGACCATGGAGTCTAGAAAAGATCCAATTTCTATTTGCGTTCACGCCCGCGGAAATATCAAATTATATTGAAGACTAGCGTGTACGAAATACTGAGCATGAGGTATTTGTCTAGAGTTCCAGGTGTAGAACCCCTGATGACGTTGCATTAAACAAAGTTGAGGATAGTTCAGTGCGATCATCACTTGGATAGGTTACTGCTTGACATTAACATTTTGAGCAGTCGTTTTGCCTTGACAGGCTTGTTTGTTTTGTAGCCAAATGTTGGCATCAATGTTCTACATAGTTCTCATGACATCATAGATGAAGGCGTCTCTTTGCTAATAGTGTTGTTGATAGATCGGATCCGTTCTCATCAAAGTATATATGCTTAGTTCATCATTGGTCAGGTGAATACCAGTGAAATGACATTTATATCGGCACGAATACTTAGAAAGACACGATAAACTGACGGTACCAACTATAAAAAAAACCACAATAATAATTAAATAATTTATATTACATATCTACATAGATATGTTATTTCTATGTTTAATATGTATGTATTTACAAAAAAGTATTTAATTAATATATGTCATGTGGTACCCATAACACAAGCTGTGCTTACTTTGGGGCCAGATGATGCTGTGTAAAATTTCCGAGATTATTTTATAACAAAAATATAATCAGCAACTGATCCAGATTAATGCCAGAGGGCAGCATCCCCATGACACCGATGGCATTGCTACTTTGAATGGTAATGTTAATACGCTGGAGCCAAATAGGAGCCAGCTCCAGGGTAACGCGATATTTCTACTAGACGTCGTAAACATTTGAATCATAAATAGAGAGATAGATAGAAATCTAAGACGGATTCCCTCAAACTCTGACACAAGAGTTAGCCAAACTTATGGTATTGGCTAATGGCATTATTGTTTTTTTTTTATTTACTTAGATAAAACGTTTAGTAATATCTTGCCAGGAACAAATATTTTAAATGTATTTTCTTTAAAAAAAATATCTTTCTAATACCATTAAAAATTTTAATGGTAATGGTATTACATTATTTTAATGTAATTTTTATATTTTCAATAACTAACACAATCTTGCCTTGTATTTATTAAAACTACGAAAGATTTGAGAAAAATCTACTATGGCTGATGCCTGTTAATGGTTTTCGGGGGGGCAGGTTAGGCAGGCAGGTGTTAACTCTTAATAATATAAAAAAAGTATTTAGATATTTATGTCACACTCTTGTCCTCAGGTGCATTCATTGGCGGCATCCTCGGTGGCATGGCCATGAGATTGGGCCGCCGCTCTGTCCTGATTGCCACAGCTCTGCCGTACACTCTCGCGTGGCTTGCCACAGCGCTGTCTACTGGCGTGCATATGATATCAATCGCATCGTTTTGCGGGGGCATGCTGATTTGCTGTATTAATATGACGACACAGGTAATATATTAGTCAATTAATCAAAATGTTTTTGTAAACATAAATAAAATAATGACGCTGTGTGAAATGTTCAGTACATTTCACACAGCGTCATCTAGCCCCAAAGTGAGCAGAGCTTGTGTTATGAGTAGGACATAATATTGTATTCTTCTTTTTAAATACATACTTATTATATATAAAAAACACCTAGACTTGAGACAAATACTTGCCCATTGTACAAATTCTCGTTTAGTTAAAAAAGTCCTGAACAAAAACTTACTTTTTAGTTTCTGGATTCCAGAACTTGCTCAGGTTTACCTCAAGTTTTCCTTCGTCGTTAGTTATAAAGTATTGGAATAGCCCCCATAGTCTCCAGTATGTATTCAAATTGAAAATCTATTGGTTCTTTTCTGAGACTAGGAAGCACAATAATCTAACAAACATCTAACAATGAGTATCATATATGTTATGTTATTATACTTTCTATCAAAATTAAGTCAAAGTCAAAGTCAAAAGATGATTTATTCAATACAATCACAAGGATCACTTTGAAACGTCTTACATACTAGGTGAATTTAGGTACCAATTCATCCTAACCCAAGCTCGAGAAGAATTGGCAAGAAACTCGTCTTGGTCCTAGCGCTTTTTTATATGATCCATCTTATAACTACCTTAACTACGAAATACTAATACAAGAGAGTTTATACATTTCAAGTGTGTCGGTTATCTGTCTGACGGCAGAGCGACATGAGGCCATGCATTCTTATCAATAATATAGTCATCTATATTATATTAAGCTTTCTTCAAAAGACTACCTTTAATGTATGCTTTAAATTTCTTAATAGGTAGTTTAGTAGCATTTTCAGGAAGCTTATTATAGAAGCGCACCGTGTTCCCCATAAATGACCATGATTAAACCATGACATTCGAATTTATTAATTGATTCGTTAACTATTATTTAGTTACTTTCGTGTGTTTATCATAAAAAGATTGTTTTGCGTTTGTGGGGTAGGATCACTCTTTTCAAGCCCTGTCTGAAAACCAGCGCTGCTTCCCACGAATGTGTGAAGCTGCAATTATGCTCAGACTGAATCTGTTTAGCCCAAAACTATACCCATATATTACCTACTATTTTTTTGTTATGTTCTGTTTCTGCTTGTTCTATAATATTATTTTTGTTGTATCTAGTGTTTTGTTTCAAATTACAAATAACTGCTCTGTAACTTGGCCACCTAAATCATCTTCAACTGATGAACTAAGGCCAAAGATGATGAGTGTTTTGTGTTCTCTGTGGCTTGTGTGCCAAATAAACAATTTATATTCTATTCTAACAAGAATCGCAGGCAGGCATGCAAGTTAAGGTAGTAGTAAGGCAGGATTACTACTACCTTAACTTGAACACAATATTAGTAAATGAAAATATCGCATTAATAATCAAACCCAGAGTCAATTCAGCTTTAGATTAGTCTTGCCATAAGTTCTGACGTACAGACATAAGTTAGCATGAACAATGCCATCGGCTTCACTAGTATTGTGAAAACGGTTTCACTTATTGCAATTTATCACTTGGCCTAGATATTAATGTCACTGCAGTTTCGATTTCAATACAGCAACGAGAAAGGGCGACCACCAGGCAAATTAGAAATTGAGCGGAATTTCTTGGTAATAGGTTGTTCCGTGTACCGCATTTCTGTTCTTGAACTCAATGTCAATAAAGCTGATATTGCTATAAAGTTACAAGGGATATTACACTATCACATCGAGCTAATATCCTATTTATATAAGAAGTAAAAAATCGCAATATGTGTAGCAAATTCTAAAATGGATTGATAGCGCATTTGTGATTTTTCCGGTGGCGCCATCTATATATGCAAAAATTTTGTAATTTGAATTTGAATTTTGAATTTTGTATTTGAATATTTGAAATTTAGTAACGTTTCAACGAACCGATTTCAATGCCATTTAGATATAAAAATAAAGGCTTTGATCTGGATCAAGACAGATTTTTTTATCCCGATAAACCATATTATATAAATTAAGTACCTAAGACTTTAAAATTTTTACATGAACGAAATCAACTACACTACAATCTTACAACTATTAAACTTAAAACTATTTAAAAGCCTAACTATTAAATACTAATTTGACGTTTAGCTTGGTGTTGCAAGTAGCGTAAATTCTCTATTACTTGCCATATTGGTTGTCGCACTAGCGGCGTTAGAGTGTATTTCCAGCTAAAAGATTGAATAAACGTATTTTTAGCGGGTCAATGTGAATTTGAAAACCATCTAGGAACGCATTATGTAATTTATGTAGCATTTATTGCAGTTGAAATTACGTTTATCAAACATTTTATAATTAAAAAAAGTTATAAATATATTTATACTAGCTGCTGCCCGCGGCTCACACGCGTGGTACCTAGAAAAAGTAACCTACGTCCTTCTCCAAGGTCCCATCTATCTCTATACCAAAATTCATCAAAATCGGTTCAGCGGTTTTGGCGTGAAAACGTGACAGACAGACAGAAATAGTTACTTTCGCATTTATAATATTAGTAGGGATTACAAAAAATAATAATATATATAAGTTAGGTAGATTTTTTCTGAACTAGTCAAGATAAAGTGAACTCCTTGCCAATTCCCTGGGGTACGATAACGAAACGCTACGCTTGTAAAAGGCCAATGTGATAACACTATTCTGTAACCTGAACACCATAAATTGTTAAGCTTGGTTAATATTAATCTAGCACATTAAACAACTTTAAGTACCTAGTCACATAAAATCTTGCAAAAGGTTAAACAAGTTAATTCAAAGTTGTTTGATTTGTAATGTTGCGGATCTTCGTTCACGAGTAAAACAGTCGGATGCACTAAAACTTTAAAAAATATTTGAAACGGCATCCCAGTGATAAAAAAAAAGAGAGCCTTACAGTAGAATGACAATCTGACATCTCACCTTGGTAATAAGAAATATTAACATTATATCCCGAATTAGTTTATATAACAGCACGCTTTGTACACAACACTGTAGGTTAAGCGCACAGCTGATGCGTTCTCCTGCGCTATTTCACTTTGTCTTTCTCGTCACACACATTGATAGTTGGTACCAGCTGACGGCCAACTCTACCACCGCGCGCGTTCATTGGTCTAATCAAATATCACGCGCTTCCCCGGCTTCCTGTTATACACTTCTGGCACTTTTCACGAAATCACTCCCACAGATTGCACAAACGTTAAAACTCATGAAACGAAGTGATGGTTACACATATTTTGTGCATAGTTATTTGTCTTATAAATCTGATGATGTGACACCATTTAGGAATTTAGGAATTTGTAAATGTGTACATTCCAATGCAGCCGACTGTACACGGTACACGCAATTTGCAAATTCCGTGAAGTTGGAACAAATAGAATTTCGCAGTTATGTTAATTGAATTTTGGTGGAGATAATTATTGTTTTGACAAAATTTTACAAAAATGTTTGATGTCTATGCGTTGCGAATAGTTTAAACAGAATATACACAATAGAATGCTTTAAAACGTTGTTTTTGGATGAATTATTTATCATCATGCGTGGCAAACAAAACATCGGTGATATCAACAGTTTTAATAACAAATTTAATAATATTTCAGTTTACATTTACAAAAACTTCTGAATCCTTAAAATAAGAATTACTTGTTTCATGTTGAGTGTATTAATAATCAGTATTTCCCTTGTCCACAGGTCTACGTCACAGAAATAGCACTGCCCGAAATCAGAGGCTGTCTCAGCTCTGTCCTGAAAATCTTGAGCCAGATCGGAATCCTCATCTCTTTCTCCGTAGGAGCTTACCTGAACTGGTACCAATTAGCCCTCATGGTCGCTGCTGCCCCTGTATTGCTTTTCTTCGCTTTATTCTTCATACCAGAGACCCCATCATCCTTACTGCTGAGAGGAAGAGAACAGGAAGCGGAGGAGTCCCTCCAATGGCTCAGAGGACCTGAAGCTGATATAAGACAAGAGCTGGCCACAATACGCACAAATATATTAGCCAGTAAGATGTACAATGGAGGACATAGAAGCAAGCTAAAGGTTCTTATGTCAAAACGATTGACAAGGCCTGTTTTAATCACTTGTGGGCTAATGTTTTTCCAAAGGTTTACTGGAGCGAATTTATTTAACTTTTACGCTGTGAAAATGTTTAAAAAGACGTTCAGGACTATGAACCCTCACGGTGGAGCCATAGCCATCAGTGTAGCGCAGCTGTTAGCGTCTTGTTTATCCGGAATGCTTATAGACCACATCGGGCGGCTACCTTTACTACTGATAAGTGGTGTGATGATGTCCATAGCTTTAGCTGGTTTCGGATCTTACGCGTATTACGAAGAAGTGTTACGAACAACGACAGAGCTGAACATGGTAGAACCAGGATCTTACGACTGGATCCCTTTACTATGCGTTCTAGTTTTGACAATAGCGTTTTCTTTAGGTATCAGTCCTATATCTTCTTTATTGATAGGAGAGTTATTTCCTCTAGAGTATAGAAGTACTGGTAGTGCTTTAGCTACTAGTTTCAGCCATCTATGCGGTTTTGTTAATGTGAAAACTGCAGCAGATATACAGGAACATATAGGTCTATATGGCCTATTTTGGATGTATGCCGGGATTTCTGTTCTTTGTTTACTTTTTGTAATACTATTTGTGCCTGAGACGAAAGGTCGAGAGATTGATGAAATGGATCCGAAGTATGTCGAGTCTCTTTGTATTAATCGATAGTATCTTTTTTGATGGATTTGTAATGTTAACTAGTACAAATTTTATGTGTCAGATACCTCGACATGACCTTTTTGGAATTGTTAGTTCTTTGACGTACAAATCTGTCAAAATGCTATCAGTATTCTGGATTTAGCCAGTATTTTAGTACCTATGTGCCTTCTTAGTTCCTTACATCACAAGACTTCCTAGTGTTATTTGGGATACGTCCCCTCCGATGGTAGCTTACTTAACATTGTATGTTGGTATGGTAAGATAAGAGAAGACCTGAAAGAGATTTAAACTTTTTACCTTTTTTTAAACTTAACGTAATACTTTTTATCATCTTGTGCCTTGCATTGTGTACCTTAAACATGGTCTGGCATCTTGGTTTGGAATCTAAATCTGGCATTGGTTTGACAGCACCGATTGTACATTTTAACATCATGATTTTGTCTGTATGTATAAACCTTAATTCCTTACGATCTTTTTTTCTCTGGGTATTTGCATCGGAATATTGGACATGGTTATTGTACGTTTTTGTTGCCAGTCTTTGTTTACGAGGGCTATCTGTTAGGTACACTCTGTACATGAATATTAAAACGAAAAATCTAAACTACTTTTAATTTAAAATCTTTTCTATATTTTATTTATTGTACATACTTAGCTATAGTACCTAATGAAGTAATGTTAATGTGTCGCTTATTTTATTGATTCATTTTAAAGTTTTGTGTAAAATAAACTTTTATTTACTTTTGTTTTATCAGGAAATAATCAACTTGTACCTATAGATTTTTTTTTGTTTCCCAGATTTGTATACTTAGAAAGGAGGTTAAATTTCAACATTTCGCAAATACATAAGAAACTGACATATATTAAAGATTCGTCTTTTATTGTTTGTAAAAGATCTTCGTATTTTATGTAGATCTGTATTATATCTTATATTTATTGCATTTTTAGTAACATAAGAAATTGCCATAAATGCTGAAATTGTACGTACGGGTAATGTCATAATATTTTACGTAAGTGCCTTGTTAATGTGATTAATATTAAAATTAAATAGAAACAACAAACTTACAATTGTATGAAAAATTTTATACCAGTGAATTTTCTGTACATTGTTAAAAGAGTTGACTGATGATTTATACACGGTCCCGTCCTTCATGTCCTAAATATTTTAGGTTAATATCTTAGGCACAATGCATATACCTTCAATCCTATAATTACCTAATTAGCGTGGCTTTAAGGTATTGTTTATCCTTATCATTCTGATGTAAATAAATAGAGATAGAAACAAATTTAAAAAGCACATTGGCTAGTGTGTAATTTTAGGAAAGACGTATAGTCTCAAAGCTGTCATTTTTGACGTTGATGTTTGAAAATTATATGACAGTAATATATGATGTACTTTTACTACTGGATTATTTTTGGTCGTCTTTGCGAAGCATACTTCCGCTCATATATTATTGCACTTTTCTCTAGTTATTTAGAGTTTTATTGGTAATTTTGGTAATTTTATGCAAATAATGTTAATGTTATTATCTTATGGGTGTGAACAATCAGAATAATAGTTTTGTGTTTCTTTGTGATTCGAACAAAAATAATCCGTACTATATATATACATTATAAGAAAAGTCAAAATTATTTATAAAACAACAAATGACGATCGACAACATGTAACTTTGTAAGCTTACTATAAACAAACTAAAAACATAATATTGACAAAATCTTCATCATTATGACATATGCCATTAACGAAGAAGAAGTACTGTACTACTTTACGTAAATTTCTTAGGTTGCTGTGTATTTTATGCACCTATCTGTTATTAACTTAGTCAATAATAACGAAAATGACAGAACTGACTTGAAAATAAGTCGGTTAATATTTTTCGGACAAAATGGTGCTAAAATGGTGCATTGCGCAGTTTTTGAAAAGTTATACCTTTCAAATTTTAATAATCAATTAATAAGTAGTGAATTGTATAGAAACAGTATTATTAAGTTTGTAAATACCTATTATTATTGGGTGAGTTGCTCAATACAGAATTTTATTGTTGTTCAACTCCCCCATTTGTAAGTTGGAAGCATGGGCGAGTTGTCCAATGACTTGCATATTTATAATTATCTAGTGATAGTTTATTAAATGTTGCCATACACGAGAGCTATGTGAAGAACTTTTATTATTTGTACTTAAAATATTCGAATTTAAGTGTTGTATGTAATAAAAACGTGAATTCTATTTCGACTATTATTTATAGGTACAGCGTTATTTTAATTTTTATATTTTATGCAAGAAGTACTTGGGTAGGTACATAAATTATTTGATATTTAAACCACTGGCTCGGTTTATAATCAAAAAGCTTAAGTCACGCTTGCACGGGCAATTTAAATTGCTCAATCCGGGGCAATCCCTGCCAATTAGGACGTCAGGATAACATTAAGCTATTTACGACAATGTAACAAATCTATTTACAAAAATAATGTACAGAATAATATAAAATACATGTGAAACAGTTGAGCTATCTAAAGACTGTTTAAAATGATCTATAGATAGCTCAACTGATCCAGATCACTGCCAGAGGGCAGCGTTCCCAAGATACTGGCAACATTGCCACGTTGCAATGGCAATGCTTACGCTGAGCCAGATAGGAGCCAGCTTTTGGGTCACGCAATGTATCAATTATATAGACTACTGCTAGCAGAGTCGCCTCCGTGCGAATCAGAGGTCGCACTAACTCGCACGAAGACGACTCTAGTGACGGAGTTAGTAGCTCGGCCAAAGGCCTCGGCCACGGTTTAGTGCACGAACGGAACCTCTAAAGCGTACTATAATAAATTTTGATGATAAAAACTGGTTGGATTCTCGTATTATTTCGCCGATGGAGGCACAACTTTTACTATGCCGGAACGATAAACATAGCGCCACCTCCGAAGCACGGAGTTGTATATATAAAAAATAAATAAATGTTTTGTGCACACAACATTATCTAGCCCTAAACTAAGTATAACTTACATATATTATGGGATCAGACTGCTGATAGAATTCATAGTTATGATATTTTATAACAAAAAAAAAACACCTAGGTTCATCACACAAATGTTTATTCTGGTAGGGAAATAGAACCCTTAGTCTACAGCGCAGAATGTAGAGCTACTACCTACTGAGCTAACAGGCCAGTAAACTGTATAGATATACCGCCAAACCATACCTCGCGTTATGGAACAACCAGGAAATTTATGATTTAGTTAGTCCAGAAACTAAACTGTACTCTGGACCATAATTCGAGGTATTTTTAGTAAAAAAAAGGGATACATTTAAATAAAAAGTATGTACTCTTTCAATTAACTTAGAAACTACATTAAATTAAGTTATTATAAAGGCTAGGATTGTTTCGCTCATCCGATATGATAATCTGATATCATCGGATCTGATAAACTATAAAATAAATAGATAATATTTAATATTAAGAAGTATTATATATGTATTTATTTTCTGAGTTATATCGGTTTTTAACAAACATATTAGTAGAAAATATATTTACTGTATAGTGTAGGGTACATCAATCTACATTAGATGCCAAACAATTGTTGCTCGAAAAATTGCCCGTATAATCACACCTTTAGATAAACCAGTGTTCACCGTAAAGTCAGTGAATACGAAGTAATGAGTTCATTATTCTATTTCCGGGTCTATGGAAATGCTGAGTCTATGGTCTGTGACAGGGGATTTAGATATTATCAATAGGTGATATAGTGCATGGGTTTTACATTTAGGGGTAAGTATGTCTTTAGAGCACATTAAGCTCAATTTAAACAGTTTCTTGCATGTAAATTTATTATAATAAACTTAACTAGCCGTTGCTCGCGACTTTGTCCGCATATTTTTGAAAGAAATTGTAGCTTAAATCCTTCCCCAGGATGCTTTTTATCTCCTTGCCAAATTTTGTTGATAAGTTTCAAACAAATCACACCCACCACCCATTAAAAAGTTTCCATACAAATATTCACACCCCATTATACTCCTTTATGAGAGTTATTATGAAAAATCCTGAAACAAGTGTCCATTTATTTTGCATTTTAAGTATCCCAACCAAGTTTCTGAGAAATCACACCACCCGTTAAAAAGTTCCCATACAAACTTTGACACCCCATTTTACCTTTGTTATAGTTATTTTGAAAAATCCGGAAACACGTATCGATTTATTTTATTGATATGAATACATATCAAGTTTAAAGCATATCGCACCACGCTTTAAAAATTTCATACATTCGTTATCGGGGTGATAACGAATGTATGAAACTTTTAAAGCGTTTTTAACCCTTTTTTAAGGGTTGAATTTCAAAAAATCCCGCCTTATTGGGTGGTTTTGCTGTAAAAGGAAGATACCTTTTAAATTCAGCTGTTTCGGCTCGGCGATGATGAATCAGTCAGTCAGGTTAAGCTCTTTTATAGGTATAGATAGGCATGTAGAAATGATGTTTGTATGAAAGCAGATTGACGAATATCAGCAAAGCGATTATGTAACTCTTGATACAATCAATGTACAATCAGTTTCGATTAGCATTAGCGCACGTTCACAAGAGCGCGATTTTTTTCGGCGCGACACCGCGTGAGTCTCGTAAGCGTTGCTTGCTCCTCAGAAACTTTTAAATTTACAGTTTATGTCATTGAGATAAAGTACATATTTTATCGATATTAATGTACGAACGCTCAGCACCTGAATAGGAACCGCTTCGCACACGAGTCACACGTGCAGCGCCCGCGCCGCACACGCGCAGCCACCGGATAAAGTTTCTGCTGACTCTGAGCGAAAATCGCGTTAAAATCGTGTCATAGGAACGGGCGCTTAGGCTTTATGTCATAGATTGGTATTACAAACGTCCGGTTTCTAACTAAATTATTATTCATATGAATAGAATATAATAGAATATAATCACAATAATAATGCCGGACAATTCAAACAGCATCATCTGGCCCCAAAGTAAGCAGAGCTTGTCTTATCGGTACCACATGACTGATATACTACTTAACATTTTTTTTTAGAATATTTTAGAAACACCCAGACCCGAGACAAATACATGCAGATCATACAACGAGAAGTACGTATCATACGTAAAAGTATGCTTGAGCGTAGAATCTTTAAACTTAATAACGTCTCGGTTAAAAATTCTTTTGCCCGGAGATTTAGTCCATTTCTTTCAATCCTACTCTACAATAAGTTTGCAAAAATCTGCTCAATCAAACACTGCTCAATGTTTGAAGCCAAACACTCTATAACTATCTGGGTGAAAACATTATCTTATGAATGCACAGAACTTCTTATTGTCCCATCAACCTGATTAATTAATTAGTGAGGATGATCTACTTATATAATTTTATTATTGTATATAATATTATATCTATATATTCTGTTTATGTATCTTTATAAGAACTATATATGTGTTAAAATGTATTTTTTTTTTGTACTTTCATTCAATGGTTAGCTATGATCCGAAGCTACAATTATCCCGTGTAATAATAATCGTATATCAAGGTACCTGCAATACAGATATATATCTAGTGTGGGTACCACTGTCAATAATTCGAGTAAGTTTGACACTCCATATATAGATATAAGACGATAGGTAGCAACAACTCATTTAATTTTAATGAAACTGTATCCATTTGTTCTATGTGGTGTGTAATAAATATTATTCTATTGTTTCTATTTGCTATTTTTCTATACAAACATTTGTACCGCGTCGGGAATCGAACCCGCAACCTTCTGCGTCTCAGCCGGACCTTAGCCCACAGATTGAGCCACAGATGTCGTCAGAATATTTATATAACGCATAACATATACAGTGCGAATATAACATAAATTAGTCTATATACAGTACTACCACTCAGCATATGATACAGAGTGTGAAGGCTGCTGTATCGCTGGTTTTCAGTGGCATTCATGACAGCAAGTGTGTTAATCAACCTTTCATTATACCAACTCATCAATATTGCATGATGTAATTGTTATTGCGTGATTTTGCATGATAATCCAATTGCATGATGCGAGTGTGAATGGGGAAACTGGAATAGGAAGACTTCGGTGTATGTACTTAAACCAAATTAGATATGTGTGGGAAAGGCCAGGTCAAGAGAAGGTACCCTAAACTCACGCGCATGTATGAGTAATGTGATGAGAGTGAATGAAACAAAAGAAAAGGGATAGTAGCATGTGAAAATATGTAGTCCCTGCCTACTTCGTCTGGAAACATGCGTCATCTTTTTTCATATTTTTATAGAGTGGCATAAAGTTGAGACTGGAACTATTTGGAAATACCCAGGAAACGATCAAAAGCCAACTGATCCTTAGTTGACTTTTTATCGTTGTTAGTAAATTGTTGAAATGTAAGTGCCTTTGTACCATTTGAATGTCATTTGTTTGTTCTTGTTTTCTTTATCACCTTCTCTTCTATTTTTTTATGTTTACTTTCCTTTCTCTATCTTCTTGATCTATTGGCTAGATCTTAAATATTTTTACCCCAATATTCGCAAACTCTTACGCCACTCTTCATCCTGGTTCAAGACCTTTAGTTTGATCTCTTTTCTTTTCTCTGTTTACGTTTGACCACGACCTCGTCATGTGGTAAGCGACGATGCAGTCGACGATGGGTCACGAAGGTCTTGAAGATATTTATTCTTAACTTAAAGAGCCCCAGATTGTAGTTTTCTGGAAAGACAGACGACGGCAAAGTTTTCGAATCCTTAGCTGTACGCATTATAAATGTTGAAGCAAAACGCTTTGTTCGTAAGGGTGGTAGACTGACAAGTGTCTGTACTTATTTTATGAGTTTTTAGCTAGTTGCATACAATAGTAGTTTTATGCCGCCTCCTTATTGATTCGCATAGCAATCGGTCGTAACGACTTATTTTGTGACTCGTACTGTAATTTTTTAGGCTAATAGAAAGAAAGATGTTGCTCTAATGTTGCTCTGCCCTCAAACAGTTAACTGACACATTTAAAATGTATCAACTCTCTTGTATTAGTTTTTCGTAGTTAAGGTAGTTATAAGATGTTTCATGCAAAAAAGCGCTAGGACCAGGATGAGTTTCTTGCCAGTAATTCTCGGGTTTGGGTTAGGAGGAATTGGCACCTAAATTCAACTAGTATGTAAGACGTTTCAAAGTGATCCTTGTGATTATATTGAATAAAATATCTTTTGACTTTGAAAGAAGAACGAAAGAAAGACATTTATTTACCACACACACACAAATCCAAAGAGTTTTGCCGATTTTGGTGACGGAGTAAATAAATAGGCCGCGAAAAGCCTGGACTTAAAGCTTAGTTCTAAAACTAGCGAATTGGTCTGAACCATTCTGAAGTTCCAGAACAAATTGCAAGACGAGGTGACGACTGGTAAAGCAAGACGACGATTGAATGATGGCCGAGGATAATATAACAGTGGATCAACAGTGGCGATGTAGACGAATCGAGGTTCAGGATCAGGATCGAGGTAGATGGTACGAACAAAGGGAAGGCAGCTGTTGAAGCAAGCTCTAAGCAGTTGTTGAAATCGAGTTGTGGATGATGAGGTTTCTGAAGTATGTTATTTTCAACTCGTTTTTTTGCCGCTTGTTTATGTTTCTACGTGATATTCTATGTTGCACAGAATAGCGCGAAAAAATTAGCCGTGGATATTCGAAAGGCGCACTAGGCCTTAACATGCCCTTAACCAGCACGCGCTTACATAAAATGCGGATCTGTTAGGAATGACTTACTTAGCTATGCCACGAGTGCTTTGGTTTAGATTCAGAGTCCCATACTTAAGTGAGACAACTTATGCTTACATTTATGCGTATTTCGTTATAATTTTGACTTATGAAAAGAAGCCAAGTCAAGTCAAATCAAATAGTTATTTGTTATACGAGAGTGCATAGTTGCTTTTAAACCGCGTGCTCAATTTTGATGACCGAGCAAGCGAAGGACTTTTAAATTCCTAGAATTGAGCGTTAGTGAGGGAATCAAAGGAGCACGAGATAAAAAATCTTTGCACTCGACTGCAAAACATAACTTTTCATCACACCTCAGCGAGTAAATGACTAAATGCAAATAATAACATTTGCGCATTTTAAACAGTTTCAGTCAATTCTGTTGGTGTCAAATAAACTTCCTCGTCGCTAGAATCACTCATTTTAGGATTTTCATTTGTTTTGAAGTTGCTAGTTTTTAACCTAAGGTTTTAACAATATGACGTGAAAAGAAAATGGCGCGCGCAAAGTAAATTAAATAAAAAGTACACCAAAAAGGTTCCGAGTCTGAGTTTTTAACAAATTAAAAAAGGTTGTATGATAATTTCGGCACCATGGAAGTAGAAGTACATAGGTTTAATGATTTTTTGAATTCACAAACTTAGTGCACACGATGTTCTAAATTAAATTTACTTTATCCTCTAGCGGATAAAAACAGCATTTGCACTCAGATATCGAAGATCAAAAATACCCTTTCTGAGATGAGGGATGAAAAGATACTTTTTTCAATACAATCACAAGGATCACATTGAAACGGCTTTACATTCTAAGTGAATTTAGGTGCCAATTCGTCCTAACCCAAGCCCTAGAAGAACTGGCAAGAAACTCGTCCTGGTCCTAGCGCTATTTTACATGATCTATCTTATATATATATATAGTTATAAGATGTAGTTATAACTATATATGTAGTTATAAGTTGGATCATATATAGAGTTATAACGGAAACATAAGCGTAATTCAGGCTTAGTCTCTCTGCATCTTAGACTTAGACAACCTATAGTAAGCAAACCTACATGGCCAGTTCATTTTTCTCTGAGAAAAGATCAGAACTGACGGTCAGTTCTGATTTTCATAAACTGACTGCGTGGTACCGACATGAAAAATAGGCTATGTTTTTTCTCAATATACAATCTACCTCCTTACCTATCATCGCCTAGGCCTAACGCAGGATGCCCAAAAAAACCCAGTAACAGTAACATCAATAGTCTATTTAAGTTCAAGTACCACTACATATAAAGTTGAACTCATTCATATGAAGTGGATTAGATCTGGTTTTCTTGTTATGAATTGCTTTATGATTTCGGTTAAATTTATGTTAGTAACATGATGGATGCATTTAAAATAGAATACATACCTACTCACTAATGCTGAGATATATCATACCTAGCCATAGAGAGTGAAGCAAACAGCTTTCAAAAGTTAGTACATGTGAAGCAAGCCGCAATTTTTTTCTGATACTCACACCTTAGATAAATACATAGTAACGTTAAGTAATTTTTGTAATCTATATTGTGTTTTTTATTAATACCATCCATAGAATGAAATAACAATTTTTATTTGGGTTACTTCGATAAACCCGGAAACATATGCCCAATTTTTTATAATTTTTATATTCAGACAATGTTTCAAAAAAATCTTTTCAGATTGGCCTAGCTCTATATCCTGTGAAGTTTGGTAGCGATCGGATCAACAGAACTTTTTTTTTTGCATTAATCAAATTTGGTATGGATATAGATTGTATCTTAGGAACGGACATAGGCTCAATTTTATCTGTATACTATGAGTGCGAAGCCGCTGGCAGAAGTTAGTATTACATAAGTAATTATCAAAAGCCGTGCCCATATCATCATAATTACATACTTTGTAAACAATGATTTATCAAGTAAATACTTAAGAAACTTCTGAAACAGAAAGACTTAAAATTTAATCAGAAATCGACTAGCTCTTTTTAAGCTCAGACCTATGAAGTCAACAAAACTGTAGCAAATGCGAACTCAAAAAGGTTTATTTTTACGTTGTATCTTAAAAACAATATATATTAAAATATGAATAAAAGTGGTTTAAAAATGTCCGAACATTCATTCATAAGACGCCTCATTGAATTAATTTTGATGACTAATTTTTTTGCCTATTGCAACCCCATACAATAATTGCAAGTAACCAACTCCTTTCTTAATTCCAATCTGTCTATCTACCAACTTTGATGCTGATCGGATCAACTACTCGAAAGATATCGTCGAAGAAACAAACATACAAAACAAATCGCCCAAGTTGACACTAAGATCTTCGTTCGCTTCGCTCATTCTATCAATAAATTAAAAAGTATTACATTGATATTTATTTTATTTACAGAAATAATAATAGAAATGTACAGAATAATATATACAATAATATAAAATACACGTTAAACAGTTGATTTTGGGGAATTACATAGGCTAACATGTATGTAGGTACCACGCATGCGATGCCGCGCGTAGAAGCAGTAAATATATCACCATCTAGCCCCAAACAAAGCAAAACATGTACCAATGGTTGCGTAATTTTCTCTCCACAGCTACTAAAATTGCACTTGCACAATCTCTCCTTCTTCTATCTGGACCTCACAGAGGACCAGCTCAACAAACTTGAGCGTCTCCAAAACTATGGTATTAGGTTTATTTACGGATTCCGTAAATATGACCACGTATCTGAGTTTCGAGAGAAACTGAAGTGGCTCCCTATCCGCCTTCGCCGGAATACTTACATTCCATCCCTCCTGTTCAATATTCTCCTCAATCCCTCAACTCCCCATTACCTAAGAGAACGCTTCGAGTATCTCCATTGTGAGAGTTCTCGAACTCTTAGGTCCTCTGAAAACCTCCTCCTTAAAACCCCAATGCATAGAACCAGCTTCTATGCTAATTCCTTCTCTGTCCAAGCTGTCCACTTATGGAATGCGTTACCAGCTTCCATAAGACAATCCCCTTTACTAACCGTGTTTAAAACTAGGATCAAAGAATGGTTTCTCTCTGAATCGTCATGAATCATCGATATGTTGTTTTTGTAAAATTATGTTAATTATTCCTGATATTATTTTAACCTTATAGTATTTGTGTATATCGTTTATGTAAATATATATAAGTATCAATAATACTGTGTAAGTTTATTGCGTTTATCTGTTTTATATAAGTAGGTAAGTTTAGTTCATAATTTAGTGCACCCCGACCAATCTTCCAAATAACTTAAGCTTCTCTCCACCCATAGGTTGTTTGGAAGAAATCGCTTCCTTAGCGATAAGACCGCCCATTGTACATAATTTTTCGTAAATAAATTTAGTTATAAAATTGTTATATTTAGTTATAAGGTGTACAATAAAGAATTTTCATTCATTCATTCAATGGATGATAGTTGTGACTCTTTTCACTTTCTAAACTATAAATTCTCTTAAAATCTTTCAGTTCAATTGGTAGTACCTCTGCCTTCTGCGCCGTAGGTTGAGGGTTCAATTCCCTTCCAGGATAAACATTAGTGTGACACAGGTGTTTGTTCTGTGTCTGGGTGTTATAAAGTATCCTAAGTATGTATTTAAAAGTATATAAGTATAATATCAGTCATCTCGTCGCCGTAATACAAGCTATGTTTAGTTTGGGGCTAGATGGTGTTGTGTACATTGTCCATCAATATTTATTTATTTATTCTGTTTGTCTGTAAACACTTATATTTTCTTGCTTACTCAAGCAATTAGCAAGAAATTAGTGTTTATGAATTCATAATACAATTATGTAAGGTGTTGTATAATTCCGCGGGCAGTAGGTGTAGAAAAATATAATAAGAAGGCAAAAAATGTGCGTCGGCCGGGAATCGAACCCGGATCAACTGCTTGGAAGGCAACTATGCTGACCATTACACCACCGACGCAGCTGTTAGAAAGAGTGAAATTTAGAATTTAATTACCATGAGTTTTATTACAATACATAAAAAATACTGGTTAGGATGATTAAAAATTGTTAACTTTTTAAAATCACGTTGCATATGAAAATATTTTGACATCAATGAATAGTTGTAAAATAACGCTAAGTACGTGTTATGCCACTTACATAAGATGGTTCCGACGTTTTATTGTCATGATAAATGTTATTTTTAAATTGTTTTAGCATATTAATAAAATGATAAATATGTTTTTAGCAGAAGTTAAACCAGTTACTACATTATATGAAACATTAATTAGGTATTACTAGCACCTCGTTTAGGTGTCATTTTAAAAACTTTTACTTCCATGTTTTATTATTGCTTTGGAAGGTAAGTTTCATAAGTTTGGAGTTAATTAGACTGCGCGTTAAAAATCACCTAAAACATAGATGTTTGCACCCGGTTGTACCTACCTCTTTTAAGTCTATTTTAGAATTAAACTCAAACACATATTTTATAATTTATTTGAAGACTATTTACCAAAAATATGTTTGTTTGACCAGGGCGAGTTTCTTGCCAGTTTTTCTCGGGCTTGGGTTAGGAGGAATTGGCACCTAAATTTACCTAGTATGTAAGACGATTCAAAGTGATCCTTGTTATAGTATTGAATAAAATATGTTTTAACTTTGACTTAAGAAAAAACAATTTGTAAATTATATTTATCATGACAATGAAACTGCAAGTGGCAACTGCAATTACCTATTCTGTAAGTGGTACAAGTTTCAGAACCATTGATTTCATAATATTTTTCAATGAAACGTGATTTTAAAACGAAAAAGAATTGTTAATTCTTAATCAACCAAAACCAGTATATTTATGTGTTGTAATAAAACTGATGGTAGTGAAATTCTAAATTTCACTCTCAACGTCAGCTGCGTCGGTGGTGTAATGGTCAGCATAGTTGCCTTCCAAGCAGTTGATCCGGGTTCGATTCCCGGCCGACGCACATTTTTTGCCTTATTTTATTTCCTGTTAACTTGCAATTTACTTTAATAGGCGGAAAGTAAGCTAATTAAAACAATACCCTTTAAATTTATTTCATAAAGTAATAGAACGTGATTTAAGCGCCGTGAATACGCGTCAAGATGAATCAGTCGCTTTAACATAACATAATTTTTAGGTGCCTATAATAGTATTACCGTGCAAATTTCATCGTAGACTATAAGTCTTGTCGTGATTAAATTTACCACGGTAATCCTTATCCTTACTTCCTTACTTAATCACTACATAATATAAAAAAGTATCTTCCCGCTGTCTGTCTGTCCCTATGTATGCTTAGATCTTTAAAACCACGCAACGGATTTTGATGCTTGATTTTTTTTTTTTTTTAATAGATTGAGTGATTCAAGAGGACGGTTTATATGTATAATACATGCATAATATAGTAGAGAAACAATGATAATTTTATAGGTTTCTAATGTGATGTCGTAAATAAACTCATTTTTTTGAGCTTACATTGCAAACGCTGGGCTGAACCCTACAAGATAGATCAAAATAATGTACTACAGTATCGAACACCTTAAAAAGGTCTACAAAAAAGTACGCGATGGTATATGTCTATCTCTTAGGTTATGTTATTCTCTTAGTTAACGTTGTATATAAAGACATTCTGTAGTATATTTAGTATCAGCATTGCACCCGTGCGAAGCCGGGGCGGGTCGCTAGTAATATTATAAACGCGAAAGTTTGTATGTATGTTTGTTACTCTTTCACGCAAAAACTACTGAATGGATTTTAATGAAACTTTACAATAATAAAGCTTATACCTAACACATAGGCTATAATTTATAAAGATATTGTGTGATTTGTCCACAATATAACGATAAGTAGGAAAAAAAACTGCCATCTGCGATCTATTCTGGTGTGCGCTGCAAAAACCGTTAGAATTACACGAAGTAGGTACTAACCCTGCGCAGATGAAGTCGCGGGCACCGGCTAGTACATTATAATAATGAGTTACAAAGTTATTTTATGTTAACTAGATGGTGTTCTATACATAGACTGGTTATTCTCTACAGACTTTTTTTTATGATCTCTACAGACTTTTTTTTGTTTTTTTTTAATAATTTTAGGCTTTATATACACAAATTTAACTACTTATCATCATCATTGGCCTTAGTTCATCTGTTGAAGATGATTTAGGTGGCGTCAGTCAAGTTACAGAGCAGTTATTTGTAATTGAAAAAATTCGTTCATGGATCCCGCAAGCTGAGGTGGGTGAAGTTTCCTCTCCACTGACGTCACTCTGCCTGGGATTATGTTTGATAGTGCAGGCCTTCCCAGGTACCCACGCTAACCTCTCGATCTTGCCGACAGGACCCGCAGGAAAAACGAGTCAGTACATGGGGTGTTGGTTCGGTTACAGATGCATAACGGCAGCAGCACTCATCTGATATCAGTTCCACGTAGGAATCCTCACTCGAAGTGTTATTCAGTTCAGCGAAAAATACCAACCCGATTTTACGGTCAGATGCAGGTGCTGAGCCATTTTTGATTGCTGATTTTTATGGAGTACAGCTTTAACTCACTTTACGCTTTAACTCACTATTCAATGTAGTATGATTATCTAGAAATCCTTACATTGATTTTTGACTTTTTAAATTCTTAGTTTATAAATTTACTAGCGACCCGCCCTGGCTTCGCACGGGTGCGATGCTGATACTAATTATACTACAGAATGGTTATCCCTAAGAGATAGCCATATACCATCGCGGACTTTTTTGTAGACCTTTTGAGGGTGTACTGTAGTACATTATTTTGATCTATCTCGTAGGGTTCAGCCAACGCTTGCAATGTAAGTGCAAAAAATGTGTTTATTTACGACACTACATTGGAAACCTCTAAAGTTATCAGTGTGTCTCTACCATATTGCATAGTTTTAAAGATTTAAGCATACATCAGGACAGACAGACAGCGGGAGGCGACTTTCTTTTATACTATGTAACGATATTTTAGAAAATATAATTATAAATATAAATTAATACAATTCTGCATTAATACTTGTCACTATTATATCCGTTATCTAAATAGTTATCTATTTGTGTAAAACTGATTTGCCCTTTTTTTATGTAAGTATATTAATTTTCGTATTATCTGTGTTGTTTTACCTTAAAATTAAAAAAAAACAAAATTCAATATCACTTTATTCAATAAAATCACAAGGACCACTTTGAATCGTCTTCTTACATGCTAGTGAATCTAGGAGCCGGTTCCTCCTAACCCCAGTTCAAGAAGAATCCGGCAAGAAACTTGTCTGGTCTTAACACTTTTTTGTATGATCCTTGACAATTTTGTTACGGAGGCCGAGTCGAGTTGGAGCAAATTCACCCCAAGATTTTTTGTCATTTAAATAATGACAATATTTACTTTTTAATAATATAAATACTTATTTTAATACTCATAAAATAAGCGTCTGATTATTATTATAGTCCTGAATCCTGATGTGAGAAACTCCTTATTCCACTAAGGAGAGCACTGGTGATATAGTGGTCTAGTGGCCCCTGCCTTCCAATCTTAAAGTTGTGGGTTCGAATCCGGTCGTGCACAAATGGATTTTTCTGTTCGAAAAATGTATGTGAGTTATAAGATGATTTCTTTCACCGTTTGAGAGTACTAGTGTAACGCACGTCATGAGGAAACCAGCATGTCGTAGAACCAAAAAAGTTCAAAGACTTGCCAAATATACAACAGGAGCCTCTGAAACGCACTTTAAACCTTTCACCACACTGGTTTGAGATACCTAGTGACACAATAAGAAGAAGAAGACTATAGAATATTACCTATGATGTGTCGTATAGTGTTTGCAGATTACGCAAACTATATTTCGCGGCAGGAATCGAATGTGCACCTTATCTATGCATCTTTGTCATATGCATAGAGCTTATCTGAAAAAAGTTAGAATACTTTTTTATTTCTATACAAGTGAAACCAGGTGCGAAATTCTAGCATGAATAGTTTTCCAACTAAGAGTCGAAACAAAGAGCTGTTAAATAGAATTCTCGTTAACGAACAAAAAAGCGTTCTTTTGTAACCCCTGCACTGCGATATGCTGGTCCACAAGAAATAAGATTGCAGAGATATGTCGCAAGATATCTTAGGCTATGCGTGCGTTGCATATAAATCAGAAAATTACATAGCTTAGAATAGCGGGGCTTAAACAACACGGATTAATAAAACGAAAGAACGAAAGAGTAAAACGAAAAAACATTAAGTAGTTATATATTTAATCAATCAAAGTATTATGTACCATATCTTATGTATCTTATGTGTGTCTATACCATATGTTATCAGTACACTTTTGCTATTTTATAGGTAGTTCATTGATTTCTTTGATGAAAAAATTGTAGGATCGAAAATAAATAAAATAAAATATAAAGGCGGTTTTGACTGTATCATTGGAATTTACGTATTTTCTTGCAACAAATTATTCAAATTCCGGAAAAAATTGTAATATGTTGGAGCAAGGTTCAAGGTGGGTGTCAGGAGATATTCCAATTGAGCGACTTGTGTTGTGTAGTGTGTGGTCTAGCGTTGTCCTGAAGCAGCAGTGGACTAGAGCAATTAACCAGGCTCGGTTATTTAACGGCTAGCAGTTACGTCATAAATTGCAATTATTGACGATATAGATCTGCTGTATTCTTCTAGCTAGAGTAGAAAGCTGTAGTGAACAAAACTGGCTTGGAAAAGGATTTGGCCGTTACTCCTGGGTTACTTCGTTATTGTGACAATTGAGTAATGTAACAGACGCGTGTTTGTTAGTAGACACACTTCAGGATGTGTTATATAGCGATAGATTATCATTTCTATTAAAAACGTTTTTAAAACGGTATTCACGTCTTCACAAATGTCATGATGTTTCCTGATTAGGCTTGATCGTAGAACGTAAGTAAATTTTGGGATAAAAAGGCAAAACCTTAGTATCGTATAACCAATTATGAAAATTTAGAATACCCAATAAAAATGTTTACATCATCCGCAAAAGTTTTGATGTTTTTTTTGTAAAAAAGGCCATATGCTGTAATAAAAAAATAAGCCTCTAGAAGTTTTATCAAACACTTTAATAGCGGGTGCAATGAACAATTTTATTTGGTTATTCTATCCCGTTACATAAATGTTACTTATATCTTTGAAAACTATATATATATATATATGAAAATAATTTGTATATAATTCGGTGGACAATGCACACAACACCATTTAGCTCCAAACTAAGCATAACTTGTATTATGGCGATCAGGTGACTGATATAATACTATATCTTTTTAAATATACACTGATACTTTATAACACCCAGACACAGAACAAGCACGTGTCTTCACCACACAAATGTTTGTCCTGGGAGGGAATCGAACCTTCAACCTACATCGCAGAAGGCAGAGCTACTACCTACAGAGCTGACCTAACCTAACCAAATGAAACATAACCAATGTCACTTCTCTGTTTGATCTTACAATGCCTAGATAAATCACGTATTTGACGAAATAAAATTTTGACCAATCGCGACATTGGCATATTACGTTTTTGACTCGTGTATGGTATGACTAATCAAGGATTAGCGTCTACGTGAGCGTATACACAGACCTAGACTGATCTTGGAATGTCGCGTCACAGGATTCAAACCAGTACCTTTAGCTCAAATTCAAATTCATATTAAAAACTGTTTTATTAAATACAATCACAAGAATCACTTTGAATCTCAACTCAGCCTGGAAAAATGTTTTTCTTAGGGTTTTACCTTGAATTTTCAAATTGGTTTAATAACATCAGCTTATATCCCTCGATATATCCCGATACCTTATCCCCTGTGTTTCCTGAACGAGTCAATCGATGATTACAGCAGTGCAACTACGAGACAGACAGATGCAATAAACAATAGGTGTGAGCGAAACAGCGATAGGACGAGGGATGCTGCTATATCATTTTAAGGCTGAACGATGCAGGTGACAGGAGGCTTAGGTTCAGATGTGAACTTAAATTTAAAAAAAAATTATAATACTGCTCATTTTGCACACAGTATCAACTAGCCCCTAAGTTAGCAGAGCTTATGTTATGAGAACTTCATGACTGATATACTATTTGTATATTGTTTAAAAATACAAAATTATATAATGTTTATTTAAAAATTGAATAACTGAAATGTACAGAATAATATACTATTACTTATAGATGAAAAAACCATGTGTGTGCAATTTACACGTGGTAGAAGTGAAACCTTCAAAAATTTTGAGCATAAAGATAACCACCTATAAGAACAAGAATATAAGAACACTGTATAATGCTTCCTATCTTATTTTCTCCCACGTTAAATCTTATCGATTTATGTTTCTGTCTCTTTTTACTGTCGCTTTTTCGCTTCATCGACTTTCAAATCACAACGATGCTATATAAGTTTTCTTTTCAAAAACAGAATTCAGTTCACTCACCGCAGGTAAAGTGCCCAAAAGGCTGGCAACGTTACCTCGTAAAATGCAAATACTTTGTCCGAGGTGAGCACCAGCCCTTTGATCAAACATACTTATTATACTTAGAAAAACACCCAGACCCGAAATAAATATAAGCAGATCACTGTTCACAAATGTTTGTAACATTAGTCCCGCAGCAGAAATCATAGTCGCAATTTCTGTGTTTCAAGCGGGCTTTCGTCCACTGCGCCACAGTGGCTTCAGAAATAAATAAAAAGGAAATTACTAATTTCACGCCTATTACTACTAGTGGCTCTGTGGCTCTGTGTAGCTGTAGACCTCGTGCACATTTTTCGAAATGACTGAAATATAACTCTTTTTACGTTTTCAGTCCCCATATATCCGCAATTTTGAAAAAATCCAGAAACTGAATCGACAAAAAAATCTATATAATTATAGAACCTGCTCACGAAATTTCACGAGAATCGGTTGAGAAATGCGACCTGCAGAGGAGCACCTCCGGACAGACGCCGGCCATACCAGACATACGAAACCATTTTCGTTTAAGCTGAAACGGAGACACTCGCTCGCGCTTCGCGCTCGCTTGGTCAATTATAAGAAAGATAGTCCAGGTTAGCTCGTCGATATTCATGGACGATCTTATCGCTAAAATAGCGACCTCTAACAGACCACCTTATATAACTAACGACAAAGATATAAATTTTACACTCCATCCTATAATAACATATTTATCTACTTCTTCTTTTCTTCCTATAGTGACATCTTTCTTATTAGTAATTTTGCCAGTGTCAAGTGATTATTTTGATATAAATTCTTAGTCGATCGTAATTTTTCTATTCAAAACGTCATCGCGGAATGGCCGTCTAGAACTTTCTCGGGATTCCTCGTCGTTTGAAACACAACATAATACACTTATATTTCAATTGTGCAATGAAGTCACAATTTATTGCTTAAAATTGCGCTAAAACTACTGAATAAAACATGCAATAGTACGAGAAAAATAAATAATAGTTTAAAAAAACTAAAAAACGCGCTTTATATAGAAAACCAAACTAAAAAATAGAAAATAAATTTTAATATATGTAAGTAAGAAAAATGTATTTTATTTAAAAAAAAGCGTGGGGTACATGGTGTCAATAGTTATTAAATATTTCATTGATAGATATGAGAAGAAGGATTATCATTTCGATAATATCTTAAAAAGCACCCCACGCTGTATTTAAATAAAACATTTTTTTCCTACTTACATTTATTAAAATTTATTTTCTATTTTTTAGTTTGGTTTTCTATATAAAGCATGTTTTTTAGTTTTTTTAAACTATTATTTATTTTCTACTCTTTAGTTTTAGGATAATTGGATATATTTTTTTTTTTCATTTTTATTCGAATTATTGCATTGTCATCGGTCTTTGACAGGTGTGCAAAATTTGAATGAAATCTGGCCGTTTAAAGTGGGTCAAAATCGCGTCCTAAGGAGTCGGTTACAAACATACAAACATACATACAAGTGAAGCTTATATAAAGCGTATAATAATTAATTTAGAAGTGCTATGTTACTTCATAAAATGTAAAACGATGATTTGTTTGATGACGAAACGATTCATATATATTTAGCTTGACGTTTAAGTATGCTCTGTTCTTGTCACTCTTATGTCGAAATACACAGATGACAACAGATTCAAATTACTCATTATTTTTTCCTTTTTATTGTGTTACTAATTTTGAAACAGTCATCTGCATGGCCTCATGTTGCTCTACCCTCAGACAGTTAACTGACACATTTGCAATGTATAAATACTGTAATCTTGTTTTAGTTTGTCGTAGTTAAGCTTGTTAAAAAAAACAAAAAAAGCGCCAGGTCGAGTTGCCAGTTTTTTTAATATCTCCCCAGGTGTTTTCACAACAGGACAAGCAGACGTACCGCTCAGTGCAACCCATACCTTGTCAGTCTACCACCCTTACGAACAAAGCGCTTTGCTTTTACATTTATAATGCGTACAGCCAAAGATTGGAATACGTTGCCGTTGTCTGTCTTTCCTGAAAACCACAATCTGGGTTTCTTCAAGCAGCCGAGATCGACAACAGAAAGTAGATCTTGTCTAAACCCTCTTTTCTCAGTTACATCGTTCTGATCCTCCATAATTAGATGACACGTTTATTTGAATTTGACAGCGAACCAAATGTCAAATGGAATCGAAACCTTTTATCGATGTTATCATTCCTATATCAAAAACAGTTCGCCTAAGAATGTCCTGCTTTGCATCAAATTTTAAACCAATCATTGATTGTATAACGAACGATGATTGCAAAATTTCGGCATGTACAAAAAAAAAAATGCAAAAATGTGCGTCGGCCGGGAATCGAACCCGGATCAACTGCTTGGAAGGCAACTATGCTGACCATTACACCACCGACGCAGCTATTCGTGTAGGTGAAATTTACAATTTCACTGTTATAAATTTTATTGCAATGAAAGTTCATTAAAATTTGTTGACTTTTAAATCACGTTTCATTGTAAGATATTATGGAATCAAAGAATTGTTCTAAAATAACTTGCTAAGAAGAGTTGTGCCACATACAGAATAGGGTCCCCCAGTTTTATGGCCTTGAAAAATATTTCTTCATGATTATGATTTTTATCCTAATGTTTAACCAATTATTACTTAATAACAACTATGGTTTTATTTATTATTTTTATTGTTACTTACTTAGCAGGTATGTACCAATATTACTTCACTTCTATTTACTTATATTTACATACCTATTTGTTTTATAGACACTTTTAGTAAATAAATCGATAAATAAATATTGGCGGACAATGCATGCAACACCATCTAGCCCTATAAACTGAGCATAGCTTGTATGTGCCCAGATGATTGATGGAATTACTTAAATATCTTTAAATACATAATTATGATGTTGTGTTATACCCAGACACCGAACTAACACATTTATTTATCCTGGGAAGGAATCAAACCCCTAAGGACCCTGACCTACAGCGCAGAAGGAAAAGCTATAACCAATTAAGATGCTTCCTGGAGACAAAACCTAACACATTTGGCCACTATTAAGTTGCTATTTACTCGTTAATTAATAATAATAATACCGGACATTTCACACAGCATCATCTGGCCCCAAAGTAAGCAGAGCTTGTGTTATGGGTACCACATGACTGATATACTACATATATACATTTTTTTTGTAAATACATACATATTATACATAGAAACACCCAGACCCAAGACAAATACTTGCAGATCATACAAACATTTGTCCTGCGGCGGGAATCGAACCCGCAACCTTTTGCGCAACCTAAGCCCACTGCGCCGGTCGTCAGAATTGTAAGAATAAACGAAATTAAAAAAAATATGTTTTGTCTGAATATTTTGTCTTCAAGTTTCTCGTTTAAAATTGTTTCCAAGCTAACATGTCAGTCTGATTGATTACAAAGAAAGTCTAGAAAGCAAAGAGAATTACACTTGAATTGACTGGCCTGTCAGCTCAATTGGTAGTAACTTTGCCTTCTACGCTATCGGTTGATGGTTCGAATCCGTCCTAGAACAAAAATTTGATGAACATACATGTGTATTCCATATGGGTGTTATTTATCTATTTATTTATATTTGGAAAACCAACAGCTAAAAAATCAACATGGTACTAAAAAAAGAAACAGAGCCAATTACAGGTTTTCACTGATGGAAACATTATAGTCAAAGGTGAGAACACTATTTTATCGCACCTTATAAAAAGAGACATGCTCGCTAACCAGATAATTACAATTATCAGAGATTCTTACTCAATAAATATAAAATAATATAAAACAAAAGTTAAAACCTCAAAAGTAGATAGATAGATAGATAATACTTTATTGCACACCAAATATACAAGTAGAAACAAAAATAACAATGTTTTGCTAGTCGGTAGTACAATGGGCGGTCTTATCGCTATGTAGCGATCTCTGCCAGACAACCTTAGGATGGATGAAAGTACCTATATAACACCTATAAAATATTATAAGTGTGTATTTCATAAATATAAAAATATTGCTGGGCAATGCATTCAGCAGCAGCTCATCAGCATCAGCAGCTCTGTGTGCATTGTCTTCTAATATTTAGTTATCATCAATTTGACTGGACCTTAGTAAATACTTTGGTTAGATAGGACATGGGCCTACATGGTGATTTTTTTATTGCTAGTTTCTGCCTGCGGCATCGCACGCGTTGCACCTACATACAAAGAAGCACATGTCCTTCCCTAAAATACAATATATCTTTACCAAATGTTATCAAAATCCATTCAACCGTTCAGCTTTAAATATTTATTTAATTACCTATTTTTACAAATTTCAATATTTAGAGTCCAAATTCCGCTATGTCAATTTAATAATTCCTATAATTAACCTGTTACCATAACACAATATAAACAATCATATATTTTATTAATTACTAATCACTGTCAATATTTGAATGTCAAGATTTCTGTAAATCTAAATAATTCATTTATATAATTTACTTACTATAAACTGGCCCAGCGTATTAGCATTGCCATTCAACGTGGTAATGCCGCCAGTATCTTGAAAACGCTGCCCTCTAGCAGTGATCTGGATCAGTTGAGCTATCTATAGATAATTTTAAACGGTCCTTAGATAGTTCAACTGTTTCACGTGTATTTTATATTATTGTATATTATTTTGTACACTTCTGTAAATACATTTCTTACTATAATAATATAAATAATATATAGAAAACAAACAGTCAGACTGAGACACATTCAATTTATAATATTAGTATGGACAGATGAATAGAAGTACGTACTATTAATATATCCAATCACAGAAAAACCTAAGTCGGGTCATGACCTATTATGGATGTACTGGTTGTCCCACGTTATACAGGGGGTTGTTAATATTTGCGGGCGCAATGAATCGCAATCGACAATAATAACATCCGCGCGGAGGCCGACTTTATATTTTACGTATACGCACCACGCGGTCCATGAACATAGAGTAAACTGCGTGCAGAGATATTTTTGGAAAAAAAATTGAAATAAATTTGAAATCAAAATATTTTTTTGTTTAATAAAATCTTTCACCATTATAAATATCGCACATTGTAACTGCTATTTTTTCTCGATTTATTCTAACACAAATTACATGAATTTAATTTGTTTACATGAAAACAAGAAGCTATCAAAGCAATTGAGCGGAAAAAAAATCTTACTAGAAAATTTCACCTGTTGAAGAATTTAATTTGAGAATTGATTTACATGTTATAATGACATTCGTTATTGTAACAAAATAATAACGTTTTAAAAACTAAAAGCTACACAATCTTCAATGATAAAAATGTAGAGCCTGTAAAAATATCTTAAGAAATATATCAAGAGTGAACAAATACGGGATTTGTTCACCTTTAGAGGTGGTATTTTTCTTCAAATTTTAATAAGAAAGTTTACGGAAAGTTAACTCTTCTAAACAATTTTTATAAAATTGGTTAATAAATGACGGCGCTCTGATGTAATAAACATGTAAAAAAAACGAATCGAGAACCTTTTCATTTTATTAAGTCTGTTTAAAAAGGCCAGTAAGGGTTTTTGCTGATCTGTGGAACCCTAAGTATGTACTTGCAAATTGAAGCACGTTCTGAAAACAGCAAACGCAATCGCGTTCTATTTAATAGAAAAGTAGGTATATTGATAGATAGATGATACATCATATTTGATACTCCAACACACACGTACAATCAATGATACATATTAGTAACTTTTACATTTATGCAACAAGCGTCGGTGGTGTAATGGTCAGCATAGTTGCCTTCCAAGCAGTTGATCCGGGTTCGATTCCCGGCCGACGCACATTTTTACCTTCTTATTTAATTTTTCTACTATCTACTGCCCGCGGAATCATACAAAACTTAAAATGATTATTCATTATGGAATCAATAAATAGTGAAAAAAATTTGCATTTTGATAAAGTTCCTATAAGTTATCTACACAGCAATTTTTTTTTTATTTTAAAGTATAATTGAACATTAACTCTAAATTACTCCATGTCAACCTTCAGCAGTTTTTGAGTTTTAATAATAAATAATTTCTGGCATTCTTAACAAAAAAAATGTGTGCATCTCGGGATGCCCGATAGAAGTGATAACTTAAACTAATCTAACTAGTGGGTTAGAGTGAGAAAGGAGGAGCCTGTCTACCGCTGCCGTATGCGTGAGAGAAAGGGAAGCCAGACAGACTGGCGCCGTAACATGTTACGTAACGAAGCGGCTTACCCTCCCATAAGAAGTTATCACTTCAATAATTTGACCAAGCGCATATGAGCACGAACACTGAAGGCTTCTGAAGACAATAATGATATGAAGTACTAGTGGTCAGATCCCAAACCAAATTAACACCATCTCATAACCATTCTTATAATCTAGATATCTTTAATAACAGTAAGGCTTCCATCCACGTTCGGCCCTTAAAAGTTATAGCAGTGTCATCGGCATAACACACAATTTGAGTGTCAGTTACCTTCGCCAAACTACTGGTAATATCATTTATATAAATGGTAAAGAGCGTAGGACCCAAAACGCTACCCTGGGGTACGCAAAAAATAGTACTCTGAACACTACTAGTGTGACCCCCCACAGACACGAATTGCCCTCTACCAGAAATATAACTCCAGAACCAGTCCAAAGCAATCTCGCGTATACCTAAGCATTCCAGTTTTTTGAGTAAAATGTAGGGAGAGACGGTGTTTAACGCCTTGGCCAAGTCCAAAAATGCCTCTATGCATTTCTGACCTGGTACGATGTGTTCTACTATCTTAGACACGGCGTCTTCGGTTGACTTCCCCTGACGAAAACCGTATTAAAAGAGCGATATAATGTTTTCCTGTTCTAGGAATTTAATGAGCCTTGTATTCACTACCTTTTCAAGGATTTTAGAGAATACTGGAAGCAACGAAATGGGGCGATAATTAAATGGGAATGTTTTGGGACCATTTTAATGAACGGGCACCACTGATACTACTTTCCAGCAATCTGGGAACGAGCCAGAAGACAAGCTCAGATTAATGACGTGAGTTAACGGCTCTACTATCAAGTGGGCTATAGTTCTAAGAAGCGAGTTTTTTATGCCATCCGTTCCAGAAGCACTATTATTTCTTAGTCTCATAATTATGCTGGTTATCTCGACTGTATCAGTAGGGGTCATAAAGAATGACTTTGAAGAGTTGTAGACTACAACTCTTCAACCTTTACACATACACACCTTTGCGGCCAAATCCTCCTGAGTCATGTTAAGATTACCTAGAATGGTATTAGCAAGGTTTTGACCTGTATTTACAAAGTAACCGTTACATATGTCTAATGATTCGGTAGGACTGGATTTCAGCGTTGTGAGTTCAAGATTAGCTTCATTATTTTTATTCAATTCGCAAATGCTCTTTATTGTTTTCCACATTTTACTCGGCTGATCTCTACTTGCCATTAAATGCTTCTTATTGTACTCTATTTTAAGGTACTTTAAAAGTTCTGAAAACTTATTTCTGTACCTCCTATAAGACTGCTGGATAAAAATATTAAAAGGATTCCTCCTTGCGTCCACATGCAGCTTATCTCTATGTTTCATAGATCTAATCAACCCTGGTGTTATCCAAGCTTTCAATCTCGTTTGATATATCAGTAGTACCTATTATATACTACTTACATACTTTTTTGTAAACACATACATATAATATGTATGTACACCGAGACAAACACTTGAAAAACATATAAATTTGTCGCACGGCGAGAATAGATCCGGCAACCTTCTGCGTCTCAGGCGGGCCTTGGCCCATTGCGCCATAGGAGTCGTCAACAGATGAAAGGTCTTAATGTAGTAATTTTAAGTATATCAATCTAATTTGAATATGTTGTTCCCACATGCAGCAAAATTCTACCCTCCACTCTCTGTTCTCACACTACTCTAGCACACCCCATTTAAGATGTAAACACATAAGTATAGCCAACCCACCCCGCATTGGGGGTGAAATTCATATCAGTACAAGCGGGGCTGCGCCGCTAGTCGGACGCGTCGCACCTCATCGTTTCAACCCCAACCTTTTTTCTATCCAAAATCCCATCATTCCAAATTCAAAATCTTCATTACAAAACTGACGTTTGTTTGACATTGACGTTTGTTTTCCGATATTCGACCTCATTCGTGAAGTGAAATGGTGTTAAACTTGTCAATTTCCGAGATGCTTTAGATTTTATGTGCAAACGGAGTCTGTAAGTGTATTGATTGTATGCAGGTATTTCTAGAGATAATTAGTTGGTAGGTACTTAGTACAGAATCCATACTAATATATAAATTCGAAAGGGTCTCTGTTTGTCTGTCTGTCTATATGTTACCTTTTCACTGCTAATCGGTGACGGAAAACATCGTGAAGACACCGGTAGGTATATCGTAGAACCTAAAAAGTTCGATGACATTTGCAAAATGTACGAAAGGAGCCTATGACGCTCACTTTACTCCTCTCACCATATTGGTTCGAAATTACTAGCGATAAGAAAAAGACGACTACGGCTGATCGGATCTTGATGAAATTTGGTAAGCAGATAGAGGTTAATATATGGGGGCGGACGTACTACTATTTACAACGCGTACGAAGCCTTGGGTAGCAGCTAGTTGAATATAAAAATTAAAAAAAAAATCCTTTATTGCGACAAATGAACTAAAAAAAAAACAAAAATTAAAATTAAACATACTTAATTATACAGACTTAAACTAGTTCACAAGGCAAGGCAAGGCAAATTTAGCAGAAAGCTGCACCTAGGTACCACGCTCATTTTCAATTTACCCCCCTCGGATAGTTCTTAACCGAGTGTATTAATTAATTATTAATTGAATAATTAGATAATCGTTTAATTAGCTAAAACTCCGGTTTAAAATCGAAATAAGGAATCAGTCGGTTGCACTGGAATGTATACATTCTTAAACTTTTAAAATTTGTACCTACTACTTCTATTTTCTCGTTGCGCAGTTGGCCAAGGCCTGGGTAAGACGTAGAATATTGCGGATTCAATTCCCGCCGCTGAACCCGCAACCTACTGCAATGTGTCACTATATTATAAAAAAAACGCCCAGACTAATATTTGCAGATTATAGAAACATTTGTCCTGCGGCAGGAATCGAACCCACAACTTTCTGCAATGGTGGTGCAATGGTAGTTTTATTTTTTAGTTTTAGTTTTAAACGAAACCACCCAGTTAAATATTTGCAAGTCATACATACTTTTGTCCTGCGATGGTAATAAACCAGCGACCTACAGCAATGTGTCACCATTTTGAAAGTTATTACTTATACACATTTCAGTGCAGCCGAATGTGCAAGTACAAATCAATAGAATATAATTTTAAACAAAAATAACAACTTCAAACAGGAAATTAAGGAGTAAAAAATCCTGTGGCTGTCCTTCGTCTTCATCATCGGACCCCTAATGACAGTCACAACCCATCTAGGTGTAATGTTCTCATCAATACAAATTAATCAAGCCCAAACACCAGGTAATTGCTTTAAACCGTTAAGGAGTTCCTTCGACTGTCTTTCAGCTCCATCATCAGATCGACTCCAGACCTTCATTAAAAAAAATAACAAACGCACTAAACGCCATTATGTTTTTAGAAGGTTCCCCTGGATTTCTCTGAGATGCCATAATCAGATGCTGATTTCCTTATCATGGTACCACCCTTGGGATATCTTCTTTCAAACAAAAAAAGAATCATCAAAATCGGTTTATAAACGACGAAGTTATCCGCGAACACACATAAAAATATAAATGAACGATCGAATTGAAAAATCTCCTTTTATTGAAGTTGGTTAAAATAACTAAATCGTATCTCTGCCTGAGTGCTAAAAACATTATGCCACGTCGAGTTTTTTCGATAGTCGATCTTTTATTTTATGCTGACTGGACTCACTCGTATTTTAGTAGGCATTGTTGTCTTGATGCGCAATTTGGATAAAACATTTTGAAATGATAACTTAATGGAAGATAAACCGCTTCGTTACGTAACGCGTTATAGGCCAGTTTGTCTGGCTTCCCTTTCTCTCACGCATACGTCAGCGGTAGGCAGGCCTCTCCTCCTCTTCTCACTCTAACCCACAGCGCTAGTTAGATTAGTTTAAGTTATCTCTTATGTCGGGCGTCCCGAGACGCACACATATTTTTAGGGTGTGTACTTCTGGCACTGAAGTCGTGAAGTGGGTTGGAACCTGGCCGTGTACACATATATTTTTCTTTTCGTAAAAGGTACTGTTAAGTGGGTAGGTACTGAATATTATCCGGAGTACGTAACACTAATTTATGTCTAAAATCTAGGAATGCCAAAAATAATGTTTGGACGTGCGTATAACTAGACCTCATAGACCTCTAATAAATTATATATAATGCCGGACATTTCACACAGCTTCATCTGGCCTCAAGGTAAACAGATCTTATAACACAAGCTCGGGTACCACATGACTGATATACTACTTATATAAGTACTCTTTTTTTCTAAGTGAAAACTTCTTCTAGCGCGGTACGCATATTTTTAGATGAGGTAAAACCTCTGGACTCGCGACACCGTTACCGAGACGCAGGGCTGCCGCGCTCGACCCATTTGATTATAAACCTTAATTCACATGTTTACAGTCTACTTTTGTATGGAGAAGTTTACTGAGTTAGGTTCTTTGATTATATTATCTACATTCTGAACAAAAACATAAAAAAATATCAAATGCAATTCATAACCCAATAACCCAATAACCCAATAACCCAATAACCCTAGTACCCATCTAAAAAATGTCTAACGCGCCAAAATAAGTTTTCACTTCTGTCGGCACTCCCGGAGTGCAACCCTTTTTTAGTTGTAAATACATACGTATTATACATAGAAACACCCAGACCAGAGATAAATATATGCAGATCATACAAACATTTGTCCCGCGGCGGAATCGAGCTCGCAATCTTCTGCGTCTCAGCCGGGCCTTAGCCCACACTACCACGGAGATCGTCTAATGATTTTAGTAACTAGATATCTGAATGCAAGAGATTATTAACTTACATTTTGTCCTAAATATTGCAATCATAAAAAATTGCATGGTGTAAGTACATACTTTAGTGTAGTACTTTCTAATTAAAAAGATCTTTATTGTTATGATAAAATATCGGTGCACTGTCAGCTGCGTCGGTGGTGTAATGGTCAGCATAGTTGCCTTCCAAGCAGTTGATCCGGGTTCGATTCCCGGCCGACGCACATTTTTGCTTTTTATATCATAAAATTTTTCAATTCGTTTTCGAAATAATCAAGAGCTGTTCGTGCAGTTTTTTTTAAGAAAATAAATATTGTGACCGTGCCTTTCATATACATTTATATATATGAAAGTCGAATGTGCATAATGAATGTATGTGTGAATATTAGGCGTTTGTTCTGTGTCTGGGTGTTATAAAGTATCAAAATTATGTAATAAAAATATATAAGTATTCTATCAGTCATATTTAGGGCGATCGCGCTAGTTGTCAACGTAATTGTTATTAAACAGATTGGTGGCTAGTATTACTCTATGCACAGACTACTGGGATGTACTAAATCAAAAACGCGCGCGAAAAATAACGCGATCCCACGTTTGATCAACGTATAATCCAAATTAGAGCTTCTTCTTCTTCTAATAGCATCGTTAATAGCATGCGACATAATAACGTAAATTTTGCCAGTGTCAAGTGTTTGTATTTGTTTATAGTCAATTTGTTTGTTAACAAAGTCTTAGTCGATGGTCAATTGTCAATTCTAAACGTCATCGCAGAATGGCCGTCTAGAATTTTCTTGGGATTCCTCGTCGTTCAAATCACATTGCAACATAATACACATATGATTCAATTGTCCATACTTGTCCCATGTGGTCACCACAATTTTTTCATTAAAATTCCGCTAAGATTACTGAATAAAACATGCAATAAAACGAGTAAAAATATTAAATTAGCAGAGCTATGTTACTTCATGAAATGACAAACGAAGAATCCCAAATTAGAGCTTAATCGTTGCCGTCAAAGTGATTAGTGCGTTACGAAATATGTCAAAAATATCGTTTGTCTTTGGTTTAAATTTGTTTTAGCTTTGGTTCAAACGTTCAAAATTATCGCGGTCGGTCCCCTGGTAACTTTTAGAAGGAATTGTTTGCATTTTCCATTTATATTTAGTAGTGGCTCGCCCCTAGGTTCAGTCTGAACCAGCACTGCTTTCATACTTTTTATGGGAGTGGCAAAATGCTGAGACCTATTTCAGCACAAACAGGGAGGGACTGGGACTGCTCGTGGGTGTATGTTAGTAGGTAAGTAGGTAAAGTACCCATCTCCTAATCGTATGACATCTATTGACTCGACTTTTCCACCGGTCCTGTCGGCAAGGTCGGGAGGTTAGTGAGGGTACCTGGGAAGGCCTGCGCTATTTAACAGAATCCCAGGCAGAGTGGTGTCAGTGGAGAGGAAACTTCACCCACCTCAGCTTGCTGGAATGAATTCATAAACGAACATTTTCAATGACAAACAACTGTTACTGCTCTGTTACTTTACTCACGCCTAAATCATCTTCTACAGATAAACTAGGGCCAATGATGATGATGATAATGATGATGACCCATCTCCCCAGGTGTGTGCCTATACTATTATACTATTTCGTTTAATTTTATTTTTACTATCTTTACTTTCTTTTGTTTGTGTGTGTACCAAATAAATGTCTATTCTATTCTAAATATTTAAAAAAATTAAGTGAAATTAGTTTATTTTGACTCACACACAGATAAAAATTACAGAAAATACCAGATACACAATGAAAAAGACAAACAATAACATGAATATGACGACCTCTGTGGCGCAGTGGGCTAAGGTCTGGCTGAGACGTAGAAGGTTGCGGGTTGGATTCCCGCCACGGGACAAATGTTTGTATGTTCTGCAAGTATTTGTCTCGGGTCTGGGTGTTTCTATGTATAATATGTATGTATTTAAGAAAAAAAATGTATTTAAGTAGTATATCAGTCATGTGGTACCCATAACACAAGCTCTGCTTACTTTGGGGCCAGATGATGCTGTGTGAAATGCCCGGCATTATTATCATATAAAATAAAAAATAAAAAATTGTTGTACGTATCCAACCCAGTCTGTGTTTGCCAAAAAGGCCCAGTCTCAGCTCTAATATTTGATTTTAGGATAAAAAGTCAATCAACAATTCGCTAAAACGAGAAAATGAGCGCAATGTTCATTTCGCAAGACGACCAAATATAATCTATTGCTAATATTTTTTTTTACATTAAAATGGCTTACACAGAACGTGCTTATAGCAACATCGTTATGTGATTGGATTCGTCATTTTGATATTTTATGAAATCCATACTAATATCACAAATGCGAAAGTGTCTCTGTCTGTCTGATTGTTACGTTTTCACGGCTGAACGGATCTTGATGAAATTAAGTAAGAAGATGTATTGCGTTCGGGGGAAGAACATAGGCTACTTTTTTGTCTCAAATAACAAGGTTAAATGGTGTAAAATAGGGGATGAAAGTATGTTTAGGCAACTCGTATTTTCCTAAGTTAGATCCGAAAATTCATACTAGGTGTTTGGTTAGAAATAAAGATATGTGTTTCAACGTCTTTGCAAAATCATCGCCGAAGGATTACGCCCTTAGGGGATTAAACTTATGAGATGTTCTTTAGATGCACAGAATGCATTCCTTACAAAAATAAAAATAAAGGTTCTAAGCATACGCGTACGAAGTCGCCTGTCACAGCTAGTAACATACATATTAATTAGTTATTCTCGTTTTATATCAAGTTTCATTGGGTTAATCCCAGAGGAATTTTATTCAATAACCTCTGAATTCTTAGCATAAGTATAGATAATTGAATTATAAGTTTATTAGGTTGCTTTATCCCTACTTATATTATAAATGCGAAAATAACTCTGTTTGTCTATCTGTCAGTCTTATTACGTTTTCACGCTTAACCGCTGAACCGATTTTGATGTCAAAGTCATAGTCAAAGTCAAAAGATACGATTCAACAATCACAAGGATCACTTTGAAACGTTTTACATACTAGGTGAATTTAGGTGACAATTCATCCTAACCCAAGGTCAAGAAGAACTGGCAAGAAACTCGTCTTGGTCCTTGCGCTTTTTTACAAGATCCATCTTATTACCTTAACTACGAAATACTAATACAAGAGAGTTAATACATTTCAAGTGTGTCGGTTAACTGTCTAAAGGCCGCTCTGTCATGAGGCTATGCATTATTATCAATAATATATAGTAATTTATATTATAATAAGCTTTCTTTAAAAGACTACCTTTTATGTAAGTATACTTTAAATTTCTTAATAGGTAGTTTAGTAACATTTTCAGGAAGCTTATTAAAGAAGCGCTCCGTTTTCCCCATAAAAGACTTATTTACTTTTTCTAGTCGAAACCTAGGGTTAAAACAAGACTGGTATAATTTATTTTACCAGTCTTGTTTTTCTATTTTTATAATTTTTGAATTTTGGTATAGAGATAGATGGGATCTGGAGAACGACACAGGGTACTTTTTATGTAGGTACCACGCGTGCGAAGCTGCGAGTAGCTAGTGATTTATACGATGATGAATCTAAGAACATTTTAGATGGTCATTACAAGATAAAACTTAGAATACTACTTGACATTAGCAAAATTGTCATTAAGACAGATATAATTAAAGGAAGATATGAGAAAGGAACTAAATGTTTATGATGACCGCTGTGGTGCAGTGGGGCAAAAGCCCGGCTAAGACGCAGAATGTTACGGGTTTGATTCCCGCTTCGTAACCAATGTTTGTATGATCTGCAAGTATTTGTCTCGGGTTTGCGTGTTTCTATCCATAATATGTATATATTAACAATAATTACGTTTAAAAAACTAAAAAGAAAACCGATTTCATTGAATACAAAAATATCATCGATGTATACAATTTGATTGAGATTGTTGTTGATTTTTTCAAAAACCGCTCGACCGATTTCGATAAAATTTACCTAGGAAGTATACACTTCGAAAAAAAAAACAAATCGGTTCAGGCGTCTATGAGTAATCAGTGAACATACATAAAAAAACAAAAAAAAAGATTCTGACGAATTGAGAACCTCTTCCAATTAGATGTCGGTTAAAAAAATAAATATGTATATAGGTAGTATATCAGCCATGTTGTACCTATAACACAAGCTCTGCTTACTTTGGGCACAGAATACAGAAATATTTGGGGCCAGATGATTCTGTGTGAAATGGCATTATCACAACATAGTATAAAACAAAGTCACGTCCCGCTTTCTGTCTGTCCCTTTGTATACTTAGATCTTTAAAACTACGCAACGGATTTTGAGTGATTCAAGAGGAAGGTTTATATGTTTAATACATGTATAATATAGTAGAGAAACACTGATAATTTAAGAGGTTTCTAATAACATTAGACATTCTGTAGTATATTTAGTATCAGCATTGCACCCGTGCGAAGCCGGGGCGGGTTGCTAGTTTATATATATGAGAAAGACGTTTGGAATTTCCACCGTAAAATAAGCGTGGTTTTCAGGGTTCCCCAAAGCATGTTAAAATTAAAAACCTACAGCCATTAAACGTTGCTCATGTGAAAATACGGGCAGAAAAAGTCGTTTTATAATAATTATGCGGGTCCCGCCGGCCCAGGGAAACCATCCCACAAATTTTTACCTAACTCCACATTGTCATTAGAGAGGGGATACCAGTCTTGTTTTAACCCTTAAATTGACTGCGCACTCCACAAAATACACTAGCTTGGTAAAATTCTAGGCTCGTAACTATTAAATTTTTCTACCATTTTGTAATACCCAAGTGTAATAAATATATCCTACTTTGATAGAAAACAATATTTTGGGTGGAAATAACCGTCATTACAGTTATTTTCAAAATTACTTACCCACTCTACAGAGTAAAGACACGCGATGTTTTGATGTTTTGATTTTTTTTGCAATTTTTTAGGGTACTAGGAAGCGGTGGTATTGAATTTGTTAGGGAATAAAGTAAAACTACCCTTATTTATTAACAATACATTGATAAACCTTTATATTTTTTTTTTAATGTAAAACTATATGTATTGTATGCTCGCAATTTATTTATATTAAGTTAATTGTAAATTATTTTAGGTGAATAAAGTTTTTTAAAACCGTACTATCAGGAAAAAAACAAAAAATAATAAGATTTCAGGAAAAAAAAAACTTGCCAATTTAAGGGTTAAATCTTATTTAACGAAATCTTATAACTCAAATAACACATTAGTTAATGTGTTTTTTAAATCTGTTACCATCTTTATACCAGTGTTAAACGTCGTTGGTAAAGTTTCAGTAAGATATATATATATATATTTTTTAATAATAATAATGTTTATTCACAACAAAAGTACAATGCCTTAAATATAACACCTTAAAATTAATCAGAGAACATATTAATCCTTTAAACTGCATGGCGGGCGATTATGGAACTTGATACAATCAATGTTTATCAGTTTCAATAGCAATAGACACTATTTGATGTTGGTATTACGTAAGTTCGGTTTCTATTTAATTATCTATTTTCTTCCGTAATTGACGACCTCTGCGGCTCAGAAGGACGCGGCCTCGATTCCCGATGGAGAACAAATGTTTGTATGTTATGCGTATATTTGTCACGGGTCTGGGTGTTTTGTTTATATTTAATATATATGTCTTTACAAAAATAAGGTGTATTAATAGTTTATCAGTCATGTGGTGCCTATAACACAGGCTCTGCTTACTTTGGGATTTGATGAAGCTAACCCTAAGCAGCCTGCATGGCAGTGCAGCGCCGTGTATGTTAGAGAACACGTGGTATTTTTTTTTTTTAAATACGAGATGCTTGTTCTGGCATTAGTTCTCTGTGAACATTAAACCGTATCTAGCTTACAATAATATATATAACTTTAAGATTTCAAGACTATATCTATCCAAAATCGAATGGTGGAGTGAACGGTACGACTTATGGTTTTACGGACGTCACTTTTTATAAACTTTTCGGGTAAATCTCGATTTGATTTGTTGGTAGAATTCTTAGATATTTTATCTGTGCTAATAAACAAGCATATGGTGGTTATAGAGTATAAATAGCAGCATATAATTAAACTTTTGTTTTTTTACATTTTAAGATTTTTTTCCCGCCATTTTGTGTTTTGCATAATAACTCAATGGAGATTTAAGGTATTTTTTGTGTCCTTAAACATAACGTCCCACTACTCCTTATGATCCTTCTACATTTTTGCGATGTACATCAGTACAGTACATAGATTTAAATTGAACTTTTTTGACGACTCATCTCCGACGCCATTTTTTATAAACACCTTTCACACTTCTGTGGTAATTTAAGGGACATCAAAGGTTTGAAAGGCCGTAAGCGGACAGGCTAGACACGTTTTCCTTACAAAGATTATAAAATATTATAAACCAATAACAATAACCGGTAGGTACTAACCGATGTAACCTACCTCTACCTCGTCGAACTTACCCCGTTGTCGCCAAAAATACGCTTTCAAACCGCAACCTTTCAATCTATGTAAGGGGAGAATCCTATAGAATACAACGTACTGATTGATCAATCTTGGGTCCTACTGATTTGCGGTTTGTGTTGTATCGTACCCCTCTCACAGCTGCTAGTGCCCTCGGTTTTGCCCACCTACGTATTTTATATGTTAATCCAAGTTCACTCAGAGTTTTTCTTAGAGATCAAATCCGAAACGAAGCTATTCGTCAGAGAACTAAGGTCACCAACATAGCTCAGCGAATTAGCAAGCTGAAGTGGCAGTGGGCAGGTCACATATGCCGCAGAACCGATGGCCGTTGGGGAAGACTGATTCTTGAGTGGAGGCCGCGTATCGGCAAACGTAGTGTAGGGTACCCTGTAGCTAGGTGGGGCGATGATATTCGTAGGATTGGAGAAGGAGAGCTGAAGATCGAGCTCAGTGGTGTGCCATGGAAGAGGCGTATGTCCAGCAGTGGATTGACACGGCCTGATGATGTAGGTTTAGGCATCTTTGACTTTGATTTTTGGCGCATTTTTTGATTTTTGAAATAGTAATACGTTAATAAAAAAATAACCAAACATACCGAGTAGGGTATCAAAATAAAGGAAATTAAAAATGGATTACAGAAAATATTTAAATAATATGTTTACAATTAATTAGGTATGCAAGAAACCTTTTTGCAGGTGGATTTTTGAGTTTTTTGTTTTTATTTTGTTTAATTACTTACATCGTTACATCGTAGTTCTATTAAAAATATATACGGGTATTTATCGCGTTTATTTACCTATTTTTCCCGACGTTTCGACAGGTTTACACTCAGTCGTGATCACGGGATGACTATATTTATAATAATGTGTTTTTATCGCGTAAGTTTAAAAAACATCGTATGTTCCATTATACCTAACATGTTCCATTATTAAAAAAAGATTTCCTTGTCGTAGCTCTGTTTTTTTATAGATATTTATTGATGGATACTATTAACAGATGATTGTACTATCTGGACTTTGTCGGCCTTATTCACAGGAAAACGATGAGCTTACACTTCATTGACCACTAATTCTAACGATTATTTTGAAGTACCATACTTGAGTTTCATCAATCTCATATATATCTGTCTATCTATCAATCTCGTAGATATGAAAGAAGGATATAAAGAGCTAGAACCAAGGAGAGATTCTTGTCTGATTCTTTTTTGGACTTGGGTTTGTAGGAATCGTCACTTGTCCATTCATCACACTGGTTAATAATAACTAGTTACACGATAAAAGATTAAAAAAAAAATATGACAAAAATGCTGACTCGTCCCCTCCCTAAAGTTGACCTCGCTAAGGTCATCCCTCTCTTCATTACGGCTTTTTGGAGCTACCTCCCATATTAAATAAAAGTATGAAGGTAGGTAGAACCTTTTACATATAACCTTTATATTATGTTAGGTATATAGGTACCTATTTATAACGACCTCAGTTGTTGAGACTGAGTTGTGACGATGTGGGTTATATTCTCACAGCGGCAAATGTTTATGAACAAAAAAGTCCACGAAACAAAATAAATAATTACGTTTTTTTTTAGGTTTTACCAGATTCAGCGTGTGCAATGTGCGCGTAAGAGGTGCTTTGCCCAATAAATATGTCCTTCCTCGAGGCACCGAGAATTGCCGGCGCGGCTGCCTACGCCTGTGTACGTACTTGTCTGGCACGCACAAACTCATGACCTCTAAAAAGTCCGGGTTTACAATTTTACCTTTTTTTAAAATATATTACTAACGAATTGAGAACCTCCTCCTTTCTTTGAAGTCGGTTAACAAAAATACCTGGAAGGCAGAATGGGTAGGACTCCACAGTAAGAGTTTATCTTGCTGGGTTCCAGCACAGTTGCCAGATATTCTTCCTCTAAGCAGTAGGTAGTGTGCAAGTGTTAGTATGTGTCCTTTCGAAGGTCACTCGAGCAACAGACATAACTGGACGAATAGTCAGTCGCTTTCAATCGCCAACGATAGTAGTAGTGGCCTCCTGTAGGGCGATTATGGAACTCTTAATACAATCAATGTCTATCAGTTTCGATTAGCAATCGGCATCAATGTCTATCACTATTAGTTTCAATGTTTTGATAGTATCATAGTTCCCTAATCGCCCCACTGGTAGTAACTTCATACTATCAGGTGGGCCGTATTGCTGACTCTGTTGTCTAAAAAACCTATGAAATATAATAAAATATAAACTCTTTACAATAGAATGTAACGTATCAAATTATACAATCAATGGAGCTCGCCATCGCTTTGTCCAGATTCATCGAGCGATTGGATTGATTGGTATTAGCACTAATTGGATTTCATACAGGTAGCAACGATAGCATTTAATTTTACAACGAAACGGAACGGGACGGCTCCCGTTCCGTTTTGGGATATCGCATTTAATAAGTTAGTTAGTTTTTTGGGCACCTGGTAGACACATCGCGTGAACTAAGAACTGGCGTATTAGCTATATCATTCAACCAAGCAATGCCACCAGTCTTATAGAGACGCTGCACTCTGGCAGTGATCTGCATTATTTGAGCTATCTATGGATAGTTTTAAACGGTCTTTAGACAATAATAAATGAACTTTATTGAAAACAATATTTTGGGTACATACAAATTTATTCTACGTCTACAGTATAATGTGTCCTGCAAACGGCTGTCTTATCACTTTTGACAATATTTTCCGGACAACTTTTATATTAGATTTCCAACGAAAGGTATATTGTAGATAATTATTCTATACGTTTCTGGAAATTCTGATGTTTATCAATAAATATTGTTGAACAATGCACACAATATCATCTAGCCCTAAACAAAGCATAGGTTTTACTATGGGCACCAGATGACTGACATATTCATAATTATAAATTCGATATTGGTGGTAATTTTGTGGTTTCACCAGACTAGCTAAAATATAGTAATATATGAACGATCTTATTTTGTTCACACTAAAGTCTATGGTAGAATAACATTTTTAAATGGAATTTTAAAATTTGATAATTAACACGTGGTAGACGTGTTTTAGCTCCTGTTAGACGCTTTGTAATTTAGTGGTTATTTAAACTGCGGAACATCCTACGAAAATGAAAGAAAATTACCATTATAGGTAGCATGTTTTAAAACTACATTTTTACTCAAAACATAATATTTACCAAGATAAATGATTTATTCTGTTTCCCGATATTTTGGCACAGTAGCATGCGCCATGATCACGAGATAAACTCACACGAGGTTTAGAAGTTATATTTTAAAACTGTTACACCAATTTCAACTTTGATTGAAAGAAAATAAGGTTCTCATTCATATTTCCGGAATCTTTAAATAATCCTGTGAAAAACAGCAGTGTCTCCGTCTGTTTGTCTATCTGTCTGAATGTTTTTCCTTTTCACAGCTATACGGCAGAACATATATTGTTGAAGTGGACGTAACTTCTTATGTGACAAATGTTTGTATGATCTGCAAGTATTTGTCTCGGGTCTGGGTGTTTCTATGTATGATATGTATGTATTTACAAAAAAAAAACGTATATAAGTAGTATATCAGTCATGTGGTACCCATAACACAAGCTCTGCTTACTTTGGGGCCAGATGATGCTGTGTGAAGGCATTATGTAGGTACCACGTAGGAAGCCGCTTCTTATCGTGTCAATAGTTTCAAACAAGTGTGGTGAAAGGATTAAAGGTGGCCTCAGATGCTTCTTTTGTGTACAATACATACTTATGATACTCAATAACAAATGTTTGTCATGGAAACGATGCAAAAGCCTGTGTTCGCCTCGCCTCTCTCTCTCTCTCTCTGTGTGTGTTTTATGATTCTCATATTTTTTTAGGCACACAATACACTTAATTAAAAATACATATAACTAGAATACAGTTTAAATAACTTTTGAGCGCACACAAAAACAATACAATGTGAGCGAACAAAATGCAAAATATGTTTATGGACCAAACTACACAGAAACACAGTAAGAAGTATTAAATTAAATCGATCACATTATAACTTAAAATTTTTAGACTTAGATATAGTTAATAATGATAATAATGATGCCGGACATTTCACACAACATCATCTGGCCCCAAAGTAAGCAGAGCTTGTGTTATGAGTACCTACCACATGACTATTATACTACTTAAATGCGTTTTTTGGGTAAATACATACATATTATACATAGAAACACCCAGACCTAAGACAAATACTTGCAGATCATACAAACATTTGTCCCGCGGCGGGAATCAAACCCGCAACCTTCGTCTCAGCCGGCCGGACCTTAGCCCACTGCGCCACAAAGGTCGTCAAAGTCAATGAACTCTGGGGTTCAAGACGCTCATCTGATAATTGTGTCTGCTTTTACTGATGTTTTTCTCCTACTTCGCTGTATCTGACGCCTTGTGCTGGGAAATATTGTATTAATTTGATATTTTATGATGACGTCAGTGTTCGTCTCTCTGGGCGTTTCGAAACGATAATTTTGTTGAAATGTTCGTAGAATTCAGTTCGTCAAATACAAATAATTGTATCGTCTGTATTTTTACCATCGATGTTAAAAATAGTGTTGTTCGTTATATAGTTCAAAACGAAACGATGTAGCATAGAGTGGAGTTTTGCTCCACAATTGTCGGGACAATAAAAATAACGGGAAAATAGGCCCCCAGTAGGCCCCCAGTCGTCTTACGCACGCCTTGTTAACTTACAATCTTCTTTATTCTTTCATCTATCGTTTCCTTGGTCTTTTTTAGGGTTCCGTACCACAAAAAAATAACAGAACCCTTACAGGATCACTTTGTTGTTCGTCCGTCTGTCTGTCTCTCAAGACCCTTTATCTCAGGAACGTGTGGAGATATCAAGTTAAAATTAAAACGATGTACTCAGGTCTACAGTCTCTTGAAGCTGAGTAAAAATCAAACTTCTAAGTTAACGTAGAAAAAAGATAAGGCCGTTTATGCCGTAAAAAACGTATATTTCGACACTCTCAAGGGAAACAAAATTTATAGGGTATTCCGTTGACCTAGACCTATGAAATTTGGCAAGTAATACCGTCTTATACTACAAGTATAGGAAAAATCTGAAACTATACATTTGTAATTAAATAATAAAAATAATGTTTTTATGCAAGAAACGGCGGTCCAAATTTTGAATTGAGTTATCCGTGTCATGTGGGGTATTATTCATTGGCACAAGCTTTAACAGGTTTTTAAATTATTTTTATGATGATTATTATTATTATGAGTCTTCGATTTATGACGAAGAATAAAAAAAAACCTTTTCCCTTTTTTATTAGTATAGGTAGGTACCTAATAATTTTAATTTTAATTGCATGTCCAAATTTGACAAATTTGAACAAAACCCTCGGTGGGCGAGTCCAACTCGCACTGGCCCAGATTTTTCTTTTATGTCCATCCACATATCTAACATTCTTAGTCATTTTTCAAACTAAGTAAATAATGTTTTATGAATTTCGTAGCGAGCGTGTAGCCAAACTTTTTATTACATCTTTATGGCGGGTCGGATAATTTGAACTGTATAGGTACTAACTGAAGAAACTTATACAGAACTTCTTCAATTTACGGAGCTTAAACTACAGCTGGGTTCATAGCACCAGCTAACTTTGCGGGTGAAAAAGGTTCATGATGAATCTTCAGAAGTTTTCACAGTTGGGACAGCTCTTATATATAATGTTTGGCTCCAATTGTATTTTAATAATTAGGTACCCAGAAACCTACTATATTATCTCTATACGCCCATAGACATAATATGGCACTTTTTCACTCGCAGGCACGGCACCGACACAATGCGGATACCGGGGCTCCGGGACTCCACTAGGCCAGCATCGGTGCCGGTCTAGGTTCGGTTTATTTTTTGGACATTAGCGACTACTTCAGTTCTTCATCACGTTAAAATGGTCTTGTCAAGCCGTCTAATTTATTTGTTATATCTTTAACATTTATAACGTTAATATAATTAACGAAAAGAAGTTAAACTTAGGATTGATCCAATCTGAAAAGTTAAATACTTGATGGAACATATTGCCTTAATTGAAAAGTTAAAAATGAACCCCAAAAAATCAACTATTTGCGAAAATGATTCCCGAATTCATGATTCCCGCAAAATTTTCTGTCTTCTTATTTCATTATCTTATCCCAGAGACAAGACCAGCCTTCACTAACTCAAAAATTACCACGTCCTATAAAAGAACCTGACTGACTGAGACTGATTCATCATCGCCAAGCCGAAACCGCTGAAGCTAGAAAGTTGAAATTTGGAAGGCAGCTTCCTTCTATAGCAAAACCACCCTCTAAGGCGGGATTTTTCGAAATTCAACCCCTAAGAGGTGAAAAGGGGTGAAAACTAATGTATAAAACTTTTTAACGCGTGTTGCGATTTGCTTTAAACTTGGTTTGGATACATAAAATGCAAAATAAATGCAAACGTGTTACAGATTTTTTCAAAATAACCCTTATAAATAGAGTGAAAAGGGATGAAAACGAATGTATGAAACTTTTTAAACCGCTGTGCAATTTGCTTGAAACTTGATATGAATAAGACTTTAATATAAACTCGATGGTTTCTTGTACAAACGCGGGCGAAGTCGCGGGAGTTCAATCTAGTATTATATATTTACTCAATACAAATTGATATGAAGATGCGTACTTATATTAAACATGACACAAGTGAACATCTTTCAGCACACTACGTATTATGCTCGTAATAATGCGCATCATGACCTACCCATAATCGGGTACTCGAGCTCACCGGGTGCCAAATCTACCATTATCTCCTCAAAATATCTACTTAAAACTAGCCAACTTAGCGACGCGGTGCCATTCAGTTAATCTCTTAGATACTTTTTCCCGCTAAGTAGCCAAGTTTCTTGAGCTGTCGCCAACTTTCACCTCTAACTTCTGATTGCTAAGCCCTAGTTTTTACGGGTTGGTGGTAATAAATAGTGACCGTAATGTGTCGTTCGTAATATTGTAAATCCGCCTTAATAACATAAAAATCTATGGTTTCTTTCTACTTCTTTCTCTTCTTCCTATAATGGCATCTGTCTTGTCAATTTTGCCAGTGTCAAGTGATTGTTTCATAATAAAGTCTAAGTCGATCGTATTTTTGCTATTATAAACGTCATCGCGGAATGGCCGTCTATAACTTTCTCGGGATTCCTCGTCGTTCAAATGACATTGCACCATAACTCATATATAATTCAATTCTCCATACTTGAGCTATGCAATCATTATTATATTGATTAAAATTCCGCTAAGATTACTGAATAAAACATGCAAAAGCATGAGAAAAAGAATTCATTTAGAAGTTCTGTATTACTTCATGAAATGACAAACAAAAGAATCAATCTGTGTGTGAATTAATGATTGAATATTTTATTGCACACCTCAAAGCAAAATATAACAATTTGATAACAAAATTTACCTATTATTACGTATTTACGTATAAGTAGATATGTACAATGGGTGGTCTTATCTTATCTAACCTTTGGATGGAGGGAAGCTGATCCTATTTGGAAGATTGGTCGGGGTGCACTAAATTATGTATTTTTCGTCTTTTCTGTGGTTTTTTTTTCGCTGGACTATATTGCTTTTAGGTTGTCTAACAATTCGTGATAGCGTTACAATACCTTTGACTTAACAACCTACAAATATTGATGTTGTTTAACAACAAACGCAAAGGCACCACTTAGGTAGGGACTTCGGCTTGGGCTGTTGCCTGTTGTGACAGCCCAACATGGACGGGAACGAAGAGACGTCTTCGGTTTATCTGTGGAGTGTTTACTCTGTTCGAACTGGAGGACTAGATCGCCGAAGCGTTAGCGGTGGTGATTAGGTCGTTGGGAAACAATCTGGGATTAAAGATTGCTGTTGGTCGGCATAATTACACTATTGACTGTCCTATCAGCTCAGTTAGTAGTAGCTCTGCCTTCTGTGCTGTAGGTTGGGGGTACGATTTCCTCACAAGATAAACATTTAAACATTTTTATGAGATGAACAAGTGTTTGATTCTGTCTGGGTGTTATAAAGTATATCACTACATAGTATAAAACAAAATCACTTCCTGCTGTCTGTCCCTATGTATGCTTAGATCTTTAAAACTACGCAACGGATTTTGATGCGGTTTATTAAAATAAATCTATTAAAATAGTTAGAGTAATTTAAGAGGAAGGTTTAAAACATGCATAATATTTTTTAATGCGTGGTACGATTTGCTTGAAACTTGATATACTTAAATAATACCATAATACAAACTCGATGGTTTCTCGTACAAACACGAGGGCGAAGTCGCGGGGTTCGAGCTAGTTATAATATAAATAAATAAACGTTTAAGATTGTAATATATGTTTTGTACTGGCTATTTTAAGAATTATCATAGACAATCAAAGATTCGTTAATGTTTCCCAGGTTGGTTGCATTGCGTGCAAAAGTGTTGGTAGGTCTTTAGTGAGTGCAAACACTAAATAATTACGTTTTAAAAGCTAAAAAGACAACCGATTCCATGTATATACACAAGGTAGCAAGGTGCTGTAAAACGTTGAGGAGTTCCCTTGACAGTCCTTCGTCTTCATCATCAGACCCCTAATGGCAGTCACAACCCATCTAGGTGTACAGTTCTCATTAATACAAATGAATCAAGCCCAACCACTAGGTAATTTCTGTAAATCGTTGAGGAGTTCCCTCGACTGTCTTTCGGCTCCATCATCAGATCGACTTCAGACCTTCATTAAATAGTAGTGCTTTAAAATACTTAAAAAAAAACAAACGCACTAGCCGCCACTACGATTTTCGAAAGTTCCTCTCGATTTCTCAGGGATGCCATCATCAGATCCTAGTTTCCTTAGCATGGTACCACCCACCAACAAAAAAAGAAACATCAAAATCGTTTCATAAACGACGAAGTTATCCGCGAATTGAGTAACAATTACATGTAAAATGTAATGTTGAAAATTACATGTAAAGTGATATCGTTTTTTTTTTGCTCGATAGGTTTTTTTAACCGACTTCATCAAAAAGGAAGAGGTTCTCAATTCGTTAAAATCTTTTTTATTTTTTTTAAGTATGTTCACCGATTACTCAGTGACGCCTGCACCGATTTAGAAAATTATTTTTTTGTTTTAAAGGGTGTACTTTAAATTTAATTTTTATCGTAATCCGTTGAGCGGTTTTTAAACTATCATCAGAACTCTAAAAATTATATACATCGATTATATTTTCGTTACGTGCAGTACAGAGCAGTGCGAGTTAGTCTACCCATATTATATATAAACAAAATACATCTACTTTCCACTAAAAATTTCAAAATAAAATAATTTTATGGTGTCAAATTGTATCCAATGAAGTCGGTTTTTAATTTTTAAAACGTAATTATAAAGGTACTAGTTTCGATACAAAATTCCATTCGATAAATATTAAGCTTTGAAGTTGCCATTTTTGAAGGGTACCTTCTACCGACTAAACTGCTGTTTCTAGAAACCCGAAATGTTTGAAGTTGAATATATATATATATATATATATATATATATACACTGGCCTGACATTTGACTGTACAAAACTGATCTGTCAGCTCAGTTGGTAGTAGCTCAGCCTTCTGCGCTGTAGGTTAAGGGTTTGAATCCCTCCGAGAATAAAAATTTGTGTGATAAACATAGGTATATGTTCTAACATATATAAGTATTTTATCAGTCATCTGGTCACCATAATACAATTTATGCTTAGTTAAGGGCTAGATGGTGTTGTGTATTGTCCAACAATATTTATATATATTGAAATTACAAATAAATTATCACTGATATTAAAGCTTTCCTACATTTTGAGTACAAGCCTAATTTGTAAGCCTTCACTGTGTGTGGCCACAGTGCGTGGGCACATTATTATACAGGACGTTTCACATTTACTAACACACTCGTAAAGCTGGTTGAATCATTGTAAAACTCACTTATCGTTTAATCCACATGCACGTTGACACGTGCCGGTTTAATCGAGTACGATCCGGCTGTAGCCGGTTATAACCGGATAATGCAATGTCCCGGCCGGATATTGTGATCTAGTTAGCTGAAATTGACGTGGCGCATGCATGATTTAGTAAGGTAGCGAATTGAATTTCACTGAATTGAATTCACTTAGGATTAGCACACGTACATTGTTCGCTTCTATCTGAGTTGTCGAACAACCTCTTGGAAGTAATTTCATCTTGGCTTAAATGCTTTTGTGCATTATTATTCTACTAGTTAAATATATAATGATTAACAATGCCGGACATTTCACTCAGCATCATCTGGCCCCGAAGTAAGCAGAGCTCGTTTTATTGGTACCACATGACATATATACTACTTATATACTTTTTTTAAAATACTTACATATTATAACATCGAAACACCCAGACCCGACAAAATTACTTGCAGATGATACAAACAATTATCCTGCGGCGGCATTCGAACCCGCCACCTTCTGCGTCCACAACCAACGCACTGCGCAACTGAGGTTGTCTCAATAAAATAATAAATAAACCTGGACATATCACACAGCATCATCAATGTAAGCAGAGTTTATTTTATGGGAACCACATGACTGATATGATACATATATATTTATTTTTGTTGTAAATACATACATATCGTATTTAGAAAAACACCCAAGCACCCTATTATCATGACAAGTCATAATAATACCTAGTTTAAGATAAAAATTGTTCCTAACAAATTTTAAGATACCCATTTCTTCATCTTTTATATTGTCAAATTAAACATAGGTAGATGTAACGCCTTGGATATATCTGTAATGTTACTCATATTCAAAATAAACTTTAAACTTAAACTTTAACTCGTAGACAAATATTTACGAATTATAAAAACATTTGTGACGCAAACAAATGAGGACAAATGTGAACAATGAAAGTAAATTTGTCCTCATTTAACTAACTTGCATTGAGCCGGCTCCTATTTGGCTCAGCGTATTAGCATTGCCATTCAACGTGGTAATGCCGCCAGTATCTTGGGAACGCTGCCCTCTGGCAGTGATCTGGATCAGTTGAGCTATCTATAGATCGTTTTAAACGGTCCTTTGATAGCTCAACTGTTTCACGTGTATTTTATATTATTGTATATTATTTTGTACATTTCTGCAAATATTTCTGTAAATAAACCTGACTTTCATTATATATACCAACATACCTTAGAAAGTAAATATATTTCTTATTAGCTGCTTCCGGTGCTTCGCACACATGATACCTAATTGAAACGCCTTAGAGGTATAGTAAGATGCCTGCCACTAAACGTCAGATATACCATATATAACTCCCTTGTAAAGCCACATCTGGATTACCTAATAGAGGTATGGGGCACGGCGTCCAAAACAAACCTTGAGAAACTACAAATCACACAAAATAAAATTATTAAAATACTGTTTCACTACAATTATAGGACTTTGAGTCCTATAATCAACACACAACAATCTACGAAGGCACAAAAATTATGAAAATATCACAAATATCACTACAACACCGTATACTTATACGAATAATACTAAATGATGATATACACTCACAAATATTTTTTACAAAAAATAAAGACGTTCACAAACGCAACTTAAGAAGTGCCAATAATATGCACCTACAAATAGTAAGAAAAATATAATGTTTGCACAAACATAATATTTTATTAACTTACCTAAAACAATAAAAACATTAGAAACACTATCTCAATTCAATGTATTCCCAAAAGCGTTACATTTTGGAAGGTTATACCGATGATATCTCAAATTGAACAAACACATCTCGTCCGTTCTCTGCACAGTGCATTATCCACAATGTTTTACAATCTACCCTCATCTGTTATGTTATGCCCGTTACGAAGAAAATTGTCTTCCTTATTAGTGTTATTAATTGTCATAAATGATTTGTAATCTTTAGAGAATTAAATAAAGATCTTAAACCACAAACGTAGCGTTATTTCCTTCCCTAAGATACAGTATATCTCCTAACGAAATATTAAATAAATACATATTGGACGAGATTGCATATAACCCAAACAAAGCATAGGTTATTGGTGACCAGATGACTGATAGAATACTTATAATTTTTAAATACATACTTATGATAACAGAAAAAGCACTTATATTCATCACACAAACGTTTATACAGCGCAGAAGCCAGAGCTACTACCAATTGAGCTGACAGGCCAGTCTAGATCAAATCATGAAAGTTTTGATAAGTCAGAAATTTCATAAATTTATTACTAACTGTTGCCCGCGGCTACGCACGCGTGGCACCTACATATTAAGCAGCCTATGTCTTTCTTCAAGATACAATATACCTCCTTAATAAGTTCCATCAATACTTGTTAAGCCGTTTAGCCGTGAAAAGGTTACAAGCAGACTTACAGATACAATTTTAAATATGCGCGTATGGATTATTTTCACATAGTAAACTTCGCAACTTGTAGGTAACTTCTCTAGTATTCTTACTATGTTTTATTTGACGTGTATATAAGATTAACTAGTAAATCACATAATATTAAAATACATATTAAATGAAGATTAGTCTGTTTGCGAACATGGGGAACCGCGTAGACCCTCTACGCCGTAAACCTAAATATTCGTAGCTCTACGAGACTCATCGCGCGAGACTTTCGATTTGGTTCGATAAGCGAAGTACCAACTAAATAGAAAATTAATTATTTGCGGTCAAAATATTATTCATATAACTTTCTTAATAATAAGCATAATATCATGAAGAAACTGGTACATCATAAAATACAAAATTTGAAAATGCGTGTGATCATTATTTAATATAATTTCATCAATTAGGTCAATAAGTCCTTAGGTTAGTTTTTCCTTACAGTGGCGATGGGTTTGCAACCTCATGTACGGAATACTAGCTACTGCAAAAAAAATATTATGTAATGTTTGGACGTGCCTCTGACTACGCCCTAAATCACTCTCAGAAATCACACAGAATTTATCGCAATCCAAGATTTAAGGTTACTTACTTCTGCCTAAAAGTTACACACGTTATTTGTTTTTTTTTGTTATATTTCAACTCTTTCTAGTCACAATCTGCCGATGCAATTTGTTTAGTATACGTTAAAAGATTACTTTATTGATAAAACATAGCCATAAAATTAAAGAGTAAAATTCGGGCAAAACATACACTAAGCTCGAACTTTCGTATGTCAAATCACACTGAATTTCGACAAACAGAAACATCTACATATACGCTTAGTTTTGTCTCTCTATCCCGGTCTGAGTACTTAAAGTAATTGGTTCGTATTTCACTATTTCGTCGAAAGACATAACGTGCGGGTGGGAGCTTTTTGTAGAAAATCCACGTGTTGTATTGATTTACGAGCGAGCCTTGATCTCAAACACAATCCGGGTAAGTAAAAGCCATTGATAGAACTATAACTATTTCTGTATTCAGCGTTGGGAAGTTTTGCAATGATTCATAGAAGTATAGTACATGTATAATACAAGTCCAGTTATTACTAGCCCTTCAAAACTTTCGTGAGTTGTGTTAAACACGGGTTTTAGTCACGTATTATTTTGTCGATGGGGGCTGTGATTCGAGTTTGATCCGTGGTCCGCTCGTTGCCGCACGCGTTTACGGTTCGCTGCGAATGATGTACGATTACTGCAAGATTCTCTAGATCAATCGAAACAGTGTCCGTACTTCCATCTATAAAATACGTGAGTAAAATCCGTGTTTATTAAAATGTATTGGGAGCCTCTATATCATTTTTAACTGTTATCGTTTTTTTTAGTCCGCTGCGTTTCGGCTTCGATTGCATTTTTACACGAGAAATAACCCATAAATTAACGTTTTTATATACCAGCTGACCCGGTAATGCGTTGCTGTGGCTCAGTAGTTTTTATACGTTGAACCTAATCTAGATAGTAAAAGATGTTGAAGTTAACTTACACTGCCATCTGTTAGAAACTTATGGAACTTTAGAAAAAATTTAAGCATTGAGGTCAATAATATCACATGGTACGCTAAATTTAAAAAAATACCATATTTTATCCCGTGACGCGAGAGTTTTATCATTACATAATATAAAACAAAGTCTGTTCCTGCTGTCTGTCTGTCCCTATTATTAGGTACACCTTGAAATCCAAACACTCGTCACCTTTTCACAAACTTTATTCGCCGATCACTATTTTTAACATCAACAACCTGCCTCGTTGCTGGTTGGACTCTCTGTGTCCGCCCCGTTCGTCTCTTTGTGCTCTGTCACTCGGGGCGGAAACGGATACTCCTCCCAATTAATTAAACTTAATTAGTTAAATTAAAATATGACAGTGTAAAATCACTATATAATTGGAAAATAATTTAAACAAATAAATAAAGTAATTTTGTAAATTGTAAAGTAAACATCTCTTATCGAATGATCATTACCGGAAATCAGCTTAGTAATAACCTAAAAATTCAATCATGATATATAGAAATATAATTGAAGTTACCCTAACAGCTCGGCCTTCCTGTTCGGCACAAGTCCCTTCGTGCAGTTGTTAAGTATAATGTAAGTATAACTAAAGTATATTTTTGAACACCTATGTATATTATAACTTATATTTAGACACTTAGTACATTTCACTAACATATACATAAGGATAAGAACATTGCAATTGAAAATAAATTAAAAATCCTCTAACATTTTAAATTTTATAATTTAATAAATTATAATTTATAAAATTTATAATGCATTTTCCTCATGTACAGTTTTCTCATGAATTTACGCCATTCGTATTGCTACGACAATCAAAATACTTGCTAGTTACATCATCATCACCATTTTCATTTTTATCCGGGTCGTTAGAGTTGCTTGGCAGGTCTGGTTTGTTCCTAAAGCAGTTTAAAAAATGGTGACCACGTCTATCACAGTTTGAGCATTTGACCGGAGGTTTATCGCATCTGAAACTTGGGTGACCTATTTGATTGCAGTTATAGCATTTGATTTTAGGGTTGCTGTTACTTGTACTAGAATTTGAATTAGTTTGCTTATTGTTCATATCGTTAGAGTTTCCGTCAAATCTATTCCTTCTAAAGCTATCATTACTTTCCCCGACATTGCCTACTTTTACTGATCTAAAGTACTTTAGAACCTGTTCCGGCTCTGGTAATTGCGCCGCTTGTGCCCTTATGGCGCGATCATCTATGCCCTGCAGTAAACAGTCAACCGCCTGCCTACCATATATTTCACATCTGTTTAATAGATTGACCTTCACATAATAATATTGTTCTAACGATTCCCCATATTTGACACGTTTACTCAACATTTCCGTAAGTAGTTCTGCATAGTCTTCTCGGCATGGGAAAGACTCAATTAACTTTTTCTTCCATTCGGTCCAACTATGCAATAATGCAATAGAGTAGGCAGACCCTGATACCATGACTTGGCAACGCCGCACAGTTTGGGAAGTGAGTAGTGAATGGTTTCTTTTTCATCCCATCCATATATCACTGCGCATTCCTACTTTAGTAAGCCATGTTAGCACGGTCTGTTCCTTGGTCATGGGATCAAAGTCTGGTACAACATTATTATACGTCAATTTAGATTTATCTGAACTCCTTACATCTTTAATAATAGAGAGAACCTTGTCTAAAATACAATCATTTCTAGTTTTAGAATGTTTAGAGCGCTTAGGTTGTGCACGAGCTTCATCCGACTCACCAGAATATCCAGTTGAAGAGCTAGAGTATCTTCGTTTCCGTCTTGATCGCCGTTCAGCAGTTCGTCTTGTTTTAGAGTTCGTTGGTGAGCTAGAATATCTCCGTTCCTGTCTTGATTGCCGTCCATTCCCCCTTATTCTAGATCGTGCTCGTTCGTAAACTGCCTCATCCTTTGATTCATCAGCGGGTAATTTCCTCTTTAGTTGTCTCTCGCCTTGACCCATATCATATTTAACTCTTTGACCACGGGTAGATTGAGCTAAGAACCTTTCATTTTGCGATTGAGAAACTCCTTGCTCTTGACCTCGAGCATAGTAATATCCTGGCCATCTACCTTGGGCATCACTCATCCCTTCACCGAGGATATCATGTGATTGTGGCCTTCGAACTTGGGCGTCACTCATCCTTTCACCCAGGATATCATGTGACTGTGGCCCTCGAACTTGGGCGTCACTCATCCTTTCACCCAGCTTATCATGTGACTGTAGCCCTCGACCATGGGCATTTATAACCTTTCGCCCTTTAACATGGGCACCTTCTGCTTCTTGTCCTTCACCTTGGGACTCGGTAAGTTCCAGCCCTTGACCTCGGGTAGTATATGCGTCATGCCCTCCACCCTGGGCTTCGCTTTTATCCATAGTTCTGGAACTCAGAAAAATAAGAGCTTTTAAGTGTTCCCAATGTAGGTCAAATAATAATATCAAAACTCTCGATATCAAATACCATGTCATGAGTAAAATAAGTATTTCATTGAACATATTTAAAAGGATCGTAAAGGAACAATATCTACATCATATAGTATTCACACTAGAATAGATATTCCATCTTTTTAATCGAGTATATAAAAATACTTATAGTGAAATTTAAGATAAAATAATGTTAATAATAGATATATCATGGAACCATTGCACAAACTAGGTTAAGGAAAAGCATAACGTATATTAAAATGTATAGGGTAAGAATCTAACAAACGTGAGTTTATAAGAGCTCGCTATAGATTATACTAAATTATATCAGTTTTATCCTTACACGTAAGAAGATAAATGTGTCTAACATTGTATAATTGAGACTACCAATTCGAACCACATACTTAGGAAATAAGATGAAATTAATTATAAAAAAACGGTTGATAATCCACACAACACCATCTAGTGAAGCCCCTAACTAAGCATTGCTTGTATTATGGTAACCAGATTACTGATAGAAAACTCACCCAGGAATCGAACCCCTAATCTACAGCGCAGGAGGTAGAATTACTACCAAATGAGCCGACAGGCCAGTCGTAATTAATATACCCTTCTAACATTGCCTATCGTTGCCTGGCAGAGATCAATTTTAGCGATAAGGCTGTCCATTGCTGTAACCCTTTTTAAGGTTCCGTACTTCCAAAAAGAAATAGTAAAAAAAATTGCTACTAACGGAATATTTAGTTGTTTTTACCTTTATATTAAGAATGTTCAGCCTAAAATCCAATAAAGTGTTAACTATCTATTTGCCCTCAGTCACACAAGAGAAAAAGAAAAGGAAAAAAAAAATACTTGACTACCTAATTTCATCATACATAAAAACCAAAGAAAATACACGGTACTTACATTTTGTAGACGCGTAAAGAAGTTTTATATATCCTTGTTCATCCCACTTCTGATCTATTAGGTACACCTTGAAATCCAAACACTTGTCACCTTTTCACAAACTTTATTCGCCGATCACTATTTTTAACATGAACAACCTGCGTCCTTGCCGGTTGGACTCTCTGTGTCCGCCCCGTTCGTCTCTTTGTGCACTGTCACTCGGGGCGGAAACGGATACTCCTCCCAATTCATTAAATTAAATTAGTTAAATTAAAATATGACAATGTAAAATCACTATATAATTGGAAAATAATTTAAACAAATAAATAAAGTAATTTTGTAAATTGTAAAGTAAAAGTCCCTTATCGAATGATCATTACCGGAAATCAGCTTAGTAATAACCTAAAGATTCAAAGATTCAAAGATTCAAAGATTCAAAGATATTTATTTGCCAGAAAACATGTGTACAGAAGATGACAAAAATATAACAATGTGAAACAACATGCTTGACCGGTTTACGGTATGCAAATTAGGTAACCTAATATAAATTCAATCATGATATATAGAAATATAATTGAAGTTACCCTAACACTATGTATGCTTAGATCTTTAAAACTACGCAACGGATTTTGATGCAATTTCAAGAGGAAGGTTTATATGTATGATACATGCATAATATAGAAGAGAAACACTGATAATTTTAGAGATTTCTAATGTTATGTCGTAAATAAACACATTTTTTGCGCTTACATTGCAAACGCTGTCTGAACCCTACGAGATAGATCAAAATAATGTACTAGAGTATTGTACAATTCAATTCAATTCAATTCATTTATTTGTCAGAATGTAGGTTTACAACATTGTTATCGTATAGTAATAATTATATAAAGTACCAGTACAATCTTACCTTAACTAGGCATGCAAATTTATTATATTTAGTTACAAGTAACTGAGGTCATCGTTCAAAAACTCGGATATACTATAATAACTCTTTTCTACAAGAAGTGCCTTAAGCTGATTTTTAAAGCTCAACAATTGATTACCTTTTATGCTCTCTGGTATCTTGTTATATATTTTAGGAGCCATACAAAAAACACTATTATGCATTAGCGCTGTATTCGATTTTACAAGGCAAAATTTGTTTCTACTACGGGTATTTAAATTATGAATGTCAGAAAATTTATTAAATTTGTTCATGTTATGTTTTGCGAATAGGGCCATTTCAAATATGTATAGGCTAGGTAAAGTCAAAATTGTATTAGATTTAAAGTATGGCACACAGCTGTCAGTATTTTTTAGATTAAATATGGATCTTATACACCTTTTTTGCGCAATAAAAACGTCCTCTTTGTTTGTACTGTTACCCCAGAAAATCAGGCCGTATCTCAATAATGAAGCAACCGAGCCGTGGTACGCAGTTAATGTTGTATCTTTGCTTGCTACTCTTGATAAATGACGTAAACAAAGGTCTACAAAAAAGTCCGAGATGGTTTATGTCTATCTCATAGGTTATGTTATTCTCATAGATAACGTTATATATAAAGACATTCTGTAGTATATTTAGTATCACCAATGCATCCGTGCAAAGCCGGGGCGGGTCGCTAGTATATAAAAAAGTAAACGTACTCGTTCATAAATACTTAATATATCATTTAATTAAAAAAATACATTTGTTACAGAGACTAACTAACTTACCATTTGTATGTGGCAAGTGGCGTAAGACTATACATTAATAAATGTTGTACTACAATATTTTGATAAAAAAAAATACGAAAGGACCTAATAAGGCGCACTTTAATCCTATCACCACACTTGTTCAAAATAACCAGTGACACGATAAGAAGACCGTCTATCGTCTAATCTAATGTTAATCAATAAAGATCTGTCATCTTGTCTTGTCATCTTTTAACATCATATTAGCGATTGCTATCAAAATAGCGAATGTGTAGCACACTTATTTTGGCATGTTTAGTGCAAAATAAAGTTTAACAGTCGAGAGTAAGTTATTAACAGTTTGTATCTACGATTAGTGAGTATGTACTGATACCACTGGTAAAGGAAACATCGGCATCGGCAAACAACAAACGACGACCTCTGTGGTGCAGTGGGCTAAGGTCTGGCTGAGACGCAAAAGGTTGCAGGTTCGATTCCCGCCGCGGGAAAAATGTTTGTATGATCTGCAAGTATTTGTCTCTGATCTGGTTGTTTCTATGTATAATATATATGTATTTACAAAAAGTATAAAGTATATAAGTAGTATATCAGTCATCTGTTAACTTAAAACAAAAGTATGATACTGGACTTTGGGGCCAGATGATGCTGTGTGAAATGTCCGGCATTTTTTATTTATTTATTTATTTAGTGGTACATAAAATAATAATAAATATTGCTGGACAATGCAAACAACACCATCTAGTCCCAAACTTAGCATAGCTTGTATTATGGTGACTAGATGACTGATAGAATACTTATATATTTTTAATACATACAATTATGATACTTTATAACACCCAGATGTATTTGCGCTATACCAGTGGGAACTTTGATCCTGATACTAATAGCTTTCAGTTACTATTGATGAATTGGTATTAAGGAAAGCTTATCGCTGCGATTTCTATCGACTTCTATCGCTAGTTACAATGTGAAGTTGTTGTCAAACTATGCATAACTCGACCAATTTACAAAGTACGATTGTGGCAGGAACCGGTTTTAGCGTACTAACCATTAAAATACTAGACATTGATTGTATCAAGAGTTCCATAATCGCCCTACAGTTCTCTGAAACGGTGATGGTAAACATCGTGAAGAAACCGGCATGTTGAAAAACCTAAAAGTTCGAAGACGTGTCTTTCATCACAAAGTCAAAGTCAAAAGATACTTTATTCAATACAATCACAAGGATCACTTTGAAACGTCTTACATACTAGGTGAATTTAGGTGCCAATTCATCCTAACCCAAGCCCGAGAAGAACTGGCAAGAAGCTCGTCTGTGTCCTAGCGCTTTTTGATATGATCCGCTGAGTCAAAATAACCAGTGACACGATAAGAAGAAGTTTGGTAACGTCAGAAAGCAGTGCTAGAGGCACAGCACATTTTCACTATCCGAAAGTTATGTAGCGAACTATTTGACGGACCAAAGGGTAGAATTTCATTTGAATTTTGTTCACACAAGCCAATATTAAAGTTTCGGATGAAGCGAGTTCTGTGTGGAAAGCTACTGACTTTGCGACACAGTTTTTTAGGTAATATTATACAATAGCTAGTGGATATGCCCGCGACTTTGTTCGTGTACTAAGTACAAGTACATTTATGTAAGTGATGTAGAAATAATACCTTATTATGTTTACACAGAGACCAAATTAGAGCAACAATATTAAATTACAGTTTTTAAATAAATTCAAATTTACATTTTGTTCTCGTGATAATTTGGTTTGCCTAAGATCTACCGCAGCTTTATTAAATAAATTAAATGGCGTCTAAAATTAGCAGAAATACCTCAATTACACATCAATGTAGTAAATTTAATACTTAATTATTTTATTTAATACGTGTCGTTTAAAACGTTACTAATATCGACTTTATTAAATAATGCCGGACATTTCACACAGCATCATCCAGCTCCAAAGTAAGCAGAACTTGTGTTAAAACCACAAAACTAAATACTTCTTATTATTTTTTGTAAATACATACAAATAATATAAATAGAAAACACTCAAGCCAAATATTTACAGATCATACAAACATTTATCTCGCGACGGTTGGGCTTTCGCCTACTGCGCTAAAGACGTCAGATATTTTTTTAGGTGGGTTTTTTGTCAGAGGCATGTTCAAACATTATAATATTTTAGATTACATAGGTCATAGGTTTAATTAATAATTATCTTTTCATCACCCTATATTCAGCTATATTGATTTCTATCCATCCTAAGGTTGTCAGCAAGGTTGTAGCAGAGATCGCTATGTAGTGATAAGACCGCACCATAAATTTTTATTTATATAAAACGCCCCACCGTGACATGTACCATAAATTTTTGTTTACTATGTTTATGCCCACTGTTGGTTGTCGAAATTTGACCATAATTTATTAATAAAAAATGTATTATTTATGCATAATTAAAAAATATATTAGCATTCTGCACTCCTTCTCTATATAAACTATAAGTTTGAGAAATTTCATACTCCTCTGTCCGCGCAATTTTCGTAAAAAGGGGTACAAATTGTTTTCTTCACGTATTAATATATAGATAATTTAATTACGTAAGAGGGTTGTTCGGCGTTCTCATACCAATTTCTGTGCTATTGTTCCAAGATTAATATATTAGTTTTTGTAATTTTTATATTCTGTTTGGATAGCACGCCCATCGCTGATTACATAAACAGTGAGAGTAATAGTAGGGACTTAAATCCGGTCGTGTACAATTGTTTTTTTCTTTTTGAATAAAATATGATCGACCAGTACTCTCAAACAGTGACGGAAAACATTGTAAGGTAACCGGTGACATAGAACTTAATAATTACGTTATATAAACTAAAAAGAAAACCGACCTCATTGAATGAAATTTGAGCCCATAGAAATACAAACATTCTACTTTTTTTGAAGCCTGTTAATAGTAGATTGTTGCCCGAGCGCAATGTGAGTTATTAATGCAGGAGTGTTATGTTGGTGCCCGAGCGCAAGCGAGGGCACTGAATTAACACGAGTGCATGAATTACTCTCTTTAGCAAGGTGCGTAATTTACTTTTCTTTCAACTACCAATCTACTGTGATAAAATATACTTTTAGTTTGAGTCAAACTAAAAATATGAAGAATCAAAGTTTTACAATGATACAAAATGCGCGCCATTTGTTATTTTTTTCACCAAGTCGGTTTTATTCAGCCGATTTTTATTATCAGCCAGTATCTTTTTAATCGAATGCAAACATTTTATATTAAACTTAATGGGAGATATTAAACCTCTGTGGTAAATTTATATCTAAACAAAAAGTAAAAAAACAGTGCAATAATGAGATTTCATTTAACATTACAGCACTGTTTTGGTTCTAAGCAAAAAATACGTCCTTTGTGATCGGTTTTGTAGTGATTAATGATAACATTACTACGTAGTTGAAAGAAAAAAAGGTTTTTATTTTACGCTTTTTAGTACTTAATCATTTTTAGAAATTCGTAAACCCCACTGGAAAGTTACAGGAAAGCAAATTATCAAAATTTCATTATGAAATTTATATGGGACTAATCGGAAAATATATCCTTTTACATGAAATATATTTTTTTCAAATTTGTTCATAAATGACGGAGTTACGAGGTAACAAACATAAAAAAACAATACAGTCGAATTGAGAACCTCCTACTTTTTTGAAGTCCGTTAAAAAGTTCGAAGACATAGTGTACAAAAGGAACCTCTAAGGCGCACTTTAATCCTTTCACCACACTGGTTAGAAATGAATAGTGACACGTTAGAAGTAAGCGATGACATAATTATTTATATCCTTGAGTTTTCTTTCAAATGACGACCTTAGGTGTAATGGTCAGTCTCAATCCCCTAAGTTATTTTCGAGAAAGAGAACTTTCCTGGTATACAGGCGACAAAACAATTTATCTTCTTGTTCCGTGAAAACTCTTAGCACTACTTTCTGTAGCTATCGAGGCAGTTGCATGCAGTTATTATTTACAGTAAATATTTCAAATCACACCAGTATTATAAATAATATTATATACTTACAGAAATTATTACAGAAATGTACAGAATAATATACAATAATCACACTAATATTATAAAGGCGAAAGTTTGTGAGTGTGTATGTTTGTTACTGCTTCACGTCTAAACGGCTAGAGCGATTTTAATAAAATTTGGTATGGAGTTAGCTGACACCCTGGATTAACACAAAGGCTACGTTTTACTGCGGGAGAATATATAATTTTTTTTGTTTGTTACCGCGGGTAACACCGCGGGGCACAGCTAGTATAAAATACATGTGAAACAGTTGAGGTATCTTACGACCGTTTAAAACGATCTATAGATAGCTCAACTGATCCAGATCATTGCCAGAGGGCAGCGATCCCATGACACTGGCGGCATTGCCACGTTGAATGGCAATGGTAATACGCTGAACCAGATAAGAGCCAGCTCTTGGGTCACGCAATGTATCTACCAGACGCCGTGAAATAATTTTGAAAACGCGGTGGGCTCTTTTTCAATAATAATAATTAAGAATATATAAACATTATTAAGACGAAAAGGTACCGGCTCATTCTCCATACAAACGTAGTCGACTGTTTCCCTGGATAATGACACTACAAATATTTTTGTACCATAAAATCTTTTACTACAATTACCATGCCCCTATCTATGTGTTGGTTTTTTTATATTCTAATTATCATAGGAAGTAGGAGTCTTCAAAAACTAGAAATATTGCGTAAGTAACTACTTAAATATATTCAGACACTCATCAAAAAAAAAATTACGCATACTTACAAAAAATTAGAACATAGGGGCATAGCTGAAGGTTTTGTTTAATTATGTAAAAAAATCAAAACAATTGGGCATGGCTTGGGGGAGTAAATAGTCGACTACGAAATGCTGTTTTGGTCAATAATTAGCTGCAGTTGTCCCTTTCTTGCGCGGGTCGTGGCGGCGGCATGCAGCGAGACAGGAACATTTTATTCAAATACCTATTTTTCTAGTCTCTCAGGTGCCCTTTCCTCTAAATTACTTCTAAATACTAATTTAAAAGTAATTAGTAATTAGATAATCACTAATAGATAAAAAACAGGGTTGAGTTCTCCGAACGCTGAAAAAGTGCCCAAAAGGCTGGCTAGCATATTAAAAGTGTAAGTTGTCACGTCAAAAACCAATGTTAGACGCACCGATACCTGAATATAGTAGTCACTTTTTGCAACCGAAAATCATTTGTCAAACGTCACTCCCTACTCAATGGGCATTTGATAAAATGTCTGAAATTATTTGAACGGTCCCAAAATACTGTTTCACCCAACATTTTAGGTGCGTACCTACATTTAGGGTTCCGGACTTTAAAAGAAGAAAATGAAACCTGAAAAGATAATTTTGGTGTACGTCTGTCTGTTTGCCAAGGCCCTTTTTCTCAAAAACACGTTGAGATATGAAACAAAAATATTAGGTCCTTACATATGAAATCGGCGTTTTGTATTGAAGGAATATAAAGTCTTTGGTTTTTTGTAAAACATATTTAATTATTCAAAGTATGCACCATTGTTATATGTGCCATCTCATAGGTTGTAAGAAGTTATCCAAATTCCGGAAAAAATTATAATCTGTTGGAGCAAGGTCCGGGGAGTACGGTGGATGTCGCAGACATTCTAATTGCAGCTCCTCTAGCTGTCTGTTGTGCAGTGTGTGGTCTAGCGTTGTCCTAGCAGCAGGGGCCTAGAGCGATTGATCAGCATCGGTTTTTTAGCAGTTAGTTCTTCCATCATGGTTTGCAGTTGGAAGATCTAAAACATTATTTTGTACAAAATCATAAGCCCACGACCATAACTGCTTACATAGTGCCAACTATGTGAGTTGTAGATGTCCATCCATTGACATTGTTGAAAAACAAACATACTTAGGATTGATAATAGATAGTAAATTTAATTGGATTTATCACGTTGAGCGAGTTTGTAATAAGCTTAGGCAGTTTCTAGCAAATATAACTATTCTTAACAATCGTATCCCCTTTAAGATTAAACTAATGCTTTACAACTCACTTGCGGATTCATACATACAATACGGCCTCAGCAGTTCGTTCATACACTCGTTCTATTGCAAGGAATCAGCTCTGTACGCCGCGCGCAAACAATGTGTATGGCGAACGGACAACCGGTTATCTTGTGCCTAGGCTAATTAATAATTTACCTACCGACTTACGTAACAGCCTTACTCATAAAAATATTAAAGATAAATTAAAAAAATATTTTTTAATGAATGAATGTTTAGATAGTAAGTATCGCGAGTATCGAGGTAGGTAGGTGCTTGTATTGCTAACCTACCTACCTGGATACTCATGTTCTATGTTAGTTTTAAGTTTGTTTCTATCTAGTTTGTTTATTACAATTATTAAATAATGGTAAACTCAAATAGTGTCGGGACAAACCTTAGTGGTTTAAGATGCATTTTTTTTATTTTAAGAACGTACATATTGTTTAAATGATAATAAAGGAAAAAAAAAATATTACTGTCAATAGATATCTGCCGTAATCGTTTGACCAGATTTTAGAAAGCTGTAGAACGACACCGGCACTAGTCCACCAAATACTCACAAGTAACTTTTTCTGAGTAAGTTTTCGCTTGGGGCACGATTTGGCTGGTTCTCCAGGGTTTAGTTATTGCGACGAACGCTTCCGATTATCGTACTGGATCAACTTTTCATCACAGATAATGACCCGATATAAAATCCTTTCATTATCGTGTCGGTTGAACAATGTAACGCAGCAGTCGACGCGTGTTTGCTAGTTTTGCTTCACTCAATTCATGAGGTACCCACCGTTCAAGCTTTTGAAGTGATAACTTCTTATGGTAGCGTAAACCGCTTTGTTACGTAACGCGTTACGGTGCCAGTCTGTCTGATTTCCCTTTTTATCACGCATACGGCAGCGGTAGGCAGGCTCCTCCTCTCTCACTCTAACCCAGAGCGCTAGTTAGATTAGTTTAAGCTATCATTTCTCAGTCAGGCTTTCTGAGACGCACACGTTTTTATACTTTCCCTGTTTACTTCAAGTGGATTAAAACAGTTTTATCACAGCGAAGCTTCCACAATAGCCTTTAATTCTTCATTATCCACTTTGGTCTCCGGCCGTCCACGGGTCTTGTTCAGAAGGTCGAAATTTCCAGAACGAAAACGTCGGAACCAAAATCGTACCGTGTTTTCTTTTCCGACACCAGCGCCATACACATCGTTAATCTTTCGAGCTGTTTCTGCAGCACTGGTGCCTCGGTAGAACTTGTACTCCTAAATAAAGCTTATATATTTCAAGTTTTCCATTGTGGGAGATTTTAACTCAAATATACCGACCAGCTAAATGAATTTATAAATTTGACTTTAGAATTCTTATCCAAAGAGGATTTATTTTAAATCAAAGTGGCAAGTACGACAAAACGCCAATTTCATATGTAAGGACCTAATATATATCAAATACTAGAGTTAACCAGTTTTTGAAGCAGACTTAGAAGCTTATTTTTATAAGCTTCTAAGTCAAGGCAATAAAAAAATACAGCATAATATGCGGCCATTTTCACAGCATATTTCGACACGCGTCATTAAATCAAAACCTATGGGACACTTCGATTGAACTAGAATCATTACATTTTGGCAATTAAAGGTCAAAGGGCAAAATCGAAGGTCCAAGTTCACCTTTCCTTTACAATAAAATTGCTAAATCTTGTGACATAAAAACAGCTCTGCTAAAGAAACAAAAGTCATCACCTTCAAATTCCTTCTTTCTTTAACCCACAGCCAAGCCGAAGACTTACTAAAAGTTGTTTCATAATCACTTCTTAACACAGATTCTCTCTCTGCGCACTCTCGCTTTTAAAATATATATTAGTCACTAACACACGTACGTGCCGTGGTATTCAGGCTCATAAGAAACTGGTGATACCACGAGCTCCATACGCACATACAAAATCATACAGACTCACACTCTTACCTCTTCTCACACACACATCCTCATCCTCGCACACATACACACATACTCATACACACTTAGAAACACACACACATTTGCTCATACTCTAGATTAACTAGAGTCTAGTTTAATTTTCTTTATATTTACAAGTCCTACAACAATATATGTGTGGTACACACATATATTGTAGTTTTTTAATTATGGCACCCACGATTATAGCGTATTGTGGGGACCATTGGTACCAATTTTATATGTAAAACTTAGGTTAATTAGTTCCTCGTTTTTGGTTACTAAACATATTTTTATTTAATCTTTAACAAGTGCATGAAATAATCCGTAAAACGATAATTACGAGTATATAATAATAGAGTATATAATAATTACGGGCAAAAAAAAATTTTTACAATTTTAACTGCAATGATATGTTTGTCTTTGTAGAAACATTGCGTGACCAAAGAGCCGGCTCCTATCTGGCCCAGCGTATTAACGCCACCAGTTTCTTGGAAACGCTGAGCTCTGGCAGTGATTTGTATCAGTTGAGCTATCTATAGATCGTTTTTAAATGTCCTTAGCTCAACTTTTTCAAATGTATTTAACATTTTTGTATATTATTCTGTACATTTTTGTAATTACTTTCTATTATATTGTTTGTTTGTTTATCAATCCCATTTATATTTTCGTTATAGCAATGTTCTGTGCTTTCATTATTGATGACGTTATTTAGACTGGTAAAGAATGTAGTTACTACGTAGGTACGACACTTTCCTAGGCCCGAATTTCGGACTGGACGATTTTATTTACGTTTTCTTACGATGTATTTTTAGAACATCGTGAGGAAACTCGCAGTTTGATCAGCTCTACGAGTATCTTTATATTTATATAAATCTTTTTTGCGTGTGTTTGTAATTAAAATTAAACTCCTCTTAAACTGTTGGAGCGATCATGGTGATTTTTTTGTTTGAATTTCGTGCAAAGTGGATTCGAGAATGGCTTAGATTTTAATATTTTTTTTAACACGCGGATAAAGTTGCGAACGGGACAGCTAGTTTTTTCTATAAATGTCTATACGAGTTTACAAATTAAGTAAACTTTAATAGTTTTCGTGGGCTCACCAAAGTAATCGTTTTCATTTATATCATTATTACATGTTAATGTTTCATAACGACTTCTCAACACAGACTCTCTCTGCGCACTCTCGCTTTTAAAATATACATACAACACATATTAGTCACTAACACATGTACATGCCGTGGTATTCAGACTCTTAAGAGACTGGTGATACGAACGAAGTTTTCAGGATGTCGTCTATCGAGTAGCTCTATTGGACTAACATTTTTTTAACTGGGATGGAAACGATAGTTTTTATTACGTAAACTATCGAATCCAAGACGTACCAAGGCTTGATAACTTATTAGTCAAATGTGTGTTTCACGCAGAATGATGACTTTCGAAGTCATAATAGATAAGAATTACTTGTAATGTCTACAACGAGCTCCTATTGCTCCTCATCAAGACGATCGCCTATTTCAGCCTCCATTTCAACTCCAAGCATGTTACCGTCTCGTTAACAAAATTCAATGCAATCAAAATAAACACCCTAACAATAAAAAAATAGAGGGAATAGATATAAGCTCTCAAAAAAAAATATTCAGTAGGTAAGTAACAATACTATGAAAGTTTTCGAAAATGTCAAGGTTTACTTCCACCAACTTGTGAAAGTGGGACCTTGTACTACCAAAACGCACTATTTCGTTCGAAAACTTTTTCGTCTTCGAATAGAATGATTAGATATAACCCGAACTGCCGATTTCAGTTCTTCAAAGTTGATGTTTAGTCGCTTAAGTTGAGAAGATGTAAGTATACGTGCTGGGCAAGCGTACTCCATCTGAAATCTGTCCCAGATACTACATCGTCATATTGTGATAGTTATCGCTTCGACAAAATAAAAAATAATACTTAAAAGTCAATTTGAACTTTAATACCATACCATAAAGTTTAAGTGTTAGTGGAGAGGTTCCGGGAAGGCAAAACAATTGAGTGACGGTATCGTATAAATATTAATGTCAATAATTGTCAATATTTATACGATGGTAAATATAAATCTTCTGTGCGTGTGTTTGTAATTAAACTCCTAAACGGCTGGACCGATTTTGATAAATTTTTTTAAGTGTGTTCAAGTGGTTTCGAGAATGGTTAGGATTTACAATTAGATTTTTTTTTATTTGTATTTCAGACAGCTGACGTTGACGTTGACATTATTATGCTGGTCAAATCATCATGGCTATGATTCCATAACACACGAAATAATATAAGAATTTTATGAGTTATCTGGTATATTACAAGCTATGCTTAGTTTGGGGTTGTGTGCATTGTCTTTCAATATTTATATTCATATTTACCATGATTTGTAAGTTTTTCTTGAAACTGAAATCTTTGCGAGCACATTGTAAAAATATTGTTTAACAGACAAATCGTTCTACCATCTTTCTCACACTTTTACTACGAAGGATAAAAGTCGCAAATCATGGTAAATATCCCGTTTTTTAATTAAGTTAAACATCATAGTTTTAAAGATACGTTTTATTTACTTATTCTTCGCCTACTTATCCTGTCATTAGGTATTTTACCAGCGTGAAAGAGTCAAAGTGCGCCTCAGATGCTCTTTTCGTGCACTTGACTTCTTCGAACTTTTTAGGTTTTACAACAAACCGGTTTCCTCACTAGGTTTTTCTTTATCGTTTCCTTCGAACAAAAAAAATCGTTTGGTGTACGTTCGGAATCGAACCCACGACCTAAGGATAGGATGGTGGGGCCACCGCCAGATCACCAGTGCTCTCTCATTTCTCTTTAGTTCAATTGACTGCATTTAGCCCATACTTAAAATGTCATTTTGACGTTTCCCTGTGTAGATATATCCTATGTCGCGGTTGCCATGTTTACCCGGCTCTTTAGTAAAATTGACTGCATCTAGCCAAAAACTTAAAATGTCACTTTGACGTTTCCCTGTGTAGATATATCCTATGTCGCGGTTGCCATGTTTACCCGGCTCTTTAGTAAAATTGACTGCATCTAGCCAATAACTTAAAATGTCACTTTTATGTTTCCCTGTGTAGATGTATTCTATGTCGCAGTTGCCATGTTAGCCCGGCTCTTTAGTTTAATTGACAGAATTTAGCCCATACTTAAATGTCACTTTGATGTTTCCCTGTGTAGATATATCCTATGTCGCGGTTGCCATGTTAGCCCGGCTTATTCCATTTTATATTCTTTCCTTACTATATAATCCTTACTTCCTTTCCTTACTAATATTATTAACGTGAAAGTGTGTATTTATGTTTGTTACTCTTTCACGCAAATACGACTGAATGGATTTAAGTGAAACTTTACAATAATATAACATTAAATTTATACATCAGAATAAAACATAGGCTATAATTTATAAAGATATTGTGTGTATTGGCCAAAATATAACGATAAGTGTCAAGTAAGTAGGAAAAATCTGCCATCTCAGAGCTATTCTGGCGTGCGTGCGCAAAAACCGTTAGAATTACACGAAGTACTAAACCTGAGCAGACGAAGTCGCGGGCACCAGTTAGTGTCTTATATAATCGTTACGTTTGATCATAAAATTTTTGAAAATGAGAAAGAAAGAAAGCAATCCGATCTGATTTTCGCAGAGAAATCAACAGACGGATTCTACTAACGGATTGAATTTATAGAAATTGGACATATATTATATTGTTTTTGTGTGTGGAAGAAATCGAGTAATGTTTACTTTTAAAACTATCAAAACATCTTATGTGACAATACTATTATTAAAAAAAATCTGTTCGATATTAGTCGTGAATCATTGCATACTGTATCTTATTATCATTGATACTAATGCTACCATAGCACTCTTCTGGAATAAAACAGACTCAGTATTTAGCACGCATCACACCCGACAAATATCTTTCTACTTGTTTTCTTTATTAACACTTATTTTATGGACTCCTATCTTTTATGGGACATGCATTGGCGTTGTGGTGTTAATTATTTTGTTTTTAACGGACCACATAGATAGATCTCTCCTACCTACATATTTGTATTGTATCTTACGAAATTTCGCAATTAGACTTGCTCTTCTTCTTCTTGTTCGTTAATTGCATTTCATAATAATGTCTACTTTATATATACTTTCATAGCATTATGTCTTTTGGCATTCTGTTGTTGTTGAGTGCTGCTGATATTAACACCATATTTGTGTTGCAGAACAGGGCTGTTCGTGCAATTTATAACATGGGCTCCAGATAATTTCACTTAGAAATAAGTTTAAAGAAATTAATATTATGACAGTGCCTTGTCAGTATATATACGAAAATTTCATGTATGTGCACAAAAATGTACATTTATTTAAAATATATTGCGATAATCATAGTATTAACATTAGAAATAAAGATAAACTCGCTGTTCCAACTGTTAGGTTAATTGGCAAATTTAAAAAGGTAATTAAACAGAAACTGTCTATTAAAGCATATTATAAAATATCTGATTATTTAGACGACAAAAAAGCTTGGGATGCATCTGCTCCAACTTGACACTAATGTTACTAATAAAACTGGTAATAACTCAAAATATATTTATAAAATAAGAGCGCAATGTTTGCTTCTAACACGACCAAGAATAATACAAAAATAATCTAATCAGTATGTTCCCGATAGACATTGATATTTGACATTGACATTGACAGCAGAAGTTGTTTACCGACAGTATATGGATACCATGAAAAAAGTGCTCTAACTCATTTTAACCATCGCGAGCGGTTTTTACAAATTAAAAAAATGGTAATGTACTAAAAAGCGTAAAATAAAGGTTTTTTAACTTAATCAAGGAAGGAGCTTCTCAATTCGGTTGTATTTTTATGTTTGTTACCTCAGAACTCCGTCATTTATCTTTATGATTTTGAAAATCTATTTTCTTTTGGGAGGGTATACTTTCAATGGTCTCATTTAAATTTGAAGAGAGATAAGGGTGAAATAATAGAGAATATTTTTTATGGCTCAATTTTTTAAGTCGTTTTTAAAACGTTATTATTGTTTTTATAAATTCTATGTATGTAAGTGTGTAAGATGTGTATTCCGTGGGTATTTGCTTTTTTTTTGTCTATAAATATCACGCCTGATTAAGAGATGAGTAAGATATTAGTAAGATTTTCGCAACCAAAAAATATTTTAATAGTATCAAAATACTACTATTAAAAAAAAGAAATATTTTAGATTCGATTTCATCAAAAAAACTTCAAATATACTTAGCTACACAGTGACGGCGCTAAGCGTTACTGGAGAATAAAAACTAGATGTAAAAACGGCGTAGGTATATTGTTGGCAAAATATGGCGCAATGCGGTCTCCCGAATGCTTGCCAATTTCACTTTATAAATTTGTTTATAGACAATGAATTCGCTGCTTTTATAGCTTAGAAACTATTGTTAAAATATATATAAACGCTGGAGTCTGTTTAATAATAGAAGCTTCGAGAATATTTTTTTATCATTGACATTATAAAGCTATCACAGACGGACTCTTAAATTTGTAAGTTTTATTCAATACTAGAATAAAACTGTCCCGTTCGAGACTTTGTCTACGCGTTTTCAAACCAAAAAAAAATATATTTTAAAACCATTCTCGAACACACACAAAAAAAATATAAAAATAATACACCGTACCTACGTATCTTACGTATGAGTTTGTTCATTTGAAAAAGCTTCACTCAATTTGACAGACAAAGTAGTCTCTTCAGACGGTTATAAATGATTACGTTCTAAAATCTAAAAAGAATCCCGCCGTCATATAAAAAAACTACAACCGAATTAAGAACCTCAACTTTATTTGAAGTTGGTTGGAAAAGTTTTTATTGTAAGTTTTTTAGTACATTATCATTTTTCGAAATTAGCAAAATACAAAATTTCGTTTAATAGGATGATATATTTTTATCCAGCTATTTTGGTTTAAAAACCAAACTAAACCAATTTTGATAAAATTTCTTAAGGACCAATCGGAAAGTATATTCTTTCAAGTAAAAATATTTTTTCAAATCAGTTCATAAATGACAAATTTATGAGGTTACAAACATAAAAAAAAATCAAATTATGACCGAATTGAGAACCTCCTCTTTTTTTGAAGTCGGTTAAAAACTTTCTTAAGCATCGATAGGGACCACGTCGAATGGTCTTTCATGCAACTAATTATGCTCAGATTCCTCCTAACCCAAGTTCAAGAATGATTTGGGAGGAAAAGACCCACTCTCTGTTGGCGTTCAGCGGAAAAGTCTGATTGAATGTCTTCTTCTTCTTTTCTTCCTATAATGGCATCTGTCATGTTGACAACTTTGCCAGTGTCAAGTGATTGTTTGGTTATAAAGTCTTAGTCGATCGTCATTTGTCTGTACTAAACGCCTCGCGGAATGGCCGTCTAGAACTTTCTCGGGATTCCTCGTCGTTCAAATGACATTGGAACATAATACTCTTAGAATTCAATTGTCCATACTTGTGCTATGAAGTCACAATTTATTGATCAAAATTCCACTAAGATTACTGAATAAAACATGCAATAGCATTAGAAAAATAATTAATTAAGAAAGGCTATGTTACTTCATGAAATGACAAACAGAGAATAAGATTGAATGTTTATAACACTAATTTGTTTGTGATACTGATAACTCACGTATCTGCTGCTCTCATTTCTATACATGGTCCTCGTGAACTCAAAAAGAAGCCTCCGTAGTGCTACGTCCTCTTTTTAAATTTATAATAATAATAATATTGCTGGTAAATTGCATTTCACACAACTTCATCCAGCCCCAAAGAGAGCATAGCTTGTTATCGGAACCACATGACTGATATACTACTTATGTACTTTTAAAAAATATATATTAAACATATAGTTATATGTGATATTAGAACCTTCTGCCTCCCAGGCGGGTCTTCGCGCACGGCACCACAGAGCTCGAGAACTATTACGACTACGACTTTTCTGACTTATTTTCTTTGTATTGTATGTATCGAAGTTGTAGTATTTGGATGTAGTAATGTTAGCTTTGTTTAATTTTTTAGTTTACTTTACTTTGGTGGCAATTTGGTTGGTTCATTTCTAAAATTAGGAACTGTCCAAAATATATAAGGTCATATATATATATTTAGTCATAGCATTTGTAAAACTTATTCGGTTGGTACCATCTAACTAAATTAGAAACACTTAATTAAGTTAGATAAAATTAAATAAGGATAAGTTGGTAGCAGCAGAATACCAAAGGTTAATTTGATAGTTCAAAACCTAATTTTAGCAAAAATTACTTAGGTTGGTGCCAACAGAATTGAGGCCAGTTTATTGTAATCACGTTTTGCTTGAACGATCCCCCGCGATACAGGATCTAGTGTGGGGATCACTAGTGACCCGTAACATGTGTGAGAAATTTATTTTTGACGTGATAGCGGCTGCACGCACGAAAATTGTCACGTTCCGCCTGAGCCGAGCGTCCAAGCGAGAGCGCGGAACAGACGATAGAGATCGGCATAAGCGTTCGGCTTGTGACCCATCTTAATAGGTTAAAAGTATGCAATTTTTCATGTTTCAATGTTTTCTTATGACGTTATCACGTAAAATTATCGTCCGCAAACCGACTTTACAGATAACCATTTCTTGCTAATTAAGATCCCTGAGGCATAAATAACTAATAAATATAACTATAAATAAAATGTATAATACCGGACCGTATATACCGGATTTTTTTAAATACATATATATATTATACATAGAAACACCCAGACCTGAGACAAATACTTGCAGACCATAATCATCGAACCCGCAACCTTTTGCATCTCAGCCGGACCTAAGCCCACTGCGCCACACGGGTCGTCACTAGTGACACATTGAAGCAGATTTTTTTTATATAACTGCTTGTAATAAACTACTATGCGAGTGAAGCATCAGGCGAAAACTAGTTGTAAAATACTAGGAAAAGCCGGGATCTCTGCCGGTATTTCCAATAACTTTTGTATTGAGCAATCCCGGTATCCATCCGTAAGGTTACAATGTTAGGGCTGGGAGGAGGGGGAGGGGATAGGGGAAACGGAGGGAAATGGAAATGTCAGAGAAACTCCGGCCCTTTTATTACGTGAAGCGTTTGTGGTTACCTGCTCGCTTAAATAGCACCGTTCAACATGATTAGTATTCGATTGGGAGACCATGACATTACGAGATTGGGCTGATGTAAGTTGGAGTTCAAGAAGTGCTCGTGACAAAGCTTATTCGTTTTTACCAGATCTTCTTATAGTTACACTAGTTAAATAAATAATAAATAATGTCGGACATTTCAAACAGCATCATCTGACCCCAAAGTAAGCAGAGCTTGTGTTATGGGTACCACATGACTGATAAACTACATACATTCTTTTATAGGGTACCGTAGCTCGAAAGGAAAAAACGGAACCCTTTTAGGATCACTTTGTTGTCCGTCCGTCCGACTGCCAGTCTGTCTGTCAAGACCATTTTTCTCAGGAACGCGTGAAGGTTTCAAGCTGAAATTTATATCAAATACTACTGCCAAATACTCAAGTCTACTGTCCTTTAAAGCTGTGAAAAAATTAAACTTCTAAGCCAACGCAATCAAAAGATCAGCCGAATATGCCGCAAATTTCCGCAAATTTTCGACACTTGCAAGGGAATCAAAACCTACAGGGTACTTCCCGTGAACTCAGAATCTTGAAATTTGGTTCGAAGCAACGTCTTATAGCACAGATAATGGAAAAATTGCGAAAACCGTAAATTTTTTGTTACATCATCCAACTATGACACAATTGTCGTGATGGGTGAACTTTTACTTATATACCTACAGGCTTGTACGGATCCTCGGTGCGCGAGTCGAGTCGCACTTGACGGGTTTTTTTTAGTAAATGCCTACATAAGTAAATATCTGCGGAAACTTTTAATTGGCCCTCAACACACATGTGCTGGTCTGTTCCGGCATGTTTTATATAAATAACTATTTTTAAGACTTAGCTGTAAGTTTCCTAAAACTTTAAAAATAAAAAAATAGGTGAAATTTTGTTTATAACCTGTAGGTATTTAAATAAAAATCACCCATCGACAACCGAGTCATAGTTATGGTATTTTTATGGCAAAAAAAAATTCTTCTAGATTTCAAGAAAGGGCGTAGTAAGTTTAAAATTATTAAAAATATTTTTATTATATGATATAACTAAAAATTTACGGGTTTCATTTTTTCTTTATCTGTGCTATAAGACGTTGCTTCGTACCAAATTTTAAGATTCTGAGTTCACGACAAGTACCCTGTAGGTTTTGATTCCCTTGCGAGTGTCAAAAATTTACGGCATAAACGGGTTTGCTTTGCATGGCTTTTCAATTGGCGAGAGGGAGGTGCATGCGTCTAACTTATTAGGAACAGATTGGCAGAATAGTATTAAATATTTGTCCATATGTTTAATACACTTCATATGAGTCATGTTCATGTCAGAGTTTCAACGTGGTCGGATTCGCGTACAAAGCCAGTTCTCTATAATTTGCAGTTGGATAATAGAGCTCCAAAAGTACAGGAATGAATATTGTAACAAAGTTAGGTTTTGGAGAGAGCGATGGTAGTACCGCAGTGCGCCAGCGTACCAGTAGGGATGGGAAACATTATTTATCTATATCTATCGATGAATGTTATATTATATATAATAATTTTCGAAGGATTGTAAAAGAATTAATAGGACAAAGATGAGTTTTTTTATCCAATTCTTCTTGAACTTGGCTTATAAGAATAGTCACCTACTTAAGACGATGCAAAGTGTTTCTTATGATTTTATTAATAAGATACGTTTTGATTATGAATTCAAATGTGTAAAAATAGAACTCGTTGCGTTGCTTATTGTTGCTATAGGTTAAAAATATTCAACAAATCTCTCACTGCAAAAATTTATGAAAATAGTATATTAGTCATGTGGTTGCCAACATATGTCTAGAATTATTTATTTATCTATGTAGTCGTAAAAAAATATTTATTGGTGCAAGAAATCCTAAATAAATATGAACACTTACTTGCAAGGTTTTTACATAAAAGTAGCAGTGTCGACTTTCTTTATGGGGTTGCATGGGAGGATAGTGTACGCCAACATTTTACTTACGCTTTGCATGGCTTTTAAATTGCGGGCGGGAGCGAGGTGCATGCGTCTGCGTCCTAACTAATTAGGAATAGATTGACGGAATAGAACTAAATATTTGTCTATCTTTTTAATGTTTTGTAATGGATTTCTGCAAAGTCACACTTGAATATCAATTATATTTATTTATATTTATTTATAGTAATTATAAAACTACTAATTATTATGTTCGTCAAATTCATATTGTGCGAGCTCAATGAGCCATTGTTTGAGTTTTTTTTTGAAGGACTGAGTCGAACAAGCTCTTTGTATACCTTCACGCAGTTTATTGTATACATATCGATGCAAGGAGGAATATACTTATCAACACTACTCCATCTCTTTAACCTTGACGTCAGCTTGGCAACACAACCTCGTTGCCTCGACAAGTTGGCACGGCCCCTCACTAGTAGACTACTATTTCTCGGTTTATAGCCCTAAAGGGAACATAATGCCGTGATGATTCTGAAGAATTCGCCATTACTACGAATTTGAATTTATTTTGGTAAATTCTTTGATTCATGTTGACACGCTTACGTTGAGCCAAGGGGTTATTGTATCTGATAATATTTGAAATTCGTTTTATATTATATAAACATTAATACGTGAAGCAAAAACTTTGTACCCCTTTTTACGAATATTGCGCGGACGGAGGAGTATGAAATTTTGCACACTTATAGTTTATATAGAGAAAGAGTGCAGAATGCTAATATTTTTTTAAAATTATGCATAAAAAGTACATTAATTATTAATTTATTATGGTCGAATTTCCACCAGTAATACTAAACTCTTCTTTTTCGTTAATGGCATAATAATGTCAATTTTACCAGTGTCAAGTATATTATCTATGGTATGGTATGGTATGGTATTAAATATTGTCTATGGTATGATGTCATAAAATCGTATCTTGTCGTTCGTCATTTTGTTAATTATATAAAATGGTGCCTTTCATATAAAATAACTACGAATTATTTTTGCTCGAATCACAAAAAGATACAAAGCTTTTATTTCAATTATTCACACACGAATCAATAACTCTATACTCTCACCACACCGATAGAAAACAACTAGTGACTGGTGATTTGATGACTGTCTATAAACGCATACTTTTTCTTACGTAAGACAAAGCAGTTCTGTCTTAGGACTGCCTAAAAGTGCGAATCATATTCGAATATCAGAATCGCTCAGAACAGTGACCTGCTCGGAAAAGTGAGAAATTTTGATTACAAAGATGACTTCAAATATAGTATGTGACATTGACCCTGATTTTTTAGTTTCGCCAGACTAATATTTTTTTAGAAGTGAAAACTTCTTTTAGCGCGGTACGCATATTTTTAGATGAGGTAAAACCTCTGGATTCGTGACACCGTTACCGTCTGGGGCGAGACGCAGCCGGCTGCCGCTCTCGCCCCATTTGAATATAAGCCTTAATTCAAATGTTTACAGTCTACTTTTGTTTGGAGAAGTTTACTGAGTTAGGTTCTTTGATATATTATCTACATTCTGAACAAAAAATATTGCATCATCTGTGTTCGTTCATTATTTGATTAGCAGTCGCCATAATTACTGATTTTGAAGTGATTTATTACTAAACTCGCCAAACGCGCCGAAATAAGTTTTCACTTATGTGTAAGTTTTCACAACCCCATTTTTTTTTTTATAAAGATCTTTATATAACATAAATTACAAATATACAGTCTTGTTCTAAACACAGATAGGCAGACTTCGATGATGGAAACACTGACTCAACAAGCTATTGCACATTTTAAAGTCTTTGGACAAAATAGATAACTATTTATGAAATTTAACAGTTTCGCCAGACTAATTAAAATGTCGTAAAACACTAACGATTTTATTTTGTTTACATAAAGTCTTAGTGATTGGACGTGTTTTAGCTCATTATGTCATCATGTAGACTAAAAATGAAAAAATGGTTTAAAAAGGTGTGGACTAAATATTGGGAAATACTAGAAAAATTATCGAGTACTTCGAATTAATAAGGCGTTAATGTGTTCTCTGATTAAAAATGTCCACAGATTGAAACATCACGTTAATTAATGTGTAAATATTAAAAAGGATTCTTCGTTCATCATTTCATGAAATAACATAATCTTCATAAATAAATTGTGACTTTTTAGCACAAGTATGGATAGTTGAATTATACGTGTATTATGTAACAACGTGATTTGAAAGACGAGGAATCCCGAGTTCTAGACGACCATTCCGTGATAACGTTTAGAATAGACAAATGACAATCGACTAAGATTTTATAACCAAACAATCACTTGATACTGGCAAAATTTTCAATAAGACAGATGCCATTATAGTAAGAAAAGAAAAGAATAATTGACCGAACTAGCACGAAGCGCGAACGAGAGTCTCCGTTTTAGCTTAGGCAAAAATGCTTTCAAATGTTTGTCTGTCCGGCCGGCTTCTATCCGGATGTTCTCCTCTACAGGTCGCATTTCTTAACCGATTCTCGTGAAATTTCGTGAGGAGGTTCTATAACTACATATAATTAATAGTTTTTGGCGGAGATACGGGGGTCGAAAATGTAAAAAAGTTATATTTCAAGTCATTTCGAAAAATGTTTGCGAGGTCTACAGCTCACAGAGCCACTAGTATTAAATAGACCCGTCACTCGGCAAATCATGAATAGACCCGTCACTCAGCAAAGCATATTAACATGAATGTGGCGTAAAACACCAAGCTACCATTTTGAATAGAGCTAAATTAATTTATCAGACATATTCTATTTGCAGCATCTGTACCAAGAATACGATGCTTGGTACATGTGCTATGTTTAATTAAACGTATGCAAACGTGTAAGGCTTTAGTTATACGCTCGGAGCAAATACTGCGGCGTAGAGAATTGGCTGATGACATGTAAGAAGTGCGGGTTCCATTAATATCTCACGTATATAAAGTTCAAAAGTAAAACTGGCATTATACATATAAATAAATAATACTGGAAATTTCACACAGCATCATCTAGCCCCAGAGTAAGCAGAGCGTGTGTTATAGGAACCACATGACTGATACAATTTGTTTTATTTTTGTACATACATATTATATATAAAAAAACACCCAGACCCGAGACAAATATTCCTTAAAAATATTCCTTTAATGCGACAAAAGCACGATGTTGAAACTGCCTTCAAACGCTGGTAAAGGTGAACTGACATTTGGAGTTCATAAAGTATTACACTTTTCTACACACTACACACAAACACTAACACTGATTCGAGTCAAGATGTCCGTGAAATCAACACTGGCCTCAGCGGAAGACCAGCGCTGTCACATGGTAACATGCGGCAGCATTATGCTGAGCTAAGTACAATTTCGCCACCAAATGTACTAGATACTAGGACATTTATTTGAAATCTACAGTTTATTATTGTAATATGTATTTTATAAACTTCCTATTCATTATTTTTTCTATTGTATTTGAGTGGTGGGCAGAATAAATGCTTTCTTTCTTTCTTTCTTTCTTTTCTTTCTAACACGTGTGAGTTTCCCTCTGTGATAACCAGTCTCTTAAGAGACTGAGGGGAACAAGGAAGCACACACAACACTCAATCACATACATATATACACATGCAAACATACACATACACACACAGCATTGGCATTATACCCTGATAATTGTTATTTGATTCTAACCCGCTCCACTTAAACACTCGGTTAAGAACTATCCGAAGGGGGTAAATTGAAAATCAGCGCTGTACCTAGGTGCAGCTTTCTGCTGAATTTATCCCCTTTGCCCTGTGAAGTAGTTTAAGTTTATATAATATAGTATGTATAATTGGCAATAAAGAACTTTTTATTTTATTTATTTATTTACTGAAATATTTGCATACACATTTGTCCCGAATCAAACCTTCGGCGTCTCAGGCAGGCCTTCGCCCACTGCGTCAGAGGTCGTCTATGATGAGATCTCGATTTGAGTTTGAGTATGGTTCTGGAACACGGCCTTTAATGCATTATAATGATGAGTTGAGCAAATAAGATCATGAACACCAGGTGGGCGATATGCTAGTTTTAGGTAGGTATATAGCTACTGCTTTATTTCCAAGGAAAATTAACCTTCAACCTATTTTTATTTATAGTTATTTGTTATCAGTTTTCCATGGTTTTTCTTTATTTCTAGCAAAACAGCCCTCGAAGTACTTATCTGAACCTCTGAACGGAAATCGATAAAAATCTTGAATTTCTTTTTACTTTCATTCTAAAATTAGATGCTCTACATTCTTCGGTGCGGATCCCGCAATTTAATTGAATAAAACCCGCAAAACGAATCACGATCTCCCTTCTCCCTGTAGTAGATACGAAAGTAACCTTAGAACATTTTTACTTAAAAGTTTTCGTGCAAATTGAAACATTAAAACGGCGTGTGACAGTTCAATTTGTTTTAGCAAAGTGGATAAACTAACCGAAAAAACAAAGGACGTATCCCTTATTTAAAACTGTAATCGTTCTATACCAATCCGTCTACGTTTCGGCTTCGTTGCGTTTCAAAAATAACCTTAATACCTATATATACTGTTATCATTACGACAATACATAATTACGTTTTAAAAACTAAAAAGACAACCGACGTCATGTATTCGACGTTTTCAACGATTTACAAGGTAGCTACTGTAAAACGTTAAGGAGTTCCTTTGACTGTCCTTCGTCTTCATCATCAGACCCCTAATGACAGTCACAACCCATCTATACTCCAGCCATATTCGAGCTATAAAGTTTAATAACAAAGCGTTGCTAGGCAACCATGTGACGACATGGGTAAAAAACATTTCTTATCGATGCTCATTTTTGTAAATGCTAGCTAAAGTGTATGATAGATAGGTAATACGCATGTGGTTCAAATTTACTTGACTTTTCCCCGTTTTTTGTTCTGATTTTGTATATAAACCATTATTTTCTGATTTAGTTTGTTTATAATTGCATAAGATATTAAAATGTAAAAATAAGCGCGCGAAATTGAAGTTTGCGAACAGCGGCGTTTAAGCACACTACATTTAAGCGATGTTTTAAATATTTGTAACTGAATTCAAAACAAAAAAAAATACATGCATATTCCCTATTGATAATGATTATGAGTAAATAATTGAGTTTTTAACCAATAAAACTGTACGTAATGTAATAAAAAAAACGGTAGCTGATTCATTTACATTTACTAAATTTTTATTTCATTTTTTACTTCGCATTCATGTGTTGACTCACCAACTAAGTAAATGACATAATACAAATATGCAAAATGTTCACGATTTCTTCCAAAAAAGCAAGAAAGCATTAGGGATGGCACTATTATCAACCATCACAGCCAATCCTAAATAAAAAAGAAAAATACTTCCACTTACATGTGATTTGAAACGTTTATTAATCAATTTTTATCTTTTACATAACTTTACAAATCGTATTATGAATAGTTTGATAAATTTTTAGGGTAAACGACGAAACGAAAACCCTAAAAATCTGCTGTTGTGGTTTGTTTACAAATATGTCTGGAATATGGCTGGAGTATAGGTGTAAAGTTCTCATCAAAACAAATTAATCAAGCCCAAACACCAGGTAATTGCTGTAAATCGTTGAGAAGTTCCCTCGACTGTCTTTCGGCTCCATCATCAGATTGACTCCAGACCTTCATTAAATAGTAGTGCTTTAATATACATAATGAAAAAAATTAACAACGTACTAGTCGCACTAAGATTTTCGAAGGTTTCCCTTGATTTCTCTAGAATGCTCATCAGATCCTGGTTTCCTTATCATGTTACCCTTGGAATATCTCCTTTCCAACAAAAAAAGAATCATCAAAATCGGTTTATAAACGACGAAGTTATTCGCGAACACACATAAAAAAAAATACGGTCGAATTGAGAAATCTCCTTTTTTTGAAGTCGGTTTAAAAAAAAGCGATTTATTGTTGGCGACTTCATAAACATAACGTAAGCTGAGCCGTTGTTCATTTGCAGAATACGAAAACCCTTCAAAAACTATATTTCAACTGCGTTTAGATTTAATTCGAATTGTAATAATCCTTCAGCACATTTGATTGATAGGTATTGATCTAAACGCAATTGTAATAAGGTTGATTTCACATCGAAAACCGAATAAAAGTGGCTAGTATATATCTACCCTTATTAAATTTTTTTTTTTCACAGGAGCAAATCTAATCAGCATGGCCGGCTCTAGAGAGAGGCTACTCTATGAAAGGAGAACTGATTACGAAGCAGAATACAGAAGAAGATACGAGCCTTACCAAGACATACATCGATACAGAGAGCGAAGGCCAGAAAGAGATAGCAGAGAGCGACCAAGACGAAAGAACGGCTACGTTTACGAAGATATTTACTCTGATTTTGACGAAGCACAAGGAAGATTATCCTTATTCAGGCCGATACGACCCGAGTTTCTCAATCTACCCTCAAGTTACGACATCAAATACAACTCATTACCTCGAAACTATTATAATTACGAGCGAGAGAGTGATAGGGATAGAAGGAGAAAGAAGGATTACTACGATTTTCGAATTGAGGATGAGAGAAAGAGAGAGAGCCAGTATGAGTATCGAAGTAGGGAGAGGCCGAAACCGAACTCGAACTTAAAACCTTTGCAAAGTCAACTAAAACCGTTACAAGATCGGACCGCGAAAGTAGATCCATATTCAAAACCGAAAAACGTAGCTGTCTGCAAGCCTTTGCGCATTTCCGAGAAGACCGCTCGCTATTGGACATCCGATGTCCCCGAACGTTCCCGATCCCGCCCGAAGAAAACCGAGGATAAAAAAATCGTCAAATTTTCCGAAGTTTCTGGCTGCAACCGCAAAATGATCGTTGACGATCCGATTTTCGGCCGAAAAGTGGTACCCGTTCGCGAATTAGAAGTATCCCTTGACCAGATGATACAGAACGGGTATTTTGAGAAACATAATATCCCTATACGGCCGATGGTGCGCGCTGACAGTATCCCGAAAGAGGAGGTGAAGGAAATAGCTACGAAAAGGAGTGAGCAGAACGGGAAGTGTTTGACTGGATCTGAGAAGGAACCGGCGGCGCTGAGGAAAACAAGACATTTGCCGCAGGTACGTTTTTTTGACTGAGTCATCCAATGTTTTTTTTTTATTTAAGTTGCTATATTTTGACTGACTTTAAAAATGGTATTTTTTTGTAATCACGTTTTAAAAACTAAAAAGACAACCGTCTGCATTAAATATAAAAAAAAACAGTCGACTTTTCTGAAGTCGGTTCAAACAAAATATATTTATTACCTATTTTTATTGTGAAAATACTGTCAGGGTCAAGCATAATGTTACACTCTTCTTTTTCTAATTTCTAATTATTTAGTTAATGGATTATACACTTTTGTCCCGATGTAAAATACTGACCTGCACCTTCAGCCATTGCGCCGCAGTTAAGAGCTCGCTAACTATGACGTGATTTTAAAAACAAATGAAATAAATAAACATTTTATAAAATATATTAAGATGGTTAAAAAACTTATCTGAATAACCACGGGGGCTTATTCTCGGGAAAGTGAGAATATAACATTAAGATAACGTCAACTTGTGTCAAATCTCCAACGTTCAGTGTTAGATTTGACGTCATCTCTCCCAATTCTATTTGTCTCACATTTTCGCGTTTAAGGTCCCCATTGTTCGGTCTCATTGTGTCGGTACAACCTCATAGCTTTATTTACTCAAATGTAAGTACCTGGATGAACGAGCTTTGCTCGGTATATAACACAGATAAAACGACGTTCCCTAAATATAAAACCTAGCTAGATCGATTTATAACCCCGAAACCCCCTGCATACAAAATTTCATGAAAATCGTTCGCAATCGCAGTGGTTTCCGAGATTCAGATTATATAATATACATATATAACTAACTGAGACGCAGAAGGTTGCGGGTTCGATTCCGGCCGCGGAAAAAATGTTTGTATGATCTGCAAATATTTGGCCTGGGTGTTTCTATGTATAATGTGTATGTCTAAGTATGCCTTGTTATTATATATACAAGAATTGCTAGTTTAATGGTATTAGATAAACATTGTTTTAAGGGTGCTATACTACTGAGGCAAATTCCAAGATGGATAAGACATGACTTATTTAATAGAGACATTGCTATCTATGACATAGTTCAGTAAAGTTTAATGACCGGACAGTGTAAACAAAACATGCAGTAAAACCACTTACCAAACAAGCTACGCAGGTAGAAGACATAAACAGAAATAGCTTTACAACTTAAGTGAATACACATATAACAAAACATCGAGTTGACACAATCAGAAATGCAGTCTCAGTGCAAAGAATACAATAAATAACACACCTTGGGTTTTGTTGAAGGCTTTTAAAGCCTATGAATCCTTACCTTCGTTCTTTTTTGTTTACAATATTAATAATAATAATCTAAGTAATATCATAAATGCGAAAGTAACTCTGTCTGTTTGTTTGTTACGATTGCACGCTTAAATCGCTGAATCGATTTTGATGAATGGTATAAAGATATATGGGACTTTGGTGAAGGACATATGCTTCTTTTTAAGCGAGTGCCACGCGTGCGAAGCCGCGGACAGCAGCTAGTAAATTATAAATATTAGTGGGCAATGCACACAATACCATCTAGCCACCGTTAGCACAATAAAGTCTTAATAAGCATAACTTTTTTAATGATAACTGCTTTAAATTGTGTTTTTTGCTGTCAAGTTCTGTCAAGAAATAAATAAAATAAATAAATAAATAATGCCTGACATTTCACACAGCATTATCTGGCCCTAAAGTAAGCAGAGCTTGTGTTATGGGTAACAGATGACTAATATACTACATACATACTTTTTTTTTAATACACACATATTATACATAGAAACACCCAGACTCGATAGAAATACTTGCAGATCATACAAACATTTGTCTAGCGGCGGGAATCGAACCCGCGACCTTCTGCGTCTCAGCCGGACCTTAGTCCACTGCGCCACAGAGGTCGTCAATATTATACATATATATATATATACACATTCGACTAGTTATCGGTTTTTCGTAACGCGTTTTCGTAGAGTTTTCGTAAAAAAAATCTCAGCTAGGATATCGCCATCCCGCGATAAGAAACTTCGTTCCGATAATTCATTAATAATGATTATATATTAACATTTAACAGCTAAACTACTAAACAAATATTGATAGCATTTAGTAAGAACATGGATTATATCGGTATCTTGGGGATATTGGCTACTTATGTAGGTACAACACGAGCCGCGGGCAGAAGCTAGTTTCTATTGCTTATCTTAGCTTAGGTCTTGGTGTGAGTCTATGTTATGTCCTGGATTACGGGCCATCAGGAAGTAATATTGTCTAATCTAAGCCTAGGTACTCATAGATACTAATTAACTTAACACTATAACATAAGGATCTATAACATAATTATAAGTTCTGCATGCTTCGCCACTAGCTTTTACAAAATACTACTTATGTGCATTAGATATGTACCAGTTAATTAAGTAATTTAGTTCTCATTATAAGTGAACTGTAAATCTTTGTTCTTATGAGAATAAACTCTTTAAACCGAATTACATATTGGCTAATGTTACGGTTTCCATATTTATTTATTGACATTAGAATGATAGGATACCATTATTTATCGCCACATTAACAAAATATTCGATTATAAGATATACCGCCTTCATGAGCGCCAGCTGACAGATGCACTTTCAAAACCGCTATTTTTTTAAGAAAAATAAATATTGATGGACAATGCACACAACACCGTCTAGCCCTAAACTATGTGTAGCTTGTATTTTGTTCAGATGCTGATAGAATACTTTTTTTTTGTTATAATATTAATACATGAAGCAAATACTTTGTACCCCTTTTAACGAAAACTGCGCGGACGGAGGAGTATGAAATTTTGCAAACCTATAGTTTATATAGAGCAAGAGTTCAGAATGCTAATATTATTTTTACATTATGCCTAAAAAATATCATCATTTTTTATTTTATTTTTATTTTATTATTTATTAATTAGTACGAACATGTCAATAACACTAATTAAAAAAGAATAATACTAGAAACCTTAAATGAAAATACAAATAAAAATATTAACTGGTTGTAAGGTAAGCATCTATCTACACACTCAAACCGACTTCTCACAGAATCTCAGACATTCAGATAAAATCACCTTCCATCCGTCCGCAAACACATCATCATCATCATATTAGCCTATAAGAAGTCCACTGCTGAACATAGGCCTGCCCAATAGATTTCCAGGAAGAACAATTTTAGCCCTCTCCATACACTGACTTCCTGCGATCTTTACAATGTCGTCAGTCCATCGGGTGGGGAGTCGTCTAGTATTTATATATACATAAGAAACTTAATAGATATAACACCCAATCACAGAACAAACACCTATTTTTATCACACAAATGTTTGTACAGGGAGGAATCGAATTCTCAGCTTACCCTCAACCCTCAACTTACAGCGCAGAAGGCAGAGGTATCAACTCACGATAGCTCATGACCAGGCCAGTCAAAGACACAACATTTTTAGTATTAATACTATCGTGAGTTATGAGTTGATACCCATGCCTTCTTATAATAATAATTATTATTATTTTTATCAGCCCACACCTGTCCCACTGCTGGGAAAAGGCCTCCCCCCGTTCTCTCCATTCATCCCTCTTCATAATCTATATAATAAAAATCAATTGCTATTCGTTAGTCTCGCTAAAACTCGAGAACTGCTGGACTGATTTAGCTGATTTTTGGTGTTGAAATGTTTGTCGTAGTCCAGGGAAGCTGACAGGCCAGTCCTAAATTAGATACCCAAATTTACTGTTATAATAAATAAAACTAAGAATTTGTATTAAATTAATTTATAAATAAAATAATTTAATTATCTTTATATAATACCGGACATTTCACCAGCAGCGTCATCTCAGCGTCATTTCAGCATCATCTGGTCCCAAAGTATGCAGAGCTTCTGTTATGGGTACCATAACATTGATTTTCAATATTTTGTCCTCTGAAAATGTCTCAGAAAACTTTCAAATCCCTTGTCATAATTGCCATTCAATGATTATATTCAAGTTTTTTGAAGATGCCAGTACGTTTCCGTGCCACTTGTACAAGTATTAATGAATGGATGCAGATATTATGTGCACAAGGGTATTATGCACCTCCCTTATTTTTAGGGAGGTGCATAATATTCTGCCGCCTAAATTACTGAAAAACTAAGCACTTAAGTATTTGCTGATCTCTGTGGCGCAGTGGGCGAAAGCCAGCCTGAGATTCAGAAGGTTGCGAGTTCTATTCACGCCGCCGGAGAATTATTTTATGATCTGCAAATATTTGTATCGGGTCTGGATGTTTTCTATGTATATTATTTTGTATTTACAAAATAAAAGAAAAATATTATGTGATTCTCAAAACACAAGCTCTGCTTACATTGGGGCAAGATGATGCTGCGTGAAATATCCAGCATTCATATATATATAAATATAAATAATGCATTTCACACAGCATCATCTAGCCTCAAAGTAAGCAGAGCTTGTGATATGTGAACTACATTATTGATGTACTACTTATTTTTTTTTTTTGTAATTGGATACATATGAATCAAAGTATATTAACATGATTCTAACTTTAAACATCAAAGCTTGGACAAACGAGCTCCAACTGCTGGGCTTATCATCACACATTAAAATAATAATCTTCATACTCAGGAACAGTAATTAATATCCTGCCAATACCAGGCAGTCAAAATTAATCAAACTTGTGCTCAGGACCATAGTAGAGCTGGTAACTAGTAGCGCAAAATGTCCCGTGTGAAGTCATCGTAGACATTGACTGAATCAGAATTACTTATAATATTTATAAAATAAATAAATAAATCGATAAATATAAATCGATATTTATATTTATCGATAATATCGATTATAAATCGATGAACGCCGGCTGCACGCACGAAATATTGTCACGGTACGCCTGAGCCGAGCGTGCAAGCGAGAACGCGGAACAAGCGATATAGAGGCACGATCGGCATAAGCGTTCGGCTTGTGACGCAAAATTTGCATACTTTTAACCTATTATTAAAAGTATGCAAATTTTCATCAATGTTTTCTTATGACGTTATCACGTAAAATTATCGTCCGAAAACCGACTTTACAGACAACCATTTGTTTGTAGAAAATGTGTTTACAGTCAGTTTACTATTTTTGTTTTAAGTAATGGATTCATAATAGTAGTGAAAGAAGACGCAGTGATATAAATTGAGACGAGATGGTTTGAGTATTTAGATGAGAGAAGATTAACGAACAAGTGCACCTCTCCGTAGATACTTAATTAGACAAAATTCAGGATGTGTTATAGAAAGGGCAGGTTAGGAGTACCCTAAATCGATGCGCATGTGTATGTGATGAGATAAGGGTTAATGTTACGAAATACAGAAGATAAGAAATATAAGAAACAGGTATAAACCTAAACAAGTTCGTTCAACTACGACTGTATAAGTAAACTCCTAAGTTGTAGTACTGAAAAGTATTTACTGCGTTCCGAAATTGTTTGTTTATGATTCCAAATCAGTAACTTGATTCATTAGCAGAACGTTAGGGGAGTAACAGCCTGAATTTATTGTTTAGTTTAGGGTAATACACAGTTGCGTGAAATTATTGTTATACGCTTCTCTTAGTTTGTTTGTGGTTTCACTGGTTACTCTCTTGGGCTTGCGTTAACTGGAAAATCATTACATAGTATAAAACAAAGTCGCTTTCCCCTGTCTGTCTTACTGTCACCACTGTCACGTTGTATGCTTAGATATTTAAAACTACGCAACGGATTTTGATGCGGTTTATTTTAATAGATAGAGTGACTCAACAGGAAGGTTTATATGTATAATACATGCATAATATAGTAGAGAAACACTGATAATTTTAGAGGTTTCTAATGTGATGTCGTAATAAAACTTTTTTTTTGCGCTTACATTGCAAACGCTGGCTGAACCCTATGAGATGGATCAAAATAGTGTACTACAGTATTGTACACCTTTAAAAGTTCTACAAAAAAGTCCGCGATGGTATATGTCTATCTCTTAGATAACGTTGTATATAAAGACATTCTTTAGTATATTTAGTATCAGCATTGCACCCGTGCGAAGCCGGGGCGGGTCGCTAGTTAATATAAATGTAAAAGTTTGTAATAATGTATGAATATTTGTTTTACTCAATTGCGTGTTAAAAGTTGAAACATGGTATTATATGCATTTGGATAGTTAGTAGGTATACGTACCTACTAACTTTGAAGGCAGAAGCTCGGATTAATAAATAATATAAATCTAAACTGACCTATTTAATTATATAGTAAAAAACGTCTCAAAGTTGTTTATTTTTGCTAGGAATAGATAACATATTACTAACATAAGTACTTAATATTAGCCTATCTATCCAAAATTTTGTAATGGAATTCCGCAAAGTTACACCTAAATCTATCCACCTGAGTGGACTAAATCTGAAACATATATAAGTTGGAGTACATTTATTTTAAAATAACTACAGAATAACATAAAATACATGTTAAACAGTTAAACTATCTAAGGACTTTTAAAACGATCTATAGATAGTTTAAGTAAGCCAGGTCACTTTAAGCTAAAATTGATGGTTACATCTTTATTCAATACTATAAGAAGGACCACGTTAAATTGTTCTACATGCAATGAATTTATGTAGGTACCGATTCTCGAACTCGATCATTGTAACTATCATTGGTCAATATAATATCGATTGTCCTAAACGATAGTCATTAGAGTCATTAGCTGCCAAGAATCACTCACACAATCTAATACCACAGATTAACATGTTCTAACAGACAGGCTACATAATACAGAAATAATGGCCGTCATTACAGCAATCTGGCGGGGTAATGGGTACGAATACGAACCCTTTTGTACCCTTACCCCTACCTATCAAGGGTATTCTATAACTCAAGATATAAGATTGTTGACCTCTGTGGGTTGAACCATTAACTGACAAACGCGAGAGCTGTGCCTTTGATTCCGGGGCGGAGCTGGTGAGTCTAAAAGTATACTTCATTAACAACAAAAGGGTAACAATCGATGATGATCACTGTACATATTTTTAGCATGAATGTAACTTTACTAATCTAAATGACAAAAAGCTTGGGATGAATCTGCTCCAACTCGACTCGGCATCCGTAACAAAATTGGCAAGGATCATATAAAAGACCAGACGAGTTTCTTGCCGGATTATTCTTGAACTGGGGTTAGGAGGAAACGGCACCTAGATTCACGAGCATGTAAGAAGATGATTCAAAGTGGTCCTTGTAATTTTATTGATTAAAGAATTAATTGATTTGATTTGATTTGATTAACTGAAAGTTTGAGGTTTAGGTGATTTTCAAAACATTTGCGTGCTCAAAACAAAACCGTGCGTACCGTGAACGCGAGTGGCAACTCACGGATCAAACTCACCCTGATGAAGATTCTCTAAATGAATCAAAACAGTGTAGGTGCCTCTTTCAACAAAATAATACATGAATAAAACCAGTGTTTATAGAAATGTTTCGATGATGTTTATGTAGTTCAAATAAGCAGCAACAGCAAAACGAATTCTGATGAAACATAGTATAAATGTGGTCTGAAATCTGGAATAAAATAAATAAGCTACATTTTATGTATGCGGGCAGAAGCTAGTATTATACAAAAATACTTATGCAGACGCTGCTGGTTTCTTATACCTACTTATAGATACCGATGTACCGACGTTTACTTAAGGGGCTTCATTCGTAACCTACTTTTGTAATCTGGGCGGGCGCCAGACTTATTATTTTGTGTAAGGCTGTCTATTGTGCTCGTAATACTCATATTTCTACTAGTGGAACTGCCAACGGTTTTATTCTTATATGCTTTTTCATAATTTTTACTCCATTACACTTCAAGGTTTGAATTTCGAAAATTCCTCAGACTCCTTGGTGTCGAAGTTAACAAGCCACCTAAAGCCCTTAGTCGAAGATAACTGGAATTGCTGAAACATATAAAAAGTGCATTGGCTGCACGCTTCTATTTCTGTCTCCATACTTTTAAAAAGCTCTCTTTAAACCCATTATACTTCAGAACCACAGCGCAACATTTTCAACTGTTTTCTTATTTTCTCTTTCCAGGTAAAATCCTCATTTACTTAAAATATGAATATTCAATAGAATATTGAGAAGCAACATTAAGTAAACCTTTTGAAAATAATTGCCGGAGTCTGTTGGCTAAGAAAAGAGTGCTAGAGTGACATTTATTCCAAAGACAGAAGATACAAAATGCAATTTACGAATTTACTCATAAGATCTGAACAGACTAATGGCTTTTGGAAATTTGTAGTTTACAACTACTTTCTGTGAGCTTTGCTTTGAGCTTTATCTATTTCAATAATTCGTTATGTCACATGACATTCATGACACAGGCTACTTCTTAGTTTGAGCTTCACAAAACTACAGTATTTACATTAAATCCAGGTGTTTTCAAAGGATTTAAACCTCAAACAGAAATGGCATTATAACCGCAGCTGGCGAAAGGTCAAAAATACCGAAAAACAAAATCCAGGGGTTGAAAAATCCTTTCCAGAACGAGGGAACCGGGTCACCGCAGAGGTCAACTTTTTACTGCACAGAGACATAGTACAGCGACAGTGTGATATCGTCATTAATATACTTCACGAATTTCTGTGCGACGAAATTTTTAATTCTGATTCAAAATCCCATGACTTACTGGACTTCATAAAAACAGAATAATTTTACTTACGTATCACGTTTTATTTGCATAGATAAGTTACGTTAATATAACTAGACTAATTGAATTTCATAAATAAATAAGTATTTATGGATAGCCCACACAACAGTATCTAGCCCGAAACTAAGCATTCAAAATTCAAAATTTAAAATACAATATAACTTTATTCAATTTAATCACAAGGACCACTTCGAATGCTAGTGAATCTAGGTGCCGGTTCCTCTTAACCCCAGTTCAAGAAGAATCCTGCAAGAAACTTGTCTGGTCTTAACACTTTTTTGTATGATCCTTGACAATTTTGTTACGGATGCCGAGTCGAGTTGGAGCCGATTCATCCCAAGCTTTTTTGTCATCTAAATAATAAGATATTTTATAATATGCTTTAATAGACAGTTTCTGTTTAATTACTTTTTAAATTTGCCAATCGACACATCTAACACGTCGCTTGGGACCTTGTTATAGAAGCGTACACATTGCCCTATAAAAGACTTATTAACTTTAGCGAGCCTAACAGTGGGAACAGCGAGTTTATTTCTTTCTTTATTTCTAGTGTTAATACTATGATTATCGCAATTGTTTTTGAATAAATGATCATTTTTGTGCACATACATTAAATTTTCGTATATATACTGACAAGGCACTGTCATAATATTAATTTATTTAAACTTATTTCTAAGTGATTCTCTGGGGCCCATGTTATAAATTGCACGAACAGCCCTCTTTTGCAACACAAATATGGTGTTAATCACCACAGAGAAGTAATTACATTTTTGTTACTTCAGGTAAACGAGTTAAGCGGTATCGACGTCGTTAAAATGACGGATCTTTTTAACAGCGTATGCCGCAGCTTAACTTGTTCTATAGGAACCTGATGACTGTTAGAATACTTTTATAATTTTATATACATACTTATGATACAATATCACACCCAGAACAGACATTGTACATTCATCATACTTTTATAAATTGTATTAATAATTGACGACTTATAAATACAATAAATGTAATTACTTCTCTGTGGTGATGCAGCTATAGGCCAAAAAGCCTTCAGTCATAGTCTTGCTAGTATATAAAGTTTTAAAATGTTAAGAAGAATGTTTTGGAGGTTAAACCATTAAGTCCTGGAACTTCCTGACTCCATTCTGAAGTAAAAAAAACGTGTGCATCTTGGGACGCCCGACAGAAGTGATAACTTAAACTAATATAACTAGCGCTGTGGGTTAGAGTGAGAGAGGAGGAGCCTGCCTACCGCTGCCGTATGCGTGAGAGAAAAGGAAGCCAGACAGACTGGCACCATAACGTAACGAAGCGGTTTACGATATGTGCGATATCACTTCATAACTAAGTTATATATGAACAAATAAGTTACGCCAACGCCAGGCTGATCGATTCCCCGGTGCGACTAATGTCCCATTTCTATTTAATAAAAACTAACGTTAGCAGTTTCCTTCAGTTGATTTCTTTATAAAAATAAGAAGAATCCATTTACTTACTTAGATTAAAAACTAACTAGTACTACCTAACATGTTTGCATAATATTTTTGATACACGGAATTAAAAATACCCAGAAATTTCAACAACTGCGCTACTGGTGCAGATAAACTACGGCACGGGTTCGTATGGGGTTGGGTCGCGATCGTCGGACGTTAATGAGCTCTTTAACAGATTTAGCAGCCAAATATTGCGATGTAGCAAAATTTGTAAATTTTAACATTTTGCACACGACTTTTAATGCAAGTGTTTGGATCTTCTAGAGTACTGATGGTGCTAAAGCACTGCTTCTTTAACTTCCGAACCTAGTTTTGCACCATGGGATGTTCCTATCTGAAAAAAAAAACTGAATTGCCATTTTGACAACCCTTGAGGCGTAGTTCTCAGCCTATTTATTTATATCCTTACGTACGTGGCATAGTTATCTTAGTCGTTTCTAACAGATCAACGAATTGAGCAACCTTCTTCGTGGTCAGTTCTTGGATGGGTGACTGCAATGGCATTTTCATTTGAGCGTTTCTGTACTTCGGGGGGCTCGTCAAGCTGTCAGTCCCTTTTCAAAAGTTGTTGGTTACCACATGACTGATATAATAATACTAATAATATACTTTTTTTTGTGTGTACTATGTGTGAACAATAAAGAATAAAGATAAAGAAACATTTGTCTCGCAGCGGGAATCGAACCCGCAACCTTCTGCGACTCAACCGCGCCTGACACTGCATCACAGAAGTATCATCAGATATAGTGTATCTTAAAATCATTCACTATCTAATACTTTGTTTAAAGATCTGCTTACTTTGGGGCCAGATGATGCTGTGTGAAAAATTCAAAAAATTCAATATTTATTTTATTCAATAAAATCACAAGGACCACTTTGAATCGTCTTCTTACATGCTAGTGAATCGAGGTGCAAGTTTCTCCTAACCCCAGTTTAAGAAGAATCCGGCAAGAAACTTGTCTGGTCTTAATACTTTTTTGTATGATCCTTGACAATTTTGTTACGGATGCCGAGTCGAGTTGGAGCTGATTCATCCCAAGCTTTTTTGTCATCTAAATAATCAGATATTTTATAATATGCTTTAATAGACAGTTTATGTTTAATTACGTTTTTAAATTTGCCAATCGACAAATCTAACACGTCGCTTGGGACCTTGTTATAGAAGCGTACACATTGCCCTATAAAAGACTTATTAACTTTAGCAAGCCTCATAGTGGGAACAGCGAGTTTATCTATATTTCTAGTGTTAATACTATGATTATCGCAATTTTTTTTAAATAAATGAATATTTTTGTGCACATACATTAAATTTTCGTATATATACTGACAAGGCACTATCATAATATTAATTTCTTTAAACTTATTTCTAAGTGATTCTCTAGGGCCCATGTTATAAATTGCACGAACAGCCCTCTTCTGCAGCACAAATATGGTGTTAATATCAGCAGCACTCCCCCACAACAGAATGCCATACGACATAATGCTATGAAAGTAGCTGAAGTAAACGAGTCTAGCGGTATCTACGTCGGTAAAATGACGGATCTTTTTAATAGCGTATGCCGCAGAGCTGAGTCTCTTCGACAATTTATCTATGTGTGGGCCCCATTGCAGTTTATTATCTAAAGTAATGCCTAAGAACACTGTGGTGTCGACGAGATCTATCTTTTCGTTTTTAATTTTTACATTAGCTTTCACCTGTTTAACGTTGGGCAGTATAAAACGAATGCATTTCGTTTTTTTCTCGTTAAGTAATAAGTTGTTTACATTAAACCATGTTACAACTTTAGAGATTGCATTGTTTACATCGTCAAGATTAGTAAGTCGTCGCTCTCATTTAAATAAAAGTGACGTGTCATCCAGCAAACAGTACAATCTCGTGATCATCCTTTACAAGTTTAGGTAGATTATTTATATAAATTAAAAATAAAAATGGCCCGAGTATTGATCCTTGTGGTGCACCCATTTTTACCATTGAACTTGGAGAACGCTTTCCATTTACATCTACTCGTTGTGTTTGGTCACTTAAGTAGAATGTAAGAAGCTTAAGTGAAACTCCCTTAACACCATAGTCTAGATCATCTAGATCTAGATCATTTCATGATGAACGCAATCAAAAGCTTTCGACAGATCTCAAAAAATACCTAAGGCATCGCGTGATTCCTCCTAGATATTAAAAAATATGTGATATTAACTCAACACCGGCATCAGTCGTTGAGCGTCCCTTTGTAAACCCGAATTGTTTACTGTCAAGTAAATTGTTGGTATTAAAATGCCGTTGTAATTGGTTTAGCATAAGTTTTTCAAATATTTTACTAAATGTAGGAAGTACTGATATAGGTCTAAAGTTACTAGGATCGGAATGACTACCTGATTTGAATAGATGTATGATCTTGCTATGTATCATTAAACAGGAAATACTCCACTGTCAATACATTTATTAAATATGAAAGCTAGATCTGGTGCAATAATGTCAATTAGTGGTTTTATAACACTGACAGAAATGCCCCAGAGATCAGTGGTCTTTTTAACATTAATCATTTTGAATGCCTTGATAATATCGTTTTTGTCCACATGATCAAAGTAAAATTGTGTGACACATTGAGGTAAACTATCTTTTAACAATGATGCTGCTATTACATGAGAAGAGGTTAAAGACTTTGTAGTGGAGACTGGAATATCGTTAAAAAAGTTTCAAATGCCTTTGCTACATCTATATCTTGCTTAATGATATTATTGTTGATATATAAATTTATTACACTTTTATGAGTTTTGGATTTTCTGGTCTCACTATTAATTATTTTCCAAGTTGCTTTTATTTTATCTTGACTGTTTTTAATTTTGGAACTTAAATACTGAGATTCAGCAAAGCGACAAACATTTTTAAAGATTTTTGAGTAATTTTTACTTTTTCTTTAAACTCTTCACTAAAGTTATAACGTTTTTCACTGTACAATTCATACAAGGTTCGCCTACTCTTATGAATACCTGCTGTTGCCCACTCACAAAATGTTGAACTGCCAGAGACCACAATAGTTTTGGATGTGAAAATGGAACTGAATACTTTATTAAATTCAGTGAAAAATGCATTGTATAAATCATTTGGATTATCATCATTATACAACAAAAAAGGCAAGTTGGTATCCAGGTTCAATCTTACTTTCTCTAAACGATCAGTGGTAACTGGTATATAAGTAATTTTTTTTTGTACATCTTTATGATTCATTTTAGTTTCTATTTGAACTAGTTGACCGAGATGGTCAGAGTGAATATTACTTATTATATTTTTGCTTATTGTGTTTACATTGGTAAAGATATTATCTATGCATTTGGCTGAAGTGGCAGTTATTCTAGTTGGCTCCATAAATGTAGGTTCAAGACCAAATGAATTAAATAAACTAGTTATTCTGGTACTTAATGAATATTTCTCAAGCAAATTTATATTAAAATCACCGCATACAACAATTTCTTTTTATGATTTTGTAATGGACTTGTGCAAAATGTCCTCCATAATTTTCTCAAAAATATCAAATGAGGCGGTTGGTGGGCTATAAGTGCTTATAACAAGGAACCGCTCCAACTCTATGCAGGCTTTCTCAATGTGTCTTTCTACAGAGTGGGTGACAATGTCTTTGCGTTCTTTGATTTTTATGTGTTTATATATTAATATTATTGATCCACCTCTTATAGAATGTACTCTGCAGAAAGAACTACCAACTTGGTGATTCTTGAAGTTGAACATGAGCTCATGACTTTTCAGCCAATGTTCTGTTAAGCAGATTATGTCAATATTGTTTGAGTTCATGTACAAGTCATGTACATTTATTTTACAGTTTTTAGTCTTTTTGCTTGATTGACTATTTTTCAAACATATATTATTTGACTTGTCAGTGCTAGACACTTCCTCTATAGTCTTTTTATCTAATTTAAGTTACTAGGAAAAAAATCCAGAGTCTGATTTGGAATGTCAAGATTATGCTCAATAGAAGCATTGTGTGTAGCCAAGTTCTTGGCTGTTATACTAAAATAATAAGATAGCCAAACAGCTACCTGTCGTTTGTAATAATTAGGAAGGTAGTATCTACCTTTTGTCAAATAATATTTTTTACTAACAATGTTGTTAGTGTCAATCATATGGATTACATTATTATTATTGCATGACATTGTATGCAAAGCCTGATTTAATTTATACCTATGGTCATTTTCTGCTTGTGGCAAGCTGTCGCTGTAGGGAAATGTAAACATTACAATTTTGTTTACTTGCAATGAACAAAGTGTTTCAAAATATTTTATTAATTCAGCTTTGTTTACATTACCCTTATTTCCAAGCCAAATTACTAAATTAGAGTTGTGCTTAAAATTATACTTAGTTATTAATTGCATTATGTCATGCAGGTCACAGTTTGGTAAGCAATTATTTAGTACAGTATGTCCCATGCTATTGTTTAATAATAATTAGACCATATTTTTTCCAATTTCATCACAGAACATTATGGTTTCTTCTAATGTTACATTTTTGTGTGAGTCCGAACACGCTTGGGATGACGATACAGAAGCACACACTGGCCTAGGACACTGACTATCACAGGTGGGGTTAGTCACAGATGAATGCGGTGAATGTCCAAAGCGGACTTGATCATTGTTTGAGACTTTGAGTAGTTCATCCACGGTCAATGAGTACTCCCGTATCGCCTCCTGAGACTTCTCATAACGGTTAGTTATGGATCTCAAGGACTCCTCAACGCTGGCAAGTTCACACTGAAGCTCCTGCATGTCAGATTCATACTTAGTCTTATTATGTTCTAGCTGCAAAGTGCACATTTTTAAGTGATTTGACATTTCAATTACTTTTCTCTTACTGGCTATTATATTTGGTATACATTTTAGATTATATAATTTTCTTTTAGTTTTTGTTATGGTTTTGTTTATTTTTACATATTTTTTCTGTTTATTTTTGCTTACAGTATTTCTGATGCATGCTGCAACTTCCTCTGAGTCATCATTTGTCAAGTTTAAAGTTACAGTTGGTGACGAGAAACATGCATCAGGGCCATTTTCACTACTAGCTGATACTAGCTCATCAAATAAGCTTTGGGTTTGCAGTGCATCAGAGCTCTGAGCGGCCTCTTCCAGTAATGTGATTTGGTGGTGGGCATCACATAGTTCTCTCTCTAAAGTGGATGTTCTGTTCAGGGCCAGTTCATACTCTGAGCCGCACCGGTCAAACCCTTCTATTATTATTTGTAGCCTATCTCGTTCTTCTAAAATATCAGTATATTGAGAATGCAATGCTGACAACTCACATTTTAGTTTTTTATTGTTATCTAGTGTGTCAAGAATTATTTTCTCATTATCCTCTCTTTCAAATGACAACTGTGTGCACAATTCCTTGGTTGCCTTTAGTTCTTTTAGTGCCCGGTGGAGATTATTCTCCTCCTGATATGTCCGCTATTATTATTGTTATTTGATTTTGACTTTCATCAGCTCGGCTCGATAGAACCGGTAAAATAACCAAGAAACACGTCCCTAAGCCAAGTGCAACTCAGTGTTTTGATTTGATGTTATTTTTGTAGTTCCTGCTGACATGTCGGCTTGCAAAAATGATTGACATTAGTCAATAAAAATATTTTTTTTTTGTATTCTAATGAATGACAAGGACAAAACGGACCTTCGACGCCACGTTAACTATGTTACCTATTATAAGATATAAGTTATATTTTTAGATATAAAGTATATATTTTCCAGATACGACCTCAAACATTCGATAAAATACGAAATATTCTATGTCACGTACAACACGCCCGGATGGTTCTAGAATGTTTGCTAAAGCCGTTCTTGAGAAGCGACTACCGTTATTTTGCGGTGTAATGTCCCATATATAATATACTACGTATGATATGTATTTATTTACAATAAAAAAATAAAATTATAAGTAGTAGGTATACATTATTATAAATATTTACGGGTATTTATCGCGTCCCGTGACCACGAGTGTAAACCTGTCGAAACGTCGGGAAAAATAGGTAAATAAACGCGATAAATAACCGTAAATATTTATAATAATATATGTAGTATATCAGTCATGTGGTACCCATAACACAAGCTATGCTTACTTTGGGTTCTGATGGTGCTGTGTGAAATGTCCTGAATGTAAAGGATTATTTTATTTATTAATTATTATATATTTTTATGTCACCTAAACATGCGAAAAATTCTTGTTTGTTTTAAGTATACTATTACTAGCTGCTGTCCGCGGCTTGGCGCGTGTGGTACCTATATAAAAAATAGAGTTTGACCGTTCCTAAGATACAATCTATTACTTTAACAAGTTTCATTATATTATAGCCGTTTGGTCGTGAAAAGGTAACAACCAAATAGACAATTTCGAATATATAATATTAGTATGATATGTATTGATCATTAGCTAGCGTGGCCACGTAGTCAAAGTCAAATTCAAAAGATACTTTATTCAATACAATCACAAGGATCACTTTGAAACGTCTTACATACTAGGTGAATTTAGGTGCCAATTCATTCTAACCCAAGCCCGAGAAGAACTGGCATGAAACTCGTCTTGGTCCTAGCACTTGTTCCTTTTTACGTGATTTCGTAAAAAGGGACTGAAATGTGTAACAGGAAGCTGAGGAAGCGTGCGCTACTTTATTTGACCAATAAGCGCCCGTGGTAGTTGATTTGGCCAATGAGCGCGCGCGGTGGTAGAGTTGGCTGTCAGATACCAATCAATTTTCCTGAGATATCGGATGTTCATATGCTGCTACTGTTAGGCTCGCTCGTTTTTTTACGAGGTATACGGGGAAGTTGTTGTGTGTTTGAATAATTTGCCGTCATTTGACTGTAGCCGTTTCTTGGGTAACTGATGTTAGCCTGTTTGCTGGGCAGTAAAGTGTGGTGGAGTACGTACTTGGATATTGCCGAGGAGATGGAATATTGAGTAGAAGGTCTAAGCAAAAGAATATACAATGGGTCCTTTATGCCAGAGGAAAATTCAAAGGTAAATGGCGGGGTTATGACTCGCCTTTTTATGGTGTTGTCTGTCTTGTCTGACCCCAATCACATGGCTTGCAGACTATTCGTTTTATGGTTATGCAAATTTTCACGGTATATAATATCTACGTAGGTATTCGTGACGCATATACATGAACATATATATGAAATAAAAATTTGGTTTAATGATAATATTTTGATTAACGATTAAGGTATTGATAAAAATAATAAGTGAATATAGTGTTTTCAAAATATTAGTTATAATACTAGTTTTTGCCCGCGGTTACGCTTACGTGGTACCTACATAAGAAGTTGATATATATGTATTATGCTTTCCCAAATATGCTCACAAACATACAAATAAATAAATAAGTAATGCAGTCATCTGGACCCAAAGTAAGCAGAGTTTGTGTTACGTGACTGATATACAACGTATATACTTAATTTTTATATATACATTCTTGTTACGCAAAGACACACCTAGACCCGAGACAAATACTTGCATACTAACATTTGTCCAGCGGTGGGAATCGAACATTTTAACACACAAAAAAACAGCTTATAAAGCTTTACTAAGCAGATTTTATTTTATCTACAAACATTTATTTATTTATTTCAAACATTACATCTATCATTACAGGTTAGACCTAATACAATAGAGTAGTCACAACATGGAGCCATGCTCCTTCTACCTACTTCTCCTGCATTTAGTTCACCACTCAAAGTACAAAAGAAAAAATAAAAAAGTAAATAAATGTATATGTTAACTTATTTTTTTCCAAACATTTAGGTAAATGAGGTGGTGTACAGTACTCAGCTCAGCATAATGCTGCGTTATTAAGTTAATAGTTAAGTTAATTTAAATGATTTTAGCTTTATTTTTTTTACATTTTCCAGGTATTAGCAGCTCTCGCAGTGTCCCTGGCTCCGTTCTCAGCAGGCCTGGGCAAAGGGTATAGCTCCCCGGCCATCGCCTCTTTGCAAGGTCCCGGGGCTAATGCGACCACCAGAGACTTTAAGCTCACCGACCAGCAAGCCAGCTGGCTGGCCTCTCTGTCTTTTCTTGGTAAATTTTAACTGGTGCATTAGCACTTGGATATTTTCACTACGATAAAATAATTACGTTTTAAAAAGCAAAAATAAAACCTTCTTTTTACTTTTTAAAACGTAATTATTAATAGTAATTATTCTATCGACTGTATTGAAATAAAAACTAGCTGTACCGTTCGTGATTTCGTTTTTTTTTTTCGTTTTTTTTTAAGTTTTAGTTATTCTGCTATTCAGGTTGAAGACAAATCTAATAAATCAATAATTATGAAATTTGGTCCAGCCGTTCTAGAGTTATAAATGGCGTAACTAACACGACTTTGTTTTATGTAATTTAGATAGATACGAAATTTCGTTGGATGACGTTTTTTCCAACTGTTTTGATTAAAAACCAAACTACCGAACTGATTTTGATGAAATTTCCATGTGATTAATCGGAAAGTATATATTATCATAAAAAAACATTTTGCTTACATACAAAAAATAATATAACTTTTTAAACTTTCGTGAGTTTTGCATTTTGATAAACACGGGTTTTACTCACGTATCATTTTATGGATTTGAGAAACATGTGGGGTGGTGTATATATATATCTACATACTTACATATATATGTATATATGTAATGTAAGTATATATAAACATAACAAATAATGGTGTTAATATATACATACAAGTGTATGTACTCAATACATAAAATAATAATGATAAACAGTCTAAAAAAAAACATGCATGTAAAAAACATGTGGTAGAAGTGAAACCTTCAAAAAACAAACGAATAATAAAAACACGTATCTATACAAAGCACCAAGGTTGTTGTGAACCCGTTAAAAGTTTCCATACAAATTTTGACACCCCAATTTACCCCTTCGTTAAGGTTAATTTGAAAAATCCTGAAACACATGTACACATTAATTTTGCATTTTATTTATTCATATTAAGTTTCAAGCAAATCGCACCACACTTTAAAAAGTTTCATACATTCGTTTTCATCCCTTTTCATCCTCTTAGGGATTGAATTTAAAAAAAATCCCGACTTAGGGGGTGGTTTTACTGTAAAAGGAAGCTACCTTTTAAATTACAGCTTTCTAGCTTCAGCTTTAGTGGCAACAAGCGAACCGCGGATGAAACTCACTCTAATGAAGATTCTCTAGATGAATTGCGGCCTCCACTCAAGAACCAGTCTGCCCCAACGGCCATTGCTTCTGCGTCATATGTGATCTGCCCACTGCCACTTCAGCTTGCTAATTCGCAAATGTCGGTGATCTTAGTTCTCTGATGAATAAATTAAATTCGGATTCAAGTAAAACGTATTTACTTATATCTAATATCTAAGATATACATGAATCAATTAAAAGTCCAATTCAAACCATCTTCCATATTTTTTACCCATGGAAGTGATATATTTATTCATATTTAAATGGGACCAAACGAGAAGTACCCTTCTAAACAAACAAGGAATTTACAAAATCGGTTCATAGATAACGTGGATCTCAGAAACGTAAAATAAAACCTTTTGAAAACCGTAACCTTAGATCTTTAGTTAATAAGATCTTATTAGAATATCTAAGGGCATATTTCTAAGACATATTTCTATAATAGAAATCCCTCATAGAAATACGTTGTTTTGTCTGTTCCAGGAGCACTTTTCGGTGGCATGGCGGGTGGAGCAGCTATGAGGCACGGACGACGTCGTGTGCTTTCACTGGCTGCTGCCCCCTGCTCTCTCTCTTGGCTCCTGACAGTGCTGGCCACGTCTGTCCGGATGATGTGCATCACAGCCTTTCTCGGAGGGTTCTGCTGCTCTATACTTACTATGCTGTCACAGGCAAGACCGTTTATACTGCTAAAAAAAATCGGCCCTCATCTCATTATCCTCACCTAGTTTTAGTCGATTTCAGGCAATACATTTACTATCGTACACTCAAATGATACATACGTTGACTTCTTTCTTACACACCAAAATTATCTGAATCAAAGGATGTCCTGGATGATTTTTATGTCCTTGGATGGGAATCAGACCCATAACCCATAACCCATTTGCTTGCTGCGTTGTAACGCAGCAAGCAAAGTTACTACATTATAAGCTCTAAAGCAGGTTAATAGATGGTTGAAAATGGCACAGGATTACGAGGCCTAACTATAAGTGTTGTGGGTGCAATCGGCCTATGGAAGATGACGATAATGTCGATCAATTTGACAAATGAGACTCATTGGTCCCATCGGTTGAACTGGCAATGTAACAGATGGGTATGATCGAAAAATACATCCATAATTGTCAAAATCTACTCCTCTCGCCTTCAAATGATTTACGGATTTAAAAAGTGCTTATTAAATTGTCTTACAACCGAAAATCTTTGTTGTACCAGTATTTACTTAATAAAACACGACCAAGATTAACCAAAGCGTTCATTACGAGGTATCTAACAACCGTTTGTTATAAAGGCTTTTATCGTGATTTGAAAATAAGACTCTATTAACTTGGTAGAAGGATCGAATTGGCTTAGATTGAAGGCTTATCAGGATAAAGAAACTAATTTCGCAGCCCGCATGGTCTTGTCGCATTTCTTAGGGTGACTATCGTTTTGGTTTTAGCAAGGACTCTGCCAAGAAATATTTCAGATTGTATGATTATAACTGTTTTTCTAATTTTATACGAACATAGCAACGAAGTCCGATTTAAGTGTTTTAAAAATATAAAAGGAAAAAAATATATTATCATGAGTTATCAGTAAGCTTCATTTCTGTCTTATTATAAATATCAAAATTGCTGATTTGAGCTTAATTAAAAGATATTTTTTTATATGGAATATTATAATCAAAAAAACCATAAATGAAATAGACTATTCATTTCTATTCATAGGTAATTAAATTTAAAGATAAACTTTAAATTAAAATAAACTTTTATTTTTGTAATCGCCTTTTGATTTCCTTTTTTTTATAGCCTACTCGATAAGTTTAGTTTTTTTTATTATTAACGTATTACTATTTCGCGCCAAAAATACGCCATTTTGTTTTTTTTTCTAACACCTATCTAAGGGTACTTGGGGTTTTAAGACGAATATAACGATACCTTAACTGTCGAAGTCCATCCAGCTGTTTGAAAAATACGAAGTAATATAAAAAAAAAAAAAATACGCGTATCTTACCATCGACAAACAACACTTCCTTGGCAATCGGGTAAAAAGGAATTCATCTAAAAAGATGAATACCAAACCTGGTGATTCAAGTCATGATCATGAGTAAAGATTTATATTATTTTGGTTTTATATAAAAACTTTAAACATTGGATTACTGTAAACTGAAAGTATGCAACAAAGGCACCCTACTCTAAATTGATAAAGCTTGAAACTTCACATAAGTTTCAAGATCCCAATATCTGCGTCCCGTCGCATTCTCTAATTTAGAAAATTCAGCTCAAAGAGAAAGTTTGCCAGTAAAATAGAATTATTTATTACAGGCAGTGAACTGCTGTAGACGTTGTAGAGCGCGTGTAGCGTTTGTAGTAAGCGTATATTTACGTTAAAAGTAATTAATAACCCAGTCCGAAAACCAGCATTGCCCTACGCCTCATGGCGCCGATTAACAATAAGCTGAGACTGTTCCTTTTGAGCCACCACAGCGCAGACCTCCTTGTACCTACCCAGTTTCTTAGCTACTCTGTGTGTTAATTGTAGCCCGTATCTTTTTCTGTTTTTTTTTCATGTATTATTTGTGTGTCTGTGTAATGTTATGTCATATAAAGCTTTTATCTATCTATCTATGTAATATCTCGTACTTTTTTATATATGTTAAATAATATAGTTTTTATTTAAAAAGCTTACAAAGTCAAAGTCAAAGTCAAAAGATGATTTATTCAATACAATCACAAGGATCACTTTGAAACGTCTTACATACTAGGTGAATTTAGGTGCCAATTCATCCTAACCCAAGCTCGAGAAGAATTGGCAAGAAACTCGTCTTGGTCCTAGCGCTTTTTTATATGATCCATCTTATAACTACCTTAACTACGAAATACTAATACAAGAGAGTTTATACATTTCAAGTGTGTCGGTTAACTGTCTGACGGCAGAGCGACATGAGGCCATGCATTCTTATCAATAATATAGTCATCTATATTATAATAAGCTTTCTTCAAAAGACTACCTTTAATGTATGCTTTAAATTTCTTAATAGGTAGTTTAGTAGCATTTTCAGGAAGCTTATTATAGAAGCGCACCGTGTTCCCCATAAATGACTTATTAACTTTTTCTAGTCGAAACCTAGGGATGTATAATTTATGTTTATTCCTAGTGTTCATTTTATGAAGGTCACTATTTTGCTGAATCCCATCTCTATTTTTATGTGTATATAACAAATTTTCATATATATATTGTGAAGCTATTGTGAGAATATTAATTTCTTTGAATATTTCTCTCAAAGATTCTCGTGGTTTCATTTTATAAATGGCACGTATTGCCCTTTTTTGAATTACAAATATTTTACCAATATCAGCTGCTTTCCTCCAGAGAATGATGCCGTATGACATAACACTATGGAAGTAACTGAAATAAACTAGTCTAGCTGTAGCTTCATCAGTAAGCCACCGTATCGCACGAACTGCATATGCAGCGGAACTAAGCCTACCAGCAAGCGTTTCAATTTGTGGTCCCCACTGTAGTTTTGAATCAATATTAAGACCTAGGAAGATCGTGGAATTTACAAGATTCATTGCCTCTCCATTTATTTCAATGTTGGACGGGCTATGAATAACATTTGGCAAAGTGAATTTGATACATTTAGTTTTTTTGGAATTAAGCAAAAGATTATTTACAGTGAACCAGTTAAGAACTAACGATAAGGATTCATTTACGTTATCGCATATACTGGTTTTACCTCTATCAACTTTAAAAATTAAAGACGTATCGTCTGCAAATAAAACTATATCACAAATATTTTCTACAAAAACAAGGCAAATCATTAACGTATACTAGGAATAAAAAAGGGCCTAGTATCGATCCCTGAGGTACCCCTATATCAATAATTGATCCCAAAGACCTCTCACCACCCACGTCTACTTTCTGGACTCTATTGGATAGATAAGACTGTATGAGGTCAATCGCCCGGTTTTTAATGCCATAATATTTTAACTTTGTGATTAGGGTTGCATGACTCACACAGTCAAAGGCCTTAGATAGATCGCAGAATACCCCAACTGCATCCTGTGACTTCTCCCAGGCCTCAAATATATGCTTTAAGAGCGCTATACCTGCATCAGCTGTCGATCGACCTTTAGTAAATCCGTATTGATTACTATGTAGCAGGCCGTTAACGTTAAAGTGGTATAATAACTGATTAAGAATTATTTTTTCAAAGATTTTACTTAAAGCAGGTAATATCGATATCGGTCTATAATTAGCGAGATCACTTTCACTTCCAGACTTAAACATAGGAATGAGTTTACTGTGTTTCATGAGATCGGGAAAAACTCCCTCGTCGATACATCTATTAAAAATATAAGCTAAACATGGTGCAATATCTAAGATAATGACACCCAGCACCTTTGTAGACATTCCCCAAAGATCTTCTGTATTTTTTATATTAATTAACTTGAATGCTTTTACAATACTAGCCTCGTTAATGTAGCTAAAACTAAACTCATTCTTACATTTTGCAACACTAGATTCTAATAGAACGGAAGCTCTGGAGGCTGAAGAGTTTAACGATTTGGTCACTATTTTTGGTATATCTGAGAAAAAACTATCAAATGCATTCGCAACATCCTGTTCCTTTGTCAAAATTGTACCATTTATATTTAATTTGAACTGTATATTGCGAGCCCTTGATTTACCTGTTTCATTATTAATTAATTTCCAAGTTGCTTTTATTTTATTTGTTGAATTTTCTATTATTTTTCTCAAAAACAGTGACTTAGCCGCATGACAAACTTTTTTGAATACTTTTGAGTAATTCCTAACATATAAGATAAAAACTGGATCATCTAACATTGTCTCTCTGGTAGCATATAATTCATACAATGTATTCCTACTTCTATAAATACCCGGTGTAGCCCAGTCGACAAATCTAGCACAATTTTTTGTTTTGCATGTTTTTACTGTAAATATATCAGCATGTTCTTTAATTATTAAATTAGACAATGTGGTGAAAAGATCATTTGGATCATCGATGCATGGTACAAGGGAAACTTTGTGTTCAATTCTACTTTGAAATGTTTTGATGCGGCTCTCTGTAATAGGTCGGTGAGTAAAGTTCTGAGCTTCAACTATACGATCACAAGAAAAGGTGGCGCAGTGACCGTAATGGTCAGAACTAAAATGTTTTAGTACACACTTATGAACTGGTGTGCAACTGCAATAAATGTTATCTAGACAAGTGGCTGTTGTTAGTGTCACTCTTGTAGGTTCATCAAAAAGAGGACTTAAATTGAAACACTTAAATAAGTTTAAAAGTCTTTCAGATAATGGATCAATCGGAATATTTATATTAAAATCACCACAAACTATTATGATCTTATCACAAGCTATTTTTTGCAATACTTCTTCCATAGTGCATTCATATAACCCAAAATCAGCATTGGGAGGACGGTAAACGCTCACGACGACATGCCGCTCCAGTTCGACACACGACACCTCAATAATTCTTTCAATAGAAAGATTTCTAATATCCTTACGCTCCTTGCATTTTAAGTTATTTTTTACAATAATTAACGAGCCACCACGTATTGCGCTCTTGCGTTTATAGCTGCTGACAATATTGTAATTTTCGTAGAAAGGAAGTACCTCAGATTGTACCATCCAATGTTCAGTGATACACATAATATCTACACTGAAATGATTTAAAAATAATTCACATTCTAATACTTTGCTGGGCAGGCCTTGCATATTTTGGTGAACTACATGTAAACTGCCTGTTTTTCCCATTGTCGACTTGGTTAGTTTAAATGCTGATCAGTTGGCCATACTACATTTTTTCCCCCAGTACTATTACTAAATATGGGGTTGTCATTACTCTGTGTTATAGTTCTAATAACAGAATCAGAAATATTAAATGCTAACAATTTAGCAATAATTAACTTACTACGTCTACTAAGGTATACATTACCTTTTGTCAAATAAATAAATAGGTACAAATCTAAGTAATTACATTTATACTACTTATTGGAAGTTAATATTATTTTTTTATTAAGTTTCAATATTTACATATACAATCTGTAAGTAATAAACGCAATTTCACAAAACATTGGAAAGTGAATATGAGTTATCGCAGAAAAGCAAAAAAATATATAGAATTATTGATATCTAGACCAATAGCTGCCGACGACGTCCATAGATAGCATTTAGGAAGGGTATGAAAGTATAATGAGTTTTTCATTTGTTGGAAATAATAACAGTTTGAGGAAAAATAAACATTAAAACCTAATAAGGCTTTGCGTAAGAAATGGGTCTGCCAGTGATAGACCAATTTAGAAGTTTTCGGACAATTGGTTTAGGTAATTTATTTTATGAGCTTTATGTGAATGCAGTGAAATTGTTTGAATGTAGATAATGGGCACGTCTTGTAGGCAGATACTTACTCAAGTTACTTGATGAAAAAAATTAGGCGACGTTCTGTATTAATAAAGAATTTGTTCTTTGAATTACACCTAAAATATTAAAAATAAGATATATTAATTAAAAAAATATCTGCTACACAAGATTTTACCATTATGTTAAATAAAGGGTATTTTATACCTATAGTATTCGATTGTCCTCAAGACCTCTATTCAGTCCTTTAAAGTACACTATTTTTAATTTCCAGGTCTACATCAGTGAGATTTCGAAGCCAGATATCCGTGGCTCGCTTAGCGCAGTCCTCAAAGTTGTCGGCCATCTTGGAGTCCTATTCAGCTTTACCATCGGAGCCTACCTAGACTGGCAGCAACTGGCACTCTGCATATCCGCTGCTCCACTTCTTCTCTTCTGCACGATCCTATACATACCAGAAACACCAAGCTACCTCGTGCTGATCGGGAAAGATGACGAAGCATACAAAAGTCTACTTTGGTTGCGTGGCGCTGAATCAGATGTTGCTCAAGAACTTGCCACTATACGAACTAATGTCCTAGCTAGCAAGAACTTCAGCCAGCGACAGAGCCAATCAGGACAAGCGCTCGGTTCTGTTGATGCCAGAACTATGAACAGATTGCTAGGCCCGATTTTAGTCACTTGTGGGCTGATGATGTTTCAAAGGTTTTCTGGAGCGCACGCGTTTTCGTTCTACGCTGTTCCAATTTTCCGAAAGACTTTTAGCGGAATGAATCCGCATGGTGCTGCTATTGCAGTCTCGTTTGTACAACTCCTTGCGTCTTGCTTGTCGGGTTTGTTGATAGATACTGTAGGTCGTCTTCCGTTACTGATAGTGAGCTCGGTTCTTATGTCAATGGCCTTAGCAGGGTTTGGGAGTTATGCGTATTATGAAGAGGTGCATCGGAACCAGAGAATCCAGAACGTTATGTTCCATCAGACCGTTGGACAGAACGACTGGATTCCCTTGCTTTGCGTGCTGGTGTTTACCATAGCGTTTTCGTTAGGTATGAGTCCGATATCCTGGCTGCTGATCGGCGAGTTGTTTCCTTTAGAGTACAGGGCGTTTGGAAGTGCAATGGCGACCGCGTTTAGCTACCTATGCGCTTTTGTAGGAGTTAAGACTTTTGTTGATTTTCAGCAAACGTTGGGATTGCATGGTGCGTTTTGGTTGTACGCTTCTATAAGTGTAGGGGGCTTATGTTTTGTTGTTTGCTGTGTTCCGGAGACTAAAGGAAAGGATCTGGATGAAATGGACCCCAATTATGTTCAGAGTCTGTCACCAAAAAGGTAGATTGGTAGTCTGAATTTTACTTGGAAACTTCTGTAGCTTGCCTCAGACTCCTCGGTTACCACCTAGTAGTGATGCAACGGATAGTGACTCGGCCGGAGACTGGATTTCAGATATATTGTGTAGGTTTCTATCGAACCACTTGAATATGATAAAATCACCAGATATCCGGCATAGGAATCCGTGTGATCCCACGTGACTCAATTCAAGATGTAACCCACAGAGGGGGAAACGCGATCGTTACATGATGCATGAACTTTTTGCTATTCGGTATCCAGTCGAATAACAAATGTATGATTATTAATAAATGAATTATTTAGAATTATAAATGAATTGTTCTGTATCCGGCTGATACATAATAACTACCAGATATCCGTTGCATTTCTAGCACCTAGTAAAGCATCCTGTGCTCACGTGAACATGCGTGAGCAGCATCGCTTCTCTTATCATTCCCGATTGTTTTGGTAGTGCAAGTGACAAATGTCATGTTATGGATCTGTAGAATATCTCTGAGGATTAGCGCATTTTATGGATTTTGGTCGAGTTGTTTCAAGTTTCAAGTAAGTAGCTTAAACTAATCAGGGTGACTAAATTGAGGCTACTGTACCAGTTAATTAAACCAAGCAAAGTGAAGTGAAAGTTTCCAAGTAAAAATGGTATATCTATAAACCCTTAGATAATTGAAACCACCGCGAAGTTTTGGCTGTGCTTAAAAAACTATAATTATTTTTGTAAAATAAAGGTGGTTATAGATTTAATACAAAATATCTTGACACTTAACATATCCCAGAAAACCCATATCTATTGAAAATATATTTTAGGAACCAGATAGTTTCTCAGACGTTATAAATCTCTTTAATATCTACTTACTTACCTAGAAATTCTAAATTAGAAAAATATCTTAATCCTTAGCAGATTCTATAAACTTCCAACGACCGTATTCGAAAACGTCACAGGCTCTTTAATGATGAAAAGGAAAGGAATTAGTAGATGAAAAAAAATTGTCAGTGTCGATTTTGAATACCTTCGTTATTTTACTGGTTAATCTAATCGAGCTTTCCTATACTACTGTACGACAATAAAAATATGACAATAACTATTTTATAAGATTAGAAAGAGTTATGGAGAAACATTTAATATGTATTTAGTTTCTAGTTTAGAGATGCCAACATTTATTAGTACCTATTTCTAAAGCTTTTTAAAAATTATTAAACTCATTTAGTTGCATTTATAAAAATTTATAAGGTTAAATGTATTCATTTCTTTTTTACTTTTAGTAAAACCTTAGACATTATTTTAGGTCATTATAAATAACGGTCATTCAAATTACTTACTATTCTAACATTTATTTTTTATTTGATTATTAATTAAATAAGTATAAATAAAAACAAAAAATAAAACAATATCACGTCATTATTTTGTTTACCATTTTAATCAATTTATATTTTGAAAAAAAAATATTATGGGCATCCTGTAATGTCCACACAGTTATGTATAATTTTCACAAATATATTTATACGTGTCCATTAGAAAATGTTTCAATTTTTGAAACATTTTCAAATACTACCAACCTTATGAAAAAGTTGTGTATTAGTACTTAGTCATTGTTATAATTAATACTATTTACAATACAGTATAAAAAATATATAAAATGAGATGCAGCTTTTCTGACATCAAATAAATTGTACCTTAGTTTTGTCTCGCTTTTGGGTACCTAAATAAAATTATATAAATATTTTTTGTGTTATATAAACTAAGTAAGTCATTATTTAAAAAATACTACATTGGTACTTACATAAACATCTTTATGAATTGTTAGTGGTTAGAAGATTAAGTCCCTTATGTTTAAGGTCGAATCTAATCTAACAAAAAATATATAATATATTTTCAGTACAATCGAAATAACGAGTAAAGGCGTAAATAATTGATCAACTCTTTCAAAAACCAGTGACAGTTCAAAAATAAATAATTCAATCCTACCTTAAATATTTCATCTTTGTCCAATTATTAAATTATTGCCTTTTAGCGTAAGACCTGCCAAAACGCCTTTAATTTTTAAATATTAAAATGACGACCAAAATTAAAACAATTAGAACATTCTTTCAGTACCAACATAAAATAAGTTTTAAATATTCTATTAATTAGAACAATTGTTATTTAGAAATAAAATCTAATACTAGAAATAGAAAGCGTAAACCCCTGCTGTAAAAGAAACTCACGGAGAAGAAACATAATTTGCCAGGATTTATATACTTTAAAATTATTATTATAGAATTTGTATAAGACAAAAAACAATAAAAAAACTATACATACTCAGCAAAGATAATAATGAATTATTAGACAAATAATAGGTTGTGAATTTATACATTTTCTAGATTTTTTATAATAATTAATAATAAATAAACTAAAAAAAAATATCGCTTTTTAAGGTAATTCCTTAATGCTTGCTTGCTTAGAAAATCTAGCTAGAGTTAATGTTTTATGATGAAACTTTTTTAAAAGGGCGATCTGGAAACTGATATACCTGCTTACTTATGTATTTATTGTTATTTATTTAGTAAATTTCTGCAGTGTTTTTGTTAATAATTTTAGAGGGAATTATTATAATAAATGATTGCTTTAGTTAGCCTATAGCGATGTGATGTGGTAGCTGTGTGCCTGTCATAGATTCTTCATAAACTTAGGAACAGATTGCAATTACTAATTTATAAGTAAAAAAATTATATCATTGTATATTAAAGAAAACTTTACTTTTTTTTAATATCTAATAAAAGTAACTAAGTTTTAAGCCAAACTGAGTTTTTTCAATATTATTAATTTAAAAATATTTGTTCCGGAAAATGTCGTTTCTGATAAATTTTTTTAGAGACTGAGATGTTAAGCCCATGTCAAGAGTTATCCTAATTTGGGATCAAGAATGATGGTCACTGTTGGGAGTCATTTATTTTTAAACTATGTAGTTTTTAAGATAGATGGCTTTAACTAGCTTAGTTTCAGAAGACTTTAGATTGTACAAAACGTTTGAATTACAAATCTGTTAGTTAAAATAGACGATACATTTATTTATCTATGTCGATACTTAGATCTCGCAACGAAATGTATTTCTTTACTAAAATTATAGAGTGTGAAATGATAATAAAAATAAATAAATATTATAATCAATGACAATAATATCTACCTAATAATATAAGCCTAATTATCACTGAAAAAGAAAAACGTTTTACTTCTCATAGTGACTGTGAGTGGATAACTTATTCAGGAATGACTTTGCGGAAATCTATTACATAACTTTAAACAGATGGACAATATTTAGTACTATTCCATGCATTCGTCTAACTCATTAGGAATATATTGGCGGAATGGTACTAAATATTTGTCCTTCTGTTTAATGTTACTGTGATTCAAATAAAAAGTTGGTTTTTGCAACTAACTGTTCCTAAATGTTGCTCATTCATTTATTTTTATAACACGTTTGGTCGCGTTACAAATTTTATCTAACTAGTGTTTGTGAAAGAATTGAAGTTATAACTTATAAGTTACATCTTAAGTTTGGTAATGGGCTAATGGTAATGGTAATGGTAACGTAATTATTTTATATAACTCACATAAAGACTCATTCAGATACACAATTATTTTCATTTCAGTGAAAATTAGGCTTAGTTAAACATCTTTAAAAATGAATGTGAGTTTCTGCAGAAATTTGTAACTACCTACGAGTAGGTATAGGTACTACTAAAGTCAAAACATGATAAGAAAAAAAGCAAATTCATTTTTAAAGACGTATAAAACTAAACAGACAATAAATAAAATAAAATTATAAATCTGCATCACTGTACCTAGTACCTAGCTAGTGTAAGTAAATTATTTACTTCTAGATAATTTTATGTAATGCTGAACTTTTATGCCTCAATAAAGATAGTTTTGTTTGATATTTGCGTTGAATTTTATTAGACACAAAACCCTTAAATGAATATCTACCTTTTAACTGTTGCGACAACCTCAGTGGCGTAATAGGCCACTGCCTACTATGCCACTGAAACTCAAAAGGTTGCGGGTTCAATTCCCGCCGCGAGACAAATTTTTGTATGATCTGCAAGTATTTATTCGGGTCTGGGTGTTTCTATTTATATTATTTACGAATAAAAAATAAAAAAAGTATATTTTGTATTCATGTGGTATAACACAAGCTCTGCTTACCTTGGGGCCAGATGATACTGTGTGAAATGTCCGGCATTATTTATTTATTCAAGTTCATACAACACATTAAATATTTAGAAAATGTTAGCTTGAATATAAGTAGGACCAAAACATCTGTTACGTGGTTTCTGTGGTCACTCCACGTTATCTCCTATTGCCTTTGATGGTGTTTTTGTACAGTCTACTCAGATTTCCTTCACCTCGGTTCATTCATCCAGACGACAGCGAGGTAGACCGGGATGTGTACATAAGTTTACTGAAAATTCAGGCTTCTAGTTTTATCCACAACGAAGTTATAGGTGGTCGAAAATGTCCTGTAGGGCGATTATGGAACTTTGATACTATCAAAACATTGATACTAATAGCTTTCAGTTACTATTGTACTATTTGTACCATCTACATACTATTTATATACATACATACATACATACAGCAGGTGTTACAATCAACATCAACCGTCTGTAATACATATAAATAGTAGTAAATGGTATGTCAATACAATTTATAATATAATAAATATATGATAAAAAATATTGGTGGACAATGCACACAACACTATCTAGCCCCAAACTAAGCATAGCTTGTATTATGGTGACCAGATGACTGATAGAATACTCGGATATTTTTAAATAGGTATATACTTATGATATTTTATAGCACCCAGACAAAGAACATTTGACAAACACGGGTTTTACACACGTATTATTTAGTCGATGGAGACAATGAGACTGTTTCGATTCATCTAGAGAATCTTCATCAGGGTGAGTTTGATCCGTCCGTCCGTGAGTTGCTGGAGTTAGAACCGAGAACCGTGAACTCGAAGATTCTCTAGATGAATCGAAACAGTGTCGGTGCCTTCATCGACAAAATATACGTGAGTAAAACCCGTGTTTGTCAAAATTTATAAGTATAACTCACGAAAGTTTTAAAAAGAAAGTACCTGAGCTAATTAAATCATTACCCGTTAAACTTCTGAATTCGTTATTACAATGTTTTATGATAAAAAACTGCGATTTCAGCGCCGTGAATACGTGTCACAATCATTTGATCAGGTCGACTTAAACGACGACTTAAGCTTAAAAGGATTAAAAGAATTATGACAATAATAAAACCTGTCATCTTCTTCTTATCGTGTGACTAGTTATTTCTAACCAGTGTGGTGAAAGGATTTAAGTGCGCCTCAGAAACTCCTTTCGTGCACTTAGGTAAGCCTTAATGTAAGCTTGCCGCAGGAAAGACGAATCAATACATACAGGTCGGTTCGGTTGCAGGTGCATAACGGCTGGCACCGAGACGGGCTTGTTTCAAGTTTTCCTTCTCTATTGCTAGCTCTTCTGTTAGTCAGCAGGGGGACATAAAGTAATGTGTTGGGTTCGTGTTGTGTTGTTCGTTTCCAACAAATGAAACCAAAGCGAAAGTATGCAGTAACTTTTGAAAGTAGCGCCGCCGCTAGAGATGGAAGTAATGAGAAGTAATAAGTAGGTTAGCGTGATATAGGCATGTTATGCGGAAAAAAGATATGTTAAAAATGGTGATGGATGGACTGTGAAAGATGATATTATAGGTAAGAAAGGATACCACTGATATGACAAATCACAGAAGAGAAAGGGAAAAAAGAACCAGATGTTATATCTACTTAAAAGGATAAAGACAGACTTAATTACAATTAATAAAGAAAATATAGGTTGGTAACAAGTGTCTAGTGGCGCCCTCATGCATTATATAAAATTACGACTAAAGTTGTGAACAGCTCCATCTCTATGTCACGCGTTGAACTAAATAGAAGGCTTACTAAGCTTTTCGCAGCACTCATTTTGTAAGTTATTCTATGAATTAATACATTTATACAACGTAAGATGGCGCTTGTTAGCCCATAACAATTTTCAGGATACTTTATTTATAGCGTATCGCTATTAGCACAGATAACATACTTATATACTACTATTAGTTATATAAACTAAATTCACCTTTCGCCAACGTCCATACCACGTTGAAAACACCGGATCTCGTCCGATCACCGAAGTTAAGCAATGTCGGGCGTGGTCAGTACTTAGATGGGTGACCGCCTGGTAACACCGCGTGATGTTGGCCTTTTGCATAATTTGTTATTAATTTTAATGCTTATTAGGAATTGTTGAATCAATTAAAGTAGATTTATAAAGAAGAAAAGGAGTTTCGTAAATCATTTTCTGTTTTACTAAGCGTCTGTCCTCCATGATTAGCTACACCATTAATGTCCAAAACTACTTATGGATTCCTCATTGTCCTATCGTCCTCATACATCTCATCTGATTACTCGTCAGAACTGAAGCGTGTTGGGGCGTATATCTATCTGTATTACCTTATGATTATGAGAGTAGAGAGTGTTGTACAACAAAACATGGTGCTAAGATACACTCAAGGCGTTTCTTAAAGCAAATAACCTTTACGCGTTTTGAGTTGACGGTGACGCTCAATCGCGTAATTTTATCAAAATCAATTGAAATAAAAGATTTCAAAAAAAAATTACGGGCAATTGTATAAGTTTATTACTTAACTATTAGTGCAAGCTGCGAGTTATAGCGACGACGTCAACATTACAAGATGATTATCTAATATTTGAGACCGTGTTTTATATTATACTAGCGACGCTCCCCGGCTTCGCACGGGTGCAATGCTGAAACTAATTATACTACAGAATGGTTATCCGTAAGAGATAGCCATATACCATCGTGGACTTTTTTGTAGACCTTTTGAGGGTGTACAATACTGTATTACATTATTTTGATCTATCTCGTAGGGTTCAGCCAACGTTTGCAATGTAAACGCAAAAAAATGTGTTTATTTACGACACCACATAATAAACCTCTAACATTTTCAGTGTTTCTCTACTATAATAAGCATGTTTTATACATATAAACCATCCTCTTGAATTACTCTATCTAAAAAAAAAACAGCATCAAAATCCGTTGCATAGTTTTCAAAATCTAAGCATACAACGCGACAGACAGACAGCGGGAGGCGACTTTGTTTTATACTATGTAACGATTAAACAAAATTAATTATAACTTATTATTATTATTATATAATAACGCACTGCACCAATTGACTTAATGATAAAAAGTAAGATGGCGCTGTATGACCCACTTACATTAAAAAAAACTAATTGGCAAAAGCCAACATCACGCGGTGTTCCCAGGCGGTCACCCATCCAAGTACTGACCGCGCCCGACGTTGCTTAACTTCGGTGATCGGACGAGAACCGGTGTTTTCAACGTGGTATGGACGTTGGCGAGCTAACGTTACAATTTATTTAACAACTCAAATTCAATATCAAATTCATATTCAATGGAAGGAAGTTAGACCAGCTGAGGAGTGGATTACTGTGCAGCGAAAAAGACTGAAAAATCGTTTTACTACTTTAGAGGGAAAAGCGTTGACAAATTCGAACGAGAAGTTTAAAGCAGCGGATATTAGAACTCCACTGTTTATTAATAATGTGGATAGTAGTACTTCTGTAAAAGATATTATAAAGTACGTTTCATCTAAAACGCAAGTCACAGTCTCATTGCAGAAAATAAATGCTAAGGTACAAAGACAATATAATGCGTATAAAATGTACGTACCTAACTCTAAATTAGCTCTATTCTTAGATGGTAGCTTATGGCCTGAAGGAATATATGTAAGGAGATTTGTTGAGTTCAAAACAACCCAAAATGGATAACTATAATAACGGAAATATTATGAACTTAAAATTTATTAGTTATAACTGTCGCAGGGTGATAAGATGTATAGATACGGTACGAGAGCTGTGCCAATCTGCCGACATTCTCGCCCTGCAAGAAACCTGGCTATTTCCACACGACATTGTATTGCTCGGAACAATCGATCAGGCGTTTGCATTTACTGGAAAATCGGCGGTTGATACTTCTACAGGGATGCGGAGAGGTAGGGGGTACGGAGGAGTCGCAATACTGTGGAGGAAAAGCGTGTTCCAGACAGTGTCGGTTGTAGAGTGCGCAAGTGATAGAATTGCTGCTATAAAAATAGTGCTAGCCGACAGTCAGCTACTTGTGATAACGGTCTATATGCCAACGAATGACGTTTATAATCTAGATGATTTTACGAACTGTATGAGTGAGATCAGTGCGGTAATAGATGGTTGTGGTGTAGAATCTGTAATCATTTTGGGGGATTTTAATGCCGACCCTAAAAAGCTCTTTGGTAAGGAACTTATACATTTCTGTATGGAACATAAATGGGTGTGTGCAGATATTGATTACTTTGGTATAGCGTCAGATACATATACTTTTGTTAGTGATGTTCACGGTACTTGTTCGTGGTTGGACCATATAGTTACTACGGAAGCCGCAAGAGAAACGATAATGGACTTTAGGATAAACTATAGTGTTACGTGGTCTGATCATTTTCCAGTGGAATTTACTTGCAATTTAAATGTGATAACGCCAAAGGTTAATGTACCAAAGTCATCTCACAATTCTGTTGTATGGGGTGAGAGAGATATCTCTCAGATAAAGCAGTATACACAGTTATGCTCAAGTATGCTTAGAGATGTTGACTTTCCTTCAGCTTTTAGAACATGTGCAGATAATACCTGCGGTGACATGTATCATAGAAAAATTATTGACACAATGTATAGTAGAATTGTTAATATATTAAAAAGCTCAGCCAACAGTAGTCATTACAGTAATATTCCTAGTTATAAGCAAAGAAAAAGAAAACCATATGTAATTGGATGGAATAAATACATTAGAGAGGCTCATGGAGAGGCACGGCTTTGGTTTCAGGAGTGGGTTCTTTACGGCAGGCCGTCGTGCGGTTTTGTATACGATGAAATGCGAAGATCGCGCACTATTTTTAAAACTAAACTTAAATTGTGTCAAAACAATCAGACCCAAATAAAAATGGATATCCTCGCGAAGCATCACACGGCAAAAAACTTTAGCAAGTTTTGGAAGGACACTAATAAGCTTAATCCAAAGCCGAGCGTGCCCGTGAGCGTGGAAGGTGTAAGCGACCCTGTCCAAATTGCCAACCTATTTAAGGAGCACTTTAGAGTGAAATCTTCACTAGGTCCTGGAAGTGTGGGTTCGGAGCCGCCTACTGGGAATCAAATTGTCCGGATCTCAGCAAAGGAAGTTTCACGGATAGTGAAAAGCATGAATCGAGGCAAATCTCCTGGTCACGACTCTTTGTGTATTGAACATCTGAAGTACGCTGGACCTCATTTAGCACGGGTACTCGCCATGCTTTTCACTTTCTGTATCGGCCATTCCTACCTTCCTGAGGAGATGATGCGGACTCTTGTTGTTCCCATTATCAAAAATAAAACTGGAAATGCTTCTAGTTTAGGTAACTACAGACCCATATCACTAGCTACTATAATAGCTAAGGTGCTAGATGGTGTGATTGATAAGTATCTTAGTGTACATTTAAACTTACACGATGCCCAGTTCGGGTTCAAGCCCGGGTTGTCCACTGAATCGGCCATACTGAGCCTCAAACACACCGTCCAGTACTATACTAGTAGGAACACACCTGTTTACGCCTGCTTCTTAGACCTTTCGAAAGCTTTTGATCTGGTGGCGTACGACAGGTTGTGGCCGAAGCTGGGTGATACTGGGCTGCCGTCTGAATTGGTGGAACTCTTTAAATATTGGTATGGCAATCAACGTAATAATGTAAGGTGGTCAGGGTCGCTATCGGACACGTACAGGCTGGAGTGTGGAGTGCGGCAGGGTGGAATCACTTCGCCGCGACTCTTCAACCTGTACATGGATCGTTTGATTCGTGAGCTCAGTGGCGCTAATATTGGATGCTCTGTTGACGGAGTAACTGTCAATAACATAAGTTACGCTGACGATATGGTGTTGCTGAGCCCATCGATCAGTGCCCTACGAAGACTTGTTGGAATCTGTGAGCGTTATGCGGAGGCTCATGGGCTCAGATATAACGCTGGCAAGAGTGAGGTGATGGTTTTTAAAGCCCGGTCGAAAACTTATTCCACAGTCCCATCAATCTTGCTGGCGGGCAGTGAGCTCAAGCGGGTGTCCGAGTTCAAATATCTGGGACACTGGGTCACTGAGACTCTCTCAGATAACACCGATATTGATAGGGAGCGAAGGGCATTATCAGTCAAAGCCAACATGTTGGCCCGTAGATTTGCACTGTGCAGTACGGCTGTAAAAACAAGTTTGTTTAAGGCGTACTGCCAGTCTTTTTACACGTGCAGTCTATGGGTTAACTTTTCTAAGTGCTGCTGGAATGCCCTTCGAGTCCAGTACAATAATAGCTTCAGGGTGCTGTTGAGGCTGCCATACTTCTCAGCGCATCGGGGATGTTCGCGAACGCACGCGTCGATGACTTTTATGCGATTATCCGCAAGAAAACGTCGTCCCTGATGCGTCACGTGAGGGACAGCACCAACAGATACCTGCAACTTATAGCAGGAAGGCTGGATACTGACTGCATCTTCATGAAGCACTGCACAGAGGTGCACCATTCGCACCGGTGATGTAATGATGTGGTGATGTGGTGCAGTCTATATTTTAATTTCTTTATTTTATTTATGTTCTCTATGTTTTTAAATTATTATTATGATAAATATGGCTCAAATTTGTACATATACTTATGAAGGCTGAAATAAATGAAAATTGAATTGAATTGAATTGAATTGAATATTCAGTTTATTACCAATATAAAACATTACAGGTAATATTAGGTACTCAATTGCGTTAGATGTGGACACTATACAATATAGTATAATATAGGTACTATTAGAAAAATGCAGTTTTATATTTATTTAAGGCTAGCTGATCCAGATCTTAAACAATTTCAATAGATTTTATTATGATCGGTTTATGAATTGTAAAAACGAACATGCTTCTAAAATCTAGTACCTATGGATGTTGGTTTTCATAATTACAATTCGCAAAATCACTGAAAAACTTTAGCTATAAAAATGACTATAAGTAGAGATAGGATAATGTTTACCAAAATATATTTTACACACGTTACTATTTGCTGATGATTCCCGTACTAGCCCAGGGTGGCTACCGTTGAGTTACCTACGAACAGAATCCTAACTTGGGATTTCGACCTGTATTGAAAATCGATCACGTGATTTCTTATCACAAACACAATACAGGGCGGATTAACAAATACATAAGTGAAGCAAACTAAATAAAACTATAAAATTGAACAATGCTAACAATTAATACGTATAAAAACTACAACTTAATACTTGACCCACTTTAAACGGCCAGATTTCATTTAAATTTTGCACACCTGTCAAAGACAGATGACAATGCAATAATTAGAAAAAAAAACGATTATCCTAAAACTAAAAAGTAGAAAATAAATAATAGTTTAAAAAAACTAAATAAACTATAACTAAATAGACTAAAAACTAAATAGAAAAAAATGTTCTCTTACCTACATTTCTTAAAATTATTTTCTATTTTTTTAGTTTGGTTTTCTGTATAAAGCGTGTTTTTTTAGTTTTTTTAAACTATTATTTATTAGTATTACGCATTGTCCCGGTTGCTTATTAACACACTTGTGATGTTTAAACTTTTTGTTTAAGAGTTTTGAAAATACTGTAAATAAACAATTGGTTTTTGAAATGTTTGTGTTTGTCTAAACAAAAGAAAACAAAATGAGCTTTACACTAGCGATCCGCCTCGGCTTCGCACAGGTGCAATTAAGAGTAGTCATTTTATCGAGAAACATAATTCAAGTATTACTATTCAATTGTTCTAGTTTAAGAAAAATCAAATGTATAGGTAACTAAGTGAAGAATAATTGACTTACCCTAGGCCCGATCGCTCACAACGCGGCATTTTTTTATACTCTAGAATTTTAAACGAAAATTCCAATTAAAATAATTTAGATATAATTTATACATCTACTTTGATTATTAAACTAGTACCTGGGGGGCGATCGCGGTAATTTTGAACGTTTGAACCAAAACTAATCCAAATCAAAACCAAAGTCAAAACGTTATTTTTGACATATTTCGTACCTCGCTAATCACTATAACGGAAACGATTTAGATCTATTTTGGAAAATACGTTGAACGAACGTTGTCGGATCGCGTCATCTTTGACAGCGCTTTCAAACTAACATTTTTAATTCAGTTTGTGTCCAGAGACTTCTTATTGTTTTCTGAGACGGTTGAATGCTGAAAATGCCCGGAATTTGCTTTGATCATTTAGAAAGTGCATAATGAGGTAGATGTGGCTAAAATCCGAACATCAACCCGCAGAAAAAAGGAATTAATAAGGTGATCTCTCTCATTCTCATATGAAGGAAACTTTGTGGAACAGTATCGTCTTTCTATGGATCTTTTTACGGTATTGGTGGAAAAGCTAAGACCTTATATAGCCGCTCCACTTCGTGCTGATGGTCTAGATGTAGAGACAAAGGTAAGTGTTAGTAGTATCTACAACCCAAGCTACATACATCATCATTAAATACTGTCTGCTGACCATCCCGCGTTAATTCTACTGGCGCACTATATATAATACATCTTTCAGGTTCTGATAGCTCTGTTTTCCGCGATGGGTTCGTACCAGACGGTGGTTGGAGATAATAAGGACCATCGAGTGTCCCAATCAACTAAGCAAGCAAGGCTGTAACGGAAGTAGCAGCGGCGACTTTGGCGCCTGAGGATTATTCTTCCAGATACGTTCAATGAATATAATAATTAATGTTTTTATTGTTTAATGTTTACTTTTATTCAGAATGAATTTAGATTTTCAAGTAAGTACGTTTATTGGTGAGTGTGATTTATTATCATAATTTAGTTAATTTATTGAATAAATATTATTTTTATAAATTAATCTCTGTATCTTTTCAGTGTCATAATCTGTAAATTTTATTTTTTGTGTGTACGATATTTTATAAAAAAGTGCCTTGAAATGTGTCATACCTATTTTTTGTTTATTATTTGAAGTATGTAGTCATTATTGTTGTATTTTCCTAGAAATTGTTATGGACATGCGGGAAAATAAACATTACTGTTGGGTCAATGTAGTTTTTAACATTCCGAAGTCCAACAAGAAACCTTAAGTTTTTCTATGACCGTCTCCTATTAGTAATAATCTCACAAGCTAATAATGTTTTACTAAATTATGAATAACAGTCTGATTTGTATTATAAAAACTCCGTAAGCTCCCTTACAGATGTTTTAGTTCTGCTAACTAGATGACGATGAATTGGTTTGGGTTCTGATCGTGTCCAGGTAAATTTGGAAAGAAGTACCTAAGTAGACGAGAAAAAGAAAAAGGTCCGAAAACAGTTAATTTATAGTTTATTTATTTTTATCCTAAGAAATGACGAACTGCAGGCACTAAAGATGTTAAAGATTGGCATTCTGTTGCCGTTGTTTCGGCCTGCAGTCTACTGGCGTTGGCTGTTATTACATCTTGACTTCAGCTTGTCTCAGCGCAGACTGAGTGAGCAAGCTGTCTCTGAGGGCGCGCATCTCCTCAATGAGCATCATCAAACTGCGGCTCTCGTCGAGTGCACCATGGCTTGCTTTCGGAAAAATTTTACATCAAGAAATAGAAAAGACAGAAACGTGGGGTATTTTTTACACATTATGTATTTCACGGACTACAGTTTTTTTTACATTTATTGAAGGCCCATCTCCTGTACGACGCTGAGAGAGAGTAAGGCTCGTCAATTTTGATCTTACTTTACTCTGATTGATTGTATGACAAATGATTTGATCATTCCAAATCTGGAAATTTAAATTATGATTATGAAGAAAAATAGTTTAAGAACTTAAGTTATAAATAACCTTAAAGTTAGATACTTTGTTCCACTCTTTGGGCAGTCTTAATGACCCTTCTTTACTCAGTGCGTCTGCGCAAACATGCCAAAGGCGAACCGACATAGCCCGTCCCTTTTTAGATCGAAGTCTACCGAGGGCTAATTCTTTATTGGCCTCGGCAAACTCCATCAATAACTGAAGCTGCTGTAGGGTGGTGGTACGGCGTCCACCGTCTACTGTACCTGAAAAGCACAAAGCTGGGCAATATATTACTTATTATTACACATTACAATATCAAGGACGATCAGCGTCTTGTGAACACTAAGTTTTCTTCTCTAATAAGTACGCTTATTGTTAATATCTCCATTATGAACAAAAACAATACTTACTAACCTCAAGTTCAATTTTGTTAAGAAAATATGAATCAAAAGGTAATACGCGATAAATACCCATTAACTAAAAAAACAATATCAATTTAGTTTATGACAACCATAGTGTTTACAATCCGAGTTGACAATATTTTGAAATAAGTACAAAATACTAGCAGCTTCGCCCGCGACCTCGTCCGCGTTTTAGTTTATTGTAAAAACATTTTTTTCCTCATCTACAGCCTGAATCTTCTACTTCTTCTTATCGTGTCACTAGTTCTTTTGAACCAGTGTGGTGAAAGGATCAAAGTGCGCCTCAGAGGCTCTTTCCGTGCAATGTTCACCTCCTGGGTATTATAAACAAACTTAGGCCACCCTATGTTTGTAGGTACCATGCACCATGATCCTGTGTTAATTCTGTCAATTCGCGGCCCACAATTTTGTCTAATGTTCTATATAACGGACGACAGACGTACTATTATCTAGTTCTCTGCCACCATTAAGTGGGTACACACTCCACCTGACAATATGGATGCAGCCGCTGCTTATGAAACAGGCTGCCGCACAGGTCAAAATACGCTTAGAGCAGACAAATCAGCGTAATAAAAATTGTATTAGATAGCAGGAATTTGACGATTCGCGCATATTGCTAGTTGCTATTGTTGCTATTGTTGCTATTGTTGCCGAGAGTTACATAAGCCCTAATAGAGAACAAACCAACAGTAGAGGGTTCGACGGCTATCGTCGAACCGTTAAAATATACACATAAACAAACTTAACCGCTTATTTTTATAGTGTAAATATTAAAAATAATCACACTCAATCGATAAACGATAACAAGAGGATCACAGGTGCCATAACCAAAAGAAGAACAAAAAGTGTATTAGGTTTTATTATTGTCGTTGTAAACTCTAACGTTCTACGTTTGGTTCTATTTTGGAGAATTCAACGATTAAACCGTTCATAAAAAATAGCGCGGTACCATTTTGACATCTAGATTATCCAAATTAGAACCTCATTAGAATCGCTGCCAATATATTTCCGTTCAATGGTAAATACGTTGGCAAATAGCGCGATCGCCCTACTGGATGACCGAGCTTTGCTCGGTATAAAACACGGATAAAACGACATTTTCTTAAAATGAAACCTAGCTAGATCGATTTATCGCCCCCATATAAAATTTCGTGCAAATCGTTGGAGCTGTTTCCGAGAATATAATCAAAAGATGATGACATTTGTATCATGATATTTAATACCTATATATATACAAGAATTGCTCGTTTAAAGGTATTAAATACAAATGTCATCATCTTTTGATTATACCTACCCGAAAAAAATTTAACAAGAAGCAGTTATTGTGACTTAACTACACTCGTGAGCAACCGAATCGACTCACGCCTACAAAATGTACAAAGTGTACTTTTTTTTGAAAATGACTTTAGGAATGTATGTATATAAAACGTAAATTTTTTAAAAGCTTGATCTTTAGGCTCTAAAATAACACCACTATCATTTATATCTATCAGTTCTTTTTTAAAAAAACCTAATATCAGTGTAAGCATCAAAAATGCGCTCTGTGCGGTAGTCACGCGGGCGGGTTGCAACCCCCTATAAAACCCCCTGCAAGCAGTGCACACTTATCAGTCGCTTATCAGACGTTGACCTGAACACACCTAGGCAAGTTACGATCGCCGATTCACAACTACTATGGATACAACATCAGAAGAAGCTGCTCAAGTTGTTGCTTTGCTGCAACAGGATCTAAGCCAGCGAGAAGTCGCTCGTCGACTAAACCTGAGCTAATCTGCTCTGTCAAGGGTGTACAGAAGATTCCAAGAGACTGGTTCTTACTCTAGGAGGCCAGATACCAGTCGACACTGGCTTACATCTGAGAGAGACGTCCGTTTTATCGTTTCGACGAGTCTCAGAAATCGCCATCTTACCGGTGTTTCTGTCCAGCAGCAGCTGAGAAAGGTTCGAGGAGTATCTGTCAGTCAATGGACTGTCAGAAGAAGATTGAGAAAAGCGAACCTCGTTCCAAGAAGGCCTGCCAGAGGCCCAAAATTGACCACAGCACACCGACAAGCGCGCCTTGAATTTGCTCGCGAACACATTAATTGATCTGCTGAGCAATGGCGGTCAGTCCTGTTCACTGACGAGTGCAGAGTATGTCTACATGGCAGTGATAGGAGAGCTCGGGTCTACAGGCGTCCATGCGAGTGGTTTGCGCAGTGCTGTTTTGCCTAAACAGTGTTCTACGGGGTGGTTCGTGTATGATGTGGGCGGGCATTTGCCCGATGTCATACAGCACGAATCACTCGTCAGTTCATGGATGAAGTTGGCATTGGGACCATGGATTGGCCAGCACTAAGTCCAAATCTCAATCCCATTGAGCATCTATGGGACAAGCTCAAACGGAGGGTACGAGCCAGTAATCCGGCGCCTGCTAGTATCGCAGAGCTAAAGATAGCGCTGGAAGAGGAGTGGGAAAGGCTTCCTCAATAATTGATTAAAAAACTTATCAGTTCAATGAAAAACCACCTTCGAAATGTTATTAAAGCTATAGGAGGCAACACCAAATATTGAGGAAAACAAAATTATTGAGTAATAAACATAAATTTTCAGTTTTATTTTCATTTTGATCAGGCCTAATTTACTTTAATTAACTTTACTTTTTTTTTGCGTTTCCACTCAAATCTGATTAATTTAAAAAGTACTGGATAGATTTTCAAAATAATGGTACCATTTTGAAGCTTGAAGATCAAGCTTTAAAAAATATATAAATTTTATTTACATTACTCAAGTCATTTTCAAAAAAAAGTACACTTTGTACATTTTGTAGGCGTGAGTCGATTCGGTTGGTCACGAGTGTATATTCGTTAGACAAATAGCCTTGTAATTTTTTTTTGTGGATGATGATAAGTACTGTAAGCATGTAGTTGAATATCAATGATATTTTTTGCAGGGCACGTTAAATAATGACTTTTATATAAACAGTGTTGATATCTTGGATTACATTATTGCAATTTACGCAAGAATCTCTATTTATTTAAATAAAAACCATATTACTCATTAATAGTGTAGCTTAGCTTTGAAAGGAAAGAAAACCACCACCAGATTTTATTATCCCGCAGGAAAAATTACCAGCAGGACACGAACAGTCATGGCCTGTATGGAAGTCGCTTAATCGACTTCGCACTCAGGTTGGCCGCTGTAGACCCTAGCTTAGTGCACAACACAATCTATGGCGCATCTACTCGTGTGCCCTCTCTGTTCAAATACTTGCACAAGGGAGGACCTTATTGCGGCCACAGTTAGTGCGATTGAGATCGCCACCTACTACTCTAAAACTATGTAACGACTGAAGCATCGACACGAAAAGAAGAAGTGAACTTTCTATGGGTGAAATCGTTTTTAAAATCGGTTCAGTAGTTTTTGAGTTTAACCATTATATAGGTACCTAGAAACAGTTTAGATTTGATTCACGTACGATCACTCGATACCTATGTCGTCAACGATTTCCCAGGGGTGTTTACACCCCGATTCATCCCACTAGGGGAAGCAAATCAAGTGTCAAATATGTGATTGAGCAGCGACGACACGTGCCTGAACTATTGCTATTTATTTCTGGTTTTAATCTGGATTTTATATGCATGAGTGCGTTTTGTAGAAATTAGTTTTGACTCTTGATACAATTTAGAATATTACAATTGGTTATTTAAGTAGGTACTTACCAAATAATAAGAAATCTATGTATTATTACGTGAAGCAAAAACTTCGTACTCATTTTTACGAAAAATGTGCGCGGAGGAGAATGACATTTTGCTCACTTATACTCTATATAGAGAAGGAGTGCAAAATGCTATTTTTTTTTATTATGCATAAAAATACATTAATTATTAATTCATTATGATCGAATTTTGACCAGTGGGCGATCACTAGTTTTATTAAATGTACGTAGCTAATAGATACCTAGAAAACCTACCTCAAGTAAGTAGGTTCACTAGCATGTATATACGAATACGTTTCAAAGTGGGCATGTGATTTTAGTGAATATAGAATATTTTGATTTGATTTGTAAGTGCACAATTTAGGTTAGAGACGAGACTAAGCGTAAACTTGAAAACAAAATTTTAAAAATTTAGTTAAAATTTCGTGCGAAAAATATACGAAAGCGTGAGGTAAGTTTCATCTCCAAATATTAACTTCACCAACTCACCAACATTGGTGGCAATTCGGTTGGTACCATCTAACTAAATTGGGAACGCTTAATTAAGTTAGATAAAATTAAATTAGGATAAGTTGGTAGCAGCAGAATACCAAAGGTTAAATTGTCTGTTCAAAACCTAATTTTAGCAAAAATTAGTTAGGTTGTTGCCAACAGAATTGAGGCCATTGTATACACGATGGATACTCCAATTTAAACCATTATATCAATAAAACAATAATGTTTAAAAAATTAAATAAAAAATCGACCTAATTTATATATGAAAGTATTTATTTAACGATTTTTAGTACATTATAATTTTTCTAAATTCGTAAACACAACTTGAAACTCACAGAAAAGCAAAATATCGAAATTTCGTTTAGTTAGAAGACATATTTTTTCAGTTAGTTTGTACTAAAAACCAAACTCAATCCGTATTGATGGATTTTCAATGGGACCAATCGGAAAGTATATCTTCTAACATAATAAAATATTTTTATTATTATTATAATAAACATTCCTTACATTTCTTATATATTTTTATTCTTGTTATGTTTGTTTTCCTAATTCTATTATTGTACAACAATTCACGATACCTAATTACTTAAAATTAGTTTAAGACCTACTATTTTTATAAAAGCCCCTATCGGCGTACTACCACAAAAATTCAATGCCGAATATGTTGATAATGCAGTGGGCTATGATATTGTTACTTTATTTAAGTTACCTTTTATCTAAAATATTGTATATTTGTAGCTGTTTATTGTCCCTAAATAAATAATATATAATAAAATATTTTTTGAAATCAGTTTATAAATTACAGTTATAAGGTAACAAACAAAAAAACAACCGAATTGAGAGCCCCCACTTTTGTTAAGTCTGTATATAAGACATGCCAAATGTTGCAATGCAAAGTAATTATAGAGACAGGCAGCCTGTTAGAAGACTAGAGCTAGAGCGTAAGCGAGTAAGTATGTAGGACGTTTCAAAGTGATCCTTGTGATTGCATTGAATAAAGTATGTTTTGACTTTTGACTTGTGTAATAGCTAAGAAGTAAAAAAAAAACATATTGAATGAAGCTAATGCTTAAATACAAATCAATTAATAATAACAATTGAACATTCAGCGTTCAAAGTTCTCTTTAATTATTATTAAAAAATAAAACTAAAATTACAACATGGAGAAAATAAAGGAATTAACCATATTGGCGACCTCTGTGGCGCAGTGGGCTAAAATCCGGCGAATACGCAGAAGGTTGCGGGTTCGATTCCTGTCACGAGACCAATGTTTGTATGATCTGCAAATATTTGTCTCGGGTCTAGGTGTTTCTATGTAAAATATGTATGTATTTACAAAATAAAATATATGTAGTGACTTTATAACTATTATAACTTTATAAATATATATAAGTAGTGTATCAGTCATGTGGTGCCCATAACACAAGCTCTGCTTCCTTTTTTGGGTCAGATGACCGGGACCGGGACCGTGTGAAATGTCCGGGATTATTTATTTATTTGATAGATTGATGGATCACTTATATATATTTAAATACATACCTAGATACTTTATAGACCCAAAACACAGAATAAACACTTACAACAATTAATCATACAAAATGTTTGGTAGGGAATCGAACGCGAAAACTTCATCGCAGAAGGCAGAGCTATTACTAACAGAGCTGATAGACATAATATATCTATCAGGTACCATACCAACTAGGACCAGCGACGTCCAAATAGCTTAGCAACATAACAGATTACAAATGATTACTTAGAATGTAGGTATGTGTATAATGTTATGTGTACTTGTGTATGTGTACAGCAAAGACAGCATAACCTACTGGGACGCGGGCAGTGTTGCCGTTTTAGTGCATATGGCGCTAGATCTAAATTTCTAAAGTGGAATTTGGCAATAAAAATGATATCTGTTAATAATAATTAATAAACCGGACATTTCACACAACATCAACTGCAAAGCAGAGCTTGTGTTATAAACACATGACTACGGTTTAAGAAACTTTATTCTCATAAAAGAATTTACTATTCACTTTATATGAGAACATAAAAAAAACTAATTACATAGAATATATAATATAATATATATATTTTTTCTTTATTCACCTATACTTTCCCACTGCTTGCCCTCTTCGGCCTGCCCCGGCTACGTCGCCCATCTGCAGGCTCCATTGTGTGACGAGCTCTGCCCACCTGTCTGCACTCATATGGCTGACGTGCCCCGCCCAACTCCATTTTAATTTGGCGGTCTTGTCTCCGACGTCTGCGATCCCGGTCTTTGCGCGTAAGGTTGTATTGCGGACTCTGTCTGTCCTCTTCACCCCTAGCACACTACGCTCCATTGCTCGTTGGCAGATCTTGAGTTTGGACTTCTGAGATTCGGTTAAAGACCATGTTTGTGCACCATAGGTAAGAACGGGCAATATACACATATCAATAAGTTTTCGCTTTAGTAGGAAGGTTTCCCGGGTCCAGAGCTTGTGAGTTTAATATTAGCTGTGCTGTTATTGTAAATTATTTTGATAAGGTCTATGTATGTTTTATTAATGTGTTGATTTTCAAGAGCTGTAAAAATAGCAGAATGTTTAATACTGTCAAAAGCCTTCGTGTAGTCAACGAAGGCTAAATATAATGGTTTGTTATATTCCTGGTACTTTTCAATAATTTGGTTGAGTGTATGAAGGTGGTCTGTGGTCGAGAATCCCGAGCGAAATCCTGCTTGTTCAGACGGTTGGTTATCGTCTAATTGTTTACTAATTCTATTTTGTATTACGATTATGAATGCTTTGTAAATATGAGATATTAAACAAATGGGTCGGTAATTACTGATATTGCTTTTATCGCCTTTTTTGTGGAGAAGGATTATATAATAAGTTATAAATAATAAAGTTAAACAAATTGGTTAAATTCGGTAATAGTGCCGGTGAACCTATCTTTAGCGTTTCTGTCGTAATTTCATCCTCTCCAGAGCTTTTGTCAAATTTCATTGTTCTGAGTGCGTCTTGGACTTCATTTCCTGTTATAGATGGGATGCTTTCATCAAAGGAGTAAGTTTCGTTGTTGGGATTCTTTGTGCTGTCAGAATAAAGTTGTTTGTAGAAATTTGTGCAAATATCGATTATTTTTGTTCTGTTATTATGTTTATTCCCTTGTTTATCTTGCAAACTGTTGATCCACACCTTTCCTTTATGTATTCCCTGTTTTGCAGTTCTCAAAGATCTCTCGAGGGCTATCTGAACCAGATGACAGTTAAGGTTTTGTTATATCTTTTCTGATACTACGCTTGACTTGCCTATCTATTTTCCTATACTCTAGCGAGCCAATTTCTAATCCTTCTCTTTTGGTCAAGAGTAGATGTGTGTCTTTAGTAAGTTTGCTGTTTTTGTCCCTAGGTTTTCTAATATTTTTATTACTTATTTTTATTGCTTTAATTATGGTATTATATAGTGTATCTACATCATCTATTTCGTTAATTTTTAACATATTAAAAGAGTTTGATAATTCTAAATTATACTGCTCTGCATTATTAAATAAAATGTGTTTTGATAGTTTCTGGATTTGACTAGAGAATATTTTTGCACGATGAATTTTAAAATTAAATCTTACTTTAGCAAGAATTGGCCTGTGGACTGAACTAAATTTGATTTTATTAATAATACTGTTGTCCATAATTCAATCTTTATCGGAACATAAAACAAAATCAATCTCATTCTTTATAGATCCGCTAGGTGATACCCAAGTCCATCATCTATGCAATTTTTTCGAAAAAAAAAAAAAATCTGTTTGCTATGCGCATGTTTTGTCCAAACGCAAATTGCAGGAGGCGAGTCCCACGTTCATTTTGATCCCCGATGCCATATTTACCGAGGACATTTTCGTTGTCACCGGGCTGCCTCACGCCAACTTTTGCATTAAAATCTCCGAGAATGATGTTCCAGGTTCCACGGTTCTCATCACATGCACGTTTGAGGAGGACATAAAAGTCTTCGATATCCTCGTCACTTGATGCAGATGTGTATGCATATATCTGAATGAATGTGATGGTTTGTTTGGGTGTTACCTGGAGTTTTAAGATGGCTATGCACTCCGAGTAACCTTTGAATTCAATAATGTTATTTTACCACTTTTTCGAAACTAAACACCACACACCGTACAGCCTTTGAGTTTCTCCAAAGTGGTAAAACACGGCATCATCCCTTTCTACAGCTTGTTCACCTAATCTCCTGACTTCTGACAATCCTACTACGTCCCATTTTAGGTCTTTAAGAGCGTTTTCTAATTAAATAAGACGTTCGTCGCTCATTAACGTTTTAACATTATATGTTACAACATTAAGCGTATCGGAATCCATAAAAACATTTGCTTTGGTCGTTTGTCGGTGGGATCTCACCCGGAGATTCTTCGCACCCTTGACTCCAGGACTGGCTTGGCTCCTGTCAACGCCAGCGCAGCCACTGGGGTCGCCGGGCACTTGGGGCCTTGTTTGTATTGTTCTATTCATAATTTAGGGGGGCTTGGACCATAACCCACCACGCTGGTCTAGTGCAGGTTGGTGGGTAGGGTGCCAGAGCCTTATCTGTTGGTCGGCAGGGTGTACCACGGGCCGGTAAGGTTGGCTTGGGTTCCATAAGGTGATATTCAGAACCCCTTACATCCCCTTATAATATAATATAATATAATATAATATAATATAATATAATATAATATAATATAATATAATATAATATAATATAATATAATATAATATAATATAATATAATATAATATAATATAATATAATATAATATAATATAATATAATATAATATAATATAATATAATATAATATAATATAATATAATATAATATAATATAATATAATATAATATAATATAATATGGTAGTTTTACTTCATTCCCTAACACATACTCATGTACTTTAAAAAAAACATACATATTATGTATAGAAACACCTCCCAATACTTGCTGATCATGCAAACATTTATCCTGCAATCGAACCCGTAACCTTCTGTGTCTCAGCCGGGCCTTGGCCCACTGCGCCACAGGGGTCGTCGAGCAACATTTACTAAAATAATTTAATAAACAAATTCCTACTAATATTATGAATGTGAAAGTAACTCTGTCTGTCTGTCTGTCCGTTTGTTACGTTTTCACGCCTAAACCAATTTTGATGAATTTTAGTATAGAGATACTTAGGACTTTGGAGCCGGACATAGGCTACTTTTTATGTAGGTACCACGCGTGCGAAGCTGCGGGCACTAGCTAGTAATAAATAATCCTGGACATTTCACACATCATCATCTGGCCCCATAGTTAGCAGAGCTTGTGTTATGGGTAATAATCGTTATCAATTTTAATCTGAGAAAGAATGTACCCATGTACACATGTTATTACTTAAATAAACTTATCTTATCTTTAAAAAAAAAACTAGCGTAGTCAGTTGTTTGTTCAGGTTTTCTTCGAACAAAAGGTTGCTTATGCTTTTATTCTCTTGTGTTACTTTAAATTATCTTTTTCTTATTTCCTTATACTATTACAAAATAAACTAATAGTCCATTTTCTTATGTAGCGCAACTTTGAAGAGGGTTTACTGCATCTTTTTTAACTTCATACGGCAACACTGCTGGGACGCGGTCGGTGTCAGTACTCGTGCGCAGTCGACAAGAGTGGTCGCGATTGTGTTTTAGATTTCAAACCGGTAAGTTCGTAGTTTTTAATTTAAGACGAAAAACACGGAGTGCTAGTTTTATTTTGAAACGTATCACTTTGAATTACGTGCTACATAATTTTCTAAACTTTATAACTGGAATTCTGGAATGTCTATTTAAAGTTTATATACAATGCGTTTATGGTACAGGTAGTACCTACATACATAATAATCTGAGAATTGTTTTTTATCTATTGTTGTGTGTAACACCCTAAATCATCATCATAATTTCCTTGCTCGTATCACTGTATGTGGCGCAGGTTCTTCTCTCAGCCCCTCGCTGCCTCGAATGATTGATAATTCTTTATTGCACATCTTAATACTAAATATAACAATTTGAAAACTAAATATACCTATGAAAAAATATGTACAACAGCAATTTTTCTTATAGCGTTTTCTTCCAGACAACCTTTGGTGGAAGAGTTCCTTGATTTAAAAATTGGTCGGGGTGAACTAAATTATGAACTTTAACTTAACTATATAAATGTTTGAAGTAAATAAATGCACTAAACTTACAATGCCTTCTAGCCTCAATTATCATATATCAGCCGTCATTTCAGTAGCTATTCATTCATTTCTTACCCATGTCATTCTCACGATCTATGTATCTCTTCTTTGGTCTCTTTACCTCAAATAATTCCATAGTACCTTGATGACCGAGCTATACTCGGTATAAAACACGGATAAAATGACGTTTTCTAAAAATGAATCCTAGCTAGATCGATTTATAGCCCCGAAACCCCCTGCATACTAAATTTCATGAAAATCGTTGGAGCCGTTTCCGAGATTCAGATTATATATATTATATATCCAAAAATTACTCGTTGAACGGTATTAGATATACTAGTGGTCGCTCACTGGTCGAAATTAGACCATAATAATTAATATTAGTCCAGGATCCATGGTCCATTTTTGCTTATGATTACAATCAAGCTAATTTTCCGTGAGTAACTTCATTTTGATGAGACGCCCAACAATTTCTTATCTCGATTGTGGTAGCGAACTGAGGTAGCAGGGATAAAATATGTCGATTTGATATTTCTCAAATATTTATTACTAACTGATTTTTTTTTTGTTTAATCTCAAGATAATTACATATCTAAATTATTCGAAAAAATATTTGTCCTACAAAATCTTTGGTTTGAACAATGAGTCCCCTTCCAACATGTATCGATAAGGAGGTCATCATAAATGTTTACTCACCAGCTGATAATTTTTTACTTAGATAATATTTATATAATTTAACAGTCATATTGTCCTACAAATTGCGTGGTACGTTATCCCGGTCCTACGCTCAACAGTGGTAGTACAGATCCTTGAAGTCCAATTTCTGAGCGTAGGCGTCCGCGCGATTTTCGTAAAAAGGGATACAAAGTTTTTGCTTCATGAATTAATATATACATATATAACATTTAATCGAGGAATTCTCATCTATAACATTTATTTACAGAAATAATTACAGAAATGTACAAAATAATATAAAATACACGTGAAACAGTTGAGCTATCTAAGAACCGTTTTAAACGATCTATAGATAGCTCAACTGATCCAGATCACTGCCAGAGGGCAGCGTTCCCAAGATACTTGCGGCATTACCACGTTGCATGGCAATACTAATATGCTGAGCCAGATAGGAGCCAGCTCTTGGGTCATGCAATTATATATGTACATATATACAAGAATTGCTCGATTAAAGGTATTAGATAGATACTTAGCATTCTATTCGCTACATGACATGCATACAATGACATGCATAGAATACGCTAACCTACCGTTTCGCAACGTTTCTGTCACTGCCGCTGCGCTCTTTCCCTTTTATCTAAATCTGAGTCCATAAACTACCAGTGGATTAAAACGCGAACACTAACAGCCTTACTTATAAACGCCTGTCAACTTGAACATTGTTTAAACACTGCTTAAGAGCCTGTCCAGATGGAGGGATTTACGCGCGAGTACCCTTAAATTTGTATTGCGTCCAGATGCCGCGTTTTCACGTACGCGCGATGTGTTTGGGAGGGACCCAGGGAAAGTTATAAACATGAAGCCAGATAAAACAGTTGTGTTGTGTCAGTGATGTGACAACATTTTGGCGCGTTAGACATTTTTTAGATGAGTACTAGGGTTATTGGGTTATGAATTGCATTTTATTTATGAACTGTATTTTATTAGTTATGAGAAACTTTAAAATACATTTAATATTCTTTTATGTTTGAATGTAGATAATATATCAAAGAACCTAACTCAGTAATCTTCTCCATACAAAAGTAGACTATAAACATGTGAATTAAGGTTTATAATCAAATGGGGCGAGCGCGACAGCCCTGCGTCTCGGTAACGGTGTCGCGAGTCCAGAGGTTTTAACTCATCTAAAATATGCGTACCGCGCTAAAAGAAGTTTTCATTTCAATAAAAAACGCTAAGATTCGCCCAATCTCTATTTGTCACTATCTTGAAAAAAGGGACGACACTATTTAATCAGTGATTCACTTTTGACAGAAGTTAAGATACTTTTCTATGGGAGTATGGGTCTATCTAATTATTCTACATGTCATTTTTAAACGCTTGACAAATATATATCGATGAACAATGCACACAACAGCATCTAGACCTATACTATGCATAAATAATAATAATGCAGGACATTTCACACAGCATCATCTGCCCCTAAGTGAGCAGAGCTTGTGTTATGGCCACCTCATGACTGATAAACTATTATTATATTAATTATTATGTAAATACATAATTTTACATAGAAAAACATCCAGCCCCGAGACAAATACTTGCAGATTATTCAAACTTTTGTGTTTGATGATGTTCAATCCCCGTCGCATCCTTCTGTGTCTCAGACAGGCCTTCGCCCGCTGCGCCATCGATGTCGTCAAGCTTTCGTAGTTATGGTGACCAGATGACGGATAGAATACTTATATCTGGTCTTGGTTTGGGTGTTTCTATGTATAATATGTATTTACAAAAAAAGAATATAAGTATATCACTCATATAGCAATCACAAGCAATCACAAGTATAGCACCCATAACATAAGCTCTAATTACATTGAGGCTAGATAAGGCAGTGTAAATTTATCCGTCATTATTTCTTTATTTATACTAGTAGTCGCCCACTGGTCGAAATTCAACCATAATTAATTAAAAGTTAATGTATTTTTTATGCATAATTTAAAAAAATAGCATTCTGTATATAAATCATATGTCTGCGAAATTTCATACTCCTCCGTCCGCGCAATTTTCGTAAAAAGGCTTCGTTTTGCTTCACGTATTAATATAATAATTTATATATTTAGAAATACATGTTATATTTTTAACCGAATTCAAATCTTTATCCGATTTAAGAGGTTATACTTCCCTTCCCATATAATTTCGTACGTTTTTAAATAAAAATAGCTGGAAAAAATATGTCATCGAAGTAAACGAAATTTCGATAATTTGCTTTTATGTGACTTTCCAGTAGACAAATTTTATTTATTAAAGTCGTTTGTATTTTTAGTTTTAAATACTTAATTGTATTAGTACAAATTAGTAATGGTCAATTCTTGTAATTTGTCTATTAAACCAACAGATTGTGTTATTGCTATGAGAGGCTTAAAATAATATTTTTTTTTGTTAATAGTTTTTAAAACTGGTCACGCCGCTTTCTTCTTGGGCTTGCTTGCTTTTAGTGCCCTCAATTCGGCCATTGACCTTATTATGATAATGAACTTCAATACAGTTAGGTATGTGTAATATAAACTCATTTAAGTAGTATGTTTGTTGATTCAACACGTTCTGGCTTTTCGCATTGATACTCACCTTTAATCAAAGTCAAAGACTATGTCAAAACATGCTTTATTCAATAAAATCACAAGTACCACTTTGAATTGTCTTCTTGCATGCTAGTGAATCTTGGTGCTGGTTCTTCCTAACCCCAGTTCAACAAGAATCTGTCAAGAAACTTGTCTGGTCTTAACACTTTTTGTATGATCCTTGCCAATTTTGTTACTGATTCCGAGTCGTGTTGGAGCAGATTCATCCCAAGCTTTTTTGTCATCTAAATAATCTGATATCTTATAATATGCTTTAATAGATAGTTTCTGTTTTATTACGTTTTAAAATTTAGAAATCGACAATTCTAACACGCGGGACTTTGTTATAGAAGCGTACAGGTTGCCCTATAAAAGACTTATTACTTTAGCGAGCCTAACTTTGGGAACAGCGAGTTTATCTTTATATCTACATACTATTAATACTATGATTATCCCATTTTTTTTTTAAATTTTGAACATACATTCGTTTTTCGTATATACTGACAAGACACTGTCATGATATTTCTTTAAATTTATTTCTTAGTGCTTCTCTAGGGCCCAATTTATAAATTGCACATATTCTGCAACACAAATATGGTGTTAATATATGCATCACTTCCCCACAACAAAATGCCATAAGACATGTATTAATAAATACAATGTGTATATATATTAATCAGTAGGTACCTTAAACTAAATATTAATCATCTATCCTATAATCAAATATAGCTAGCGTGTCGTTAATGTATGCGTTGTCCTTGTCATTCTAATGTCAAAGAATAGAGATGGCAACAGATTCAATCAACACAATATCAAAGTTTGTAAGATAGACTGTTATCTGTCTGTAATATCTGCAGCCAAAATATTGATTTATGGTATGGTTTGAAAATTGTTCATTTAAGCTTTTTAACGTTTATTAATACCTACACAAGTAGGTACAGTTGACATTGGCATTGAAGATATCTAATCAGATAGGTTAAACCAATGCACTAATAAATTATTTGTAAGTGATAAAGTACCTTAAGTCCTTAATAAATTCGCCAAGCACATATGTATGACCACGGATAGTGATCCCATACAAATTCAACATCATCTAATTAGTATAGCAAAAAAAAACTATATACTCATTTTTGAATTTTTTAAGTGTTTACAACTCAGGCTGTTACTCAAAATCTAGTAAAGCCTTACTATCCTTAATAAGTATCCTTGTAATTTAATTATATATTCAACTATTTCACAAAACATTTTGGCTTCAAACATCAGTTTTGCAGGTAGGGTATTGGGAACACTGACCTCTATCAAAAATTGCCACCTTAAAGCTTAAATTTTATCAAACGAATATCTGTATCGAAAAACTGTTTAAGAAACCTAACAATATTTTTAAAAAACCTATGCAACGATATGCCAGACGATGAGTTATCAACATATAAAAAAAAATAACCCCACTTTACATGTAAGGAAGGTTTTCTTAAAACCCGGTTCTTTAAGTTTTTATTTCATAGTTTTATAGGGGTCACTAATACGTAATACCGTGCACAATTCCACCCCGATAATACTAATAGTCTGTGAGCAAGGGCTTGGTTAAGTGCGGGCAGACAGACAGACAAACAGACGGACATAGCGAAACTATAAGGGTTCCTGGTGGACTTCAAAACCCTTAAAAGAACACCTTAGTCATAGGATTTAGCTAAACCTTAGTTTAAGGATCAACAAGCAATACCTACATGAGTTGGTAACCACATTTGTATAAGTGATGATGAAGCTGATTATCCGCCCTAAGGCCTACGACATGATTAAACATAAACCAGTAATTTCAGGGAAAATGGGGATGCTATTCATCAAGTTCATCGGTCTACTGGCAGTTGGAGCTGGTTCCTACTTCACCTACCAGTGGTACAACCCAGCCCCGGCTCCCCAGCTGAACCCTAATGAGTGGTGGGGGCTGAACGAGCTGAAAGGCAAACTGGACCATACCGTTAGACCCTTTAGAATCAAATTTGAGGAGACGGTACGTAAAGCCTTATCACATTTAAGTCTTTCTAAATGTTTTATACAGCGTCAGGTGGTACATTACGCAATAGGAAATGCAATGATCAATACGTGCAGAGCTAAGCCGCTGCTGGTGTCCTCACGATGTTTTCCATCACCCTTTGAAAGCACTGATATCACGACCAAACAAAATGCAGGGGTTTAGTTTTACCATATGTCACTTTCTTCCGAAAAACCTTGTTACTGAGTCAAGCTTACTCAAGGGTCTTGATGATTAAAATGAAAACATTTTACAGGTTATCAAAGACCTTCAAAACCGCCTCAGAACCCAGCGCTCATTAACCCCACCACTCGAAGGAGTGGGTTTTGAATACGGTTTCAACAGCGCCCATCTGAAGAGCTGGACAAGCTACTGGGCTGATCAATACCCCTTTGCTGAACGGGAGAAGTTCCTTAACCAGTTTCCACAATTCAAGACTTATATACAAGGAATTGATGTTCACTTTATAAGGGTTAAGCCTCAGGTGAGCATTGGACCTTCTCCATCATCAGAGTAAGTTCAGTGATATGTGACCGACTGAATTTTTGGCTGAGTGTTATAACCGTGCTTTCGAGGGCACGTTAAATTGTCGGTCTCGTTTTAAAGTCGCTACATAATTTTCATCATCACAATTTGTGACTCACTCATACGAACTTAAGCTTTTTATTACTTTTAGAACTGTTTTCCATAAAACTCAACTTCAGATTAAGAACAAAGACTAGATTATTTAACTCACTTAATCAGGTCACTGCCAACTCTTAATTATTTAGATAGCCCGAAGGCCTGCGTTGACTCGTGTTAATTAGGTTATATAGGTGGGCTGATTGTATTACATATTGGCTACGGGAAATTTACGTTTTTATATGCCAACGAAATTGGCAACTATATCTTATTTTCTACAGTTTTCGTTACTTGGGTCCTAAACTAGGGTATTTTTAGGATAGCTTGCATGATATAAAATTTCCAGTCAGTCAGTAACTGACTTATATAATAAAGCAGGTGCATTGTAAATCAATATGGTTTGAAGTACTCTTATTAGTACTCTCTGTGCTCCCGTTTTATTAATTTAGTATTTGCTACTCCACCCCGTATAGATATGAAATCGACATTTTACATTCCATCTACAAAGACCTTTTTCAATCCTCTTACTTGATGTAAGACGATTTAATGTCCCTGTGCGCTTCAATAAATAAAACTAAACTGACTTTGACTTTAACCAAGGTCAAGATGCAAAGAGCGCTGAGCTATAATTGCTTGGTAAAATTACGTCACAAGCATCGCACACTATATAGTTTAGTTCACTGAACGGTTATCAGTTCCTCGCAACCAACTCATATCTTGTAATTAATCTTGCATTAATTACAAGATATGATAGATATGATAGATTACACAAAACTGTGCAGTTTTGTGCAGTACTATTATAAAACATTATAATAGCTATAAAATGGGAGCAATAAAACGAGTGACGTCAACGATAAAAAACAAATACGAAAGTAATATCAAAAGTAAAAGATGATTAAGATAAGTAAGAGTAATTTCATAAAGATGAAGTTCAATTCGTATTGATAACTCTAAATATACATGTTAATTCCATCGAATGAGAAGTAGTTATCCTAAGCCGATTATTTGACCAAGTTTCATGTCTATTCTGGCATACTCTACGATCAGCTGTTTAGACTGTGGGACTAGGGCTTGGAGATACGTTAGGATAGTCTGTGGTTAAGAGAAATTGGCACCTTAATTCAACTAGCGTGTAAGACGATTCAAAGTGACCCTTGTGATTGTATTCAATAAACAGTCTTGATTTTGAATTCAATAAATCTGGACCTTGATTCTAACAATTAAACACTTAGGTACCAGCTGGAGTCCAGGTCATCCCGATCCTTCTCATCCACGGCTGGCCCGGATCCGTGCGGGAATTCTACGAAGCCATTCCACTGCTCACGAAGCAGCAGCCAGGATATGACTTCGCGTTTGAAGTGGTCGTGCCCAGCTTACCTGGATATGGCTTTTCAGGGGTATGTTTAGATGTAGTATCATTATATGTAGATGTTGTACCATAGTTATTCTAAATATCTATTTTTATCCCTACTTAACAGGTGACTACACTAGAACTAAAATGTTATGAAATCTTTAAAACAGCCTGTCACAAGTGTACAAAAAAGAGAAATACAGTAAAAACTTAAAAATCGTAAACTTGGGTGATAGTTTCACATATATTTTATGAGTATTTGTCATGTTAATCATTATTTAAATAAACTGATACCACTTTGAAAACATGTCAATGGTGTTAGGTAAGTACATTCCAGTTAAGCCGATTTATAGTAAAGAAAGGTATCAAAATCAGTAAAATAAAAATAACAGAAACAAACCAAACATGGTCAAGTCTGTAATCCCCAGGCTCGGTAGAGATCTTATCAAATCTAATTACCTACTTTTTGTAGATCCTTGAAGATTTTAAAGAGTTTTTAGAAGCACGTCGAAAAGTTTTTAACACATGCCCAACACGCCACATTTTTGTATGTGGTTAGAAGTTTAAATTCTATACGTGCCAGGTTGTAACCACATTGTTACAACCTGGCACGTATGGAAAAAATAACCGATGACACAAACCTTCTAACTTTTTGTTCTATGGCGTGCCGGTTTCCTGACAATGTTATCCTTTACTTTATAAGAACACTGGCACTGCGCACATAAATCAAAAGTACCGTACCGTACCAAAAAAACAGTTTATAAATACTTCAGCGACATAATGCGACTGTGCGTAAATAAAACTAGCGTAATAAAGTTTACCTTAAGGAAATTTTCACATAGAAATAAACAGTTCTTGATTCCTTAACTAAAGACATGCATTACATCAAACATAACCTATAAGTATTACATTTTGATAAACAAGTGTTTTATTCACGTATTATAATATAATACGTTCACTAATAATACGTGAGCTCCCATTCGCAACAGTTTTGCTGAATTGATAAATCCAAGCTTAAATCGAGTCTGATCTTTTTTTGATTAAATTTCAAAGTTTCAGAATTTTTTTTAGTACTTACCTACTCTTTTTATTCAAACAATTGTACACAAAGGAATTGTAATTATGGCGTCATGGAATCAGGGTAGGTCAACGGAACTCTTCAATAAATTGTCCGATTGATCTGAAACTAGGCTAACTTGTCCAGAATTACTGTTTTATCATGGTGACAGCGACGTTATTATGATGGATGGAGTCAGGAGCTGTTCCATGGAACTTTTTAGTAAATATAAGAAGGTAAAATGTTTATTTGGGCTCATTTCAATCAGCTCACGTTAACCTCTTGAAAGCTTTCTTTTATTTGTTAGAATCTTTGTCTTGACTGACTGACTGACTGTCGGATTCATATAGACAGCCTAAACTATAATTTGATGTTACAGGTGTTACAATTTGTATGGGAACTTTATATTTATTTATATATATTCTTGGTAACAAATAAGTCCTGTGCTGGTAGAGATGGTTGTAATGATAACGTTAAGATGAGGTAGTGGTAAATGTAGGTAAAGGAGTTCGAGGTAGAGTTCGAGGTTGTTCGAGGTATAGTTCGAGGTAGAGTACGAGGTAGAATTCGATGTAGAGCTCGATATAGAGTTCAAGGTAGAGTACGAGGTAGATTCACTGTTTGAGTACGAACCGTGAACTTGAGCGGATGTCGGATCAAACTCACCCTGATGAAGATTCTCTAGATGAATCGAAACAGTGTCAGTACCTCCATTGATAAAATAATACGTGAATAAATCCCGTGTTTATCAAAATGTATAGTACGACTTACGAATGTTTTGAAAGTGAAATACACTATTTTGTTGGATCTAAGTATAACTTCATTACAAACAGCGTGACAGTTTCATTAACATCATAAAAAGTAAAGTTGATAGAAAGAATAATAAACAATAAAAATAATAATCATCTTCTTCTTCTTATCGTGTCACTAGTTATTTCTAACCAGTGTGGTGAAAGGATTAAATTGTGCCTCAGTGGCTCATTTCACACAGCACCATCTGGCCCCAAAGTTAGCAGAGCTTGTGTAATGGATACCACAGATTGATATACTACTTATATACTTTTTTTGTTTGCATACATATTATACATAAAAACACCCAGACCCGAGACAAATACATGCTGATCATACAAACATTTGTCCCGCGGCGGGAATCGAACCAGCAACCTAAGCCCACTGCGCCACAGAGGTCGTTAAAAGGAGATGAAGGCCACGAGTCCCCCGTTGCAAAGAGGGGGACAGATCGAACTTTTTTGGCCCATCTGTCCCCAGGGGACAGATGGGAATAACCCACAAAGTTTAGAAGATATTAGCTGTCGTGTTATATAAGGAGATCAAAGAAGCTGCGCTGGAGAGGAACAGGTGAACAGAATTTCTTCATCATTGACTTAGCTCTTATATATTTAAAGGTGTATAAATGACAGTGACCATAAGGTTAATCTCAGTAGGTAATACTCCTTCTAACATAGACACAAGATTTAGACTTAGACACGAATATAATATTGCCAAATATAAATTTAACAAACGACATATTTTCCGTTTCTCAAACCACCGTTCACGTATGCTATTATGTCAGATTTATATAACTACTAGCTGACCCGTGCCCACTTCGTTGAGCGGTTACAACTTCACAAAAATATTAAAGTACTAATATTGTTAATAAAAAGAGATAGCTATTCAAATTAATGTAATAATTTATTACAGAGATTAACAGAGTTACGGATAAATAATAATAGATGGCGCTATCGGCCACCCGCCCCGTTCCCGTTCCAGTTGTTTTCCCGGGATAAAAAATAGCCTTGATCCTAATCCAAGTTACTAACTATATTCATTTTAAGTTTCATCCAAATCGGTTCAGCGGTTCTCGAGTTATAAGTGGTGTAACTAACACGACTTTTTTTATATATATAGATTTTACGTTCTTTTGTGATCATAGCCTAATGCTCTAGGAATAAACTTGCTACTAACTAATAAAAACATTCATATAATATAAACGTGAAAATTTGTGTGGAGGTATATACGTTCAAACATCCATACTGCCTTAATAATAAAATAAATTCGAAAATATCTGCGTAGGGCTGTTTATTGGCTTTCCACGGATTAATGGATAAACGAATCTAGATGCAATTTGGTACCAAGATAGTTTTGTATGTATCTTAGGGAAAGAGTATCCGTCATAGGCTACTGAATATGTCGGTGTGAATATGTCGGTGACTTCGCAGCTAGAAAGCATTGGCAGCTAGAAAGGTACAAGTCAATATCTTTATTAACGCATACGTTTCTTTTAACTCTAGCCAGCAGTTCGGCCAGGGTTAGCAGTGCCAGAAGCAAGCGTGATCTTCCGCAACCTGATGCATCGCCTCGGACATAAGCAGTTCTACGTGCAAGGCGGCGACTGGGGCTCAGCGGTCGGCTCCGCTATGGCTACGCTGTTCCCTCAAGATGTGCTGGGATATCACACTAACATGGCTGTTACAAACGTATGTTTTTGAGTATAAGACTACAGTGACAAAGTACTTAAACAAATGAAACATGACGCGACGTCTAGTGTTTACAGGTAATTAAAATTAAATGCACTAGGTCAATCACATATTTTGTTATCCGGTTCTACAATTGCCGATCATTGATTTTACGGTTGCTTTCGCTTAGGTAGTCGTGGGGTACACTCCTCAGATAGTCCAGTAAATGTGAAGCTGCCGCATGCAAACAAATAAATAAATCCTACCATTGGTAAATGGGATATCAGCGAAATGCTACAGCTTCGAACTCAGTCTTTTAGACATACTGTAGTGTCAGTGTATTGTATAATTAAGTAAAGATTAGGTTATTTATTTGTATCGCTTATATAATTTAATGTTAGTTGCTTGTAATATAATAATATTTTCACAAACTGTAAATCCTTTAGATTACTTCTGAGAGCGTTACCCCAGATTTTAATGAAATAAAGAAGGCGGTTTTAATAGGGATTTATAAATTGTCTAGCCGACTCGCTTGGGTAACGTCGCAAACGATAGGTAGGTTAAATATAATTTAAAGGTACGTTAAATATGTTGGGACATTGATAGAAGCTTTGAGCAGTTTAATAACACCCTACCATCAAGGACTTCTTCTTGGTCCTACCTTTATTAGTTTTCATTTTCTAATTGCCCAATGTCTTTAATTCCAGAATGGGTGTTCGATGCTGCGAACCATGATTGGTGCTTGGATCCCTTCTCTCATTGTAGACAGTGACCTGGCAAGCCGGATGTACCCATTCTTCAACCACTTCTCATACCTTTTGGAGGAAACTGGTTATTTCCACATCCAGGCCACCAAACCTGATACTGTTGGTAAGACCATCACCGTAATGTAAAGGTAATCGCTGTGTTACTGACTGATAATCTAAACCATATAAAACCCTTTAATTTGGGGAGAACGACAACTTGAGGCACGTGGACAAGAATTTCTGAAATTCTATTCATAAAAGTGGTGTTAAATAATATTTCAAGAAAAACTATAGGTATACTTTTCACGATAGTAATGTCCAGGGATATACCTACTTCAGATCTTTCATTACTTAGATTATTGAGGATATCTAAAGAACCATTCATAGTCAGAGGCATGTTGCAATATGTAATATTGCACATGCCTACTCTTTGCACAGTAATATTGCTTCTAATAATAGGTTCTATGAAATTCTATGAATTTGTTTATTTTTACTACGTATAGAAGATGTATGATTATAATCATCATACATCTTCTATACGTATCATTATAAAGAAAATGATTATAAGAAGAAATTAAAAAATGTATGATAACAGATTTTTTCTACTTTCTTGACACTTATCGTTATGTTTTATAATATTTTGTATTTACACAGTATCTTTATAAATTATAGCCTACTAGCTGGTGCCCGCGACTTCGTCTGCACGGGATTAGTACGACGAGTAATTCTAACAGTTTTTGCAGGGCACGTCAGAATAGCTTGCAGATGGCAGATTTTTTTCCTACTTTATTGACACTTATCGTTATATTTTGGACAATACACATAATATATTTATAAATTATAGCCTATGTGTTATCCTGATGTATAAGCTATATTATTGTAAAGTTTTATTAAAATCCATTCAGTAGTTTTTGCGTGAAAGAGTAACAAACATTCGCGTTTATAATATTAGTAAGATTAAATATTAATATTATATTATTAAAGATTAAGATTAGTTAATTGTGTCCCACTGCTGGGCAAAGACCTCCCCTTGATCTCTCAAGTCATCCAATTATAAAACCTACTAGAAACATTCAAGTTTATGTAAAAATACACTGATGCCATAGAAATTATTCCACTAATAAACTAAGCATAGATTAAAATTATATTTTTAAATCCCATAATTTGTTAGTATTGCGTTAAATTGACTTATGGTTTAGGGCTTGTCCTTGACATTCTTGCGTCAATAGAGAAGACAGTATATTAGTTAGTGTTTGATTATAGGATTGACCATTTAACTATTGTTCAGTACTTTCAGAAAATCTATACTTATATCTTTCAATCTAAACATCCACAAACACTTTCGTAATTCTATAAGTCATGAACGTGATAGTGGTGTTAACATCTAAATAATCAACACTATTGAAATATGAATACATAACGGTCATCGCATGGTCTGATGCTGTGGGCACGGTGGCGTGCCGGACTGCCGGTCAGTCAACTTAAGTTTTTGTTGATTCTTGGGGCTTCGATGCGTCTGTGATTATCTTGACGTACAGCTAATGGTCTCCGTCGTGGACTGTTTTTAACAGACTAACGCCGAGCGATAGCGAAGCAACAATTATATGCAGTCTTGGTATTTATTCGTTACAGTGCAGAGCAAGTCGATTGATCCTGAGGATGCCTCGTGGAGGCGAAACACGTGTCAATTTCTTTTTGAGGAATAGATTGGCGGAATAGTTCTAAATATTTATCTATCTGTTTAGTTTTCTGTTATGGATTTCCGCAAAGTCTGAATGAATTATCGACTAACATCTTTTAACCTACCGACAGCTTTGGATGTTTGGATCTATATTTGTAGCTTAAGCAATGATAACTGAACCGATCATGGAAAAACTTAGTAATGCTATCATTGTAGACCAGTATTAACATATAATATGTTCGCGGGCAGCAGTTGAATATAGTTTATACTCAAAAAAAGATTACACGATCAAAGTCACGGAAAAAAAACACTTGATGCTTAATTTGAGAGATATATTTTCTTAGCTATAAAATTAACAGCAAATTTCCATTCTACAGGAGTGGCCCTCTCAGACTCCCCATCAGGCCTCCTCGCTTACATCCTGGAGAAGTTTTCCTCCTGGACCACAAGAGACAACAAGTTCAAAGCAGACGGTGGTCTGAGCTCCCACTTCTCCAAGGAGCAACTGATAGATAATTTGATGATGTACTGGATCCCGAACTCTATAACTACCTCGATGAGGTTCTACGCTGAAAATATGAGCAGTAAAAGTAGGAATTTGAAGTTAGACAGGTAATAATGAAATCACTGGTAATATTTATAAACTATCTCGTCAACTCATATCATGTGGTGCGAAATTCATGGTGTGAGTTGACGAATGACTTGTTTGTAAGCACTGATGAAATTTTAAAATCTAATCTAGACAAACAACAGAACTTAGAATAATTATCATACTTAGAACATACGGCTTGGGTGCACTATTTCAGAACGGTATTCGAGCTTGCGTTATGACACAGTGCCTACCCTTCCAACTTAATCACTTCAGGCGTGCTCGAATCTAACATTACATAATTACATTTTAAAAACTAAAAAGAATACCGACTTCATTGAATATATTTTTTTTAGTGGAAAAAAGATTAATTTTGTTAATATATAATATGGGTTGGCCAACTAAACGCAATGCTACAATGAGACAGCGAGGCTTCGGCGTAAACGAAAATATCGACGATGTATACAATTTTTAGATTTTTGTAGAACCTCTTGACCGATTTCGATAAGATTTGGGACCACCTGGGAAGTATATCCTTTTAACAAAAAAATAATAATTAATCAAATCAAAACAAATAATCATCACTGATCAAACATAAAAAAAAAGAAATTCCGAGGAATTGAGAATCTCCTCCTTGTTTTTAAATCGGTTAAAAATGGTGTAAACATGACATTAAGCTTGTTTTTCTCCAGCTACGCGACCATAGTACCAACCTGGGCCATCCAAGCCAAGCATGAACTAACCTACCAACCTGCCAACGTCCTCCGCACTAAGTTCTACAACCTCCTGAACACGACAGTGCTGGATGATGGAGGGCATTTCCTAGCCCTAGAGCTACCGAAGGTGTTTGCGGAAGATGTCTTCAAGGCTGTCAAGGCCTTTAGGGCCTTTCACCAGCAAACTGTGAAGAGTGAACTGTAACTGTGATATATGTTATGTTATTTTTAAGTCCTCTATTTTATAAAACTATATATATGATCTAGGTTTATTTCATTTATAATAATTGTTTTATTCCTTGGTGCTCGTGACTTGACTCTCCTCCCCAAGGATTTTCCACGTCCTTGCTAAATCTTAGGGTTAGGTAGATAACCACAGACTGAAGAAAGTATATTATTTTAATCAGTATTGAGTCAGTCGTTAGGCCAATCATTACAGATTGCCTATCGCATCAAAATCCGTTGCATAATTTTGAAGATCTAAGCATAGGTACATAGGGACAGACAGACAGCGGGAAGTGACTTTGTTTTATACTATGTAGTGAAGACAAAGTAATGCAGTTTATGTTTGTACCATTTTTATTTGGTATCCTTAACTATTTGTTAGAAGTCGCATTTTGCAAATAGAAAAATCCACAGACAACGACAACGAACGATATTTGAATCCATAACCAAAATAATAATATATATAATATTAATATAATATAATAAATACGTTTTAAAAACTAATTAGAAAACCGACTTAATTGAATGAAATTCGAGCATATAATACATTTTTAGTGCAAAGTAGATGTATTTTGTACATATATATGTCGGAGAGTAAACGAAATAATATGGAAAATAACCAATCAATTAGTTCCAAGTATAACTTGATTAATTTGATTGTGTTAATGAAACTAAACTTATTTTTGTTGATTTTTGAAAAGTATTATGTACTACGATGTTCATTTGATTTCTAATCTTAATCTTTAAAATTGCGAGATGATTTCCGGTTAGCCATTTCCGTTTAATTATTTTTTGTGTAATAAGTCATTCGTTTGATTTCCGAGAGTGTTGGCATTATAGTAAGTTCATATCCGTTTCCATTCAAATTAGTTGGGATTTGACTTAGTATTTTAAAATGTCGTGAAAGCGGAAACGCAGACGTGGCCAACGATTTCCGGGGCGTCTGGACAAAGCTTTTGTAGTACATCTTGCTTGTGAATTCAGTCACTTGTTTTGGAGAGTTGGTAATAGCAAGACGTGGACAAAAGACTTGTCTGTTACCGCGTAATTCTGTTAATAAAGGCATAGTTTTTAAGAATAATCTGTGTGCAAATTCGAATAAAACTGTACGCATTACGTGTTTCCTTTACTTCGTCACCTGGAGAACCTATTAGCGCCCACAATAATGGAAGGTGAAGAAAATGACCACCTGATGTCGCACCCTGTCATGCCTGACGCGATATATATAATATGGGTAGGCCAAATACACTGTTGCAATGAGACAGCGAGGTATCGGAGTAAACGAAAATTTCATCGATGTATACAATTTTTAGATTTTTGTTGATATTTCAGCTCGACCGATTTCCATAAAATTTAAATGGTCACCTGGCAAGTATACCCTTTCAAACAAAAAAATAATTTTTATAATCGGTTCAGGCGTTTTCGAGTAATTGATGAACTTACATTCAGACGAATTGAGAACCTCCTCCTTTTTGATGAAGTCTGTTAAAAAAGGTTGACGGCTTTTAAACTCAATTGTAGTAGCTCTGCCTTCTGTGCTGTAGGTTGTGTTAGATTACCTTCCCTTTGACGACCTCTGTGGAGCAGTGGACTAAAGTCCGGCTGAAACGCAGAAGGTTTCTGATTCGATTCCTGCCGCGGGACAAATGTTTGTATCATGTGCAAGTATTTGTCTTGTGTCTGGGTGTTTCTATGAATAACGTGTTTGTATTTACAAACACCATAACACAAGCTCTGCTTACGTTAGGGCCAGATGATGCTGTGTGAAATGTCCGGCGTTATTTTTTTTATTTATTTATTAACTTCCATGACAAACAGCCGCGTAATAAACATAGGTATTGGTTCTGTGTCTGGTGTTATAAGGTATCATGATAATAATCCCTACTAATATAAATGTGAAAGTAACTCTCTCTGTCTGTCTGTTTGTTACGTTTTCAGCCTAAACTGCTTAACCGATTTTGATAAATTTTGGTATAGAGCTAGATAGAACATTGGAGACGGACAACATAGACTACTTTTTATGTAGGTACCATGCGTGCAAAACCGTGGTCAGCAGCTAGTATGTATATATATAAAAATATATAATTATTTTATCAGTCGTCTGATTACCATCATATCTACAAGCTATACTTATTTCGTGGCTGGTGATGGTGATGGTGATGGTGTTGTGTGTATTATTCACCAATATTTGTATATATTAAGGTTATCTAAAAAACGTAATTATTATGACCTACCCTCATCAACCACGTCACATAGTACAAATGTTTGTTACTCTCTCACGCAAAAACTGCTGAATGGATTTTAATGAAACTTTACAATAATATAGCGTATACATCAGAATAACACATAGGCTATAATTTATAAAAGTATTGTGTAAATTGACCAAAATATAACGATACTAGCTGTCCGCGCGCAGCTTCACCCGCGTTGAAGACCTTTCAAGTGTCAAGTAAGCAGGAAAACATTCTGCAATCTGCGAGCCATATTCTGGCGTGCGCTGCAAAAACCGTTAGAATTACACGAAGTTCTAATTCTACGCAGACGAAGTCACGGGCACCAGCTAGTTTTTATCATAAAAATCTTATCACGACGAATTACTTATATCCATACCAAAATATAGACAAGGTTACCATTATCTCTCATTTCAACCAATATAAAGTAAATAAATAATGTAAACATAATTCAGTCATATTCAAGGCAACGCAGTGTGTGTTTTGCCTTTATTGGCACCGGACGTGTTTATCAGTTTAATCTGGGGCTTATAGAATTATCGGGGCAAAGGTAAGTGAAAAAATTTAATATATTTCTGTTTAGTATATTTCTTTAGAGAATTTACGATGAAAATGGGGTATTACCTCTTAATTAATTTATTGTTGGGGTCGTTCCAATCTTACTGTATATGGACAGTAACCCTGTAGTTTTGATTTAGTGCTTGTACAGTCGAAACAACTATATGAACGACCCCTTGTCAACAGCATGTGATAAAAATGGCGATAACTGATCCAAACTGCATGGATTGCTGTTCAAATGGAGACCATTCGCAAAAAACCCGTTACCCAACGTAGCAAAAAGTGATCATAAGGAAACCACGAGTCAAGGAGGCATTTTTTGATATAAATATGAATCTCTATATGTTTCGATTATTATGAGGAAACGAATGCGTGGTTTTTGCTAGTTAGTCCAAAGTGCTAGTTTTTGCTAGTCAAAACGTTTACCAAAGTTACAAGTCAAGGTCAAAGTGATGGCAATAGATGATTGGCTAATGATTTTCATCCAATAATAGGCCATGCCTCACGCTAGTGCTGTATCTGAAGCATCTGTAGACCATCTGCAGCCGGAATGAAAAGATGATACTAGACCAGGGTCGATAATTTTTGAAACTAAAAAAATAATAGTAGGACGAAACGCATTGGAAAAGGTAGAGAGTATTACAAAAATGAAAGGATAATTATTTACGGGCGATCTGAGGTCGGGAAGTGGAAAGGGGTGAGTTTTTAAGGGTAAAAACGGTTTATCACGATTTCCGGCAAAACTACTAGTCCTATGGAAAAAAGTTATAAGACAAAGTGGTAGGTAATAAAAAGAACTACAACTTTTATTTAAACACTTTTTCACTTTTTCAAATTTACGTGAAAAGTTCAAATAACCAAGTTTTTAGTTTTTTATTTTTATCTTGTACAAAAAAAAATAGTTTTACGAAATTTGGTGAAAACTTACCTTTTTATGTCCCAAACACGCTAATTTATTTGATTTGAAATATCTATTTTTTCACCTTATTTTGACTTAATATCGAAAAAGCACCCTAATTTTCAATCGAGAATTCTCGCGTCAAATTATCAGCTTTCTTAAAAAAGTCGTGGACTTTTGTTTGTTGATATCTCTACTTCCTGATGATGCAAAAAAATAAACCTATATTACTATGGTAAATGCAACGAAACGAAAAAAACTCAAATCCGATTTTTTTTAATCATTATGTACAAATTTGAGCTATTTATATAAAATTTACACCTTAATTTCTCGAAAAACGTAAGATTCCATGTTACATTGATAAACAAAAAAATTGCATATATTGCATTTACTAAATTTACTACTTCTCAAATTATTTTGAGAAAGTTGTAGAATCTTATATAAATTATTTGCGTAGATGCATATTTATTTTATTATTTTAAGGTAACTTATATACCTGAGTGTCCTACGGAAAATTTTAACCCATCAAAGGGTAATTCATAGAGAAGTGGGAAAGGGGCTAGGAGTTTCTGGGCCTTACCACATACCTGTTATTTCGTAGCAGCTGTAGTAACCGTTAGTCAGTATTCGAGATACAAAGCAGTGTACAACATCGTTCGTTGTAATCGTTGTAAAAATACACGTGCATCCTGAGTTACTTTAAGAGAATTGTGACAAATTTACTCTAAATAAACGTTGGAATCTACAAAGCAAGGTATATACTACCTGTATTTGAATCTGTATAATCAATTCTTGCATTTTTTGCAAATCTTGTATTGCATTTTTTGAGAACATTTATCATAGTAATGTATATTATTTTTACACCATTAAAAAGTAGAGATTTCAACGAACAAAAAGCAAACCGACTTTATTAAAAAAGCTGATAATTTGACGCGAGAATTTTCGATAAAAAATTAAGTTGCTTTTTCGATATTAAGTCAAAATAAGGTGAAAAAATAAATATTTCAAATCAAATAAATGATAGTGTGTTTGGGACATAAAAAGGTAAGTTTTTCCTAAACTTCATGAAAAAAATTTTTTTTGTATAAAATAAAATTAAAAAATCAAAAACTTGGATATTTGAATTTTTCACATAAATTTTGAGGTTATGTGAAAAAAGTGAGTAGACAAAAGTTGTAGTTCTTTTTATTACCTGCAACTTTGCCATTTAACTTTTTTCCATGGGACTTGTAGTTTTGCCGGAAACCGAGATGAAGCGTTTTTTACCCTTAAAAACTTCCCTTCCACTTCCTGACTTCAGATCGCCCGTAAATTATTTCTCCTTTCATTTTTGTTATATTGTCTTTTTACAATAGGTTTCATTCTACTATTTTTTTATTCAATTTTACCATTTTTAAAGGCTTGGTCTGGTCTATACGTCGCTAGCTCATTTATGATATTCCTGATCCAAATCCTTTTATATAGGTATCAAGTTTCTTTCTATTATTTTTTTAATTTTGTATGTTCTGGCGTGAGTGAGTAATAAACGAATATCCAAACATCCAAATATCTACACAAACTTTTACATCGAAACTAATATTATAAGGAGGAAAGATTGAATTAATGCTTCGTCGATTCATTTGACGACCTCTGTGGCGCAATTGGCTAAGGTCCGACTGAGACGCAGAAGGTTGCGGGTTCGATTCCTGCTGTGGGACAAATGTTTGTATGATCTGCAAGTATTTGTCTCGGGTCTGGGTATTTCTATGTATAATATGCATGAATTTACAATAAAAAAAAAAGTATTTTAGTAGTATATCAGTCATGTGGTACCCATAACACAAGCTCTGCTTAGTATGGGGCCAGATGATGTTGTGTGAAATGTCCGGGATTATTATTATTATTTTTTATTTATAATTAACAACGTACGATGACAATGTAAAAAGCAATGAACAATGACAATGCAAAATTTTAGAGATAGTAATCGAATTAAAACATCGAATCGTTATATTTATGTAACTAGTTCGTCGGTTTATCTTCATTCTTTTTTATTTTATTTATGTTAACAATGACTTGTTAAAAATACAAATGAAATTAAAAAAATATTGAGGAATAATATTAAAGGATCTATCTATGTCAATGTCTATGATTCTGTCACCATCTTTTGCTCTTGGAAAACACAAATTTCTCACACTTGCCGAGATGTAGGTCTCAATTCAGTTATTTCGCTAAAGTAACTAAAATTTCCTAAAACAAAACGATCTTATCATATTTGCATTAGAGCCTAAGTTAGAAGAACATTTTTAGTGACACTTCTACGTATAACTGACGTGTCAGTGATCAATTTAGTCATCATGTAAGGAGGTGTTGATTAAAACTGCGGTTTTTTTTCCGCAGTTTATATCAACACATTATACTTTATTTTCAATAATGGAATTAATTGGAATACAAAGCAATAAAACAAAAATTAATTTTAACTTATCAGTCTCGAATTCCAAATTTCATAAAAAAATTTACAGCACAAGCGCCTTAGACAAGTTGGTATACATTATTTTCAATAATAGAATTAATTGGAATACAAAGCAATAAAACAAAAATTAATTTTAACTTATCAGTCCCGAATTCAAAATTTCATAAAAAATTTGACAGCGCCTTAGACAAGTTGGCGTTGAAAATACTGCATTGTACAAAATATGTAATAACTAAATAAATAATAAATAATCCCGGACATTTCAAACAGCATCATCTGGCCCCAAAGTAATCAGAGCTTGTGTTATGGGTACCACATGACTGATACGCTACTTATATACTTTTTTTTTGTAAATATATACATATTTTACATAGAAACACAACCACAACTCTACAATCAAACCATATTTTGTCATCTATATAATAAAAATCAATTGCTGTTCGTTAGTTTCGCTAAAACTCGAGAACGGCTGGACTGATTTGGCTAATTTTGATTTTGAATTATTTGTGGAAGTCCAGGGAAGGTCATGCTAACATCAGTTTTCCCAATGCCATTTTAGAGGATCTAAATTGGTGGAAAGATCATTAATAAGAAAACCACTAGTCAAGGATGCATTTTTTCATAAAAATATGAATCTCTATATATTTCGATTAATATAAGAAAACTCGTGCGTTGTTTTTACTAGTTAGTCCAGAGTGTAACTAGTCTGTGAACAAAGTCAAACCTTTGACCTAAATGATAGATCAGGGTCAAATCGATGACAATAGATAATAATATAATAATAATTGCCGGACATTTCACACAACATCATCTGGCCACAAAGTAAGTAGAGCTTGTGTTATGGGTACCACATGACTGATATACTACTTATATATATTTTTTTGTAAATACATACATATTATACATAGAAACACCCAGACCCGAGACAAATACTTGCAGATCATACAAGAATTTGTCTCGCGACGGGAGTCGAACCCGCAACCTTTTGCGTTTCAGCCAATCATTCGGCCGGATGATTGGCTAATGATTTTTATAAGCACTCCACATCTAATAATAGGCCATGCCTCACGCTAGTGCTGTATCTCCAGTATCTGTAGACTATCTGCAGCCCGCGGCATGAAGAGATAATACGTTGCTAGCTCATTTAAGCTATTCCTTGTCCAAATCCTCATATATATCAAGTTTCTTTCTATTATTTATTTATTTATATATGTGCTGGCGTGAGTGAGTAATAAACGAATATCCAAACATCAAAATATCTACACAAACTTTTACATCGAAACTAATATTATAATGAGAAAAGATTTAATTAGTACTTCGTCGCTTCATTCTTCATAAATAATTAACAACGTACCATGACAATGTAAGAAACAATTAACAATGACAAAGCAAAAATTCAGAGATTTTAATCGAATTAAAACATCGAATCGTTATCTATATGTCAAGTCACAAGTTCGTCGGTTTATCTTCATTCCTTTTTTGTGCACATCAACGATGACTCGTTAAAATACATGTGAATATAAAAAAAAATTTAGGTATAGTAATATAGGATCTGTCTATGTCAATATCAGATAGTAATTTTTATTTGATAAAAGGTAATGTATACCTTAGTAGGCGTAGTAAGTTAATTATTGCTAAATTGTTAGCATTTAATATTTCTGATTCTGTTATTAGAACTATAACACAGTGTAATGACGACCCCATAGTTAGTAATAGTACTGAGGGAAAAAATGTAGTAGGGCCAACTGATCAGCATTTAAATTGAATTTTTATAGAAGTAGAATACATTGTACGATTTATATGCTTTCAGAGAGACAATGTTAGGTGATCAAGTTTTTATTTTACATGTTTAACTACTCAAAAGTATTCAAAAAAGTTTGCCATGCGACTAAATCACTGTTTTTCCGAAAAAGAATAGAAAATTCTACAAATAAAATAAAAGCAACTTGGAAATTATTTAATAATGAAACAGGTAAATCAAGGGCTCGCAATATACAGTTTAAATTAAATATAAATGGTAGAATTTTGACAAAGGAACAGGATGTTGCGAATGCATTTGATAGTTTTTTCTCAGATAAACCAAAAATAGTGTACAAATCGTTAAACTCTTCAGACTCCAGAGCTTCCGTTTTATTAGAATCTAGTGTTGCAAAATGTAAGAATGAGTTTAGTTTTAGCTATATTAACGAGGCTAGTATTGTAAAAGCATTCAAGTTAATTAATATAAAAAATACAGAAGATCTTTGGGGAATGTCTACAAAGGTGCTGGGTGGCATTATCTTAAATATTGCACCATGTTTAGATTATATTTTTAATAGATGTATCGACGAGGGAGTTTTTCCCGATCTCATGAAACACAGTAAACTCATTCCTATGTTTTAGTCTGGAAGTGAAAGTGATCTCGCTAATTATACACCAATATCAATATTACCTGCGTTAAGTAAAATCTTTGAAAAAATAATTCTGAATCAGTTATTATATCACTTTAACGTTAGCGGCCTGCTACATAGTAATCAATACGGATTTACTAAAGGTCGATCAACAGCTGATGCAGAAATAGCGCTCTTAAAGCATATATTTGAGGCCTGGGAGTTGTTACAGGATGCAGTTGGGGTATTCTGCGATCTATCTAAGGCCTTTGACTGTGTGAGTCATGCAACCCTAATCACAATGATAAAATATTATGGCATTAAAAACCGGGCGATTGACCCCATACAGTCTTATCTATCCAATAAAGTCCAGAAAGTAGATGTGGGTGGTGAGAGCTCTTCAGGATCAATTATTGATATAGGAGTACCTCAGGGTTCGATACTAGGCCCTTTTTTATTCCTAGTATACGTAAACGATTTTTCTTTTTTCATAAAAAAATATTTGTGTTATAGTTTTATTTGCAAACGATACGTCTTTAATTTTTAAATTTGATAGAGGTAAAACCATTATTTGCGATAACGTAAATGAATCCTTATTGTTAGTTCTTAACTAGTTCACTGTAAATAATCTTTTGCTTAATTAAAAAAAACTAAATGTATCAAATTCACTTTGCCAAATGTTATTCATAGCCCGACCAACATTGAAATGAGTGGAGAGGCAATGAATCTTGTAGATTCCACGATCTTCCTAGGTCTTAATATTGATGCAAAACTACAGTGGGGACCACAAATTGAAAGACTAGCTGGTAGGCTTAGTTTTGCTACATATTCAGTTCGTGCGGTACGGTGGCTTACTAATGAGGCTACAGCTAGACTAGTTTATTTCAGTTACTTCCATAGTGTTATGTCATACGGCATCATACTCTGGGGGAAAGCAGCTGATATTGGTAAAATATTTGTAATTCATAAAAGGGCATGCAATCAATAACAACGTTACTATTATCCCTATATCCCTATATACAGGGTGTCCCTGAAAATAGTGAAAATATGTGTGAAATAGTGAAAAAGAAAATGGTGTTACGCGAAAGTCCAGAGATAGAACACCCCTTTGGGGTACCCGAATTAAATTTTCGAGTTATGAATTTTTGAAAATTTTTGACTTTAACAACTTAAAAAATTCTTTTAAAAAAAAGTAGAAAACTTTCTTGGGTACCCCAAGGGGTGTTCTATCTCTGGACTTTTGTTTGACACTATTTTCTGGGACATCCTGTATATAGGGATATAGGGATAATAGTAACGTTTTTATTGATTCAATCGCATCAGTCTAAATCTTTTGCTTTTAGCATAGTCACTTTTCTTTTCTTTTCTTTTTGAAATGCTTTTTGCATTTGAAGATAAATGACTTTTCAACAGTCCCAAATATACCTACTTCTAATTGAGATCCACAAATCATCCTTAATTATATATACTCAAATTATATATTTCTATTAGAAAAAAATATAGGCTTTAATATTTTAATTATAAAACTAGAACATATATAATAACAATAAAAAAATTTATATAACAAATTGTTTTATAGCTAAAAATCATTAAGATAGCCAGACTGTATATAATAAAAAAAAACTGATCCCGGCCGTAAACAACCTGCGCCATTTCTACCGCAATTTTTTAAATATATTGTTGCGCCCGCTACATATTAGCTCCATGTGGCAGGCGGACGCATTAAATATTCAGCCACAACGCCATCTGGTATCGAGTAGATACACTACAAAATACGTGTATCGAATGCATAAGAGCGAACGAGATAGCTATATCTCTCCATATTACAAGCAAACATTATATTAGGGCGTTTCGGTTTGTTCTCCGACGTTCGAGTAGCGTCAAGGTTTTACGTGACGCGCTCATATAATTACGGCGGTAATTTACGGATGTAGTCAGTCTATTCTCGGCTTAATGTGATAGAAGTGCGATAGTTTTGAAGTTTTATCAGTTGTGATGTAATGTTGTGACTATTACTGTGTTCTATTTGGAAGTTAGCTTGTTGAATCAGTGAATTAAGTTCTGTGTGTGGTAGCTTTAAAATTAAGGTAATATTTTTTTAAATCGAGCGGTTCCATTAATTTATCAGGACCTGGCTCGTAACACAATACATATTTGTCTTGCTACGGTTTTGCTAGACTATTATATACAAAAATTGAGAACCACAAATGCAGGTTACTTAATACACTGTCAATACGACAAACGTCACACGCTGTAATGCCTCAATCCATCAGCCGTTGGATCACGCAGATATTTCCTGAGAGCGGCGTGGACACGTGCACTTTTAGTGTACATAGCACGCGCCACAAATCGAGGCCCATCGCGACCTCCGCGGGGCTCAACGTAGACAGCTGCATGACATGACATGACAGCTGCTGACTTCTACAGCATTTGCCCGTTTCTTTAACAGGCCGGTTTCGGATTCAGATGAAAGTGACTTCGCTAGAACGGTCATATTTCCATCCCATTAAATAATGTAACATTAATACACACCGTAGACATGTTTGTGATTACACACGAACAAAACTCTTTTAGATACAGATAAGTACAGATAAGTAATCTGACTTAATATTATTCTATGGAAAATAGACTCCTAGATCTACGAATATTTGAAATAGTTATATAGGTTAAGTTATATTATGAAAATCGAAAAAAACCATCCATGTCTAAATATCTACATTGTTAATTATATATGAAGAATGAAGCGACAAGGTACTAAAAAATTATCAAACAAACTTCGGTGAAGTTCGATCATTATTATACGAGAGGCTATATTAAAAAAAAAAATAACTGCTTAACAAAAAAACACCTATACAGAATGTATTATTAAAAAAAAGAGATGCCTACTACAATTAAAGTACCTAATGCAACCAAGCATTAGACTATAAGAGTCATTATTTGGCGTGCGCTATTATTAATAGTTCATAAATTAATGCTATATTATATCATACGTTATAATTACCCACAAATAAAAAATTAAGTCACAAAAATCGCTTTTTGTTCGTGGTAGTAGGTACAGTAGTTCAATACATGACCTACAAAAAGTAAAATTGAAATCTGCTTTAAGAATTTTGCTTTATATTGAAATCCAAAACTCCATTCTATTTATAAATATACAAAAAAATCTCAAGAAAGTTTTCTACTTTTATTGACTTCAAACATTTATTTACAGAAACAGATACAGTGTGATATCAAATAAATATACAATTACTTATAGATCAAAAAAAAAGTTCAGTTCACTGACCGCAGGTAGAGTGCCCAAAAGGCTGGCAACGTTACCTCGTTGAATAATCATACTAAGCCTTTGTCCGAGGTAAGCACCAGCCCTTTGATCATTGGTCTTGTCCACCAGTCTCTTTTATAACTCTCTGAATAGGAGCCACGCTTCAGGTCCCCACGGGCCTAAAGTTCTACCCCAAAAGGCAGAAATATATAACCATTGCCAATGGATGCATATTTCCGCCTCTTGAGGTCTTCTGCCGCAGGAGCAGCGGCACACACGGTCTTAGACGTAGACGATACGTGAGATGCTGCCAGAGTGTCCACACAAGTCGCATCCCATACCAGAGGTCTACCACGACTCCAGGGAATTAATATCATAATTAATACTTTTATTTAAATAATGTTTTATGTTGTTCAAGTCGAAAATTTTCAAAATGCATAACTCGAAAACTATAAAAAATCGCGGAACATACATGGGGGTGATTCGGGTACCCCAAGAGGTGTTCTATCTCTGGACTTGCGCTTGACATTATTTTCTGGGACAACCTGTATAAGAAAACGTTTCGAAAAGCGAGGCCTAATGAACTATACTAATAACTGTTATTCATCATACAATAATATGTTAAAATTATCGAAGAGTTTAGTTTCTCTGAATAACAACGCCAAAGTATGTCATTTTGTAACCTCTAAAGCTCAGTTTAACGGTGACTGCTACTTTTTAACTCATTTCAGATGGCGAAGTTGATATTAACAATTGGTTTAGTGATTCTCATCACGTTTTCCGTCTACTTCGTATTCCCCAAGAGCCCTCCACCTCTGCCTGATGTAAACTTGGAAGCGTGGTGGGGACCCAACGAGCTGAAGAAGAACCAGGATATAAGCGTGAAGCCTTTCAAAGTTGAATTTAACAAAGAGGTCAGTAATTCACACCTACTTAAGGACCAGGTAGTACACATACATTTAAAGAAACACGGGCTTTTATTCACGTATTATTATGTCGATGGCGGCACCGACACATACATCACTGATGTCATTCGCACGGTCTCTTGTGTTATGGATCCGTTGAATTTCCTGAACACGACATCTTTTGGCCAGAACCCGGTATCCATAAAAGATGAGGGACGATTTGTTGGAAATCTTACCATAAATCAATACAGACAGATATGCTAATAAAAATATAAACATTGGTGAACAAATTTACGAATACAACACCATCTAGCCCTAAACGAAACATAGCTTGTACTGTATAATACATATAAACATCACACAATTGTTTGTCCTGGGTGGAAATTATATACAGTCAACAGCTCAGAAGTCAGAGCTACTACCAACTGAGCTGTAAAACCAATCGCGTATTGGTAGCTCATGGGCTTAAGATCGTCACCGTTGACTTTACGATTCAAAATCGATGGTTGGATTTTTCAGTGTATGTTGTATGTGGTATCGACAAAATGTATAATATGTAATAATAATAGTAGTCGTATATACATTAATACACTAATATAGGCTACTAACAATCAAGCATACTTATATCTGAAGAAATTTATGGTAGTTTTGCTCGACACATAAACAAGGTGTTTATGTTACAGTAATGTTAGAGTAATGTTACAGATGATTAATGAACTAAAAGAACGCCTACAACGTCACCGGACCTTCACTCCACCTCTTGAAGGCATCGGCTTCGAATACGGCTTCAACAGTGCTGCACTAAAGCCCTGGTTGGACTACTGGGCTAACGATTACCCCTTTGAGAAGAGGGAGACCTTCCTTAACCAGTTCCCTCAATTCGTGACTAATATACAGGGCCTGGATATACACTTCATCAGAGTCACACCTAAGGTTAGTTAAGTTATTAAACCTCGATGGAGTCTTTTGGAATCAACTCCGCCAGTTGGTCACACACAAAATATGAAAATACAAACAAAGCAAAGCTCGCATAAGTGTCATGGAAACCTGAAATAATACATAAAAGTACATACCAGTATATACCAGTATATACATAATTATAAGACTTTACTTGATGCCTTATACCTTTACCTATATAGGAGGTAAGGTTCAAGAGGGTCATAAACCAGGTATCATAGGTCCCTACGTTGTGTGCTGCAGTGCCAGATATCCTACCGCCAAGCAGTACCTACAGTCACTACGGTCTGAGATGCACTGTAGTAAATGGAATATCTTGGTAAAAGGGACGGCAAACTCTCAACTCATCTAAAAGGTATTGCAAGTATCTGGCTACTGCAATCAATTACCACTAAGTTAATTTGCAGACGGATGTCTTGAAGAGTAGAACCAAGTTTATGATAATCCGTAGTCGAAAAAATCTTAAGGCTCACTTTAACCCTTCCACCACACTAGTATTTTATTTTATTTTATTTATTAAACAAAATCCACAGCTATTAACAAACAATATTACATAATTCAACGCATTTATCCTAAAACCAATAACAGATTTACATTTTATGTTTATCACCTATAATTTAGAAGACAGTTACTAACCAAACATGTTATTAGTTAATAGAAAATACCTATTAATAATTATACATTATAATTATGTGAGTGTATGAGAGTTGTGTAAAAGTGTGTGTGTGTGTGTGTGTGTGTGTGTGTGTGTGTGTATGTGTGTGAGAGAGAGAAATAGATTATGTGGTATGCATAATAATGATACTTACAAATATAATTGACACAAACTTATACATTTTCACAAAGAATTCTGAGAATTTCACGAGTTTGAACACCTGCTTGCTACAATGGAAAATATCAATTTGTTTTAGTAGTAGAGCACTGGTGCCGTGGGTCCGAATCTAGACATGCACCAATGGTTTTTCTTATCAAATAATTTTATTTTTACTACAATGTACTGGTTTGAAATACCTAGCGACACGATAAGAAGAAGACTACACTAGTTCGAAAAATCGAATGACACGATAAGGAAAAAAAGCTGTTAATCAAAATTTTACATTTCCAGGTACCAGCTGGCGTTAAAACAGTGCCTCTTCTACTTATTCACGGATGGCCAGGTTCTGTCCGCGAGTTCTACGAAGCCATCCCTCTCCTAACAGCCGTCAGCAAGGACAGAGACTTCGCATTAGAGCTGATCGTACCGAGCCTGCCTGGATACGGCTTTTCCAGTGTATGTTCTTGCACCTTTATTAATGCGATCATCGTCCTGGAAAAAAATTCTAGCGTACAGAGTCCTAAGACCCAATCAGTCTCGCTCAAGAGTAGGCGACTTTCCTATAGTCCCAGAATGCTGATGCTGATAATATCTTATTCCAGGCTGCTGTTCGTCCAGGTCTTGGCGCCAACGAAGTAGCAGTGGTCTTCAGAAACCTAATGCGCAGACTTAAAATCAATCAGTATTACATCCAAGGAGGAGACTGGGGCGCTGTAATCGGGAGCAGTATGGCCACATTATTCCCTAAGGTAGCACACAAGTACCAACATTACAATATTTTCAGTTTATCAAATATCAGCCTAATTCTCATATTCAATACATAGCAGAGTCTGAGTCGTACAGTAAGCACAATAATGTTATAACAAAACATGTTATTTCGTTAACGGTATTGTCACGTAAGGGACAAAATTAACAAAAAGTGGAGAAAATCAGGAAAAAACAGTTAAAAGTAAAAAAAAAATTATTCGAAGTCAGTCAGGGTCAGGGTAGGTCAAGCTAAGGCCACGTTTTACGCTGTTCGGTTTGGGAACACCGCACTCTCCTTTGGCAGTGTCTTTCAGACAGCGTCCAGGAACGTCCAGAAAGGTGTTTCAGAAGAAAGCCTAGGGATCATACGGTACTCCGTACTTTAGAACAGTCAAGGCGGTGTTTAACATAGCTACTAGTACAGACTTAGGAAAATCTAAGGTTAAATAAAAACATAAAACACAGCTTACCCAGTATTGAGAAGGCAGTTGACACTGAATATAGTTTAGAGTTACAATTTTAAAAATGTATAACGTAACGGTTATTGCACGGAAAAGAGGCGTGGTGTCGGTTGAAGCTTAGCTAGAACACTGGCTCGCTACCTCAATGCGAATAAGACTCGTCGGTACCGATTTCACGCTGGGAATTAAATAATAGTAATGCCGCCTGTGTGAGTTTATTTGTTAGTAAATAAGTTCCGTTACTGTATCATGTGTGCACGTGCATCAAACGCGTCACGCAAGGTTTTCGTTTGGTGCAAGTTCGTTAAACATAATGTCAAATTTCAAGTTTTGAGAATGGAATTTCCGAAATAAAAATTTCGGATATTCCATTATTAATTGTAGAACACAGCTTCAGTTTAGAAAGAAAAGCACTATCTTTAATTGTATGTTTTGTTGTACTGTTCACACATTTTTAGGGTTCCGAAGTCTACAAGAAACGATTATAGTTTCTCTATGTCTGTCTGTACGTCTCCGTCCGTCTGTTCGTCTCTAATTAGAGCTCTTACTCGTAGACTATTCATTTTATCATAAAATTTTGAACTGCAATACGTATTGGTGCATATTAGCACTACAAAGATAAGAAATAAAAATTAAAAAAAAAAGTACTACTCTATCGTGTAGTACCTACCTATATTGTTAAATGGGTCATTTAAAGATACTAAGAGGTTTCTTAATTAATAAATACGCTTTTAAGTGGCCATTTTTAATAGTGGTCAGTGTATAGTCATGTTTTTATACCACAATGATATCAAACAAGCTTACGGTTCTTCTGATGGTAAGCGGTCACCTCGGCCTATGGACGCCTGCATCACAAAGAGCATCACATGCGCGTTGCCGACCGCCGAGAAACTTATGAACTATTAATTTGTTTTGTTGTGTTCTCAATAAAGTTTCTATTATTGTTATAATTACCTTGTATGTAGGTAAATAATTTATATCAGTATTATTTTAGTTCATACATGTAGGTACTCAATAGATACAATAATAAACATATACAGTAAATATCAACAATATAGTAATAACTTAGTATAACATCACTACAAATAAGGTTTAATGACCATTTTTTTGGAGAGTCTTGGCCTCTTTGATATATACAGGCAGCGCGTTCTAAAAGCCATATTGCAGTACCATGATTATAAATGTATTTTTTCTTTACAGGAAGTTCAAGGCTTCCACACTAATTTCGCCTTTACAACGCATCCGAGTGCTACCATCACCGAAATCATCTACTCCCTATTCCCATCGTTATTGGTAGAGCCAGAACTAGCTGACCGGATGTACCCTCTATCCGCGAAATATGCCAACCTGATAGAGCAAAGTGGTTACTTTCATATTCAGGCAACTAAACCTGACACAGTGGGTACGTTTATTTCTGTTTTCGAAAAATTTGTTTATCATTATCTACAATAGCCTGAAAAGGACCTCTGCTGGAAATTACGTCCTTTGTGGCAAACTATACATGGAGTGTTGCCATTTGAAACAACCTGGCTTCGGTCACATTCACTTGGCATTAGCTCTGCCTTTACGCTGTTAGTTGAAGGTTCGATTACCTCTCAGGACAAACATTTTGTGATAAATATCGTTGTTTATTCTGTGTCTAAGTGTTATAATGTTATTAACGTTTTCAATTTTTATATTAGTTATCAGGTTCCCATAGTACAAGTTAGATCTGGGTAGATCTGTTAATGGGGAGATACAATGTATTTTTATCCCGATACGTGTCGCATTATCGACAACACCCTACTCTGACATTTTAACTGTCAAATTGCATTATTTTTATTTGTGTCGGTAGTTTTATTTTAAAATTGGTAATAATGTACTGCAGTGTTGCGCTCCGAACTTAAAAAGATATATTCCCCAAAGACCCAAAACAAAGAAAAATCCGCATCGCAGGTTTCGTAACCTCTAATATATGAAAAAATCACTGTTTTGGCCCAAAACTATATAACATCGCGCTAAGAGAAACTAACCTCAGAAATTCACAACTTGCCTTTCAATGAAATCGATCTGTTTTATTGTGAAGGGACGCTTCCTTCGTCCTTTGTAAATATCATGTACAATTTCTACAGCAATTATTACAAATTGCATCTATCACGTTCACAACAAATCCTAACTTCATACAAAATATAAACAAGGCATTCTCGCTTGTGCTGCCATCTCTAAATAGATTTGCGTGTGCCACCCCATTGTCCACAAATATGTGCATTTTTTTTTGAGGTTGTAATATGTCGATGATGCACGCTAACTTTTTAAAGTTTTGCATGGTTTTTCAATTGCTGGCGGGAGGAAGGTGCATACGTCTGCATTGTGTCTAACTCATTAGAAAGAAAATTAGTGGAATAGTACGCTAAAATTTGTCCATCCGTTTAATGTCTTGTAATGGATTTTCGTTAAGTCACGCCTAAATCAATCATACAAATATGTATTATTTACTACTAGCTGTCCGCGTGCAGCTTCGCCTGCGTTGAAGATTTTTAGCGGAACAAACCAATTTTCCCGAGATAAAAAGTAGCCTATGTCACCCGGGGATAGTGTAGCTTTCCAACGGTAAAATATTTTTTCAAATCGTAGTTTCGGAGCCTATTCAATACAAACAAACAAACAAACGAACAATCAAATCTTTCCTCTTTATAATATTATATTTTTGATTTTGATGTTGATTGTATAGATTGTTATTTAAGAGCTACCCATGGTTAAGATTACAGCAATCCATCCACAAACGATGCAAAATTTTTAGTTTAATAGAAAACATGGTGATGTCCATGTTCCATTGCCCAACTCTCTGTAAGTTTTTTAAGTCAGTGGCCAAACTGTTGATAAAGTTTATGAACAACTATGCTTAAAAGCCTTCGTAATGGCCTCTCTTAAAGTATTTATTAGGTCAATTATGAATGCTCTTCCAAAACATAAACAATATTATATAACTCGTCAGTTTCTGAACTTATTCATACAAATTTTGGCAGATCAAAGTCAGACGGGTTTCAATTGTCAAAAATAAGAAGCCAAAGTTGACTGTCATTGACATTATGTAATCAGTTTTATTCCTTTCCAGGACAAACAATTGTTCTGTGTCTAAATATTTAAAAGTGTAATAAGTATGTATCTATATATGTATAAAAGGCGATGTGTGTATATATGTATGTATGTACCTTGTAGACTCCGAAACGGCTGGACCGATATTGTGTTATTGATCAATGATTTTATTTTATTTATACTTTTATTTTGATTCTATGTGCAATAGATCTGAGTTATCTGAATAAATAAATATTATTATTATTATTATAGATTATATCTTAGGAACGTCCGTTCCTAAGGCTACTTTTATGTATGTCCTATGCGTGCGAAGACGCGCGCAGAAGCTAGTATATAAATATTTATAAATTTTCTATCAGTCATCTGTTTCCCATAGTACTAGTTATGTTTATGTAGTTTAGGGCTAGATGGTGTATGGATTATCAATTACCAATGTCTCATCAACTTTCCAGGAATGGCGTTAACGGAATCTCCTGCTGGTCTACTCGCTTATATCTTAGAGAAATTTGCTGTCTGGACGCGAAGGGAATTAACCCATAAAGAAGACGGAGGACTTAGCTTCCGATTCACGAAAGATCAGCTGATTGATAACCTGATGATGTACTGGGTCAGCAGATCTATAACAACCTCGATGAGGCTGTACGCCGAGTCATTCAATATCAGGCACATGTCAGCCAAGATGGACGAGTAAGTTTATTTCGCTGGTTGTTTCTCATCTGATCATCGCGCTAGAACTTGATCTATACTGAATGACATAAGCAAGGTACGCTAACTCCTTGTAATATCAAAAATATGTTATATCATTTTAACACCATATTAATGTTTTAGAATCCCGACGGACGTGCCGACTTGGGTGATTCAAGCCAAAAACGATGTGGTGTACCAACCTCCCTATATACTCAAGCTCAAATACAAGAATCTGGTGCAAGAAACAGCGCTGGACGACGGCGGTCACTTCCTCGCCTTCGAGCTACCAGCGATTTTTTCTGCAGATGTGCTGAAAGCTGTAACTGCTTTTAGAAAACTTGATGAAAGTATTGCTAAGACAGAATTATAGATTTAAAACCGTGGGTCTCTCGCTTGCATCAAGCCATGGCAGATTAAATTGAAATAATTCTTGAATCTGTTTTTAATTGCTCTTTTTTAGGGAAAAATATAATCCTTATAGATCCACTTCGATGTTTGTCTATCTGTTTGTCAAGATCCTAAAAGGCATTGAGGTATCAAGCTCGTAAAAATGCATGTAAGTCCACGCACTCTACATAATGGCTTTTTGGCACGTATTTCAAACTAGCCAAGGTTGTCAGAGATTGCTTCAAGAAAAAGAAAAATCCGAAAACCGTTAATTTATCACAAACAAAAAAATTTAAAAAAGTTAAAAGTTAAATGCATTCATAGTTTAAGATGGTATGATTAAAGCATAATAGCTACCGATGGTATAAAACCATAAAATCTAAAAAAAAGGTACATATTGCAGGTACATACTGAACTCATCCAGGCGCATCTTTTGTACATGTCTAATTTATAAAATTTCCATTATATTGCCATTGCATTACATATTGATCAAGCATATAAATCAATTAAAAATATTAGTGGAGAATCCACACAACATCTAGCACCATGATCACAGACCAAAGACGAAACTCAAAGGATGGTTTGTAGTGGTCTGTATGCTTCTAATTCCGCTGAGATCAGTAGACAGGTAGGTGTTAATAAAACACGCGGGTACGGAGTAGTGCGCGGGGCGAGGCTGTGAGTTGGCGGTCGGGCAGCGTAACGCTTTTAAAATTCTAGTAAAAATGCACGAAGAGGAACTGGCTCTACTCGGTTTTTTACCGGACTGGACTTATGCTGTTAGGTTGTCTGACAACCCGTGACAGCTCTTTACACGGACTTTTGGCAAGCGCAGATGGCACTCGACCTGAATTTAGGTTTTATGGCAACAAACGCAAAGGCATCACTTAGGTACGGACCTCGGCTTGGGCTGAGGCCTGGGGGTGGCCCAACTAGCGCGGAAACGAAGACGAAAACGAAGACGTCTTCGAAATCGCAGGCGAAGTTGGTGTATCTGTGGAGTTTTTACTCTGTCTGAACTGGATGACTAAATCGCCATCGCGTTAGCGGCGGTGATCAGGTCATCGGGATCATCAAGAACGTGTCTTGGTCTACGGAGGGAGGGACCGTTAAATCGGTGGATCCATCGGGTAATTTGGGATCGTGGAAACAAGTGGGTTTGGATGGTGGGGAGCCAAATCATAATAACGCTTAAAGGTGCGTGTCAGAAATGGATAGTTACCTGCTCTATTACAATAACATATTACACCTAATATCAAGATTTAGAAGTTTATAATGAAAGTTAGTAAAATTACTGAAGTTAAATACTTACTTTTCACATGAGGAATTGAAACTAAATGTAAGCAAGGATAAATTCAATAGGAAGACAGAATAACAAATTTACCATAGTATATTAAATTTTCTTTATTTAATAAAATCACAAGGACCACTTAGAATCGTCTTCTTACATGCTAGTGAATCTAGGTGCCGGTTCCTCTTAACCCCAGTTCAAGAAAAATCCGGCAAGAAACTTGTCTGGTCCTAACACTTTTTTTGTATGATCCTTTACAATTTTACACAACACAAGTACCCTCCTACAAAATAAACACCATAAGGAATATTAGGAAACAACGAGAAAATACCTAGGTAGGTACACAAAATGCACATGGAATTAATAAGTAATGTAAAGTACATAGAATAAGATTCATTTTACGTAAAGATACAGGATTAGTACTTAACTTTAAAGTCTGGTCTGCTGTGCGCTCACTTGAAGTGTCCCTAATCGCATTTTCATTTCTTTATATACCCTTGCACTACCATTTTTATGATGCTAATTTGAACCAATCACAGCCAAGGAAACTTTAAACTCGAATATCTTTCATAAACAGTAACAATGATAATGTATAATAAAGTTAAACTTTTTTGAAACCTAAATAACGCTCACTCTACATATTTATAATTTCTGTCTATACGCAGATATTTAACTTAACAGGATCGACCAATCACAGAGATTTAGTAAAATATCTTTGTACTTAGGACATTATAACAAAACCTAATTTAATATATCTTGTTTAAAAATTATAAAATATAATTCTACAATTTTTATTTTTATTCAGTCTTACCTATATCTTTAAACAATGCATGAACAATTAGTAAACAAAAGTAGAAGTCTATTCATTTATTAACTATTTATTTATTTAGACAACCTCTGTGGCGCAATGGGCTAATGTCTGACTAAGACGCAGAAGGTTGCGGGTACGATTCCCGCCGCGGGACAAATGTTTGTATGATCTGCAAGTATTTGTCTCGGGTCTGGGTATTTCCTATGTATAATATGTATGTATTTACAAAAAAAAAGTATATAAGTACTATATATCATGTGATACCCATAACACAAGCTCTGCTTACTTTGGGGCCAGATGATGTTGTGTGAAAAGTCCGGGATTATTATTTATTTATTATTATTTATTTATCTTTAACTTATAAACTAACAATATTAATAGCGTAATAACTATTTGACAAACCATCAATGTTTAATACAATATTATTTTTATCTTATTTGTTTATTAATATATAACAGTAAATAATGTGATATGTTAAATAACATGTAATTGATATTTTCATTCGAAAATTGACTAGAACGTTATAGTTGACATTGACATTTACAATAAAATGAAGTTTCTACAAACAAACCTTCATTTTGAACGGAATTATTATCTGTCACGCGCATCATGAACTCGACTGAACATCAAAACTTCCGACCGACATGCAAACATCAACATGGTAACTATAAAGGACGTTCTACTGAAGATGCTGTTACAGCACTCAGTAACCTTATTGTGCAACAAGTCGACAACGGAAAAAAGTGCCTGGCCGCATTCCTTGATCTCAAAAAAGCATTTGATACTGTGTCTGTAGAAATTCTTATTAAAAAGCTGGAAAATATCGGGGTTCGAGGCAGGCCGCTAGCCTTTTTGAATGACTACTTATGTCAACGCAAGCAAAGTGTTAAAATCGGTCAATATATCAGTGATCATGAGACTATTAACTATGGCGTACCTTAATAAACATTTTAGGCCCAACTTTATTTTTAGTCTACATAAATGACCTTTGTAGACTCAAAATAAACAATGCAAATATCTTCTCTTATGCTGATGATACGACTGTCGTCTTTACTGGCGTATCCTGGGATGACATTAAAAAAAGAACCGAAGAGGGACTCTTTAAAATATCTAAATGGCTTAGCCTAAATTTACTTACCTTAAATGTCTCCAAAACTAACTTTATGACTTTTACGAAATATAATAACAGCCATCCCAATCTCCCAATAAAGCCCTACCGATACCCTACAGATATGCTCCATCAAGATGCTAGTCTTCTACCAGTCAGGAAGCTCTACATTCTAAACGCAGTTCTGAAGTTACACAGAACTCTTGAGTACAACCCCAGAATACTGAATAACCGAAGAAAAGGTAGAGTAGCTATTCAAGTTACGGCTCGGTCTCAATTTGCGTCGCGACAATATGCCACGTAATCTGCCTACCTCTACAATACTATTTATAATAAAATAAATATTTACCCTATTAATAATTATAAATGCAAAACTCCTCTAAGTAAATGGCTACTGACACTAAACTACGAGGAAACTGAAAAACTCCTAGTAATTGTTTCGTAAAATCAACACACACACAAACATATACACACTCCCACACACTCTCCCACACACATTCTCACACACACATTCTCACACACACATATTCACACACACACACACACACACGCACATATCCACACTCACACATACATACTTTCCTGACCTGGGCTCTCCTGAATTACCCATGCTCGTGGCAGACCGGTGCTCAGAAGCGCCTAAACACTACACACCTATATATGTATGTACACACATTCAATGCAAATGTACATACATAACTTAACTTACTTTATATTATTATCTAAAGTACCACTAATTAATGTAACTAACATTAATTTAATTTAACCTACATTTTCTTTTATCTTATTTTTTTGCTTAACTTAATTTAATGTATATAACTGTACTACGAAGAGCGAGACCCTCTAACACAGGTATATAATATACTTAAAAGAGGATCCCACACCCATGAAATGTATCATATATTAAGTTTTAAGAAATAAATATTTTGTATTTTGTATTGCTGACGACGAGTAAGATAACTAACTAGTCAACCAATTGAGGGCTAAGCCTGTAATGCCATACCTTTCATTTTTTAAAGTATTTTGAAGTATACAAAAATATGTCTATTTTATATACATTTTACAACTATCATTATAATTTATTACTCATTTCGTTTTTTTTCTACCTAATTTTACCATACTATGGTCTGAAATGCTTTTTCAGACCACACTTTAAGCAATCGTTATTCCTGGCTATAATACTATTTGAAATTGACTTCTAAGTGTGCTTATGTGTTGGTCTTCCATATTAAAGTTATTTTTCTGATATATACCTTTATCGTTTCACCATTAAAGGATAACGTTGCTAACAGATGCCAATACGTTTATATATAATTACGATTTAAAAACCAAAAAGTAAACCGACTTCATTGGATACAATTTAAGAGTATAAAATTATTTTATTCTGAATTTTTTAGTGGAAAGAAGATGTAGATGTTTTGCGTTTGTAAATGTTTTGTTTATATATAATATGGGTAGACCAACTAAACGCACTGCTTTTCACTGCAGGTAAAGAAAATGTCATCGATGTATACAATTTTTAGATTTTTATTGATTTTGTAAAAACCAGAAAGGATACCCTTAAAACAAAAAAGAAATTGTATTCGGTTCAGGCGTCTTTGAGTAATCGGTGAAAATACATAAAAAAAAGATTCCGACGAATTGAGAACCTCCTCCTTTTTGATAAAGACGATTAAAAATTATGTAAAGAAAAAACAATCTTATTAGTAGGTATGTAGTAAGCCGTAATCAGGCTTTCCTTCTAAAAATAACCAACATATTTATTGAATAAGTCAAATTCACAACATACGTGGTTGATGAAAGTAGTTATGTACTTTTATCAACCACGTATGTTGTTACTAATAACAGAAACAGGAGAATTAAATATCACAAGGTGGAACAAATTCATGTCTTTAAAATTGATAATATATGATGAGGTTGTCAATTATTCATGTGATAATGTAATGAATAAGTATACTTCGCTTGCTATGATAAAAATGTTGCTCGCTTCGTTTTCCAGTAACTTTTGGAAGCTTGTCACTTCACTTTCTCTCTCTCTCTCTCAATGTCTTTTAGTTTGGAAATGGTTTTCCTAAGCTGTCTTTATACGCAAAAAAACACATAGACTCAGATTGCTTCACGCCTTTATTTGATTTCAATTTAGTTATACAAAATTGTGTTTACGAAGAATCTACAATTTTTTTTTAATATTGCGTTTTTCTCGAATTTCCATGTCGATATGTCCACTTCCAATCATCTCCTTAGATGCAGTAACGGATGCACTGGCATAGATACGTCCTTTTGTAAATAGAAAGTTATTGGGCATGTGTATTATAGGAATCGTCATATTGCTTAAGTTGTAAACACCCTGTAAATAACAGATAAAAGATTATAATCTTTCTAATAACGCTTACATATTACTTAGACAAATTAATAAGAGAGAGTGCCACCTAGTTACGTTGTGAAGAGATCGTTAATATTTAGTGTAGGATCGAATTTGTATAACACAAACATCCCGTTGTCTTAAAAAAAATTGCAAGAAATAAAGTTTGGATTTTTTATTTAAAAAATTCAAAAACCTTTATTTATACCTAAAAACCAAAAATGTTTATGGTTCGCTCCAACCTGATATTTCACGATATCCGTCAATTGTACGTGATTTAGCTCAATCATGTCATGTCATAGGTTTAGGTTGGATGATTCTTGGAGTCTCGATAGTTTTTATATTATATGTAAACAAATAAATGACAAATGTTAATGAATTTGGCTCATAATTATTGCGTGCATGTAAATCTAGTTGTAAAACAAAAATAATGCCAACTCCAATAAAAAGTGTAATTAAAACTTGTTTAAATAAAACAACAACAATAAACAACAAATAAACCTTCAAAGAAATTATTTTTGAATTTATTTTTGAGATTGCATGTGTAGTGCGAGTGCGTTAACTTTTTACTATGGTTTTTCATTTGCGGGCGGTAGGGAGGTGCATGCGTTTGCATCGTGTCTTAACCAACAGGAATAGTGGAATAGTACTAAATATTTGTCTATCTGTTAAATGTTTTTAATAGGTTTCGCAAAGTCACGCCTGAATAAATTATCTAACCAACAAAGTATATCTTGTGCAAGCAGTATTATTCGCAAATACCTCACTTAAAAACTATTAAAATAGCAAACATCCTGATGAGTTTGAAGCTCTTGTAACGAAGGAAAAACTAGAAAAATTATAAATATAATTGCTATTTTTTAAATTCCTTATTTTATTTATATAAATATATATATTTATGTTTTTTTAATTACTTTTTTCCTCAGAATCAGCGTCAAATAATGTGTAAAAATTCTGCACCAATTTTTTTTTTGTTTGCTTTTTTTTGTTATTTATTTCTAAACACTAAATATTTCAATGTACTTAATGAATACTTATTGCAATGATACAGCAGAGACGAGAAATTGTTGTAGAATTGTTGTATTTTTTTACTTATAAAGTTCACGTTCTATATAGTTCTTAGTATGTAATTTTATATGTAATTTTGATATATGTTTTTTATGATTAAGAATTTCTAATGAAATTCTTAATTCAAATGAATGAAAATTTCAGACATGGAATAAGTACCTTTATGATGAACTCCTTTTTCAAGAAGCGGTCGTCCAGATAATGGACGTGGCTTCACCCCGGTGGACACAAACGCGAGATAGATTTCATAATGACAACAAAAAAGCAAATATTTAATTATGTTTCAGTGATCAACAGGGTTACAACTGGCAGTGATCACCGAATGTTTAGAGGCTCATTAAATTTTAACGTAATGCTAGAAAGGTTCCGTCTGATGAAATCTACTCTTCGCCCAAGTCCTGCTCAAATTCAAAACCCCGAGAGCTTTCAGTTGGAACTCCTAGATCGCTTCCAATGCCGAATGTGGATCCGTGGATGAAATAAATGACAGGCTGGTGGAAATTGTCCATGCCGTTGAGTCAAAGTTCTAGTAAGACCCAGCGCTAAGGTAGAACCCAAAAACTCTCTGAGCACACTCTAAAACTCATGGCAGAACGTAGCGAAATGAAACTGCAGTCTTTTGATTCTGTCGAAACCTGGGCAGTGTTACGGTCACACCAGCAGTGCCAAATCGACTATCAAGTGTTGAAATATCGACAAGTGTTGAAATGTCTGTACAGTAATGCCACCATGTCTATCCGACTCCAGGACCAAAGCACGAATCTAATCCCATTGCATAAAGGGGTGAGACAGGGAGATGCTTTTTCTCTGAAACTGTTCACCTCTGCATTGGAGGATGTTTTCACGCTCATGTACTGTCATAGACATGGTATCAAAATCAATGGCGAACACATCACTTACCTTCAATTTGCCGACGATATAGTCCTCATGGCAGAATCGCTGGAAGACCTTGGCACAATGCTTAGCGACCTTAATATCGTCTCCCAACACGTGGGTCTTAAAATGAACATGAGCAAGGCAAAAATCATGTCTAATGCTCATGTTCATGCAACGAGGAAATCCGTAGAAGAACCAAAGTCACCGCATTGCACTCAAAATTTGCAAGTTGAAGTGGCAATAGGCAGGCCATATAGCTCGCAGAACTGATAACCGTTAAAGCCGTTAAACTATGGAAAACTATTTCGCTATGGAAAATTTGATCTGAAAATTAACCTCATGGCACCCGAAAACCAACGTCAGCTACACAAAATAATATTATTTCATTTGTGTCACGTCGGCAAAATATTAAGTATTTATCTGCCAATGTATTCTAATAAGTAAGACACGAACCAAATTTGATACGTGTTTCACCACTACACGAGGTAAAAAAAATTGATTGATCGAGGAGGAAAAATTTACTCCTGTAAGTTAAATACCGATATAATAAGATGATACCGATTCATTAGAAAATATTAATGTCCGCCATCTTATAATGTTGACGCATATATTTATACTTATCTAAATAAATAACGGTAAAAATCATACCTATTTATTTTATAAAAAAATTATTTCCACCGTTTTGAATTTGATAATGGACGCCCTATTCTAGTTTTCAAATAAGAAAGAACCTGTACTAATCATCATAAATAACGATAACGTACGAACGAACGAACGATAACGAACGCAGGGCGGATACCGGCACCTTTTTCGCCAGGTCAGATCATTTTTTCATTATATTTTAGCGCTAACTTTGGAATAGTTTATGAAAATGTTAGCACTTGCACTAAAAAATGGTTGGCATAGTAAATCATTTTATGGTTAATATGTATATTTTTGCTGACTATTAGCGAAACTTTAAGGTCAGTTTACACGAGCTCTAGGTAAGTAACAATGTTAGAATTTGGCCAAAAGTTTGAATGTCGAGCCAACTCGCTGTACAGAAATTTTAAGTAATAATATGCGAGTAGTTTAAGAAATGTATCAAAAATCCATAATCTACTATAACCCAGCCTATGTAAAAGATTATTAAAAAGTTGTGCATAACAACGACCTCCCTAAATTGTCAGCGTTATAATAAAAATCGCCATGTTTAACATAGTATATATGTTCCCGCATTACAGTACCGCAACGTTGCTTACATTCATGTAAGATCTTAGCCCGCTTTGCTTGCTCGTCCAATAACTATAAAATTGTTTGTGACTGCAAACTTAAATGGCTTTCAAGTGTATCCTTCAAACCGACTTAAACGGAACCCTCGCTTAGCGAGTCAAACTTGCACTTGTTCAGTTTTAAAGTCCAGATAGAATGTACATAGAAGGTTTTAGGAGGAAAATTTAGTCCCTTACTGCCCTTACTCAACTGTCAGAATGCCGATCTCAAAAAAAATGCTTTTGCTTGTGCCGTGCTCTTCTTTTTATATGACCGTCGCTCCTTCTCTTATTTTCTACGACTTTACCCTAGCTATGTAGTTCTTACCGCTGGATAAGGACAGGGTTTTGAAAACTTCCCCTGCCTGACCATCGAGCCGAGGAACAAATCCTTTTCTATTAGGTCACAAAGCTGGAAGTGCATTTCCAGAAACCCTTTTCTGTATCTATTCATTATAAACTCGTAGAAGTAGAAATCAACCTGAAAACATAATAAAAGTAATTATCAAAAATTACTCGTCTTTTAGTAGGGTTGGACTGCGGGCAGACAAACATGGCAATGATATTATTTTTTTAAGCAGACATAAAAAATAAGTCTATATTAAGACGCTCTACAAAAACTAACAATTTCTTACCTACCCATAAACCGACTATTATATACCACGGTTTGAATACCTACCGTAACATTATTGTGAAACTCGTACAGTGCTTCAAAGTTTATCCCGATGTAGTATAAAGGGTCTGCACGGCTATAGCGTCTAGCCGTTGCGTTGGCAAAACGTATGTACTTCGAATTTACATAGGTGATAACTGAGTGCTCCGTTGCAATATAGCGTATCTAAGAATAAAATATCAATTATGACGGATGGAAAAAAAGCATACTCAGCTGTGATGCTGATCATTCCCTCGCTTGAGTGCGTTACAGTAACAACAACAACACAACGGTATTTTTTATCTTGTGTATACTAAATAAATATAATAAATTATAAATAAATAATCCCGATCATTTCACACAGCATCACCTGGCCCCAAAATAGACGTTTTTTTTTGGTCAACTTTGCACTAAATTTCCGAACCAGATCCTTTTTTTTATAAAGCTTAGGATGCTTTACTGAGCACAAAATCACAAAATTCTGACAGACCCAGGTGATGCTTCAAGCGCCATCTTGAAAAAACGTTTTTGGCCGATATCTCGGAAACTATGCACTTTAGGGCATAAGTTATGTTGATTATTATTGTAGAGAATAATATTTCACATCTCTTGTTTCTAGAAAACTTTTTTGTAAAACTTACCGTTTACAATTAAGGCCATTTAATGAACCGGTTTTTCTATCGCGGCCGCGGCCAACTTTTGAAATATTAGATTAATTAATAAAATGGATATATTCATTTTTAAAGATCAGTTTATTTTCTACAACTTTTCTTTAAAAAATTGTTTTCTAATGTCCATACTTTTTGAGTTATAGGACGTTTAATGTTATACTACCGGGCGTAAAGTTGAAAATTTCAAGATACGCATAGAATATAATGGTACAAATTCAACAAAAAAATAAAAAAAATATCCCGATTGTTTATGTAGTAAAAAATTAATAGTTTGATTCCTTACCTGCAATAATAACGAACTTTTTTTTATATTATTTGATTATATTTCGTACAACTAAAAAATAGTTAGTAATTATAATTAATTATGTTATGTTCAAATACTATAATAAAATGAAAGAAAACGAAAGGGGAATATTTAAAAAAAAAATATCCAAAATTTATTTTTAGAAAAAATATAAAACAAATACAAATTCAAAATTATATTAAACTATTTTATTAAATTTGTGTAGAGATATAAAAGAAACGGTTACCTGCTATAAAAAACAACCTTTGGGCTGCCGCGTCACCCACCGAGCGTCGGCATTTCTACATTAAAAGTCTTAAAACTCAAAAATTATGGACATTAGAAAAAAAGTTTGAAACAAAAGTTGTAAAAATAAATTGATGCATTTTATTGATTAATCTAATATTTCAAAAGTTATCGGCCGCGATAGAAAAACCGGTTCATTAAATGAGCCATAAATCGTAAACGGTAAGTTTTACAAAAAAGTTTTCTTGTAACAAAACGTGAAATTTTATTTTCTACAATAATAATTAACATAACTTTTGCCCTAAAGTTTATAGTTTCCGAGATATCAGCGCTTGAAGCGTCACCTAGATCTATCAGCATTTTGTGATTTTATACTCAGTAAGTGATCCTAAACCTTGTAAAATAAAATAATTTGGATCGGAAATTTAGTGCAAAGTTAAATGCTATTTTGACTGACCTACAAAGTAAGCAGTGCTTGTGTAGTGGGTACCACATCACTGATAGAATACCTATATACATTTTTTTTTGTAAATACATAGAAACACCCAGACCCGAGACAAAAACATGGTTATAACAACTTAAACTAAATCGATAGGTCGAGAACGACTACCTATATCTAATGCTTTCGAGTCGGTGGAATAGAAATCATTTAAAAAAACCAAGTGGACTTTAAATTCGGCAATCGTAAATAATTCTAGCATGTTACAGCGTATAGAAGTAATAAAATATTTAAACAAAATGTAGGAATTGACTATTATAAGATAATACATTATTTAAATATGATGTTTCTGTAATGATGGTATTGAATATTTAAAAAAGTTTTTACTGAAAGACTTTAATGAAAGTTATTGGTTACTGACCTTCTCTGGATAGCACCTAGGCATATATATCATTATTAAAATTAAAATTAAAATCTTAAACATTTTCCTTGAACAACCACGAAAACACTGGCGGGGAACATGTTTAAACTAAATCTAAAATAAATAGTTCAGACTACGCAATTTCCATCATGACTAATGTAATGATAGGACTAATGATCTATCATGATAGATTATGTAAAGTATATAGAATAATAATAATCTATTAGGTACAGTCGCAGACAAATTGCTGTAGGTATAACTTTTAATTTATTATTTAATTTTGTTTCTCTATATCTACTACAGCCCCTGATAAAAAAAAACCGTCAATCTGAAGCTCAATGTAATTCAAGTCAAGTCAAGTCAAGTTAAAAGATACTTTATTCAATACAATCACAAGGATTACTTTGAAACGTCTTACATACAAGATGAATTTAGGTGCCAATTCATTCATTCGAACTGGCAGGAAACTCGTCTTGGTCCTAGCACTTTTTTTATGATCCATCTTATAACTAACCTTAACTACAAAATACTAATACGAGAGAGTTAACATTTCAAGTGTGTCGGTTAACTGTCTGAGTGCAGAGCGACATGAGGCCATGTATTCTTATCAATAATATATAGTCATTTATATTTTAATAAGCTTTCTTCAAGACTTTTATGTATAAGGTACCTCGCCCTTGGATGGCCCATCTTATTATAAAATGCAATAAACTCGTGAAACCAGATTATATAAGAACACAATCGTAAGTATGACCTAGTTAATTTATATTTCAATGCCATTTTTTTTAATTCATGACAATTTTCTTCATATTAATTGTGAAAATTCAATTTTTAAGAAACTAGACTGTGGGCCATCTTAGAAACCTAAGATGTCTAAGTCTAAGATGGCTTGCTATATTAGATGTTGTGTTTACTTTATTTTGAGATTTGGATGTGATTTTTGTTAAATGACCACATTGTATAACATAGTCCGGTCAATTTAGACATAAAAATAGTGGTCAAATAACCAAAATTCCCGGAAAGCCAAATATTGGTGGAGAGCTGGGGTTTACCATTACAAATAAAGTTTTAAAAGTCCCCAACGATCCTATGTGTGCTTCATAAGTTATTCGGGGTCAAAGGTCAAAATTTGAGGTTTTTTGGATTTTTTTCGAAAACGGTAGGTCTATCAAAAAAAAAACCTCAAACCAAAGTTGTAGATCTTAAAATTCTCTACAAAAATAGTCCATATAATTTTTTTCCTTAGAGTTACCATTCGTGAGATATCGCGATTCTAAGAGTCACACTATACATGATATGCACATATAAGCCACGTATATACATATCAGGCACTTAAGATTTATTATTAATATTATTATTAATAATTAGAACGGCACAACCAATTACTCTAATTAAGCACATAGATAACAAATCGAAATAAATGTCACAGTAAGAAATAGTAAAAATCAGAAGTAAATAATTAGTAAAATGTTGTATACATGTCGATATTAATAATATAATGTCAGATTCCAAAGATATGTATATATACCTATCTGTGTCTCTTTTATATATACTATACTATCCTGAAAACATTTATTGAAAAGACAGTCAGTCCCTAACTGAATCCCCTCTAACCACGTGGACATGAAAAACATCTGGCTATTCTCTGTCTCTTTCTATTGTCCGTATTCGAAAAAAAAGATTTGACTGACGGCGCTAAAGTATTTACAGAAATTGATTCCAGGCCTCAAACAATAATTACAGAAGGAATTCGCTTTCTTCTTGCGGTTTATGGAGCTCCAAAAAAAATTACTTGCATTGATAAATACCGATACTTAACTTTTGTAAAAAATACGCGAAACAAGAAACAAGTACAACTATCATGTCTTCCTCCAACATCGGCATCTGCTATTCAATATTTGTATCGAGTATACCATCAAGTTCAAACATGGCTAGGCAATCAACTGAACCCAGAAGACTGGGGTTGGAAATTGATAGATAATACTCTGGAACCGATTAAAACTTTACTCCCACCACCTGCTCCAGAAAAACTCCTCAACACTATTTTTTGCAATTGCAAAAAAGGTTGTAGTGCCAAATGTGGCTGTAAAAAATTCGGGTTGCTGTGTTCTCCAGCGTGTAACAATTGCCAAGGTCAGTCTTGCTCAAATGTCCAGTTGAGTACAATTGAGGAAGATTCCTGTGATTCTAATGAAGAGACTAATGACTCAGCCACATTTGAACAATTTATGAACATCCAGCAAGAGGAAGAGGAAGAAGAAGACAATATCAATAATAAAGTAATATCTAGAACTTGACGGGTATTTTTCCCTTAAATAATCCTAAAATTGTCATGACAGTTAGTGGAGTAGGCCTACAGGGGAAACCACGGTAAAAAAAACGCGTCAAGTACACTACCTCACAGGTGGATGGGATTCAGCAAAATAGTGACCTTCATAAAATCAACACTAGGAATAAACATAAATTATACATCTCTAGGTTTCGACTAGAAAAAGTTAATAAGTCATTTATGGGGAACACGGTGCGCTTCTATAATAAGCTTCCTGAAAATGCTAATAAACTACCTATTAAGAAATTTAAAGCATACATTAAAGGTAGTCTGTTGAAGAAAGCTTATTATAATATAAATGACTATATTATTGATAAGAATGCATGGCCTCATGTCGCTCTGCCGTCAGACAGATAACCGAAACACTTGAAATGTATAAACTCTCTTGTATTAGTATTTCGTAGTTAAGGTAGTTATAAGATGGATCATATAAAAAAGCGCTAGGACCAAGACGAGTTTCTTGCCAATTCTTCTCGAGCTTGGGTTAGGATGAATTGGCACCTAAATTCACCTAGTATGTAAGACGTTTCAAAGTGATCCTTGTGATTGTATTGAATAAATCATCTTTTGACTTTGTGACGTGGAAATGTGTGCATTATCATGTATAATGTGACTCTTAAAATCGCGATATCTCACGAATGGTAACTCTTAGGAAAAAAATCATATGGACCATTTTTGTAGAGAATTTTAAAGTCTACAACTTTGGTTTGAGGTTTTTTTTTGATAAAACTTACCGTTTTCGAAAAAAATCCAAAAAACCTCAAATTTTGACCTTTGACCCCGAATAACTTTTGAAGCACACATAGGATCGATGGGGACTTTTAAAACTTTATTTGTAATGGTAAACCCCAGCTCTCCACCAATATTTGGCTTTCCGGGAATTTTTGTTATTTTAAATGTCTATATTGACCGGACTAAACAATACTCTTTTAGGTTAACGTACTTTTTACTAAATTTTGTCAGATTTTTGAGACATGGGCAATCTAAAATCTATGAAAATTAAAAACAGCTATAAAATCAAAACCTTAAGTATGAATTTAAAACTATTACAGTTTTTGTCAGTTATGCAACTAAAATTTTAAAAGTAACAAGAAAAATTAACGATATGCTATGATTTATTTATATCTCAATTTAAAGTGGGCCTTAGGACTATGAAAAAAACTTAAAATATTGCAAAAATTAAAAAAAAATATTATCCCAAACTAACACAAAGTATTAAATAAAAATTGAGTCTGTTATTTTTATGTGATCCAACTAAGTAACCAATTATTTTAACTGATTTTCAGTCCACTCGCCACATTATTTTTTTCTTTGGATGATCCATTTATTTACTCCAAAAAAGTTAAAATATAAATAACATAATACATATTTTTTGTTACGTATTCTTTTAGGGTCATGAGCTCAATTTGAATATGATATTTTTATTTTTTTTATTTTAATACAATTATTTTACACTATATTTACAATTATAATTATAATTGAAAATTGTTTGCATGTTCTAACTATATCAGCATTGTATTTTTCGTAATATTCGATATGAAATAACTTGGCTCATAGCTTTAAGATGGCCCGGGCCATCTAAGTTTCACGAGGGGTGGGCTATCATAAAGACATTTCCATGTGAGAATAAATTTTACAACAAATTCACTGTTTCACTGTGTGTTTAGGGCTCAAAAAGTTATTCTTTGAGGTTAACCAATAGAAACAAAAGAAATCCACACATGAACGCCAAAATTAAAAAATGTTTGACGAAACGATATTATAACCCGCGTGATTTTCTAAACGATACTGACAAACTGATGACTGCTGTCAAAATGGCGTCTTGCTTCCGTTCGTTTTGAGTTGCCAGCTTGTTAATGGATGCGTTCGCACATTCTCACCAAATTTAAAAAGTTTTAAATTACCGAAAGTAGCCTTTATTTAAAGTGGGCCATCCTAGGTACCGGGCCATCTAAGGGCAAGGTACCTTACTTTAAATTTATAATTAAATAATATGAACTAACCCTGTTTGGCACAACAGATAGAAATAGTATAGAATGAGGATAACACACTATTTGTTGACAGACACATAAGTAATAATCTATATAATAAAAAATAAATTGCTTTTCGTTAGTCTCGCTAAAACTAGAGAACGGCTGGACTGATTTAGCTGATTTTGGTGTTGAAAAGTTTGTCGTAGTCCAGGGAAGGTTTAAATGGTGAGAAAATTTGTGGCATTGCAACACATGCCGGGTACAGCTAGTCTTCTACATAATAAAAATCGATTGCTGTTCGTTAGTCTCTCTAAAACACGGACTGATTTGGCTAATTTTAGTTTTGAATTATTTGTGGAATTCCAGGGAAGGTTTAAAAGGTGAGTAAATATGAAAATACTGATACTGATACTGATATTTACTTAGTTAATTTTAATTATTTACCATATTATTATGTGTGTTTATGCGATTTCTTTCTTTTATTTACAGATGTGTTCTTACTCTCTGTTCATGGAGTCACTACCACATAGGCCCAGTCTGAAAACCAACGTTGCCCTACGCCTAATGGCGCAGAGTAACAAAAATCTGAGATTGGTCGTTTTTGGCATACTTACCACACAGACCTCCTTGCACCTATCTTGCTTCTTAGCTACTTTTTGTGTTAGTTTTAACTCGTATACCTATTTTGTTTTTCTTTTAGTGTTACTAGTTAAGTTTAGTATTTAATTTTGTGCCTTATTTTGTGTTTGTGTAATGTTGTGACTAATAATGTTTTTATCTATCTATCTATTTTGTGTATTATGTGCTACGAAGCAAATAAATGTATTAGTCTATGTCTACGAGTATGTCTAAATACTTGCGTTAAACTTTTCAGCCTCCAAAGCTTCCGTTCTATTAGAATCTAGTGTTGATAAATGTAAGAACTAGTTTCGTTTTAGCTATATTAACGAGGCCAGTATTTACAGTATTAACAGAAAAGCATTCAAGTTATTTAATATGAAAAATACAGAAGATCTCTAGGGAATGTCTACAAAGGTGCTGGGTGCGCAGACGAGTCTGTCCGTACTACGGTGTAAGTCATTTATCGAGTACGGTCAGCGTTTCTTTGCCATTGTCTTAAACTGAGATTCAAAGGCGATAGGTAAGCGAAGATCAAAACAAAAAGCTTAACAGAATATTGACAAACAAAAATGTACCTAAGTACATACTTAGTTTCGTTTCAGAGTCCTAGCTTAAGATTCAAAGCAAAGCCGAAGACAAGCTAGCCAGTTCTAGACTCTTTATATTGCTTTAATGCTTTGTCTAGTCGATATATTAACATGAAGTAATTGTACTGCCAGTAATTTATAGCAGTAATCAACGAATCATATCTGAATTCTTTCATGAATAGTAATGTTTCATGTCATTATTATTCGGGCAATTTTAATGCAATCAGCGGATAGGTAGCACAGGAACACCGGAGATTTCCTATTGTTAGAATTTTTTACACCGAACAATTTCAAAATGAACCACCAATTACTATGTTGTGTTTCTGCGTCATTTATTTATAAGTTATTAGTGTGTTAAGTCAAAAACCTAAGAATAGTGCAATAACTTAAGAATTAATCTTTGGAAGTCGGAAGTATTTTTATTCGTCTAGCGCAACAATCAATAGTTCTAGTATCGCCACTTAGCCGGCAGCGCGATGATAATTTTGAGTTGTGCCGGTAGAGTTGAGCTCTATGCTGGAACAGATTCGGCATTAGGAAGTAGTTACCTAATGTTGTTTTTCTTTACGAGTACATATCTCCCTACTTACATCATTTTGTGCGAAAATGTCAAATTGGGATTTTCGATAAATGATGGTTTTATGGTATTATGTAGTATTTACTGGTAGGTTCTATTACAAAAAACTCAATAGGTACCCACACTCATTTTCTTTTGAAATAAAGACAAATAAATAAATAATTCCGGACATTTCACTCAGTATCATGTGGTCCCAAAGTAAGCAGAGCTACTGTTATAGGTACTACTTGACTGATATACTACTAATATACTTTTTTTTGTAAATACATACACATTATACATAGAAACACCCAGACCCGAGATAAATACTTGCAGATCATACAAACATTAGTCGCGCGGTGGGAATCGAACCCGCAACCTTCTGCTTCTCAGCCAGGCCTTGGCCCAGTGCGTCACAGAGGTCGTCGATGTATGTTTATTTCTAAAGTAGATTAAAAAAAAAGTACTATCTGTCAAAAAAGTATTGGGAATGGATGATTTGTTTATGGCCCCAATATTTTTTTTGTTATTTATTTAGATTGCCACAACTATTTTCCATTTTGGTGCGGAGTTTGAGTTGCATCTGTTATTTAGATTAAATGCTGTTTTTAGTTAGATCATATCTAGTGTGTATTTCGAATTTCATAATGGACAAAAACATCGAACAAAGAGTTTGAGTTGGTACAAAGCGAGATGTGATGGAAGATTTGCCTCGATCTGGTAGGCTATCAAATAGTGACTGAAAATCCTCATTCAAGTTTGAGAGAGATAGCCGCTGAACTTTCTGTATCTGACTCGTCGATCCGTACCATTTTAATAATCACTTGGGTATAAAACTTGTTGCCGCTCGGCTCGTCTTAAAATATCTGAATTTTCTCCAAAATCTCAATCGCATAAGAGTCGCTGAATCAATGCCAACATTCATGAAAAGCATTGTTACTGGTGACGAGACGTGTTTTTACGCGTTTGATTTGCAAACTAGTCAACAAACTTCGGAGTGGTGCCTTCAAACTGAACCGAAACCGAAAAAATCACGCTTAAGTCGATCAAAAGTCAAAGTCATGTTTACTGTTTTCTTTGACTATCGCGGTGTTGTGCACTCGGAATTCTTGTCAAACTATATAAAGAATATTATTTGAGCTGTATGCGGCGTTTCAGACAGGAAATTCGACGAATAAGGCCAGATATGTGGAAACAAAATTCTTGGATTTTGCACCACGATAATGCGCTTTCGCACAAGGCCATGTTGTGAACAAATTTTTGACCAAAAACTCAACAAATACATCGTGCAACCACTTTATTCACCAGATATGGCTCTTTTTCCCAAACTCAAATTACTACTTCGTGGCACCGGTTTTCATTCGGTGGAATACAGAATGGAAAATTCACGGCGAGAACTGAACTCAATTCCGAAAAAAGCGTTAATAAAATGTTTTGATGATTTGATTATTCGGTGGTGTAAGTTTATCGTTTCTGAAGGAGCATACTTTGAAGGCGATAAAATAAATATGAATGAATAATTAACATTTTGTGTATTATTGATCGTTTCATGGTACTTTTTTGACATAGTAGTATATTAAACTCCAGTGGTAAACTAAAATCATACATTATTCATTTTTATTTCACATTCAATTAAAAACCAGCAGTCACCGTGAACATAAACTTACCTACAAAAATACGTCGATACGCACTTTGTAATGTTTTTTGCACTGGTATATATTGATATTTCTATATCCACGAAAACGTCCGGGTGACTAGAGCAGCCCAGCTGACATAGTCGACTTTTGTGTGAATTTCTGTTGTCTTGCATGTTTAAGTTACCCTAAAACGTCACTAGATGACTCTTAAATAAAATTTGCATCTATTTTCATCCAAGAAAATCATACCTGTCAACAAAAATATCGAGAGTATCTTTTTTTTATAAAGTTTAGTGTTGACCAGTGTGGACTTTGCGTTTTGAGAAGTGCGTGTTGAGTCACAAAGGGAGGGCGCGTATACGCCAGGCAGGGCGATGGTAAACAGGCGTATCCGATCCGATCTGAAGCTTGCTTGACCCGGGTTTTAGGGTCTCCATGTGTTTGACTGTCCAGGCTGAAAATTTAAAATATTATTTTATCAGTTTACATTCGCTTACATTTGTTATATGTTTTTATGTCTTTGTATTGTTTTTATATATAACGTTAGCATACTTTAACTATTCTTATTTTTATTGTTCAAAATTATTTTGTACTGTGTTCATTAATTATAATGCTATTCTGACCTTGTTCTATTTTATAACAGGGTTGGTGCAAATAGGTCCTCACACAGAGAAAAATATAAACCTACAACTTCATTCTATAGTAACCTTTATTAACTTGAATATTGACCTAATACATTTTTATTTTATTCTATTAATAATATCATTTTTGTTGCCATGTCACCCGCATATATTACATAACTTCTTGCAGTCTGTATTGATCAATAAACTCCTTTCCTTAAACCAAAACTTCCTCTAAAAAATCTCAAAGTTGGTCTGTTCAATGCGGGGTCTCTAAACGCTGGTCAGGATAAATTTGTTGTTGCAGTGGAGGAGCTTGGCCCAGACATCCTAGCTATTAATGAAACCTGTATGGGCCCTCAGCAGGATTATAAAGCACCTAAACTAAATGACTTTCGATTTATCTACAAACCTAGGCATCCTAGTATCAAAGGGGGTCATGGTGGGGGTGTTGGTTTCTTCATTAGAAGAGGCTGCAATGTGTACTTGGCAAGACAATCATTATTGGTACTGGCTACCGAGCACCGTGGCAGGATCCGGCCGCATTTCTTGATGCTATTATGGACTCCATTGCATACTTCCCCAAATGTGATAACATTATTCTGGTGGGGGACCTAAATATTGATATGAAAGACCCAAACAACAGGCAGCTCCCCTTGGTACAACGTTTTCTACACTGCCTTAAACTGACCCAGGTAATCACCGAGCCAACACATATAAATGTGCATAATAAATATACACTAATTGACCTAGTTTGTACAGATGCTACAGTTCGTAGTGTGTCTATGAAACACAACCCTGACCTAGGTAGGCATGCTATGGTCATGGTTGAATTTAATATTAAAAAAGATAAACCCCCTCCACGTTTTGTCACATATAGGCCTCTAAAAAATATTCTTCCTGTGCTTTTCTATAATGACCTTAATAATATTAATTGGGACCTTTTTCTATCAACAACTTCTTTAGACAACTGTGTTTCTACTTTAAATACTTTTATCTATTATTTATTTGACTTGCACCCATTAAAACAACTAAATTCAAATCCCCCCCCCACCCTTGGTTAACAGATACAATAAAAACTATGATTGGAATCAGAGACAATTATCATAATGACTATAAGATATACAAGACTACCCCACTAAAAAACTGCTATAAAAATATGAAACAATTGGTAGCAAAAGCAATTGTCAATGAGAAATGTGCTTTCTTTACTCAGTATATAAATGAAAATGTTGGTAACTCAAAAAAACTTTGGACAAATCTGAAAAGCAATATTATTCCCGACAAAAAGCAGGCTTTGGTATTTCCTCCTCTGTTCAATGACCCTAATATAATGAATTCACACTTTCTTAACATACCCGGTAATAATCACAGTTCCATTTCCCAGCTCACCTATTATGAGTTTCATCGTCATAGCTCTCATCAATTCTCTCTACAGCCCGTAAGTGATTTTACAATATTAAAAGTAATCCAAGGTTTTAAATCAAATGCATTAGGCATAGATGGGGTCTCCTTGGAAATGTTACTGTTAACCCTGCCTCAATCCCTACCCACAATCACTAACATAATCAACACATCCATCACTACTTCTACCTTTCCGGAGGCATGGAGGGTGGCAGTTGTAAAGCCGATTCCCAAAAATAACCAAGCCTCTCGTCTCAATGACCTCAGACCAATAAGCCTACTCCCTTCTTTATCGAAGGTCTTTGAAAAGATTGTCTGCATGCAGATGATCAAGTTCCTTGAGGAACATCAGCTACTTCCCCAATATCAGTCTGGCTTTCGTAAGGGACATAGCACATCAACCGCTCTCATGGATGTCGTTGATAATTTACTAGCAGCTCAGGATAAGGGTATGTGTAGTATTCTGGTTCTACTAGACTTTTCCAGGGCCTTCGATTCAATAAACATCGCTCTACTGCTATCCAAACTTGCTTATTACAGTTTTGACTCGAAAACAATAAAATGGTTCTCTAGTTACTTGAGTGACAGATTTCAATGTGTTGAATTACAGTTGCCTAATAGTAAGTCACTTAGATCCTCACCTTGCCCAGTTCCTCGTGGTGTTCTTCAAGGATCAGTGCTTGGTCCGATCCTTTTTATCCTGTACAGTGCAGATATGGTCTGCAAAATAACTTCTTGCCAATATCATCTCTACGCAGATGACTTGCAGCTATATCACTCCTTCCTACCTGCGGACTATGTTAGTGCTGTATCTGAAATTAATAAGGACTTAGAACAAGTATCTCAGTGGTCCATCTCTAACTCCCTAGTCCTTAATCCTGCCAAATCCAAATATGTTATGTTTGGGACCAAGAAAACTCTAAATAGAATGGCTAACGCACAATTTCAAATACAGGTAGATGGAGGAATAGTTAAACGTGTTACAGAGGCTAAGAACCTTGGGATAGTAATGGATAGTCATCTTCGGTTTGAAACACATGTAGCTGAATGCGTTCGACAGTCCCTCTTTCGCCTCAAACAGTTATATAAAATCCGTCCTTATATAAGTGAGGCAGTGCGAGTCACCCTATGTGAATCCCTTGTACTGTCTTGCCTTAATTACTGTGACACTGTTTATGGTCCCTGCCTACTGAGTAGAACTGAAAAATTCATTCAACGAGTTCAAAACTCATGTGCACGTTTCTGCTTCCCAATTCCTTCTCGTACCCACGTCACTCCTTTCCTTAACGCTAATATGCTCAAAATGAAAGCTCGCAGGCAACTACACCTTGCTGCGCTTCTCTTTGGTCTGACGTTTAGCAAAATACCTAGCTATCTGTACTCCAAGCTTAATTGGGCCAATGCTAATGCACGTTACCCGAAACGAGCATGTACTCACTTAGTTTTTTTAGCGCCGAGGCATAAATCCGTAGCCTTCCGTGGATCTTTTCGTTTCGCAGCCACTCGGTGTTGGAACGATCTTTTTCCTCCTTTGCGTGTTTCAAAAACAGTTTCTGCGTTTAGACATGCCTTTAAAAGGGAACTGCTAGGCAGGCAAAGGTGTTAAAAAACGTGTGCCCATCACTGAACTAATTCATATTCCATATCCCTCCTCACTTTCTTTTTCGGTTCCTGTCGTTCTTTGGCCATTACATTACAATTAATTAACCAAATAATAATTAACCTCCAAATTGATCCATACTGATGACGTATACAAAAGTCAAACCATGTGCGTGCGCACAGTACTTTTGAGTGCCTGTCATTGTCATTGACGTGCATGACATTGACAGAGACGTACACGGTTTGCTGGCATAGAACGGTCTCACAAATCTCAAAGTTTTTATTTCTTACTTTTATAAATTTATTAATTACTTACTATATGTACTAGCAATATTACTACGCGAATATTATGTGTATAAGGTATTTCTTACTAGCTCACGAATCTATTTTCTTCTTATAGGTACCTACTGATTATTACTTAGTTAATTTTATAAATTAGTTACTACTCTATATTATATGTGTTTATGCTATTTCTTTCTTTTAATTAGGTACAGTTGTGTTCTCCACGAACAGAGAGTGCTCTGTTCGTGGAGTCACTTCTACACAGGCCCAGTCTGAAAACCAGCGTTGCCCTACGCCTAATGGCGCAGAGTAACACTAAGCTGAGACTGGTCCTTTTTGGCATATCGACTACACAGACCTTCTTGCACCTACCCTGCTTCTTACCTACTTTGTGTGTTTGCTATAACTCGTGTACATATTTTATTTTTATTTTTCTTTAAGTGTTAGTAGTTAATTGTAGTATATAATTTAGTACCTTATAATGTGTCTGTGTAATGTTGTGTCAAATAAAGTTTTTATCTATCTATCTATCTATCACTGTCAGTGTTGTTTAAATTGTTTTATTAGTCCTATTTATATTAGTAATATATATCAAAGTAATCCTCAAGATTACTGAATTGGCACCTAAATTCACCTAGTATGTAAGACGTTTCAAAGTGGTCCTTGTGATTGTATTGAATAAATCATCTTTTGACTTTGACTTTGACTTGATTACTATAGAAACATTTACAAATATTCTTTATACATCGCCTGATGGCAAAAAAAATATATAACAAAATGCCCCTACATTTTGGGCGTATTTCTAATAAAGATCCTTAAGTAAGTGAGGCCAACTGTCTCCTGCTTAAACTAAACTCTCAAACTTGCATCATAGGAATATATCAACCCCCAGCCTAAAATGATACATCAAACTTCATCAATAGTCTAGATTCTCTATTGGCCAAACTAAGTAAAAACATAATCTTCTGCGGTAACATTAACATCAATATCACACAGCTGACACAGAATATGTTTAGATAATCATAATCATTGTTATGATTATCTAAACATATTGTCAAGTCATGGCTTGCTACCGGATCTTATTATGCCAACACGTGCTTGGATCACAATGATGTTGAAAACGAAACTTGATGCGATTTGCTTCAAAATCAAATCGTCCATCACTGACCATAAGTGTGTAGCCTTGATGTAGTGCAAAATACTAAATTAGAATATAAGTCAAAACCAGCTTTACTTCACTAAAGCTTTATTTCGCTGTGAAATAGAGACAAGCTCCACAAAAAACTAAAAAAAGATACGAAATTAGTACTAGTATAATATATTAGTAGAGTGTGTCATTTGATACACACGAGGCAGAAATTGCACTTTCTCCCGAGAGATACAAAGTGCTTTATACTACACCTACGAGGAAAATATAAAGGAGAACTATTTTTTTATTGTAATACAAAATTACCAAACCCAAATTTCTAAGAAATTTCTTTTTTTTATTATTGTTCGAAAATCGAAAGAGGAATAAATCATTTGGCGGATTTGGAGAAAAAAACTCGTCGTTTGACCTGTGATGAAAATAACCATTGCTACCGGCTGATCTATGAAAAGATTTAAAAAACACTTTATAAATGGATTTCCATACACTTTTCTCCCCCGATAAACGCGTTAGAAATGAAATTACATAGACTTCTCCGGCCCGCATTTCAGTAGGCCTGAAATGATGTACTTTCTATTATATAGACTTACTTTGGGGCCAGATGGTGCTGTGTGAAAATGTCCGGGCCTATTTATTTATTACTTATTTATTTATATTTGGAAAAGGAATGGGCAAGTTTCTCAGTAGGTGTGGTGTAAATTATGTTTTAAAGACTACATATAAACGATACAGAAGCTTTTGTAACTCTCAATATTAAAGAAGTCTAGGAAGAAATTCAAAAAGAAGAGATTGAAAACGACAAAGAAAATAATAAAAACTGTAGGAAGTGATGAGTTATAAGTGGACAAAAGAAATTATGTGCATAACATAAGTAAGAAAAAATATTTCTTTTTCTTTTTCTATTGTTTTTATACATCCTTGTATAAAACATCGAATTAAAAAGTACGAACAAAGCACCTCTATGACACATCACTTGACTCATTTGAATAAAAAAAAACATGTGTGCAATTCACACTTGGTAGAAGTGAAACCTTCAAAAAACAAACGTTTAATACGTACGTATACAAAACGCCACGGTTGTTGTGATGCCTTTTCTCAAGCTTTGTACTACGCATGCGCGCACAAACACGTAATAATAAACCCGTATAATGCTTCCTATCTCATTTTCACCCACGTTAAATCTTATGAATTTATGTGTCTGTCTCTTTTTACTGTCGCTTTCTCGTTTCGTCGACTTTCAAATCACAACGATGCAAAAAAAATTATCACTTCAAAAATCTCTCATTTGGATCCCTATACCCTAATAAACACTTGTCGAATTTGGTTGAATAAGCTACTATTTTTAAATTCCAATTTGTCAACCTACCAAGTTTTATGCTGACAATCAGCATAAAACTTGGTAGGTTCACCAAGTCAGTAGTTATTGAAGTACAAACAAAGATTCAATTACACACAACCAAGTCACCCATTTTGTCACTGAGAACTTTGCTCGCTTCTCTCACTCGATATAAGAGTTATATCAGTCATCTTCCATGGCAATGCTTAGTTTAGGGCTAGATGCAGTGTGGATTATCCACTAATATTTATATTATTTATATTATGCAGCCCAGCGTATGGATTGAAAACGGCTAACCTACAGGTGAACGAGTTCGAAGAAGAACGTCGATTCGATCTCGTTAAAAAAACGAGATAATTTAAAGACCAGACCACCAGCCGTAATCTCTTACAACTACATTGGCGGGGTACTAACGTGCCCCTAATGTGCACGTACTTTTATAAATAAAATTAGGTACACGAGCCCCATTAAAGCATATCATAGGGCAGAACAACGAAGCCCTCACCGCATATAGAGTTAAATATGCCTATCCATTATATAGTAGCCGTAGCCGAAATCGGCTAGGACTATCATCTAATAATATGCTTGATCAATTTGTATTGTAATGGAAATTTGATAAATCGAACATGTACAAAAGAGTGACTACTAAGAGTAACTACATAGATACCTTCTTTTTTTCAACATTATGGTTTTTATTACTAGTGGTCACTATTCTGTACTAGTTATACCATCATAGACTATGAAAGCACCTAACATAATGTTTTTAAGCGATTTTAAGTACAAATAAACCGTTTTCGGATTTTTCGTTTCCTTGAAACAAGGTCTCACAGCCTTGCTTGTTGCTAAATTTCATGATTCTAAATCAACATGAAGTACCCGTTTGTTGAATGTTTTTATTTAGTGGAATGTTCGAAATACGCGCCAAAAATAGCCATATTTAAGGCGTATTTTTTGATTGCGTGAACGCGTTCCTAAGAAAAAGGTTCTAGAGACATACGAGTAGATACAGACAAACATTGAAGTGGTCCAATAAGAGTTACTTTTTTCTTTTTGATGTACAGAATCCTAAAAAGGAGCAATTAAAAGCCAATACCTGTATTATTTCAATTTATTCTGTCATGGCTTGATGTGAGAGGCCGATTTCCAATCTATAGTTCAGTCTTAGCAATACTTTCATCAAGTTTTCTAAAAGCAGTTACAGCTTTCAGCACATCTGCAGAAAAGACCGCTGGTAGCTCTAGGGCGAGGAAGTGACCGCCGTCGTCCAGCACTGTGGCTTGCACCAGCTTCGGGTATTTGAACTTGAGTAGATAGGGAGGTTGGTATGCCAACTCGTTTTTAGCTTGAATCACCCAGGTCGGCACGTCCGTCGGGATTCTAAAACATTAATATTCATTTAAAATAATATTACATTACATTTTCATTCACATTTAACATTTTCAAGGAGTTAGCGTACTTTGCTTATGTCATTCAGTATATATCTACATAGCTGAGCAAATTCTAGCGCGATGATTAGATGAGACTACTAGCGAAATAAACATACTCGTCCATCTTGGCTCCAAAGTGCCTGATATTGAATGTCTCGGCGTACAGCCTCATCGAGGTTGTTATAGATCTGCTGACCCAGTACATCATCAGGTTATCAATCAGCTGTTCCTTCGTGAATCGGAAGCTAAGTCCTCCGTCTGCTTTATGGGTTAAATCCTTTCGCGTCCAGACAGCAAACTTCTCTAAGATATAAGCGAGTAGACCAGCAGGAGATTCTGTCAACGCCATTCCTGGAAGGATTAAATTCTGAGTTTAGTTTTGTTTTTCTAAGCGTGTCGTTATATAGTTTTGGGCTTTAACTATGATTTTTTCAAAAACTAGAGGTTATGAAAACTGCGGAGCGTATTTTTCTTTATTCAACCTTGTCTATGTTTTGCGTCTTTGAGGAATAGATGCGACCCTCAGTTTTTTTAGTTCGGAGCGCAACGCTGCAGTAATTTATTAACAAATTTGAAATAAATCTACAAACACAAAAATATTCCATTTGACAGTTAAAATGTCAAAGTAATATGGCCTTAATTCTGTTGGCACCAACTTAAGTAATTTTAGCTAAAATTAGGCTTAGAACTGCTAAATTAAACTTTGGTATTCTGCTGCTACCAAATTATCCTATTAATGTTATCTAATTTAATTAAGCGTTCCTAATTTAGTGAGATGGTACCAACTGAATAGGTTTTACAAATGCTATGACTAACTAAATATATATTAAACAATACCTAATTTTAGAAATGAACCAACCGAATTGCCACCTTTGTCGATAATGCGACATCTATCGGAATAGGCAGTGTATCTCCCCATTACACAACATCCAGCATCAAACTAAGCATAGCTTGTTCTATGGGACCCTGATAACTGATAGAAAACTTAAAAAATTATAACACTTAGACGCAACACAACTCTGCGCCCCAGAACCCAAATTGCTGATGTAGCTCAAAACGTTGCGAAGCTTAAGTGGAGCTGGGCTGGTCATGTTCGTCGCATGCTGGATGAGCCGTGGGTCAAAATCACCACTCAGTGGAGCCTTGAGACAGCGAGACGGCGCCGTGGGAGACCCAAAAATATATGACGAGATGATCTCGACACCTTTGACAGAGCTTGGGTCCAAATAGCTTGGGACCAAATAGACACAATGGCCTTATCGTAATCGTAATCGTAACACTTAGACATAGAACAATCAACGATATTTATCACAAAATGTTTATCTGCGAGGGAATCGAATCATCAACTTACAGAGAGCAGAGAGAAAGCAGTAGAAAGCAGAGCTACTACCAAGTGAATGTTGCGGAAAACAGGTGGCTTTAAATGGCAACACCCCTGTCTAGTCTGCCATAATGGGACGTAATATCCACCAGAGGACCTTTTCAGACTTTTGATAATAATGATAAACAATTTTGTCGAAAGCCAAAATAAACTTACCCACAGTATCAGGTTTAGTTGCCTGAATATGCATGTACCCACTCTGATCCAGCAAGGTGGCATATTTCGTGGACAGTGGGTACATCCGGTCAGCTAGTTCTGGCTCTACCAACAACGATGGGTAAAGGGAGCAGATGATTTCGATGATGGTAGCACTCGGATTCATTGTAAAGGCTAGATTAGTGTGGAAGCCTTGAACTTCCTGTAAAGAAAAAAACATATATCATGGAACTACGACATGGCTTGTGGAACGTGCTGCCTGCCAGGAAGGCCAAGACTCAGTTTCAAAGACTTGGTCATAAAACATTATTTGTCGTACTGTTGTACTAAGTTATTTCTGCATTGTTGATATTTTATATTTTATACTGTATTATAATGTATTATTATTATCTATTGAGTACCACCTACGTGTATGATATTGATATAAAATTCGTACATAGGTAATTATAATAATAATAGTAATAAAAGCTTTATTGAGAACACAACTAAACAAAATAATAATTAAGACCTAAGTGCATACGAGTATACATAAATTGTGTCCTGCAATCGGCGGTTTTATCGTGGTTACCATTTCTACCAGACAACCGTATATTATGATAGTATGTTATAGGTATACATATGTACACCATTTCAACATGTTCCTCCTCTGTTTATTAATGGTCTGGTCCGTTCAAAAGTATAAGGCCCATTATATTGCCTTTAATTTATATGTTATTGTTATTCGAATATTCCGTATAAATTAAGTAAGTAAATATCTATCTACTGCAACTTTTACATTGTATGAGTCAGTGACCCACTCTAATGGTGAGATGTCTCTGTCATGACCTAACGACATTTGGAATGCTAGGGCAGCCAGCATAACATGCCTTTTGAAACAAAGAAGCACTCGGATGAAAATGCCACTTTACCCATACTGGACACGCTCATCGTTGCTTAACTTAGTTGATCTGTTAGAAATAACTAACTAAGCTTTACCACGAGCACTTCAATGGTATCATTGTCTTCTTCTTCTTTCATGTTATTAGTTATTTCAAACCAGTGTGGTGAGAGGATGAAAGTGCGCCTCAGAGGCACTTGGCACATATATTCGAACTTTTTTAGGTTCTTATATTATGCCGGTTTCTTTACAAACTTTTCCTTTACCGTTTGAGAGTAGAGAGTACATCTTTCGCGCAGAAAAAGTCATTAGTGCCCGACTGGATTTGAAACCATTATTATAGTAATAGACATTTATACACTAACCACTATTAAAAAAGCCACTTAAAAGCTTATTTATCGGCGGATATTTTTATCTACAAACTAATTAAGAAACCTCGTAGTATTTTAAAAGACCTATTTCACAATACTACACGATGGAGTAAACACCGTTTTTTTTGTAATAATACAAATTATAATTACGTATGAGAAATGAGAAAAAAAATGGTTATATTAAAAACAGAATACTTGGTAGTCCCAATAGGATTCTTGGGGCTCTTGCAGGCAGGAGGGACAGTGTCCTGCAAAGTTTTTGGGTGTCAGCCCTGATTAACCTTTTTGCTTGGCAAATCTATTATAATATTAATAAAGGTGGTATTTAGGTTAGTAAGAATAGTTTTCACACTTTATTTAATTTATATTACAGTGTTGTTGATCAATGATTTTTTTTACATTTATTTTGATTGTATGTGCAATTGATCTAAGTTATCTGAATTAATAAATATTATTATTATTATTATTACCGTGCAAAATTTGATCCCAATAAAACTAATAGTCTACGAGAAAGCTCTGATTAGGGGCGAACAGGTGGACAGACAGACAGCGAAACTATAATGGTTCCTTATAGACTTCGGAACCTTAAAAAGTAGGAATTTCCGAAAGAAAATCCTCAAAAACTGAAATATGATATTATGTTAGACGAACTTACACGAGACGAAGGCCTTTGCGTGACGTGTGCGATGCACGTGCGCACATGATAAACGTTACGGTACATTACTTTATTTCCTGTGCGACTATCAATAATATAGTCATTTATATTATACGCTTTCTTCAAAAGACTATCCTTTATGTAAGCTTTACATTCCATAGGTAGATTAGTTACATTTTCAGGAAGCTTATTATAGAAGTGCACCGTGTTCCCCAATTGGCACCTCAATTCACTTAGTTTGTAAGATGTTTCCAAGTGATCCTTGTGATTGTATTGAATAAAGTATCTTTTAACTTGACTTGACTTGACTAAACTGTAAAATACTGTAGTGTACTTGTGTGCTACCTTAGGGAATAACGTGGCCATACTGCTGCCGATTATAGCGCCCCAGTCTCCGCCCTGGACGTAGAACTGCTTGAATTTGAGTCTCCGCATTAGGTTTCTGAAGACCACTGCCATTTCATTAGCACCAAGACCTGGACGAACAGCAGCCTGGAAGAAAAGTTATCACTATAGATACTATAAGAAACTCAGCTTCTCTCGAGCGAGAGTGGTTAGGTCTTAGTGGTACTCTAGTATTTTACTAGGATCAAAGTGCAAGAACATACTCTGGAAAAGCCATATCCAGGCAGGCTCGGTACGATCAGCTCTAACGCAAAGTCTCTGTCCTTGCTGACGGCTGTTAGGAGAGGGATGGCTTCGTAGAACTCGCGGACAGAACCTGGCCATCCGTGAAGAAGTAGAAGAGGCACTGTTTTAACGCCAGCTGGCACCTGGAAATTTAAAATTTTGATCAACAGCTGTTTTTCTTATCGTATCATTCTTTTTATACGAACTAGTGTTGTGAAAAGATTAAAGTACCATTCGAAAACTCTATTTGTGCACTTGGAACATGACTTATTTTTTTTTTACTTTTTGGTTCTTCATTTTTTTCACGATATTTTCTTTCACCGTTTGAGAGTTCTGGTGTAGCGCACATAATTTCTTCAATAAGAAAAAGCTATTGGTGCGTGTCTGGATTCGAACCCACGACCACCAGTGCTCTACCACTAGTGTGGTATAAGGGATAAAGTGAGGATTAAGTTTCTTTTATCTACGGATTATATTAAAATCCACTTGTCTTTTTAAGGAAGGATGTCTTGAATTCTACTCTTCAAGACATCCTTCTGCTAATTCACTTGGTGGCAATTGATTGCAGTAGCCAGACACTTGCAATACGTTTCTGATGAGTTGAGGGTTTGCCAACCCTTTTACCAAGATATTCCACTTTCTACAGCGCATCTCAGACAGTATTGGTTACACTACTGCTTGGAGGCAGAATGTCTTGCACTGCGGCACCCAACTTAGGGACCTATGATACCTGGTTTATGACCCTTTTGAACTAGCAGAATGCTACCCAATAAACCATAGGAGGTAAATGTATAAGGCATCAGGTAAAGTCTTATAATTATATACTTTTAGGTATTACTTTAGTTATCTGATTTCCATCAAACTTATGCGAGCTTTGGTTTATTTGCACTTTCATATGAGTCAGTGACCAACTGGCGACACAGTTGATTCCAAAAGACTCCATCGAGATTAAATAACTTAACTAACCTTAGGTGTGACTCTGATGAAGTGTATATCCAGGCCCTGTATATTAGTCACGAATTGAGGGAACTGGTTAAGGAAGGTCTCCCTCTCCTCAAAGGGGTAATCGTTGGCCCAGTAGTCCAACCAGGGTTTCAGTTCAGCACTGTTGAAGCCGTATTCGAAGCCGATGCCTTCAAAAGCTGGGGTGAAGGTCCTGGGACGTTTTAGACGTTCTTTTAGTTCTTTAAGCATCTGTAACATTATAAACCCTTTATTTATGTGACGTGTTTCTATAGTTATGTTTGATTGTTAGTCTTTTATTCGACTACTATTATTATTACATATTATATATTTCGTCAATGGAGAACGACACTGTTTCGATTCATCTAGTTAGAGAATCTTCATCGCTCTTACTCAAATCGGGAGCGAGTGCGTGATCAGGCTGACCGCAGATCAAACTCACTCTGATGAATATTCTCAAGATGAATCGAAACAGTGTTGGTGCCTCCATGCACATAATAATACAAGAACCTGGTTCTTAAGTAGATATGAATCACTGACCTCTTTGTCAAATTCTACTTTGAAAGGCTTCACACTTCTATCCTGGTTTTTCTTCAGCTCTTTGGGTCCCCACCACGCTTTCAACTTTACATCAGGCAGAGGTGGAGGGCTCTTGAGAAATACGAAGTAGATGGGAAACGTGATGAGAATCACCAAACCTACAGCTAATATGAACTTCGCCATCTGAAACGAGTTAAAAATTAGCAGTCACCATGCTCTGTGCATAGGAATAAACTAGTCGATTGTCTTTTCATACAAACGGCGAAGGGTTATCATACCACCGTCTGTCTAAATTTCCCTCGTCTTAATCTATGCTTGTATCGGAACAGAATGTAAAAAAATATGGGTTTTGAAAGATACAAGCCTCAAAAAACATTAATTTCAACACAAACTCTAGCGCAATTCGGGCGTAAATAAAAAACGATTGAACGTGGAACAACGTTCGCCTCACTTGTTTGCCCCACATTCTAAAAAATTCTGCTTTTGCCCCATGTTAAAAATATTTCATCACATTACAAAAGGTACCAAAGCAAGAGCAAAGTACAGTTGACAAATAAAACCAATTGATGAATGTTTTTAATTTCTTTTTATCCATCAACATGGTATAAAACAATTAAAAAACATACGGAGTACGCCAACTCTAAAAAATGATTCCAATACAAGCATAGTTAATTTATTCAAGAACTCAAATAACTCTATTTTCAGTAAATACATTCAGTTATGATTTCATGGGAACTCTTGAGCCAAAAGTCCGGCCATGACTTTTATGCTGTCGTTTTATATATTGTCCAATGTAATCATAAAACCTGAAATCATAATTATAATATCTCCTTACTGCTCATGCAATACTGCTGCGTGAACGTCTATCTTTGTCTCTCACTATGCTAAGTAAAATAGTATGCATTTTAGCTGCGCCCACTGACGTGCTTGTGTCGCTGACTACTGTATCTGAGGCCTTTTACATTACGACCGGGATTTTTATTTTAACTTTGGCGTTAGTATTCTGAGAAATTAAACTCTTCAATAATTTTGACTTATTGTGTAATGGAGAATAGTAATTTAAATAGCTCATTCCGGCCTCGCTTTTCGAAATATTTTCTTATAGGTTTATAAATGGAATGGAGTTTTGGATTTATACATAAAGCCAAAATTCCAAAGCAGATTTTAGTTTGATTTTTTCAAGATCGTGTATTGAACTACCTACCTGCTAAGAAAACGAAATGAAAAATATATAATAATATTTCTTGAATAGTCGTTGAGTTTAAAGTGGGTGCGGAATTGAGAAATATTAGGTATATAGGTTATTTCAAATCATAAAACGGATTAAACACTTTGAATTGAAATTTTGAACTGAATTAGCTGCAAATTTTTCTTACTACATTAATATTATTCAAAAAATGTATATATGTACCAGAGTGTTAATAAGAGATGAAAAATTCTCATTATTTTTTATATAATATGTTTTTTGTTTTTTATCATCGGTAAACCTAGGTTTGACCGCGATCTCGCCTGATGTTAAGCGACGATGTGGCCGACGATGGGGCACGCAGGTCTAGAAGACACCTATTTACTCGAGACTTGAAGAGACCTAGATTGTCGTTTTCAGGAAAGACAGACGACGGTAAAGCATTCCTTGGCTGTACGCATTATAAATGTGGAAGCAAAGCGCTTTGTTCGTAAGGGTGGTAGGTTGACAAGGTATGGATGGTATTGAGCGGTACGTCTGCTTGTCCTCTTGTGGAATAGAAATTATTAAGTTCAAGGTAACTAAAACCAACATATTAAACGGTCGTTAGATAGCTCAACTGTTTCACGTGTATTTTATATTATTGTAAATAATTTTGTACATTTCTGTTATTATTTCTGTAAATAAAAGTTTTACTTAGTAGTGAAAACATTTTAAATAAATGTAATAACAACAAATGTGATGCGTTAGCCGCAGGACGGCATTTTGTGATAGGCCTCTTAATTCAGGGTCATACCTCAGATGGCTCTATTCATGATTATCTGTATACCTAGTATAAACAAGCGACCCGCCCCAGCTTTGCACGGGTGCAATTTAGAACTGTTATTTACATGTACTTACATAATCAACTTTGATTATAAAACTAATTAGTTGGATAAGAATTAGTGATTAAACGAACTCAGTGAAGTTCTATCATAATTATATGAGTACTTCGTCTGAGATTAGTAACCCTCGCACACCCTCGGCATAGGTTCAGGAAATCATAGTGCCACGGAATCAAGCTCTCAACGAATGACGAGACCGGCCGAGCGCAGCGCAGGCGACAGGAACACAAAGATACGTACTACCCACAATAAGAGATATAAAACTCCCAAATCTAGTGTAAGAGTCTTGTCACGTAGGCGTTACTACATTATGTACTTTCCAATGAATTTTCTACAGGTTACTAATCGAAAGACGAAGTACGAAATATAATTAATATCATGATATGAATGTTTCGATTTTACTTGTATTTTTATTGACTAACTTGAACTAAGGTACAATACTAAGTACAATAGTTAGACATATAGCCTCACGTACTTCTTTGTGGGTAATGCTCATCATTATCTAGGCTTATTCGTCAACTCGCAGATCTGAAACTCGCGTGATCCCGCTACTATAACTGTAACTATGACGACCTCTGAGGCGCAGTGGGCTTAGGTCCGGCTGAGACCCAAAAGGTTGCGGGTCGATTCCCGCCGCAGAACAGAGGTTTGTAGGATCTGCAAGTATTTATCTCGGGTCTTGGTGTTTCTATGTATAATATGTATGTATTTACAAAAAAAAAAGTTAAAGTAGTAAATCAGTTATGTAGTACCCATAACACAAGCTCAGCTTACTTTGGGGCCAGATTATGCAGTGTGAAATGTCCGGTATTATTATTATTATTATAAACATTTATTTATGAATCATCAATAGTTTCCAATAATAGAGGACGCCAGACAATGACAAAATGACAATAATGCAATTCAAAACTTTGCCTATGAAAGGCAAAATTTGAATTGCATTATTTAAATTTTAGTAGACGTCTCTATTTTTTTTAATAATACATCTTGTTACAAGAACTTTCTGATAACGGTGCTCTATATAGATGTTTTTTTAATCAGTCATGTTTTTTAATTTATCTATTTGAGACAACCACAAATAATCAGATATTATCCTTTTATAATCGATATGTTACTACGTGAAACAAAAACTTTGTTTTACGAAAATCGCGCGGACGGAGGAGTATGAAATTTCGCACACTTATAGTTTATATATAGAAGGATTGCAGAATGCTAATATTTTTTTTATTATGAATAAAAATTACATTATCTATTAATTATGGTCGAATTTTGACCAAACTTTAACGTCTTCACTCGTATTAGTGAAGACGTTAAAGTTTGTGTAGGTATTTGGATGTTTAGATATTCGTTTATTTACTCACGCCAGCATATAAAGTAATAAAAATATAATAGAAAGAACTTGATATATATAAGGATTTGGACCAGGAATAATATAAATGAGCTAGCAACGTATTATCTCTTCATGCCGCAGGCTGCAGATAATCTACAGATATTGGAGACTACACTAGCGTGAGGCATAGCCTATTATTGTATATGGAGTGCTTATAAAATCATTAGCTAATCATTTATTGTCATCGCTTTGACCCTGACCTGTCATTTAGATCAAAGGTTTGACTTTGTTGACATACCTACTAGTTATACTCTAGACTAACTAGCAAAAACAAAGCACGAGTTTCCTCATAATAATCGAAACATAGAGATTCATATTTATAAGAAAAAATGCCTCCTTGACTCGTAGTTTCCTTATTATGATCATTTTTTGCTACGTTGGGTTAACGGTTTTTGCGAATGGTCTCCATTTGAACTGCAAACCATGCAGTTTGGAGCAGTTATCGCCATTTTTATCACATGCGTTGACACGGGGTCGTTTATTTATTTATTTATTTATTATACTTTAATTAACACGGATAAACCAATTACATTATTAAATCACAAACAATTATTTGAAATATAAATACTTACTATTATACTTATAACTTACAATGTCAAAGAAATAGTCAATATAATTCTGTTAATAAAAATACCTAGCCATCAATGTCGAGCTAAAACACAAATAGAAAATAAAAATAGTATGAAACACGCAATCATACATCACGCTCACAGAAACTCAAACAATCCAATAAAATTTTAACCCATCCATCCGCAAATAAATCGCACGCAAGATTCAGGAGCGCGTTTAGCGTATAGTTTTTTTAGTCATATAGTTGTATCGACTCTACAAGCACTAGATCAATACTGCAGGGTTACTGTCCATATGCAGACGTTTGGAACGACCCTAACAATAAATAAATGAAAAAGTAATACGCTATTTTCATCATAAAATATCTACAATTGGACAGATATATATTAAACTTTTTCACTTACCTTCGCCTCGATAATTCTATAAGCCGCAGATTAAACTGATAAACACTATCCACTAATTAAACAAATACCGATCCAAACACGTCCGGTTCAAATAAAGGCCAAACTTACACTGTGTTGTCTTGAATATGATTGAATTATGTATTGCCGGCCGGCATTACATAAATAATTTAGTTTGCATTGGTTGATATAAAAGATAATGGCCACCTTGTCTGTATTAAGATATGAATTTAAGTAATTAATCGCCGTGATAAGATTATTATGTCAAATATTGTACCAAGTGACGTGGTTCATGAGGGTAGGTCAAAATATTTGCGTTATGTAACCTTATTCCATAAATGTTAGTGGACAATGCACCTAACACCATCTAGCCACGATATAAGTGTAGCATGTATTAGATCAGATGACTGATGAAATAATTAAATATATATATGTTATATAAATATAATATATTTTTAAATATATATATGATACTTAATAACACCAGACACAGAACCAACACCTATGTTCATCCCACGAATGTTTATCTTGGAAGGGAATCGAACCCTCAATCTACAGCACAGAATGCAGAACAAAAAGGTTGACTGGCCTGTAAACTCAGTTGGTAGTAAATTGAGTTGACAGACCAGTCAGCCTTTTTAATTTAAATTAATGGTTTTGGATTTCAATATCGGTGGATTTTTCTATTAGCAAAATGCGAATTCTTACATATAATAATAATAATAATGCCGGATATTATACACGGCATCATCTGGCCCTAAAGTAAGCAGGGCTTGTATTGTAGGTGTGGTACCTATGACTGATATCATACTTATATACTTTTGTTCTGTAAATACATACATATTATACAAAGAAACGCCCAGACCCGAGACAAATACTTGCAGATCATACAAACATTTGCGGCGGGACTCGAACCCGCAACCTTCTGCGTCTCAGCAGGACTTTAGCCCACTGCGCCACAGAGGTCATCAAGAGTAAATAGTAATGGATACCAATTCAAAACTGACACAAACATAGTTTGTGATAATAACATTGTCTTTGGTTAATATTTTAATGGCAATGACAATAGGATTGCAATCTGTCATGATTGGCCTAACGACAGACTAAATAAAAAATATATACTTTCTTCAGTCTGTGGTTACCTAGCTAACCCGATAGGATTTAGCAAGGTGGTGGAAAATGCTTGGGGAGGAGAGTCAAGTCATGAGCACCAAGGAATAAACCAATCATTTTTTCTTAAATTAACATAGATCATATTTATAGGTACATAAAATGTAGGACTTAAAAAATACATGTCATATCACAGTTACAGTTCACTCTTCACAGGTTGCTGGTGAAAGGCTCTAAAGGCTTTGACAGCCTTGAAGACATCTTCCACTAACTCCTTAGGTAGCTCTAGGGCTAAGAAATGCCCTCCATCATCCAGCACTGTCGTGTTCAGGAGGTTGTAGAACTTAGTACGGAGGATGTTGGGTGGTTGGTAGATTAGTTCGTTCTTGGCCTGGATTACCCAAGTTGGTACTACGGTCGGGTAGCTGGAGAAAAAAACGAACTTAAAATGTCATGCTTACAGCATTTTATAATGTTACATTTGAGCACACCAGAAGTGATTAACGTGATTGGCAGGATTGGTAATGCAAGCTCGAATACCATTTCCAAATAGTGCAACCAAGTCATAGTTCTATTTTAGGATTATTTTGGTCATACAGAAAATATTGAAGATATTTATATAAAATATAGTAAGAGTTCAGTAGTGAAACCGAGCATCGAGCAAGCGATCGGCTGAGAAGCAAGGGGATGAGGGACATTATAGTGTACACCTTAAACTAGAACCAAAGAAAGCTACTTGTCTTGAACTTTACTCAGAAAGTATTCGTAGTCAAGTTTTTTAAACACTGGTTTACTGGGTGTAGATTTTATTTTAGTGGGGAGAGAATTCCATAAACCAAAAGCCACCACTTCAAAAGATTTAGCACGATAAGAGGTTGAGTGATTTGGAGTTGCCAGAAGAAGAGTATCGGAATATATATACCTAGGTAAGATTATGTAAGTTTTGTACAGCTAGAGTTCTCAGCTTCTCAACTGGGTATTCACTAACTACGCCACTATAGTAGTCGTAAGCTCGATTTCAAAACTCAACTATAGTTTTGATGAGGCTGATTTTTATCTGTTCTAAATATGATATATTTTAGGTCTGAAATGGTTCTAAAATAAACGGACGGACGGACCATAAAGTGATCCTATAAGGGTTCCGTTTTTTCCTTTCAAGGTACGGAACCCTAAATATATGTGATGTAACAAAAAATTTAAGGTTTTCGGAATTTTTCCTATATATGTGCTATAAAACATTGCTTCATGCCAAATTTCAAGATTCTAAGTCGACTGGAAGTACCTTTAGGTTTTGATTCCCTTTCGAGTGTCGAAAATTTGCGGAAATTTTCTGCATAAACGGCTGTATCTTTTGATTGCGTTGGCTTAGAAGTTTATTTTTTTTACAGCTTTAAGGGACAATAGACTTGAGTATTTGATATAAATTTCAGCTTGATACTTCCACGCGTTCCTGAGAATGGGTCTTGACAGACAGTCAGACAGACGGACAGACGGACGGATGGACAACAAAGTGATCCTATAAGGGTTCCGTTTTTTCCTTTCGAGGTACGGAACCCTAAAAACGGTGAAAATCAGAAGTTTACGCTCAAGTCTGGTTCGTCTTTTGATTAGATTAGATTAGAGTTTAAAATTTCCACGGAGCATACAAACGAGTCATTCGTCAACTCACACCAGGAATTTCGTACCGCATCATGTGGGTTGACGAGATAGATTATAAATATTACCTGTCTAACATCAAATTCAAAGTTTTACTGCTCATATTTTCAGCGTAGAACCTCATCGAGGTAGTTATAGAGTTCGGGATCCAGTACATCATCAAATTATCTATCAGTTGCTCCTTGGAGAAGTGGGAGTGCAGACCACCGTCTGCTTTAAATTTGTTGTCTCTTTTGCTCCAAGAGGAAAACTTCTCCAGCATGTAGGCGAGGAGGCCTGATGGGGAGTCTGAGAGAGCCACTCCTAAAGAATGGAAATATGCTGTTAATATTAAAGCCAAGTAGATGTTACTCCCAAATCAAGCATCAAGTATTTTCTCTCCGTGACTGTGATCATTTAATCATTTTTTTAATCAGCTGCTGCCCGCGTGATACGTAGATAAAAACCGCATACACGTTTTATGTTAATCTAGGTGTACAACCATATTTATACTAAGTTTTTACCATATTTATACTAGTGTACCATAAGTATACTAAATAATCCAAAAGTATGCTTACTGACAGAGGGTTCATCACTATGTGAACATCGAATCAATCCAGCTACTCGACTCGACATCACTGACATTTTAAGAAGGCTCAAATGAAAAAGCCATTTAACTTAGACGACCTCTGTGGCGCAGTGGGCTTAGAACCGGCTGAGACGCAAAAGGTTGCGGGTTCGATTCCCGCCGCGGGACAAATGTTTGTATGATCTGCAAGTATTTGTCTCGGGTCTGGGTCTTTCTATGTATAATAAGTATGAATTTACAAAAAAAATAAGTATATAAGTAGTATATCAGTCATGTGGTACGCATAACACAAGCTCTGCTTACTATGGGGCCAATATGGACAATATGGGGCAATGATGCTTTGTGAAAAGTCCGGTTTTATTATTATAGTTAGTGTAGTTTAACAATAGTGAAGTGATAAAGTAACCACATTGTTGGGCGGTTACAACTTCTCATAAAAATATTAAAGTACTAATATCGCTATTAAAAAAAAGATAGCTATTCAAATTGTTGTAATAATTACAGAGATTAACAATGTTACGGATAAATAATGATAAATGGCGCTAGCGGCCACCCGCGGCTTCGAGCGCCCCGTTCCCGTTCCTGTTACCGTTGTTTTTTCGGGATAAAAAATAGCCTATATCCTAATCCAAGTTACTAACTATATTCATTTTAAGTTTCATCCAAATCTGTCTAGCGGTTCTCGAGTTATAAGTGGGGTAACTAACACGACTTTCTTTTATATACCTATATATATAGATATATTTTATAAAACTGTCTATAAAATTAACAACTCAACAGCTTATTTGGCTAGATTGTAATATTATTTGGCGAATGATCAATATTGTGTACTAAAATAACAAACAAAAACCCTTTACATTATGATGATGCTCTTACCAATAGTGTCAGGTTTGGTGGCCTGGATGAGGAAATAACCCATTTCTTCCAAAAGGTATAGGAAGTGGTTGAAGAATGGGTACATCCTGCTTGCCAGGTCACTGTCTACAATGAGGGAGGGGATCCAGGCTCCGATGATGGTTCGCAGCGTCGAACAGCCATTCTGGAATTAAAGACCTTGACAGTTAGTCACTGAAAACTAATAAGCCGCTGAAAGTTGGTTCTAACATCTTTAACCAACGCCGTTAAAGTTATTATACTTAGGCTAGTTCGTTAGTCAATTTGTAACTCCCTAGTAAAGCCGGATTTTCTTTACCTCATTGAAAACTGAGATAATGCTACAAAAAGTAATTTTAAAAATTTACACTTAGAACAGAACGAAATTGAGAAAATGTTATTCAATTACAATACCTATAGCCTACAGTCAAAGAATACAAGGAAACACATATCATGAAAATGATGTTCTTGTGTACCTACTCAGTAAAATTCTTGATAAACACATCAATTTTACCAAAATACAGTACATAACAGAATCAGTCGCAGAAGATATCATATTCTTAAGTGTAAACAACTCACGGAAAGAGGGCAAAATGTTCATAGTTCTATCAATTTGTACCATCAATGGTACTAGTGACACTACTATGTGTCCTTTGTACCATTAAAAGAGACTAGTTTATACCGTGTATATTTTTTTTTCTAAAAAAATTAAGGCCTCAATTTATTCTATAAACAATGCGACTGCAAATTAGCGACAGGACAGAGTAGAGTCAGGTAAAAAAGATTAATCAGATCAAAACCAGTTGGTTAGGTTATGATAGAGTATAGAAAACAAGGCGCACGGCGAGCGAGCGAAGCGGCAGCGGCAGCGGCCGATGAAGCGTCAAAAGAATATAGTTCGTCTGTCTATATACATAACTATGTCCAGTTGCTATCCTGTCCAGCTGACTGTCCTGATGTTACGAAGGCATATAGGTTAGGTTAGGTTTGTTTTTAGAAAAATTGCGACGTTAATTTTTTTTAAAGAAAAAGTAAATACGCGGTATAAACTAGTATCGATTTTAATGGTACTAAAGACACATAGTAGTATCACTAGTACCATTGATGGTACAAATCAATGGTACTATATACATTATGCGGGAAAGAGAACGATTGTATATTAAAACTTTATTATAAACTGCATAAGAAAGTCAACGACCTAACATCATTAAAACGATAAACTGACCTACTAATTAAACTTACGCTATGACACGCCGAGTGAATTTGCGTTGTTTACTCCACACACAATATTAAATCAATAATGCATCTGCGCATGTTTGTAGGTAAACATAGATTGTGATTAAAAACAAACTTGTTTAAGCTGCCTACATCAATGTTATACTTGTGTCAAAATATGTATTTAAGATTCGGTTAGTAAGCGAAATTAATATTTATTTTTGGAGAAAATAAACACCTCTAACCATTATAACTGTATTGTGATCGGAGACAAATTATGTTACGCAACATAATTAGTCTCCATTTTTCAGTAGTAATCCATAATAGCCATATTTGTCACATTATAGAATGGGACAGACAATGAATGAATAAATGTATGAATGAATGAATGAAAACACTTTATTGTACACTTTAAAACTAGCACATAAACAATTTGACAACTAAGAACACCTAAAAACATATGTTCAAAGGGCGATCTTATCGCTAAGGCAGCGATTTCTTCCAGACAACCTTTGGATTGTGAGGAGCCTAACTTGAAATGAAGATTGGTTAGTTACTTAGCCCCTGAAGTATTACGTGGACCGCATACGGTCCATGAGTAGTATTTAACTTTGACTACTATTTGTAGAAATGTAAGGTATATTTTACTATGAGAAGTTTATGTTGCCTAATTCTTTGTAGAATGAGGTATATCTTCAAAATTAAGTGAGCAACTGATAATTCGGAATGAACTTGCTAGAAGTTCTGTTTGTTTGGTGAGCACTAGCGGTCCCGGTGCAACAATATGAAACAATTGAACAAAGTGACTTTGGATGTTTATTCGAAAAAAAACTATGATCAAGGGGTTTGTCTATTGAAAATATGTTGTGTTGTATTGCTGTTAAAAGTTTACTTTCATATCGTAAACTCTTCATATCGTGGGTAGAAATACATGTTCCCTTCTGCGTTACATCGACTCGAAGCTTGACTTATGTCACGTACTCCATGTATATAGCTACAAGAAAAATATTAGTACAAAAAAAAAAGAAAAATATCACAGATTATAGAACAGCTTTCAGAATGGGAATCAGACCAATCGTTTTTGAGATATTGGAATTTATATTAATAAATAAAAATAAAAAACGGGAGTACGCCATCTTGCGAAAATATGCGTGTTGCTCAAGGGATACAAGTGTAATTTCGAGAAAAATCCGTAAGAGGTTAATGCACTAAACTATGAACTAATTTAGTGCATTAAGTAACTAAATTATGACAATACAATCATTCATCGAATTTCAATAATATTATCCCTTTGAAAATGTGTTTTTCCGTACTCATGATGCATGTGCCTAAAGTTATTTAATTATCACTAAAATTATCACTAATTATCAAAAATATCCTCAAACGTTCGGGATCTTAAATGCTTAGTCGAGGTTGCAAACGCATTATAGCTCTTCTTGTCTGAACTGAAGGCGAGAATTTTAAATGCTGAAATTGCATCAAAGTAAAGCTTTTTAATTATTTTTTTCTTCATTTTATTATCGTGTCATTAAATGTTTCGAACCAATGTGGTAAAAGGATTATAGAATGCCTCAGAGGTCTTTCTTGCACATTCGAACTTCAGAGTTTCTAAAACATGCATGGACTTTGCTGTTTTACCTAGTTGTAGGAATCTTTAGATCGCAGGAACACCTGCCCCCCGGACGTGATATTCAATGGTCAGTTTGGAAGTCCATAAACGACTGCGGTCACAGCGGTCGGCCGCTGTAGAGAAAGCATGTGCACGTGGGGCTATCGCGACTCTGCTTGTGCTAATGCGACTGCGGAGCTCCTATCCAAAAGTCAAATCTACTCGTCTGCCCGTTGTGCCCTGCACAAGGGATGACCTAATGGACGCCACGGACGATGGCGTAAGGGTGGCAGTATTCTATTCAAACCTAATTTAGTTGTATTATTGACACGCAAGAAGAAGAAGTAGGAATCTACATCAAGAATCCCTTTTGGCGGGTACCACTGTAGTGCCAGATATTCTGCCTCCAAGCAGTAATATGTAGCCGTATTGGGTTTAGGTTAGAAGGGCACTGGAGCAAGTGAAATTACTGTACGAACATACTATAGAACGTCTATGGCCGACAACGTGCGTGCAGTACCTGATATTGCAAGCGTCAAATGTTTCAAGTGCTTTGTCACTGTAGTCCAAAGACTTACGTTTGTAATAGCCATATTTGTGTGATACCCCAGCACTTCTTGAGGGAATAGCGTAGCTATAGCGGAGCCGATAGTAGCGCCCCAGTCGCCGCCTTGCACGTAGAACTGCTTATGTCCGAGGCGATGCATCAGGTTGCGGCAGATCACACCTGCTTCTGGCACTGCTAACCCTGGCCGAACTGCTGGCTGGATTTAAAATAACCTTGCGTTATTAAAAACATTAACTTATACCTTATTAGCTGACCATGAAGTCGCACGCGTGGTACAGACATATTAAGTAGCCTATGACTCTTTCAAAACATTAAATAGATGGACAAATATTTAGTACTATTCCGCCAATCTATTCTCAAAGAGTTAGACACGATGCAGACTCATGCACCTCCCTCCCGCCCGCAATTAAAAAGCCATTCAAAGCGTTAGTAAAAGGCAAGCACACACAATCCACACATGCAACCACCCAACGAAATTCTGCAGTCTGCAGAGCAGAGTGTTTTTTCGTCGGGGTGCAGAGTGAGTCAAGTGTTCCTGAGGATGCCTCGTGGAGAGGTGAAACACGTGTCGAACTTCTTTGGGAGGTTGCATGTGTGGATTGTGTGTGCTTGCCTTTTACTAACGCTTTGCATGGCTTTTCAATTGCGGGCGGGAGGGAGGTGCATGCGTCTGCATCGTGTCTAACTCTTTGAGAATAGATTAGCGTAATAGTACTAAATATTTGTCTATCTATTTAATGTTTTGTAATGGATTTCCGCAAAGTCACGCCTGAATCAATTATCTATGACTCTTTCCCTAAGATACATACAAAACTATATTCGTACCAAATTTCATCAAGATCCATTTATCCGTTAAGCCGTGGAGAGGCAAAAAACAGCCTTACGCAAATATTTCTGAATTTATATTATTAATAAGGCAGTATGGATGTATGAACGTATATGTATGAATAGTTAGTTTATTCTTAGAGCGTTAGGCTATGATCACAAAAGAGCGTAAAATAGTTATATAAATCTGACATAATAGCATACGTGAATAGTGGTTTGAAAACGAAAAATATGTTTGTTAAATATTGATTTGGATATATTTGTGTCTAAGTCTAAATTTTGTGTCTATGTTACAAGGAGTATTACTGAGACTAATCTTATGGTCAGTGTCATTTATACATCTTCTAATTTAAGAGTGATCAAATTCCGTCAGTGATGATCAAATTCTGTTCACCTGTTCCTCTCCAGCGCAGCTTCTTTCATCTTATACGGCACGACAGCTAATATCTTCTTAATTTGGTTCACGTAGCTAATTTATGTCCTTCATCTTCCTTTCTTTCTTTCATCTTTACCTTCAATAATGTTTATGAAACTGTCACGCCATTAATAATGAAGTTATGCTGACAAAATTGTTTATTTCACTTTTAAAACTATACTACATAGTTGTACATTTTGATAAACACGGGATTTATTTTTATTTTGTAAATTTCCTTAAGGTAAACTATATTACACTAGTTTTATTTATGCACAGTTGTATTTGCCGTTGAAGTATTTATAAACTCTTTGTTTGGTACTGCTTTTGATTTATGTGCGCAGTGCCTGTGTTGTTATACGGTATATGATAACATCGTCAGGAAATGGGCACACCGTAGAACAAAAAATTACAAGGTTTGTGTCATCGGTTAGTTTTTCAATAAGCGACGATGTGGTTACAACCTGGCACGTATGCAATTTAATTGACTAACCACATACAAAAATGTGGCATGTCCTAAATAACGTTTGGACGTGCTTCTGAAAACCATTAAAATTCTTTAAGGTAGGTTCAAAAAGTAGGTAATTAGAGTTTTCAAGAGCCGAGCCTGGGGATTACAGACTTGACCATGTTTGGTTTGTTTCTGTTTTTTTCTATTAACTGATTTTGATTAACCTATCTGCACATTTCATGACTATACAATCGGCTGAACTGGAATGTAATCACCTAACACATGTGTCATGTTTTCGAAGTGGTATCAGATTATCAGACGACCTCTGTGGGCTTAGGTCTGGCTGAGACGCAAAGGTTGCGGGTTCGATTCCCGCCGCGGGACAAATGTTTGTATGATCTGCAAGTATTTATCTCGGGTCTGGGTGTTTCTATGTATAATATTTATGTAAAAAAAAAAAAAGTATATATGTAGTATATCAGTCATGTGGTACCCATAACACAAGCTCTGCTTACTTTGGGGCCAGATGATGCTGTGTGAAATGTCCGGTATCATTATTTTTATTATTATTATTATTTAAATATTGATTTACATGACAATTACTATTAAAACATATGTGAAACTATCACCAATTTTACTTTATATAAGTGTTTACTGATTTTTTTTTGTACACTTGTGACACGCTGTTTTTAATATTTCATAACATTTTAATTCTAGTGTAGTCGACTGTTAAGTAGAGATAAAAATAGATACTTAAAATAACTATGGTACAACATCAACATATCGACGGTCCCACCGAATAAACGTAGGTATAAAGGCTTCTGCCATAAATATTTTTTTTTAGATTTTTGGATTTTTACGCTTAAAATATACCTCCTAATTTTTTTTTCAGAAACATTTATCAATTAAATTTATACTTACGTTACTGTGAATGTTAATTCTGAGGAAAATAAAAACAACAATCTTGCACGAATATTGCAAGTATGTATTTTGCACACCGTCTACTCTCACTCGTTTATTGCAAACTAACTTTGTAATATTATTCGTGGGAAGCAAAATAATAATCGTAAAAGTGTTTACTGCATTTTGGAGTTTGCCTATAGTAGGTAACTCTCTGTATAATTTTATTCATTTGTACATTTTGATCTTCGTTTTCCTAAAGAATTTTACCTAACTTTACAAAACATTATGAATACCTTAAAACTGTGTATAGTTCGTTAACAATTCTAAAATGTATTATAAAAATGTGTTATTTTTATTGCACACATTTTCTCGTTGTTTCTTTTATATATCGATTTAGTAAAAGCATTTTATTGCCTATCAAAATTATTATATATTCCGTAAAAGATGGATGGACAATAGATATATGCAAGGTGGGGATCCTCATCATCATCATAGCAGCCTTTAAAGTCCACTGCTGAACATAGGCCTCTCCAATAGATTTCCAGGAAGAACGATTTTGAGCCCTCTCCATCCACCGACTTCCTGCGATCTTTACAATGTTGTCCTACGCTTTGTTTTCCTGTCCTTGGTCGCCATTTGAGAACTTTTATTCCCCATCGGTTATCTGTTCTGCGAGCTTTATGGCCTGCCCATTGCCACTTAAACTTGCAAATTTTGAGTGCTATGTCGGTGACTTTGGTTTTTCTACGGATTTCCTCATTGCGGATTTTATCACGTAGTGAAACACCCAACATAGCTCTCTCCATAGCACGCTGTGCGACTCTGAGCTTGTGTATGAGGCCAATAGTTAGCGACCAAGTCTCAGTTCCATATGTCATCTTTGGCAACACGCACTGATTATAGACTTTCATCTTGAGGCTCTGCGGTATCTGTAAAGAGAAGATGTGCCATAATTTCCCGAACGCTGCCCACCCAAGTTGGATTCGTCGGCTGTTTGTCGAAGTTGGACTTGCCTTGTTGAATCATCTGACCCAAATAGACACAATGGTCTACAACTTCGATTATATCGCTCCCAACATGTACCGGTACGGGTGCAACATGAGCATTTTACATGATTTTTGTCTTGCTCATGTTAATTTTAAGACCCACCTAATGGGAAGCGATATTAAGGTCGCTGAGCATTGTGCCAAGGTCTTCTAGCGATTCTGCCATGAGGACTATATCGTTGGCAAATCGAAGGTGAGTGATGCGTTCGCCATTGATGTTGATACTATGTCTAGGCCAGTACAAGTGCTTGAAAACACCCTCAAAGGCAGAGGGGAACAGTTTCAGAGAAATAACATCTCCCTGTCTCAGCCCTTTATGCAATGGGATTGGATTCGTGCTCTGGTCCTGGAGGATAGAGGTCCTAGTGGGGGGGATGCATTAAGTCATTACATCACACAAGGTCAGAAGCGGTAAAACATGCAGCTTACTTTTCTTGGGCTGACGCTCGCAACAGCAAAGCCACGGATACACGAACTAAGAAGAAAGCCTTTAATCAAGACGCCAAGTCCTTCAAGGAGGTGTTACAGAAGGCTCGCTTCAATCGAATTGGCCGTAAAGGTGCCAAGCTTGCGACACATCCAGCTGACAGCAAAGCATTCTGGTCCTTGGCCAAGTCGGTGGAAGCGAACTTCAGCTTTAGCTCTTCTCTCCCTCCACTACTAAAACCGGATGAATCGCTAGCCCATAATGCAATCGAAAATGCGAATTTCTTTGCTGCTCAATTTGCTGAAGCTTTACGTCTAGACACCTCTAACGAAACCTCACCTAGCTTTCTTTGATGCGAAGCGACATTGCAAGAAATTCGTATCCATCAAAAATAAGTGCTAAAAACGTTACGGGGTCTTGACATGAACAAAACTAGTGGTCCTGATGGCATTTTGGCTGTAATGTTGAAAAATTGTGCCCCTGAGTTGTCTCCCATACTCACAAGACAATTTTGCCTATCTTTAAAAACTGGAATAGTCCTAAAATCCTGGAAGCTTGCTAATGTGCAACATGTGCCTAAGAAAGGCAATCGTGCTGACCCATCAAATTACCGCCCAGTTTCGGTAACCTCCCTACTATGTGTCCTGAACACGAACATCCTCACATACCTAGAACACGACGACCTACTCTGTGATCGACAATACGGTTTTCGACGAAAGCGATCGACTGGGGATCTTCTTGTGTAAGTCACGCACATTTGGAGTGAGGCTATAGAGAAATATGGTGAAGCATTCGCTGTTTCACTTGACATCTCAAAGGCCTTTGATAAAGGTCTGGCACGCTAGCCTTTGGTAAGCTTCCAGCCTACGGATTACCAGTTCAGTTCTACTTATGGCTTGCTGCGTTCTTGAGGGAAAGATCCATTTGAGAAGTAATTGACAGCTGCTCATCTGATAGATTGGCAATTAATGCCGGAGTAACTCAAGGGTCAGTGCTCTCGGCCACACTGTTTTTACTGCACATAAACGATCTGCTTATGCCCTGAATCATTGGATATGCAGACGACAGTACAGTTGTGGAGAGATACTTTGCCAACGCACGAGCCAAAACAAACTGACATTCAGAAAAACAGAGACGAGATGCTTATACATCTGGATTTAACTCTCCAGGTCGTGTCCGGTTGGGGCGATACCAATCTAATTAAATTCAACGCATCTAAAACGCAAGTTTGTCTCTTTTCGGCGTTCCCCGTTTTCCGAAATGTACCGGTAACTGTAGAAGATCATCTCAAACTCATGGGAGTTTCACTTACTCGGACTCTCAATTATGGCTCCTATATCGAGTCCTAAGCCAAGACTGCTGCCATGAAGCTTGGTATTTCCAACAAGGTGAGACGATACTTCAGCTTTCAAGGACAGCTTTCAACTTTATATAAAGCTCAAGTCCGGTCGGGTATGGAGTATTGCTGCCATCTATGGGATGGTTCAGCCAAATACCAGCTGGCTGCTTTGGACTCGATCGAGCGTAGAGCATTGAGAGTGATAAGTGAGCAGCTAAACGCTGAGACTAAGTTCCAGAGTCTCGAGCACCAGCGTAGAGTTGCTTGCCTTTCGATCTTTTATAGAATATCTTTCGGAGAATGTGCCCAGGCATTGCACGATCTCATTCCACCATGTCCCTTAACAGGACACAACACACAACACACTCTGCTTGTCCACAACAGGACAAGCAGAGGTACCGCTCAATACCATCCATACCTTTTCAGTCTACCACCCTTACAAACAAAGCGCTTTGCTTCCACATTTTTGATGCGTACAGCCAAGGATTGGAATGCTTTCCAAGTCTTTCCTGAAAACTACAATCTGGGTTTCTTCAAGTCAAGAGTAAATACGTACCTTCTAAAACTGTGTGTCCCGTCGTCGACCACCATCGATTAGGAGTTCGTGGTCAGACGTAGGTCTATTTATGATTAAAAAAAAACATTGTTTTGGATTGTCATCTTGTTTTCAGTAAAATTTGTGCTAAGAACCAAATGACTAAAAATAAATGACTTATTTTAAACTTAATATTCTGTTTTATTTATTGCTATTTCAGTAAAAAGCGACATAATATACTATATATATGTATAGGTACTTTTATAATTAAATACCCAATTGTTTTATCCCTCAAAATAATTTAGAATTTATTTAATTTAGAAAAACAAAATAATAATTTTAGAATAAGTTATTTAGTTATTTACAAGTTATTCTAAAATATTTTAAATATTCAGTACTTTGCATTTTACGCATTTTAAACAATATTGTAAAATAAACAGCTAAATGAATAAAACAGTAATACAATTTTGCACTTTTAAAATATAAACCCAATATCTGGAATAACCATGTAACTATCTAATAACTACATTACCAATTCAAAATACCCGTAGTAAACCAGGTCAATATTTTGTTACACTTCTTAGAAACTATAACATTTCCGACGAATAACAGTGTAAACATTGAAAACGAACCAACCATGAAAAGTTTTAACTAGAATAAAATATTTAAAGATTTTATATTTTATTAGAAAAATAAAGATTTGCCTTTTATTTATTAGATTTACCTTTAATTTGGTAATACATTGTTTATAGGTATATATAATAATCACAGAGTAATATTTTTTTTAAGTTTTTAATTGCTCCTGTAAAGTTACTGTTTTTACTTTATACGTTTGTTCGATAGGACCGTCGATATAATGATACAACATCTAAACATACCCCTGAAAAGCCATATCCGGGTAAACTGGGCACGACCACTTCAAACGCGAAGTCATATCCTGGTTGCTGCTTCGTGAGCAGTGGAATGGCTTCGTAGAATTCCCGCACGGAGCCGGGCCAGCCGTGGATGAGAAGAATCGGGATGACCTGGACTCCAGCTGGTACCTAAGTGATTAATTGTTAGAATCAAAGTCCGCATTTACTTATTGAATTCAAATTCAAGACTGTTTATTGAATACAATTCGGGATACATCAGGAATACAGGAATCACTTTGAATCGTCTCACATGCTTGTTAAATTAAGGTGCCGATTCCTCTTAACCACAGAATATCCTAACGTATCTCCAAGCCCAAGTCCCATAGTCTAAACAGCTGATCGTAGAGTGTGCCAGAGTAGACATGAAACTTGGTCATATTCTTGGTTTAGGATAATAGAATAGAATAGAATATAATCAATATTTATTTGGTACAAATACACACACGAAATTTAAAATACAGTAGAAACAGGCAGTTAGGAAAATATATAAGAACAATGAGGTAAGAAGGTAAGTAAAAACAAAATAGAAACGGAAAAATAAAAAAAAACAGAGTATAAAAATTCAATAAAATAACAATTGTACACCAATAGTAGGTTCCTTTAATAACTGTGGTTCGAAAACATTTAGTCCTTTCCCTGTGTGTGGTATGTCCAAACAGGTCCAGTCTCAGCGTTGATGCTACTCTCTTAAGAATGTAGCGCTGGTTTTCAGACTACACTTTGACCGGCGTGACTTCACGGTCGAGAAACATAACATAAATAATTAATATAGAATAATTTCTTCTCAGTCGATGGGATTTACACGTACGAACGTTAACAGTACGAATGATACTTCAATGCAAGCAATTTTACAGATTATGGAATCGACACATTTTTTTTCTCATCTCTTGCATCTATTATAATGTTTTATAATAATAGTGCACAAAACTGCACAGTATCATAATGCAAGAATAATTTCAAGATATGACTACAGCGAGGAACTGATAAACGTTCACTGAACTTGACTATATAGTGTACGATGCTTATGACCTGATATTTTACTGATCAATTATAGCTCAGCGTTCTTTGCACCTCGATCTTTAAAGTCAAAGTGAGTTTATTTTGATTTACTAAATCACAAGGGACATTGAATCGGGTTACATTAAGTAAGAAGATTGAAAATGGTCTTTGTAGGTGGGATGTATGTCATGTCCATTCAAATGTCCATCCAAATGTCCATTCCATCTCTATATGGGGTGAAGCAGCAAAAACTAAATTTATAGAGAATACTAATAAAGGTTATGTATTTCTTCTTATCGTGTCACTAGTTATTTCTAACCAGTGTGGTGAAAGGATTAAAGTGCGCTTTAGAGGCTATTTTCGAGCACTTAGGTAAGCCTTAATGTAAGCTCTCGACCTTGCCGACAGGACCCGCAGGAAAGATGAATCAGTACATGTTATGTAGGTACATTAAACCATATTAATAAACAACGCACCTGATTTATTCCATAAGCCAATTATTGACTTTGAGGTAATTATTTATCATTGTTAAGTTTGTTGGCACTAAAACGTTATTTTCCTGTAGCCAATATGTAATACCAACAGCCAACCTATAAATAATAATAATAATAAATATTGCCGGACATTTCACACAGCATCATCTGGCCCCGAAGTAAGCAGAGCTTGTGTCATGAATGATTACTTTACTTTTTTTTACTTATATACTTTTTTGTAAATACATACACATTATACATAGAAACACCCAGACCCGAGACAAATACTTGCAGATAATAAAAACATTTGCCTCGCGACGGGAATCAAACCCGCAACCTTCTACGTCTTAGCCGGGCCTTGTTATATATTATAAATATTCAATCAATGCATAAAACTGCGAAGAAATTAAAGCATTTAAGAAAATATTTAATTGACTTAATATCGTCTATAACAATGGTGCCCTACATAATTTTGCAGCTTCTTTTCTAGTGCACCTAAAAAGTATACCTACTGAAGTAAACAAAATAGTACTTTTAACATAAAACATAATACATAAATTAATAATTCTAATAAATTGTAATATTTCTATGTATAATATAATAAGTAGATACTTATGTATTTACAAAAAAAGTATATCAGTCTTGTGTTATGGGTACCCATAACACAAGCTCTGCTTACTTTGAGGCCAGATGATTTTGTGTGAAATGTCCGGCATTATTATTATTATTATTATTATGTATCACAAAAGTTTAAATAGCCAATCTATTTAAACTTTTGTGATACATAATAATAATAATAATAATGCCGTCACACACAGCATACGACGTATCAATGAACCACTCACATCTCTAAACTCTTAAGCAATCTCAAACTCACAAATCCACACTCCCTTGCTGCAAATACTTTTTCTTTACATTAAAGAATTAAACACACAATAACAAACACACGATAAAACACACTCAAACACTTATACACATACTACCTGCACTGTAATTCTTAAAACTGTATCTGTACCTAACTTATGTTGTGGAAGAGCTATGAAATACTTTTGAAATAGTTAAAAACTATTAAAGAAATAAAAATATAATAATACTAGCTAGTGCCCGCGGCTTTGCTCGCGTGATACCTCCATAAAGCCTATGTCCTATAAGGTCCCATCCATCTCTATACCAAAATTCACCAAAATCGTATCAGCGGTTTAGACATAAAAACGTAACAATCAGACAGGCAGAGTTACTTTCGCATTTATAATATAAGTATAGATAACTTTTGATGCCAGCCCTGGAAAATCAAGCAAGAAACTCGTCAAGTGCTTTTTGTACAAATATGAAACGCTCCTTACTTAGCTATCTTAGTTGTTCCTTAGTCAGGTCAGTCCTTGGAAGAGTGGCACTGTGGCATTTTCAGCAGAGCGCTTCCGTGCTTCGAAAGGAACGTGAAGCGGTCAGTCTTGGTTTTTCTAAAGTTGTTGCCATGACGTAGCGGCCTTCGAGCGGCCTATCAACTCCGTTGCTAAAGTTGGCCATAGACTCATTCGAAAATACTAGTGTATCCTAGTGTAGTGTACACAGCTGACTGACTGACTAGCTGACTGTTAGTCTAAGTGTAACGGAAAGCGGGGCCACCGCTTTCAGTTTCTATGGTCGTGGGTTTGAATCCAGTCTTGTGCCAGCCATGGCTTTTTCTGTTCGAAAAAAACGTGTGCGTCTTGGGACGCCCGACAGAAGTGATAACTTAAACTAATCTAACTAGCACTGTGGGTTAGAGTGAGAGAGAAGGAGCCTGCCTACCGCTGCCGTATGCGTGAGAGAACGGGAAGCCAGGCAGACTGGCGCCGTAACGCGTTACGTAACGAAGCGGTTTACCCCCCCCCATAAGAAGTTATCACTTCAAAAACTATGTGCGTTATACCGGTAATCTCAAACGGCGAATAAAAACAAACGTGACACAACCGGCATGTCTTAGATTTGGAGATACGAGTTCGGAGATATATACCAAACGCATTGAAGGAGCCTATGGTGCGCAATTTTAATCCTTTTACCACAGAAATTACAAGTAACTAGTGACACGATAAAAAGAAGAGGACTACACAACAAGTTACGAATTGTTAACGAACAGCTAAGTTTAAGCCGTTCCATGCATTTGGCTTTATGGTCGAAGTAACAGGTCCCAGCTACAAAAATACTAAACCCGTCAATCACCTGAAAACTTAATTGCAAGAGTTGGCAGTGACCTCACGCAGTGCTATCAAATAATCTAGTCTTTTTTCTTAATAAAATTCTTAAATGCGAATAAATTAGTGGCTAATTCTGATGATAAAGTTATTACGCGCCGGCTAAGGGCTTCCGTCATGGCGTAACGACTTAAAGACGAGACTAACAATTTATCGTGCCTTCCAAAGCAAGGTTATAACACTCAGCTGAAAAATCTGTTAGTCACAAATCACTGAACTTAGTCTGACTAAGGAGAAAGTCCAATACTTACCTGAGGCTTTACCCTTATAAAGTGAACATCAATTCCTTGTATATAAGTCTTGAACTGTGGAAACTGGTTAAGGAACTTCTCCCGCTCAACAAAGGGGTATTGATCAGCCCAGTAGCTTGTCCATCTCTTCAGATGGGCGCTGTTGAAGCCGTATTCAAAACCCACTCCTTCGAGTGGTGGGGGTAATAAGCGCTGGGCTCTAAGGCGGTTTTGAAGGTCTTTGATAACCTGTAAATGTATTCAATTTAATCAAGCAAGCCCTTTTACTCAGTTTAGCTCAGTAATACGGTTTTCCAGAAGAAAGTGACATGGTAAAACTTAACCCCTTCATTTTATTTAGCCGTGATATCAGTGCTTTTAATGGGTGATGGAAAACATCGTAAAGAAACCGGCGGCTATTGTGTATAGCTGGTCCAGTCTAAGCTATCAAAACATGTCCCAACCGCTATAGCATCCTGTTAGCAAAATTTTTCTCCTGACGCTGTATAAAACATCTAGAAAGATTTAAATGTGATAAGGCTTTACATACCGCCTCCTCAAATTTGATTCTAAAAGGTCTAACGGTATGGTCCAGTTTGCCTTTCAGCTCATTCAGCCCCCACCACTCGTTAGGGTTTAGCTGGGGAGCCGGGGCTGGGTTGTACCACTGGTAGGTAAAGTAGGAACCAGCTCCAACGGCCAGTAGACCGATGAGCTTGATAAACAGCATCCCCATTTTCCCTGAAATTACATGTTTATGTTTGGTCATGTCATAGACCCTAGGGTGGATTATCAGCTTCATCATCAGAGTGATGAGTATCGACTTATACGAAAGTGGTAACACATGTAGATACAAGTTCATCCTAAAATTGTAGGTGTAGCTAAATCTTATGATTAAGGTTTTCTTTTAGGGTTTTCAGAGTCCACAAAGAACCCTTTTAGTTTCGCTATGTCCGTCTGTCTGCCCGCACTTAATCTTGCCCTTGCACATAGACTATAAGTATTATCGCGATGGTAATGTGCACGGTAGTACGTATTAGTGACCCCTACAAAACTATGAAATAAAAACTTCAAAATCGGTTTTTAGGGATACACCCTAAAGGCGCTCCCTCACCGGGAGCATTCGCGTGTAATGTAACTTTCCAGAGTCGAGCATTACATCAGTGAGGGAGGAGAACTGAGCATTACACAGTGCATTACACAGTACAGTGCACAAACTATTATGATACAAAACGAGTTTACATCAGTGAAGGAGGAGAACCGAGCATTACAATGCGCACCTTGTAATGATACAAATTCAAATCTATACTAAATGTTACATTATACGCGAATGTTCGTTAGTCAAGGAGGTAGTATTGTAATGTAATGCTCAAAGTCGAATCTATAATGTTACATTACACGCGAACGCTCGTTGGTCAGGGAGGAAGTATTGTAATGTAATGCTTAAAGTCGAATCTTTATGTTACATTGCACGCGAATGCTTCTGGTGAGGGAGCACCTTTACATGTAAAGAAAGGTTGTAGCAAGCATGACGTGCTGGTGATTGTGATTGTGAAGAGTACTAAGGTGGTGTGTCATTGTCATTGAGTGTACATGGTAGTAATTATCGTGTATAATAAAGGTTGTGTAGATTACCTAATTTCTAAGCAAAAGGCTGAAAAATAATATAAATGAACACAGAAAACATAAAATAAAAGTTCGTTATAAGCTTGTTACTACCTCGTAACATTTTTGCGGAAATAATTATTCAACACTTACCGATAAAGGGATTTCAAACTGAATTGAAACGTTTAAATATTATTAACTAATATAAAATAAGTAAAATGATGACGCCTTGAAATTTGTGAGACGACGCAGTCACGCGTACGAGCTTCGATGAGCCTATCGGGCTAATTAATGTCAACTCAAGGGTCGATCGCGCTGCGAATGCCAATGGCGCGTAGTAGTCAAATACCCAGTTGCCACATGCTAATAAAGAAATCCTACCATTGGTAAACGGATAAACAAGCGAATTGCTACAGCTTTAAATTCAGTCTCGTGGACAAGCTGTAGTGTCAGTGTTTTATTATAACTAGTGATCGCGCACTGGTCGAAATTCGACCATAATTCATTAATAATTAATGTATTTTTTATGCATAATTTTAAAATAATATTAGCATTCTGCATCCATCTCTATATACGAGTAAACTACATATAAGTGTGCGAAATTTCATGCTCCTCCGTCCGCGCAATTTTCGTAAAAAGGTGTACAAAGTTTTTGCTTCACGTATTAATATAATAATAAGGTTAGGAATAGGTTAAATATGTTTTCTATTTCTATACTTCTATTTCTTCAAACCTCACTAATTATGAAACAAATACATATATGAAATTTTTGTCATTTTAACTTTTAATTTTGTAAAGGTTTTTAATACGTAATACCGTGCTGCCAATTTTCATTACATTACGTACTAAAAGTCTGCAAACAAGAGCTCTAAATAAGGGTAGACAGACAGACAAATGGATGGAAAGTAAAGGGTTCCTTGTTATCAATATGACCTTCGCCATAGTCGATCCTTACCTTAGCTCAACAGTGATTAGTCACTGTTGAGCTGAAGCCATTGTTAAGATATCAGGCTTTGGCAGCAAATTGGTATTTTGCTTAAGCCTTTGACCGAGTCTGGTATAAAATCCCTTTTTTTAAAGGTTTGTCTTACCGCTTTTCCGAAAGATTTATCAATATGGTTGCTGGTTTTCTATCCGGCTGAAGCATTTGATTCGTCATAGACGATTTTTTATTCCATGCTGGCATACTTTAACCCCTTGAGTGGCGAGCCTAAATTTAGACTTTTAAATACAATTCCCGCGCTAGAACTTTCGGGCCAGTTGCGAGTCAACGAAGTTTTCACTACCGGGTAAATTGTACCAGTAACGGGTCAACGGGTTAAGAGTCAGTATAATTGTCACCCACGCTTTATATTAGGTACGCATGTTATTAGTATTTAACAATTTTCTGACTAATTATCTGAATTTTATTTACAGAAGAGGGCTAGTAGAAAAACATTTTCGAGCTTGCGACCTGATAAAGAAGGATATATTCTTCTTATAAGTTTTGAAAGCTGAGAGAGTTCGATTAACTCTACTTGTAATTAGACTTCTGGGGATGATATTTGGCATTGCAATCCCTTCTGTAGACGACATGATGACTCGGCTACGAGTGCAACACTACAGTGACTCGGCAAAAAGACACGATCTCAGAAAATGTCAGTCCTTCTCCATATTTAGCCTACAAAGTACCGTGATACGAAATCTCAGTGCTATGTAATGTTACAAATTTGAACCCAACTTAAATGACAGTTCACAACCGAATAACAGTTGATAAAACTATGGCAACATTGACGGAGCTGCATGCGACGACGCGTTTATGAATGGAGACATTATTTAGTGTTATAAAACTATTTCGTGTCTCTCCCTCAGGATCGTCGATTGCGATGGTAAAATTAATAATTTAGATACACCCGTACGCAGCGTGGAGGCGCGCATGGTTAATGGACCCATTGCATCGCTGATGGAAACCATTGAGCAACTAGAGGCAGATATACACGACCGAGATCAGGAGCTGCTGAGCAGTGACCTTGAAATAACAGGTTTTACCGGAGGAGCGAGGAGAGAGCACAGAGCAGCTAGTCAGAACCCTAGGCATCAAACTAGGAGTGTCATTTACGGAGCATGAGTAAGCGCCTCACGAGTAGGTAGGTCGAAATCACCTGAATCACCTGAATGCCAAAGACCATAAATGATAGTTTTCTTGAAACGTTCCTGGTTCTTATAATATAGTTACATGTCAATTAACATTTTAAGAACATAATAGGTTCGTTGATGACGTATTTAGATTATATTTGATTTGAAAACGCACTCAATTCTGACAAACATAAGTGTAAGTTCACTTATAGTTTCTGTTAGGAATCTTAGCCTGAGACTACATGATTTAAACTTTCCCATTTGTTACAAGTAAATGCCGTTTCTTGTAGAGGAGAATGAGAACATATCATAGCGGTATTATGCCTCTATTGCTTTGTATTTTGTCAATGTTAGTGAGTGACTGTACTAAAAGTTTATTATAGCAGCAATCAATAGTTAAAATCTAGTTTAGGTCATCAGTATTGTTCCTACAGTAATGACTAAACAGTATGTGATGTCCCTTGTAATAGTGATGTACCAACGTCGTTATGTTATGACGTTTTGTTTGATGAATTTAATTTGAGTTTTGATCTGATGATGTTTGACTGTTACTGAATCACGCAATAAAGTTTCTTCCAAATCTTTCATTGATATTTCTGAAAAACAAGCTCAAATTTACCAATGGAATTATGAAACTGTTGATACGAGTATGAGAGTAAATAGACAAAGACGTAAAGATCAGTTAAGTGTGTCAGAGAATGTCTCTCGGTATCAGGCTGTCAAACTTTTTTACTTTTTAGAAATATATAAATAAAATTCCTTATGAAGATCAGCAGTGTTTTAAATAGTTTGTTTTTCACTTCACTCATTACTTTCGCACTTGTTATTTAGCGTAGTTCTTATGCACACACGTCAGAACAGCTCGAAGATATCAAAACTATAAAGGAACAAGTAAATAATTTAAATATAATTACCAACATTATTACTGAAGAACACAATCCGATTAACTGACCTATTGCAATTAAAAACAACAAGCACGGAGGCGAAGATAAAGGTAAAGCAAAACTACAAGCAAAAGTTACACAAATTCCACTCCATCACCATCCTCTAATACAACAACACTTGAAACCATGATGATCGAAATCAAAGAAGCAAATACTTTTTCATCATTACTGTTGAATGTCAAACGGAACGCTTAACGCGTGGACGTATTGCTGGTTGCTCATAAGCATTTGAATTATAAGGTGTGTAAAAGTGTGCAAAATTTCACATGAAAATAATATTATTTTGTGGGTTAAACTGTTACAAGATGAAATATCAAATCAGTTTTTTGAAATATGTTATATTCAAAAAGTTATTCAAAACTCTTCCGTTAAGTTGTCGGCGTTAATTAACAATTGGATTGGCATTCCTAAATTCGTCTTAATATCCAAAACTAAAGTTAGCAGAGCGGGGTGCTTGTCCAAGTAAGGTAAACCTACGCACTTGGATGGCCGGGTTCGTAAACTCTTTTTTAAAAAAAAAGGAATATAACGATTTTGATAAAGAAACCATGAAAAAAAATGTTATAGAAGAATATATGTAGTGTCTAATGATGACTCTGTGGTTCACTTATTTACGTCAATACAATCAGATCTACATGCAAGAAGCCTACCAGACTTAACAACAGATTTTCATGAATGTAATGCGCAAAGTTTAATTCTAAAATTGAAGTTAGAAGTGGCAACAAAAAAATATTAGAATTGACTTTTCAAAAATGTTTAACTTCAGAAGCAACTAGATGGTACGGCACGTAGCCGTACATGATGGAATAAATAATACCCACATACATAGCAGTAATAAAAATATTAAATTTAGAAAAGGCTTATCAAATAATTTACCTAATACTTCCCAAGGAGAAAGAGAAACTTTTAGTTATTTGAGTTTTTTGGAGAAAAATAAGAAACGAGTAGGAGTATGTGTATTGTAGTATCAAAACGCACTCATATCATTTTGACATTTTTGTCATGAGCTGTTACTTTGACAGCTCCTCGGCCAATCAACCCCTTCAAGGTGCGACGCAGGTCGACCTGTATGGCGATTATGGAACTTTTGATACAATCAATGTCTATCAATTTCAATTAGTAATAGGCATTATTTAACCAAAGGATTCTTCGTCTGTAATTTTATGGAGTAACATAGCTCTGCTAATATAATATTTTTTACCTGTTTTATTGCATGTTTTATTCAGTAATCTTGGCGGAAATTTGTGGTTGAAGATATTTATTTTCTCACAAGAATTGAGTAATTCACTTACAGAGAAAAAATAAAAATAACTTAATATTAGAGTGCCTTACAGCGTTAACATAGGATATTAGTTGTAAAAATAATTCTAGTTATACAAAACAATATAGGTATAAACATTTTAATTTAATTTAAATGAATAAATTGTGACTACAGGACGGGTATGGATAATTGAATTATACGTGTATTGTGGTGCAATGTGATTTGAACGACGAGGAATCCCAAGAAAATTCTAGACGCCATTCCGCGTGACGTCTAGAATTGGCAATTGACCATCGACTAAGACTCTAATAACAAACAAACTGACTATAAACTATAAACACTTGACACAAAATTGACATTAACATTGTCACAGGCCATTAACAAAGAAGAAGAAGATATTAATCAAAAGTTTGAGTATTACGTAAGGTACGGTGTCCATTCATACACGTATGATAGCATGTGTTACAATCAACATCAACCTTCCGTAATACCAATTCATCAACAGCAACTGAAAGCTGTTAGTAGCAAAATTTTGATAGTATCAGAGTTACATAATCGCCCGGCTGATTATTAAAACTACTAATAGGAATCATATTATAAGCCTCTAAAATAAACCTCTGAATACCACAAGAACATATTTTCATTACTAACAATATATATACAGCCGCATCAATTAGAAACCTGTGAATTACATAATGACTTGTCGAACTGTTTTTGACACGTGTGGAACGAACTGTTGAATTTCAGTGGTCTCTAGATGGAATAGAAGGTCTAATAGTAGGTATAATAGAAGGTATCTCCAAGTCACAATTGAGTGTATGACCATCGATGCATTACATAACATAATTTATTTAAATAGTGTGGGCACAGATAACAGATAAAAATTATCTCCATATAAAACAAATACAGGTTAAGATATGATCTGAATAAACTGAGATACGCCGCCGCCCATCCCCGCCCTGGTAAAAGTTCTGTTATCGGAATCTGTCAATAGTTCTTATTCAATCTTCTTGCATTTTAACATTGCATTCTAATTCAATCTTAGTTCTGTATAAAAATAGCTAGCTCTAACTAAATCATAAATTAAATACAGATACAGATTGTCAGAATTGTTTTTAAATAAATCAGTTAGTAGTAAAACATCAGTTTTTATGTATTACGTTTGAATAATCCAACATATTTCTACAAGTAAAGTGTTTTTAAACATCTTGAGCACGACTGTAATCATCATCAGTTACATTAGTATCAGACAAACATACATAAGCTTTGAAATTGTCAGTGTACCAATCAGAGACGAAAACTTTTTTCCCGTTTAAATCAGCTTCATAAATGTAACAAAATTTAGAGTTACAGAGTTACAACTTAATTTTAATCATCTATTGATAGTAGTTTGTCCTAAGCCACTGTAAATTTGAAAATTATGTTTATTATTTTATTTAATTTAGTAATGTTTCAAAACCTACGCTGGGTTTTGAAACAACAAAGGGAAAGTGATAAGTTTTTGAAATCAAACTTTCCGAACCCATTCTTAGAAGTTTTTCTTTATTCAGAAGTTCTGTTGTAATGTAGGAGCAATTATGTTGCTAATTACAAAACACACGTTCGAGATTCTTATTGTAAATCAATAATTTAATCATAATATTTTAATAAAATGCCCTTTTCTTAAGTAATAGATATGCAAACGCGTGGTAAAATTTATATAAAACTTTTTGTCCAATTATTTGCAAACTTTGGAAACTCAACCTTCATTGTTTGTAATAATTTTATTAAGTGAATATTATTTTTTCTGTTTTGTACAAATTGAGAAACAAATCATTTAATCATTTCGTAAACAGATATATATTAAATAAATATACAATTACTTATAGATAAAAAATACAGTTCAGTTCACTGACCTCAGGTAGAGTGCCCAAAAGGCTGGCAACGTTACCTCGTTGAATAGCCATACTAAGCCTTTGTCCGAGGTAAACAGCAGCCCTTTGATCAATGGTCTTGTCCACCAGTCTCTTTGATAACTCTCTGAATAGGAGCCACGCCTCAGGTCCCCACGGGCCTAAAGTTTCTACCCCAAAAGGCAGAAATATATAACCATTGCCAATGGATGCATTACGTTTATATTTTAATAATATTTATTCGTTTACCAATTTTATTATTATTTTATTTGGAAAACAAACCCAACATCAAAATACTGCCTGTATTTTGCTTATACACAAAAATTATAATATAATATAATAACCAAAATATTTCCTGGACGTGGACGTAAGAAATGCATTGAATTTCAACACTGACCACCCATAAGTCACAGGCACAATAAAGCGTAAACAACCCAAAAAATGTAAGTAGACCTATTCAACCCATAAACCGCTTCCTAGCTATATCTGAGAAAATACGAGAGCACTACTTACAATACTTACTAAGCAAAATGACCGAAATAAATACCGCAACAACTCGAGAAAAAAACAACTTATGAGAAAGAGAGCTTAAAAAGATGATGGTTCAGTTTATGATCAAATCAAAAGAAAGAGACAGGAGGAGAAAAAGTTAGAAAACTACCCAAAGCCAGAAAAAGCTTATTAAAAAACATTTAAGTTAAGAACAACTTTTGCTCTCATTATAGACCAGGGTAGAGAAGCCTTTAAAAAAAATATAAATGAAAAATAAATAGTAGGATAAAACCCATTGGAAAAGACGGAGAATATTATAAATCGGGAAGAGGAAGGGGGTGAGTTTTTAAGGGTAAAAAACGGTTATCTCGATTTCCGGCAAAATTACAAGTCCTATGGAAAAAAGTCTAATGGCAAAGTTGTAGGTAATAAAAAAGGTGTGAAATGTCCGGTATTATTATTAATAATAATTTTTACAAAATTTGGTGAAAAGTTACCTTTTTATGTCTTTAATTACACTGTAATTTATTAGATTTGAAATATTAATTTGTACACCTTATTTTGACTTAATATCGGAAAAGCACCCTAATTTTCAATCGAAAATTCACCCGTTAAAATATCAGCTTTTTTAAAAAAGTTGGTGTGCTTTCTGTTCTTTGAAATATCTAATTTCCGATGGTATTAAAAAAATATATTTTAAACCTTCTCAGAAAATGTAAAGAACTTTGATATTTTTTACATTTTCTCTTCGATCGACAACTGCTCTCAATTCTCAATTTTTTTGTATTTATTGTCGATTCCTTTCTAGCTAAACCACTAAACGATTCAAAGCTGCTTTTTTTATTTCATACACTTGCTTATCATCTGCCTTATTGCAGATTATACAAACAGATGAATCCATACTGATAATCTGAAAAGACAAAAACGAATTAATAATGCATGCCTCTACAATTTGATCGTGAGTATAACTAAATTTGTTTGTGCTAAATAAACGAGATTATTATTTTTTATATCATTCAATTTTAATTGTTAGGTTATGTTACGTTAAGCATACTATTTTTGAAAGAAAATATTAAAATTTAGAAATTAATGTTAGAATTGATTGATACATATTAATATATAAGATTAAATGAACTTCACAAGTGAAATTCAATCATTATTATATTAATAGCTCCATTCAAATATATAGAATTATAGTATTTTACAAGGTAGTGCCTTGTCCCACAAGGTAGCTTCGCACGTCTTTTAGATCGATATATCGATATACAACACTAACTCGATTTACTTAATCGATATAAAACAGTGTCACATCACTACAGCTCGTCTATGATTCTCTCATTACTTTAGAGTTTACCCAAAAACTTTTATTGGGTTGTGGTGGGTGGGTTTCTATATATTCGAATGGAGCTATTAATATAATAATGATTGAATTTCACTTGTGAAGTTCATTTAATCTTATATTATATTACATAGCTCCATTCTTCATATATAGAATTATAGTATTTTACAAGGTAGATGTTTAGAGTACCTACTTCTCAAAAGTTTTTGGTTGGATTATTTTATTCATATGAGACAGTGTTATGTAACTAAATAAAATTCTTTTTTTTTTCATGCAGCAAATGATAATATCGTTTATCAATGTTATTCATAATAATTCTATGAATTCACTGAGTTGACCATATCATAATTTTATTATAATCAGAATAGTGTAGAATTATGTAGAAGAATGTATATAATTATAAAATCTTAACTTATTTTTCTATAATTGACCTTGCAAAGTTTTCAGTGACCACAGGGCAGTTGTAAAACTTTGCGAAGGCTTGCGAGTTCACTGTCCAGCCGGCTGCTTTACAGAAAGGCCGGCTGCGCGTCGTCATATCGATGCCACTCGCCGCTAACATGCCTTTTATCCATCTACTGATGGAGTCGTGGCTCGCATGTGTGAGCACTTTTGGGTTTTAAATAAGTAATTTATTTAAATGCTAAGATTTTTGTTGCACACAAATAATCGACCTTACATTTTGCGGGGCAACTATTAGGTTTATTATTGCTGATATATTTACAGTAAAAACATGCAAAACATAAAATTGTGCTAGATTTGTCGACTGGGCTACACCGGGTATTTATAGAAGTAGGAATACATTGTATGAATTATATGCTACCAGAGAGACAATGTTAGATGATCCAGTTTTTATCTTATATGTTAGGAATTACTCAAAAGTCTTCAAAAATATTTGTCATGCGGCTAAGTCACTGTTTTTGAGAAAAATAATAAAAAATTCGACAAATAAAATAAAAGCAACTTGAAAATTAATTAATAACGAAACAGGTAAATCAAGGGCTCGCAATATACAGTTCAAATTAAATATAAATGGTACAATTTTGACTAAAAAACAGGATGTATGCATTTGATAGTTTTTTCTAAGTAAATAATCTTTTGCTTAATTTAAAAAAAAACTAAATGTATCAAATTCACTTTGCCAAATGTTATTCATAGCCCGTCCAACATTGAAATAAATGGAGAGGCAATAAATCTTGAAATATCCACGATCTTCCTAGGTCTTAATATTGATGCAAAAATACAGTGGGGACCACAAATTGAAACACTTGCTGGTAGGCTTAGTTCCGCTGCATATGCAGTTCGTGCGATACGGTGGCTTACTGATGAAGCTACAGCTAGACTAGTTTATTTCAGTTACTTCCATAGTGTTATGTCATACGGCATCATTCTCTGGGGGAAAGCAGCTGATATTGGTAAAATATTTATAATTCAAAAAAGGGCAATACGTGCCATTTATAAAATGAAACCACGATAATCTTTGAGAGAAATATTCAAATAAATTAATATTCTTACAATAGCTTCACAATATATATATGAAAATTTGTTATACACACATAAAAATAGAGATGGGATTCAGCAAAATAGTGACCTTCATAAAATCAACACTAGGAATAAACATAAATTATACATCCCTAGGTTTCGACTAGAAAAAGTTAATAAGTCATTTATGGGGAACACCGTGCGCTTCTATAATAAGCTTCGTGAAAATGCTACTAAACTACCTATTAAGAAATTTAGAGCATACATTAAAGGTAGTCTTTTGAAAAAAGCTTATTATAATATAGATGACTATATTATTGATAAGAATGCATGGCCTTATGTCGCTCTGCCGTCAGACAGTTAACCGACACACTTGAAATGTATTGTTTAACTCTTTTGTATTAGTATTTCGTAGTTAAGGTAGTTATAAGATGGATCATATAAAAAAGCGCTAGGACCAAGACGAGTTTCTTGCCAATTCTTCTCGGGCTTGGGTTAGGATGAATTGGCACCTAAATTCACCTAGTATGTAAGACGTTTCAAAGTGATCCTTGTGATTGTATTGAATAAATCATCTTTTGACTTTGACTTTGACTTTGATTTAAACTATAAAAATTTTTTTACGTGAGTAATAGGTAAGTCATTCAGCTGTTATATGAAATACCTCGCAGATTTCTAATAATTGTTTCTGCACATCATATACATAATCATCATCATCTAAAGTAGTAAATAAGCCTAGCAGTTAATGCGATGTATACCTACCTAGTTATTACCTACCAAAGCAGGAGTTTTTTGCAGAAATTTCTGCTTTCTGTTCTGTATTTCTGCCTGTAAGGTGTTAAAATTTATCTTCGAGTCAAAATTGCGAGTACGACCGTTGCATGACCTAACATATTTATTAAAATTGTGCGGGTGAGAGTAATGATGGGCCATAATGACATAATCCGCGGACATCCGCCATTTTTTATTGGTTTATTTGCAAATTGTTTTTTAATGTAGGATACGTGATTACGATGCTGGTTTTATTAAAATTAAGCTCATTTTGTATTTCCATCAATAATTATTGTCGTAACTTTGTTTTCACATTTCGCACACCAGTGTTTTTGTGGTTGCTCACAAAAATGTTGTCTGTGTATTTTATTTTTGTTCTATCTGTTTTGTTATCATGCTACTCAGAAAAGGTAGATTGGATGTTTTTATTATTAATTAACAGTACAATATTTTATTCGGTTTAAAAGATTGCAAATTTTTAATATAATTATTACTAAAATTATTATTCTTAATAATTCTTACAGCACATCTACGATTTTATTTGAAAGGCCCACCATGAAACTTAAAATATGTCAAACAAGGTGGGTGACCCTCTGTCTCCTTAGCTTTTTGAAGCACCCTAGAATAAATATTGAATAAATGTTTTTTTTTATTGTGTATACGTAATGTTTAGATAATGTAGTTTTGTTATAGTAAAAAAACGTATATATTTATCAATATTTCTAGATATACAAACTTGACTTGACTACGCTAATTATAAATTTATAGTAAGGTGTTTTAGATTATATGATCAAAAAACACATATTAATTGGATATATAGTGTTAAAAGTTTTTTTTTTAATTTTAAAAGCGTGTCTGAAACGATTTCGAACTTAAATCAAATATTTATAATAAAATATAAATAACAACTTATTTTAAGATTCTTTTGACCTGCAAAGAAATATAACGCGAGCCACCATTCGTGGCACGATTTGAATTTCTCCCCATCTTCAAGAACATGGTCATGAAACACTATTTGTCGTGCTGTTATACCTAATTATTTCTATATTGTTGATATCTTATATACTTAATACCTAATACATTATTTTGTACTATGTTTTTATGATTTTATCTATTTATTATTATACTTATCAGGTATGTATGTATGTATTTATTTATATCAGTATTATATATAAAGATTATGTAATTATAGTATTATATTTACCTAAACACCACACCACACATGGTTCTCTAATTATTTATAGTCCAAACCATCCAAAGGTTGCTTGGCAGAGATCGCTGTTAGCGATAAAGCCGCCCATTGTATTGCCTTTTATTGTAAAATAATTGTTTTTGTATTTTTCTGTGTGGTATAACTATAGAGAGTTATCTATCTATCTATCTATCACCTCAAACTCAATTTAATTTCTCTCGATATAACGAATACGGGTTTATATTAAGATTTAAAGAAATTTAAATACATTGCCGCCCATATGAAAGTTACCTTATCGAAATCTGTTAAATGTTCTATTAGATCTTCGTGTATTATGTAAATTGCATCCTTACTTAATCTTGGGGCTATATAAAAAAGAGCTAGGTCTAAATGAGACGTTTAAATTCAGATACAGATTTCTAAAGTTTTCAAATAAATCAGTCAGTAGTAAAACAGTTTTAGGTATAAGTAATAATAATATAATGTTATATAAGTTATAATAATAATATATCTACAAGTAAAGTGTATCCGAAAATCTTGAGCACGACTGTATTCATCATCAGATACATTAGTATCAGACATTCATACATCATGTTCTACGCCTTGAAACCAGTGTACCAACCAAATTCGTTTTTTTTTCATGTTTAAATCGGTTTCACAAATAATCAAGTTTTTTGGGTTAACCACTTTATTATAATTTTATTTAAGCGCCTTCTTCAAATACATACATTTTTGTATTATTTAAAAGATACAATTTTAAGAAAATACCTTATACGTAAAAAATGGATATACAAACGCGTGGTAAAATTTATATGAGAGATTTTAGTCCAATTTTCTGCATGTAATGATAAGTATCTTGGGAACGCTGCCTCCTGGCAGTGATCTGGATAAGTTGAGCTATCTATAGATCGTTTTAAATGGTCCTTTTATAGCTCAACTGTTTCACGTGTATTTTATATTATTGTATATTATTTTGTACATTTCTGTAATTATTTCTGTAAATAAAGGTGACGCGATTTATTCCGGATTTTATGGAAAATAAAAGTATCTAAATATTTTATTATATTAATAATTTAATTTTAGATATGTTATTTTCAGATTCGTTACTTTGCCACGGAGCATCCAGAAGTAACTTACTTTAATTCAAAATACCTCCATTATCTCAACATAACAGCTAGCCGCTATAAACGTGGAAATCCTTTCTACTACGTTGGACTAAACTTTGATATAATTAACGAGTTTCACAATAATCTAACAGTTAAGTAAAGTTATTGTAGCACTATATAATTATGTGCAAAAATATGAGCCATGATCAACGTAGAGTCAACACAGCGTCGTCGAGGACCGTGATATGATGCGCTACAATCCTTATCCTTACTTCCTTACTAATATTATAAATGCGAAAGTAACTCTGTCTGTCTCGTTTTCACACCAAAACTACTGAACCGATTTAAATGAAAATTGGTACACAGATAGTCTTAAGCCTGAGAAAGGACATAGGCTACATTTTAATTGGAAAAAGGGTTGTAAAGGGTAGAAAAGGGAGATGAAAGGTTGTAATAAGGTATTGTCATTTTCAGAACTAGAAACATAAAATGTTAGGCTGTAGATCCTTTCTAATATCCTTACTAATATTATAAATCCGAAAGTAACTCAGTCAGTCGGTCTGTCTGTCTGTCTGTCTGTCTCGTAATCAATATCTATATTTGCATTGCCGCTATTAAGTTCTTATACGAAACAGCTTCCTTAGCCTTAGTTTGGCTCATGTACATAGCTGATCCGTGCTCTTCCTTTCTTACCTTGATCTTTCCCTTCTATGATGGTGTTTATGAAACGGTCGTAAAACGATAAACAATAACGTGTCTCTTTACATTTTTAATAAAATCAATAGGTATATGCGTGATCAGCTGTACGTAATAAATAAATGTTTTCGTCAAATGAAATTTGTGCTTTTTGATGGTAGGAAAATTTATTTTAGATGTAATCAGTAGATATCCGTTCAAAAGCCAGTGCTATAAGCTATTTTAAATGCTTATTTTGCAACATTTGTAGTTTTTATTGTTCCATACCTTGAAAGGAAAAAACGGAATCCTTATAGGATCACTTTGTTGTCCGTCCGTCTGTCTGTCAAGACACTTTTTCTCAGGAAGGCGTGGCGGTATCACGCTGAAAATTATATCAAATACTCATGTCTACTGTCCCTAGAAACTTACTAGTCCCTAAAATCAAACTTCTAAGCCAACGCAATCAAAAGATACAGCCGTTTATGCCGCAAATTTTCGACACTCGAAAGGGAATCAACACCTACAGGGTACTTCCCGTGAACTCAGAATCTTAAAATTTGGTACGAAGCAACGTCTTATAGCATAGATAAAGGATAAATTGCGATAACCGTACATTTTTCGTAAAATCATATAATAAAAATATTTTTAATAATTTTAAACTTACTACCCCTTTTCTCATGAACGCGTAGAGGTATTCAATTGAAATTCATATAAAATACTCAAGTTTATAATACCTTTAAGCTGTAACAAAATCAAAGTTCTATGTCAACGCAATCAAGAGAAACAGCAATTTAAGTCGCATATATTCAAACTCGCAACTCGCAAGGGAAAACCTACAGGGTACTTCCTGTGAACTCAGAATCTTGAAATTTGGTACGAAGCAACGTCTTACAGCACAGAAAGAGGAAAAATTGCGAAAACTTTAAATTTTTTGTTACATAATCCAACAATGACTCGATTGTCGTGATGGGTGAAATTTTACTTATATACCTATAGGTTTGTACGGAACCCTCGGAGCGCGAGTCCGACTCGCACTTGGCTGGTTTTTTTTTATAATAAGTATCACAGTTGCTATTCCAGACCGGTGCAGCGTATGAAAAACAAGGGAGAATTAGTGTACTATATACTTTGAGTTTAGTTTTAGGGTTTTAGTTTAAGTTGAATTTAGTTTGAGGTTACTACCCTTATTCATAATTAGGTTGAGGTCACCAAAGGCTTACCTCTCCTACTCAAACCAAAGGTATATTCTATATGGCATGACCAATTGAGTTTGTTGCAAAGGTAAATACCACGGTATTTAAGTTTTATTCCAGGATATTTTATAGGCTTAAGTGGCGGTTAGCGTTTTCGAGAAAAAATTATGGCCTCTATTTTAGTCTCATTTAGCATTTAGCATTTACCTCATTTAGCTAGAGCTATTACAAACGTAAAAACGTACAAATGTACAAACGTACAAACGTACAAACGTACAAACGTACAAACGTACAAACGTACAAACGTACAAACGTACAAACATACAAACGTACAAACGTATAAAAAGCTTTAAAAGTAATTGAGGATAAGAATGTGGCCAATTCATTGGCCATTATACATTTTTTAAAAGGTTTTTGATACGTTATACTCTGCTTACTTGAATCCAATTAAATAATAATAGTCTGCGAGCAAGAGCTATGATTAGATTAGGGGTGGACAGACAGACAGACCAACGAAAATTGAATTGTTCCTTGTCACCAAAATTGTTTTTTTTTTCATAGCCGATTGGCTAGTTTACCTTAATTATCGATGAACTGAAGCCGTTGAGTAGGGAGGCTTTGTCTGTAAGCTTGGACTTAGCTTGCGTCTTCGACCGAGTCTGGCACAAGGCCCTTTTTTCAAAGCATTCCGAAGGGTGATTAATCCTGATAAGGTTACTGATTTTCTATCTGGCTTAATGATCCGTCATACACAATTTTTGCTCAAACTCATGCCCCACTCATGCTCTTGGGGTACCCCAGCATTAATAAATGCTGGGGTACCCCAAGAGTCAGTGTTGTTTTACTACTTATGGATTTTAAATGAGCGATAACAGTTGTAAATAAGGAAACATGTCTCCTCTGTGATGACGTTTATGTTAGACTAGCTGTTGCTCGCGACTTCGTCCGCATTTTATTGAAAGGGATTGTAGCCTAAATCCTTCCCCAGGATGCTTTTTATCATCTTGCTAAATATCAAACCAATCACACCCACCACCAAATAAAAAGTTTCCATACAAACATCCAATATTTACAATATTTACTCCTTCCTGAATCCTGAAACACGTGTCCATTTATTATGCATTTTAAGTATCCAAACCAAGTTTCTAAGAAATCACAACTACTCGTTAAAAAGTTCCCATACAAACTATGACACCCCATTTTACCCCATTGTTAGGGTTATTTTAAAAAATTCTGAAATGTATGTCCATTTATTTTGCATTTTATTCATTCATATCAAGTTTCAAGCAAATTGCACCACGCGTTAAAAAGTTTCATACATTAGTTATTACCCTTTTTCACCCTTTTAGGGGTGGAATTTCAAAATATCCCGCCTTAGTGGGTGGTTTGCTGTAAAAGAAAGCTACCTTCCAAATTTCAACTTTCTAGCTTCAGCGGTTTTGGCTCGGCAATGATGAATCAGTCGGTCAGTCAGGTTAAGCTCTTTTATAGGTATAGATTTAAATTCAATAACTCACCGGTCTTTGCGTAAAGATTAAACAGTTATTATAACAGTAGCACAGACCAATCTAAGGATTATTTAACATGTTTCTGTTTGTTTTCAGATTGATTTTTATTTCTACGAGTTTCTAACGAACAGATACAGAAGAGGGTTTGTGGAAATGCACTATCTAGCTTGTGACCTGATAGAGAAGGATATGTTCTTCGGTCCCGCACTCAGGCAGGGGAGGCTTATGAAGCCCTGTCCTTATCCTGCGGTAAGGAGTAGCTGAGCGAGTTCGATCAACTTTACTAGTAATAGGACTTCTAAGAATAATCGGTTATTCTTGGATTTGCTGAGAACTCTCGGAAAAGGTCGAAACTCACAGATGAAATTACGCACAAACTTGAGCTTTGAGAACTTGAAGACTTGACAGACAGAGAAGACTTGCAAATTTTTGATGTCTGTAAGGATGAGGAAAAGTTGTGTTTAGGTCCCAAACCAATTCAACAGCATATAGTAGTTAGTCAAATAGATGGATTTATTACATATTAGCTGTTACCCGCGACTTCGTACGCGTATTCTTAGAATCTTTATTTTTATTTTTGTAAGGAATGCATTCTGTGCATCTAAAGAACATCTTATGAGTTTAATCGCTTATTTGACCCCCTTCGGGGATGATTTTGCAAAAACGTTGAAACACATATTAATAATTTTTTTACCTAAAACCTAAAATTTTCAGATACCTTACTTCAGGAAATATGAGTTGCCGAAACAAACTTTCATCTCTTATTTTACCCCCTTTCAAGGTTGTTTTTTGAGACAAAAAGTAGCCAATTTTTTTCCCCCGAATGCAAAACATCTTCTTACCTAATTTCATCAAGATCCGTTCAGCCGTTTAGCCGTGAAATCGTAACAAACAGAGACACTTTTTCAGTTATGATATTAGTCTGGATGTGTGTGATTCTGATGTATAAGCTTAATATTATTGTAAAGCTTCATAAATATCCATTCAGTCGTTTTTGCTTTAAGGAGTAACAAACATACATACAAACCTTGACGTTTATTACACATATATGTTGTTATATTTTGGACAATTCATACAATATCTTTATAAATTATATCCTGTGTTATTCTGATGTAAAAGCTATAGTTTCATTAATATCCATTCATTAGTTTTTGCTTGAAAGAGTAACAAACATACATACAAACTTTCACGTTTATAATATTACTAGGTGGTGCCCACGACTTTGTCTGCGCGTAAGTTCTAATGGTTTTTGAAGCGCACACCAGAATATCTCGCAGATGGCAGATTATTTTCCTGCTTACATGACACTTATCGTTATATTTTGGACATATCACACAATATATTTCTTTATAAATTATAGCCTATGTGTTTTTCTGATGTAAAAGATATATTATTGTAAATTTTTATTAAAATCCATCCATGAGTAAAAAACATACATACAAACTTTCGCGTTTATAATATTAAATAAGGATAGTAAAGACATTGTAATAATTCATATAATAAAATAAAAAATAAATAATATAATAAATAATCCCGGACATTTCACACAGCATCATCTGACCCCAAAGTAAGGAGAGCTTGTGTTATGGGTGTACATGACTGATACACTACTTATATCCTTTTTTTTATATATACATACATATTATACATAGAAACACCCAGACCCGAGACAAATACTTGCAGATCATACAAACATTTGTCCCGCGGCGGGAATCGAACCAGCAACCTTCTGCGTCTCAGCCGGATCTTAGCCCACTGCGCCACAGAGGTCGTCAAAATATATTTATACGTTAACAAAACAGGCTGTTACTTATGACCTAGTTAATACTTACTAGACTCAACTTACTATAATTTAACTCAAGTTTTGAAATCTTGACAGACAGGCAGACAGACAGAAAGACTAAGACCTGAACTCATTCAACAAGGAAAGTTTAACTTTAGAACCTTAAAAATGTTTTAAAGTGCAAACAATGGCGAACAGTAACGCTCTCCTCAAATATATATTTAACGTTCTACGAAGATAATATTAAATATAAGCACAACAGATCACATCACAGTGTCTGACCAAATATTAACATTTTAAATTTATAACTTACACAAGAGAGCTATGGAGCGCAGTGTTTTGGGAATTAAAAGAACAGATAGGGTCCGAAATACCGAAATCCGATTGAAAACGGATATACCGGATGTACGTGCGAGGACTGAATGTTTGAAATGGGACTGGGCAGGTCATGGTGACTCGAATGCATACATAACGCTGGGCAAAGCTCGTCACTCAGTGGGTGCCCGATAGTCGGAGACGACGCGGCAGACCCAGGAAAAGATGGCGAGACAATCCAGATGCATTCGAGCCAAATTGACAAACTGTGGCCTTAGAGCGCAAAGAGTGGAAGATAAAGGGAGACCTTTGCCCAGCAGTGGGACACTATAGGTTAAAGAAAAAAAACAAAATTTCCACAAGAACACATGGAAGATATTTGCAAAACTAGGTACAAGCATCATTATTTCCAATAAAGTTTCTAAACTAGCAAATAAACATTTAAGAAACTAGCTTCATTTTTATAAAATATCGGAAAAACTGTATTATCTTTGTTTAAAAAATAGTTACTTGAATTTTCTTTTATAAATTACCGATTTTGAGCAATCTTTTCACCAAATTGGCATGTTTTAATAGACTTTCAAATCTCTAGGAATAATTAGTTTTAGTTATTCATACACTGAATAGAGTTCCAGGTATATACGTCAATCGCACGATAAATCATGCTAACTTGCCCGCACATAATGCAAAGTATGTATTTATATATCTCACAAATAGACACTGCTCGGTAGCTACGATTATGTAAGGATATATAATTTAAGTCCGTTTGATCGTTTTTTTGTTTCCGGATGGTTAGGTCTGAATGTCAAAATGTACTGATCTATATAACGTACGTATTTCAAAAAGAACTTTTCCCGAAATGACTGATTTTCTATAGGTCTTCATTATTAAATGTCGGAAATCCGTAAAGCCTGACACAAAATGTACATTCAGCTACATTATCTATAAATACGGGAATTTCGTATACATCGCCCTAGAAACAGCTCTCAATTCAACGATATACATTCTCCTTGGTGTGCGATGAAAAGGGTTTTACTGGCCACTTATGACTTTGTAATGATAAATAAATAAAATAAGTATTTATAGATATAAATCGCTATAATCAATGCCGTAGAAGAGGTTTTTCCGTCCGCTGTGATCAGCGGCTGTTACTATCATTACAGCAGAGCAGTATGGAAACAAGCTAAAAAAATAAAGGTAGCCGCCACTATGGAAAATAGAGCATTAGTTAGAATGTGTGCTAATTTACCTTTATTACCTAAGGAAAAAAATCATGGTGCATGGGTATCTTTGGAAGCTCTGTTCCCCCAATCTCCAGAAATGATAAAATTTCAAAGGTACTTTTCTAAGCAATGGATGAGTTTATGTGCGTCTTTTATTGGATGCGGAAATGAAAAGCATCGTAGGAATAATGCTGGCATAAGAGATTAAACGCACGTATGCCGCACAAACCTACCCTAATGAGATTTTTATATAAACTAAAAAAGATGATGTTGATGAAAAAAGTGTTTACACTAATGTAGCATCACATTAGTTTAAGGATATGTGTTTTTGTTTCGTTTGCCTATTATATGTACTATATACTATGTACTATGTACTATATTATATGTATTATAGAATGTGATTTTATTTTAGAAATATTTTAAAAATAAAGAGAGTGACTGTACATACATTTGACAGTTTCATTTCCGACATTTAATAATGAAGACCTATAGAAAATCAGTCATTTCGGGAAAAGTTCTTTTTGAAGTACGTACGTTATGTAGATCAGTACATTTTGACATTCAGACCTAACCATCCGGAAACGTTTTTTTTCTGTATGTAGATACACATTGTTGTGTAAGCTCTGGGGAGTCCAAAGTCCAAGTCTCTTTACAAAATAGCTGTAACTTACGCACACAACACCAGCATGTGCATGCACAAAACAAACGCAGACAAACCACCTTAACTTCTATTAATAAAATGAAATATAATAAAAATAGTAATAATATTGCCGGACATTTCACACAACATCATCTGGCCCCAAAGTAAGCAGAGCTTGTGTTATGGGTACCACATGACTGATGTACTACTTATTTACTTTTTTTTATAAATACATACATTATTATACATAGAAACACCCAGACCCGAGACAAATACTAGTAGATCATACAAACATTTGTATCGCGGCGGGAATCGAACCCGCAACCTTTTGCGTCACAGCCGGGTTTGGCCCACAGAAGTGGTCAATATGTTTTTGTGGTGACACGAGATACTTGTATACAACAATGTAAGTGCAACGGGTTTTAGAGGAAATGAAAATAATATTTATTTTAGACTTCCCTGCATGGTTCGACAAGGACCGTACATTAAAACTCATGTGTATTTTATAAACATTTGGCTACAGATTCACAACTACTAAAATTGTTTTTTTTTTTCAGGGTATCTACAATCTAAGCAATATGACGATTCCTATAAAAAATGTTCCCAATAACTTTCCTTTTACAAAAGGACGTATCTATGCTAATGTCTCCAGAACAGTGTCTAAGGAGACCATAGCGGCCGTACACATCGATATGGAAATAAAAGAAATACACACAAATATGAAAACTTGGGTAGATATTAAAGTAGGAGAAACTAAATAAAATAGTAAATTTATATTACCAGCTGGTGTCCGTGCCCGCTACTTTGCCCGCGTGGCACGTATATAAAAAACTAGCTCACCCGGCCACGCGTTCCTTTAGCTCAATAGTTCTAATACGTTGAACCCATATACGCTAACCTCTAAAATTATCAGTGTTTTTCTACTATATTATGCATGTATTATACATATAAACCTTCCTCTTGAATCACTCTATCTATTAAAAAAAACGCATCAAAATCCGTTGCATAGTTTTAAAGATCTAAGCATAAATCGGGACAGACAGACAGAGGGAGGCGACTTTGTTTTATAGATAAACGTTCATGTATACAAACTCATACATTTCTAATTATGAGTAGGAATATGTATCGTTTCAAAAATAGTCAGCAAACAAGCAGATTCGGATATGAGAGTCAAACAGAAGAATTAACGGATTATATTGAAACATTAACCCTCTTATAATCACACAGTAGCTAATGAGTAGTTTAAAACTGTTGCCATCTCTATTCATTGACATTTGAATGACGAGAACAAACATATTTAAGTGCTACGATACGATAGAATAGTGGGTATGTCTACAATTATAACTATAGGTAAACAACGTATTGAATTTGTTGCACTTTGGACCCTAAACATGCTCTTAGTAGAGTAGAGTTTCACTTTGTATCATGAGACCACTGTCACCAGGTATAATGTACGGGACTCATCATAATAAATAAATAAGCTCAAAATCTAAGACCATTATATAATTCCACTGATCACCTCCTAGCTTCTTCATCAGGTCAGCGAACAAAGCAAGTATTGTAATAGCATCCGAATTACATAAGCGCGGTAAAGATTCAAATCAATGCCTATAATCATATCATACTTATAATATAAATCCTATAGTTTGTGTATGTGTTTGTATGATTGCACGCGTGTTTGTGGTTCAATCACGCCATTACAGCTGACAGATTTAGATAAAATTTGGTATAGATGTTATGTGTGACCTGCAAGAGCATATATGCAAGGGCTTTCATGTAGGTGCCACTACTAGATGTAGATGTATACTTCATAAGTTAATAATAATTCCATAAACATGTTTGTAAACCACAAATTTTATGTTTTAATTTCATTTCATTTATTCATTTAACAATATACATTGTATTTGAATATAGTCTTACATTAAAATGGCCTAAAATTACACATAATTAAAACAATAGATATTAAAAAACAAACAATAAAGTACAATTAAATTAAAGAAAATAAAAATAAATATTAATGTTATATAATTCAATTTCAATAACAACTACAGTTGGAGTTCGTCCACGGTATAAAAGCACCCTTCTAGCAAGAGCTTTTTAAGCTTATTTTTAAATATATTTGGGCTATCAATAGTTTTCAATTCAACAGGCAGAGAGTTGTATAATCTAACCGCTTGAAATTGACACCCATGCTTAACAACTTCCAACCTCGGATGTGCACTTAATAAAGATATGTAATTTGTTGTTTTATTATTTCTTTTGTATTTAAGTATTTCAAAGGAATAAACTAAGCCCTTATACGATCACTACATTGTCCGTCTGTCTGTATGACTGTCAGGAACCTTTTTCTTATGAATCAATATTTTTTTTATTAATTTCTATGAATCTATATAATGATCACAGAAACATCTAGATGATGTAAAAAATCGAATTCGCAATCGAATCGAATCGTCGACGCAATCAGAAGATAAATACACTATTTAAAATACAGGGTGTAAAAAGACGACTACCAAAAACAAAAGGGGTAGTTTTTGGTTTTTGGTAGTCGTACAGCACCCCGAAACCCAACAAAAAAAAACAGTTGTCTGAAATATAAGTTATAGCCAGAGAACTTCATGTTTCAAGATGTTGTTTATTGCGGCAGACAGCAATGTACGCATTCACGTAGTATGTTCGCAAGTTTGTACTGACGTAGGTAGTAAGTTGATAATAATTGGTAGTTAAGTAAGTAGGTACTAGGTACTTACCTAATTCTGCTGTAGCCTCCTTGGTCGAATCAGAAATAGGTCAAACTGAGCTCCTACTCGTTCATGGTACAGCTGAGCTCGCCTGATTGTAGACCAATGAACGCGATTCAGGAATGTGGGATCCTCGGGACTTCTAGCATTCAGGTCTGAGAATACGGCTTCTCATTGCTTCAGCCATATCGCTCGATCAAAAACTTTTTCCTTGACATGACCCCATAGACAAAAATTCAATGGAGTCAAGTCAGATAACCAAGGAGGCCATGCTCGAGGTCCAATCCACCAGATTGGGAACTCTTGGTCAAGCTGATCACGTACAGAACTGATTATGTGCGCTGGTGCTCCATCGTGCTGGAACCACGTGTCTCTTTGCGGAACTAGGGAAATATCGTCTACATATGATGTCACAAGACTTATGATCCACTGGAGGTATGCCACTCCATTCATTCTCGAAGGCAAGAACACAGGCTCTATGATAGTCCCCAGACCACCGTACTTGATGTCCCGTCTATTGAAAGGCATAAGGATTTGTCTCCGACCAACAGTGGAAATTCCATCGGATCCACATGCCATTCCGCGTGAAGGTGGAATCGTCTGTCCATATAACATTTTTCGCAAACGTGGTAGGCACCTTGGCCCAAAATCCCTTGGCAATATTCAAGTCGCCTAGCCTTGTCTGCAGGAAGTAGTGCCTGGACTTTGTGTATTTCGTAGGGCTTCTTATTATTTTTTCTTATCATCTTGTGCACTGTTTTTATGATACTGAGGTTCCACGACCCCTGAGCAACTTTGCTGCAGTTCGCGTTCCTACCCGAGGGTTTCTCCCAACAAGATCCAAGACCAGTTCTTTTACTTGAAGATCTACGTCTCTGCCACCTCTGCTCCTTTGGGCGTAATTTTCTCGTTATTTAGAACCCTCTGATAGGCAACCGTGATGACTCTAGCATCAGATGAGTGTTGTTGGTTCGGGTATCTATCGCGATAAATGCGCAAGGCTCGTGACGCATTTCCGCTAGTCTCACCAGAACACATTAGCATGTGTCCATTTACCCTCGCACTAAACATTATGAATACCTAAACACTGTTCTATCTAATAAAACAAACAAAAGTACTACCTACCTACCTTACACAAGTTATAAAAATTGCACACACTAAAAAACTAACTAAGTAAATAAATAAATAAATAATGACGGACATTACACACAGCATCATCTGGCTCCAAAGTAAGCAGAGCTTGTGTTATGGGTACCAGATGACTGATATACTACTTATATACTATTTTTTTTTGTAAATACATACATATTATACATAGAACCACCCAGACCCGAGACAAATACTTTCAGATCAAACAATCATTTGTCTCGCAGCGGGTATCGAACCCGCAACCTTCTGTGTCTCATCCGGACCTTAGTCCACTGCACCACAGAGGTCGTCAACTAAGAACTAAGTAGGTACTTAGTTCCAGTGTTTTCTTTTCATTAACAACTACTAATAAAAATAATGAAAAGAAAACGACAAAAAAACTTTCGCGAAAAGTGGTAATGCAATTTGTTTGCACTGCAGCCCAAGTGTCCAGTACGAATATTGAACACCAACTATAAATTATATATAAACATTCGGGAAATTAGGTAAGTAAATCTGAAAATAAGCAATTTGAAAAAAGCCGCGAAACTCTGGATATTCTTCGGGCTATTTTGTTTCGCCTACATAGGCGCTAGTTGCCGTTTGCAGCGCGGTGGACAGCTAGAGCCACCTAGCGTCTGGAAGTGGATTTATTACCTACTAGTAAAAGGCGCAACCAATATAATAATATATTATAATAATGCATCGTATAATTATGCGATATTTATGCATCGAATAGCCAAGAGATCGATCTGTATATGGGTACTATCTACCTACCATTGCAGCTTTGACGCTGCGACGTTGCCAGCCTGCTGCGAAATAAAAAAATGCTTACAATAAAAAATGCAAAAACAAAATGCAACAATACAGTAATTGAAATAGTCAGTAGGCACCTCCAACCGTATCAACGAAGTACAAATAATTGCCACCAAAGGAACGACGACATCATTGAATTTTGTAAAAATAAAAAAAACGTGTTTTAGGAAGCTTTTATTTAATTTTCCTGTCCTTATGGTACTTAATGAAATTGGAAAAGAAAATACTTTTATCAGGACCTAATTTAGTTCTTTTATAAACTTGAATAACAGATCGATACCTGTAATGCTATCTTTTAATATTTATTTGAACGATTTTTCCTTCCTTAGAGATGTGACCCCATGCCGGAAGTATGTTTTATCCCGGGTCGGGTCGATTCTCGACACTTCCTTAAACCACATTTATTATTGTTCAAAGAAATTCGATGATTTTTATTAAAGAAATCATCAGCAAAGTTTGCTTCAAAAAATTTCTTTATTTATTTATTATCCCTAAAATCAGCTGTTTTTATTGAAATCTGAACCTTAAGATGAAGGTATCGTTAGTACAAGCAACATCACAAACATAAAAAGGGTATGTCCCAGTAGATCACGCAGAAAATGATAACGCTGCTTAAGATCACACCAAATAGTGACGTTTGATTACGTGATCAACTGGGATAAGAAAAAAGCTTATAAATCCGGTACGATTGATTACGTACATAGGGTCCATCCCTATGCACTATTGCACAAATACACTTGTGAGTTCGACGCTCACGAAACGGCTCTCAGACTTGTTATCAACACATAACTTCACACAGCTGGTAGAGTTTCCCACCAGATTCCATGATGGTCAGGGTACATTGTTAGACCACGCCTACACGAATCTTCCCTCAGAGCGTATCCTGAGCATCACCGCTGTGAGCCCGCAACTAAGCGATCACGAACCACAGCGCCTAGTCATTGCTCGCACTTTACACAGCCACAGCAGTTTGCATTAAGGCGAAGTTTCAACACAGCGAATATGCTAAATTTCGTAGCGGCTCTGGAATCTGTGAACTAAGGCAAAGTCTTTGAGTTATCTAACGAGGACTGCAATTTACTAGCAGAGGCGATATTAGCCAAATCCGTTAGTAAGATGAACCTTTGTTTCCCGCTAAAAAAACAACCGCTCCCAAAAAATCTTAATGGATGGTGGATTCCGATTTACTAAACTTGAAAGATCTATTGTTTGACGTTTATCACCTGAAAATTAGTTTGCCTAAAAGCGAAATACTTGTGAAGTTTGCTGACGACCTATCGGTAACATATAGCTCACAGGTTACACTTAAATGCACTAAACATTACTCTGATCAGATTCGAAATGATCCCAATAAATCTAAGCGAATGTGGAAAGTAGTAAACTAGGAGTTGGGCCGAGGCAACCACGAACGGCTTGAATTTTCCGACTATATAAGGGATGGCGACGGGCAGCCATTCCCCACCACAAAATTCCTCCTTAATGCGCTAAATGAGGAATTCGCCACAGCGGCGAGTAGGTGCGGCGCCCCGCCCGCGGACGTGCCGCGCGCAGCCGCTGGCATGCCGGTGGGCCTGGTTGCCAGTGAATCGTCGCTGTGGATACGACCCTTCACGCCGGTGGAAATCGTGAATATAGTGCGTTTCAGCATCGTTCCTAAAACCAGCACCGATCGGTACGGTTTATCTGCAAATATGCTTAACATCTGCTTAAAGCAGGGTACATACCCTGCCATTCTAAAATAAAGCGACCAAGTGCGAGTTAGACTCGCCCATGAAGGGTTCCGTAACAGCAAGTAACATTTTATATTTGAGTTGATTGAATGAAGGGTAAATTGCGGTTTACGACTTTATAAATCGTATTAAAAAAAAACTACTTACTAGATGTCGTTCAAACCAATTTTCGGTGGAAGTTTGCATGGTAATGTACATCGTATATTTTTTTTAGTTTTATCGTTCTATTATTTTAGAAGTTACAGGGGGGGGGGGGGGACACACATTTTACCACTTTGAAAGTGTAACTCGCGCAAACTATTCAGTTAAAAAAAAATATATTAGAAACCTCTATATAATTTTTGAAGACCTATCCATAAATACCTCACACGTTCTGGGTTTGATGAAAACATTTTTTCTGAGTTTCAGTTTTAAGTATGAGGAACCCCCAAAATTTATTGTTTTTTTATATTTTTGTGTGAAAATCTTAATGCGGTTTACAGAATACATCTACTTACCAAGTTTCAACAGTATAGTTCTTATAGTTTCGGAAAAAAGTGGCTGTGACATACGTGACGGACAGACAGACAGACAGACATGACGAATCCATAAGGGTTCCGTTTTTTGCCATTTGGCTACGGAACCCTACCTACGGAACCTACGGAAGTGAAGATCTGCCCACTGTATAAAGGCAAAGGTAAAAAGTCTGATACAAAATCGTACCGCCCAATAACATTAGTCCCAGCCTTTAGTAAAATCCTTGAAGTCGGGCTGAACAACAGATTGCTGGAATACATGACTCAACGCAATGTTCTAACTGAAAGGCAATACGCCTACAGAGCTGGTAGTGCTACGACATTGCTATGCTGCGATCTGTCGCGCGCGTTCGATACCGCCAATCACTCCCTCGTTGAGGACAAGCTTCAGTTCTACGGCGTTCGAGGCCCAGCCGTGTCCATCCTCGCATCATTAATGTCAAAGCGAACGCAGATTGTTACCGGCGAGAGGGGGCGCGTTGTATCGTCTGAGCCGGAGAATGCAATGGGAGTGCCGCAAGGATCCTGTCTCTCTAACACCCTCTTCAGCCTACTCTTGAATGACCTGCCTAGTACGATCCATGATGCTGATATATATATATGTACGCGGACGACGTGGCCGCAGTGGTCACCACGTCGACTGATAGTCTTTTAGAGCGCAGACTTAACGCAGTCGTGGGAAGCCTCGAGACGTGGTGAAGTTCTAATGGCCTTGCACTTAACAGGGAAAAAACATGTTTTTTTGAATTTTAGATTAAATTTGCATTACGTAGGCTAGCGAACACCGCAACTCGTGACGTGGTGCGCTCCTGTTATTTTGCGACCATTCACAGCGTCCTCACTTAAGGTGCGGAGTTGTGGGCGCGAGCGGCTGACACTGAGCGTGCCTTCCTGAAGCAGAAGAGGGCCGTCCATCGTAGGTGTCCCTGACGATGTATCTTGCAGAGATATGTTCAAAGAACTAAGAATACTGACATTACCATGCGAGCTTATCTACCAAGTAGCTGCGTTCACGCATCACAACTTGGATTTGTTCCAGCGCCGTGGTGTCAATGCAAACCGTGCTCTTCGTAGTAACATGCACTGCCACAAAATAGCCACACCACGGCATAAACATTGTAAGTCAGAAAGATCTGTTTATAGAAAACTTAATTGAGTTTTTTTTTTATGAATTTTTCACCTCGCCGTCTTTGAAGGCCGATTTTAGCCAAAGTAGCCCATTAAGTACTACTTTTTTTTAATGATTATGAAAGCTGAGAGTCATTCTTAAGGCTTATTTCAGAACACCCTAAATCACTTGTTAAGGTTTTAATTTAAAGTTGAAAATTTAAGTCATAATTATCCGAATGTAATTTTCTGACTTTACACCAACATTTTCATAGTTTTCATCAAAGTCACGTAGCTGATTATGTTATGCATAAAGAAACAACTCATAAAAATTCAGTAGCAAAAAAAAATCTCAAGAAAGTTTTCTACTTTTTTTTTAAATAATTTTTTAAGTTGTTCAAGTCGGAAACTTTCAAAAATGCATAACTCGAAAACTATAAAAAATCGCGGAACATACATGGGGTGATTCGGGTACCCCAAGGGGTGTTCTATCTCTGGGCTTTCGCTTGACACTATTTTCTGGGACACCCTGTATAATACTTCCTCTTGAATTACTCTATTTGTGAAAAAAAAAACAAACCGCTGTCTTTGTGAAAAGACAGCGGGAGGTGACTTTGTTTTATACTATGTAGTGAAGTAATTATAAATTTTTTGAAGGTATTTAAATGATCTACAATGTTTTATCACAAAATCAGTTATTAATCAGTCTAATAAGCTACTAATCATCTCTCGCAGCAGCACATTGTTGACAGAACGGAACAAAGTGTTCTTGACTAATTTACCTATGACATGTAATACGTGCAAAGAGCTCGGCAATTGAGGTATATCTTTTCGGACACTCAAAGTGTTCGTTGATGAGCGTACGGCCTAGTGTTTTGATAAAATTACGTCGTTTTTGGGTTTTAGTATTTGCTCGGTGAGCTATATCAGTGTTTATGCCATTCATATTCAGTATAGCATTATGTCACTGTCAGAGGCCATTTTTTCGAATTGCGGCTAACATTATTATGTTGCAAACAACTCATCTGCAACGTCTACTACATCTTTCGTTGACACGAAGATAGCTTTGAATAAAATGAAAACGCTGGCGTGACATTGTCAACCAAAAAATTTCAACGCCTATTCCGTCTGAAGCCCGAAGATCAGTTGTGTTCTGCCTCCCTGATCGGTAAAATCCAGCAGTGTACAACAAGCTATCAAAGCCACACACTTACACACGTACTCAGTTTTTTCATGAAATAGTAATTTGCAACTACTTGAAAAGCTGCTCTTCTTTCTGCAATTTGCAAATTTGTATATGTCAAGACAATACTACGAAGATACTAACGACGCGAAGTTTAAGCTTAGCCTCCCACTCTTCGTTATTCATTCTTCGTTATTATTAGCACTCATCAGTTCCCTTCCTTTTGTATTTGTTAGTCGGCAACACCTTTACGTATTTTTTGTAATGAAGTCACCTCCTAATATAAATCTCTCTCCAAGTGGTTGCAATAGACTCAGGTACCTGGTTTTCTATATGCTATGTCGTGGTGGGCAGTAAATGGCTGCTATAGTAAATAGGTAACCTTTGGTTTCAATATGGATAGCGACCGACTGAATGTCTGGTTCTGTAAATTTACATTCTTCATGATGTTTTATATGTTTCTTAACTATTACAGTATTTCCACCTCTTTGTTGGCTAGGTGTAGTGCATGATAGGATTTGTAGCTTTTGAATTTTATGTGCGACTGTTTTGTGAAATGTATCTCAGATACGAAGCAAACATCTATATGTTTTCTATGTCTAAGGCTGCTTGTAGCTCATTTTGTAGTTTTTGTAGCCCATTACAGTTCCAAGCCATTATTTTAATTATTTAAATCATTTTTTAGCCTTAGGTATAGCAGTTTTGTTGCTATGTTAATTTTTTTACAATCGCTCTTGATGAGCGATTGATTGCAATTTAAAACTTTTTATGAGTTTTAAAATTTCGTCTAATTTATTGATATTTTTATGATTTGGTTGGTCACTGCGCTGAGTGACTGTGTGTTTTTGGAAGCCACTTGAGCATGGATCCTAAATAAATACACAAACAACAAAATTCAAACAACCCAATAAACATAAAACGCAAAGATAGACAAAGAAATGGGATCTTTTGGGGATCGAAGTTGCCCGCGTCCGTAGGAGAATACTCTTCCCTACACGTGATCCATGGGTAGTATCAAACGGGTAGTATCGCTTCTGGTGGTAGGCTTTGGCCGCGGCTTGTCACCACCCACTAGACAAAACCAGCCCGTGAAGCGACGATGTCGTGTTTCGGACTGATGTATGGTGCAGCCACCGTGGAAGTGACGGGTTTTAGCAGTTCTTGCTCTGGTTTTTGCTAGGGCCATTATGAGATCAAAACAGCGCTGGTGTGCAGGGAGACTAGACATGGAGGGTAGCGGGATCCTAAGCATGGTTCTCCGCTGGCCGACCGCAGGTTGTAGGGGCCCAAGTCACTACTTGGGCTTACTATTAATCAGCCATTCATTAAAGGCTGCCAATGGATGAGAAGACCCGGTGGCCATTCCTGGGGGCCTTCGGGCGTATCCGCAGTCTCCGGTCTAGTCCCTCAAACGCACATAGGCCTGTTGTGTATCTCTGGGCCAGCTATCCAGCACCTCGCTCAACTACCGTTTTTCCCACTTACCTAAAACTCTCACGACTTATTATATTTAGACTTTTTCATGTATTGACATGAAAAAGTCTAATGTATAATAAGTCTTGCTTACAGCGGAAGCACGTCCTCTCGTGCACCTAACAAATATTCGAGAGCTGCATTCCAATCTCGATTCGGCCCACCACTATCTTGAGACCAATAAGCCACACTTGTTATTTCTCACGGAGACGCAGATCCAATTCCCTTTCGACACAGCGTACCTCACATACCCAGGTTATACACTGGAGCACAATTTTAAACCGTAAGCTGGTATTTGTCTGTTTTACTACTCTAGTCTTCTAAACCTTCCCATCTTGGGGTTTAAGTAAGGGCCTCGACATCATGTCATTACCCTGGCTTCAACTCGCAGGGGCAACGGCCCCTGGGTCAGTGGGTTTTGTTGCGTTCTGCAACTTTACGCTGCCTTCTTGGCGTTAGCGGTGGCCTTCAAGGGGGTTTAAGCGCTTCCTGTATCCGCGTCTGCGGAGTTAGGTGCGCTTTGGTGGACTTGGTCCTGGTAATCAATGGGGGGGGAGTGGTGCGGGTGCTGGGGCTCACACAGCATGGCGCGCGCAGCACAGGGCGCACGCAGCACAAGGCGCATACAGCACGTGGCGCAGCACATAGGGCTCTCAGCACAGGGCGAGTGCAGCCATGGCATGGCACAAGGTGCGCGCGGCACGAGGCGCACGCAGCACGTGAAACTCTCACAGCACGACACAAGACGCACGGCGCACACATGGCGCTTGTGTGATCAGGAATCAGTGGCGATGGACATATCCCCCGTCTAGCATCCGGTTTCGGCCGGGGCGGAATCTCAGTTCCGCTGCCGGCGAGTCCCTGGCTCGCTGGGGGACGGGGAGCAGCTGCTCAAGGAGACCTTGAGACAACTAGGTTTTTTAACTACATCTGCAAAGCGGTGGATGTAGCCCAACAACGTTACCCTGATGCCCAACTGGTACTTTTTGGTAATTTTAATGCTCATCACCAGCAATGGCGGTTTCCATTTCAGTCTACTGACCATGCTGGTAGAGAAGCTTATAAACTTGCTCTCTCAGATAATCTCACTCAGATGGTGATAAAGGCTACCAAAGTACCAGACATTGAGGGCCACACAGCCAATTGCTTGGACCTGTTGCTGACTAACGACTGAATTGCCATTTAGTATCGGTGTTGCACCTCTGATCACTGTGTGGTGAAGTCTGTATCGTCATACTCGCCACACGATACCTCACTTCGAGGATGTAAGCGATTATGGCGTTATGCAGTAACGAGAAAGCAAATCCCTTTGCTGCTCAATTTGCGGAAGCTTCACGTCCAGACACCTCTAACAAAACCCCATCTAGCCTTCTTCGATGCGAAATTTGCATCCATGAAAAAAAAGTGCTCAAAACGTTACAAAGCTTGTGGTACGGACGGCATTTCGGCTGTAGTGTTGAAAACATGTGCCCCTGAGTTGTCTCCCATGCTCACAAGACTTTTTCGCCTATCTCAGAAAACTGAGATTACATAGGGTACTCAAGGGTATCATTAGGTTTGCAGACGACAGTACAGTTGTGGAGAGATACTCGTACTTTGCAAACCCACGAGCCAGTAAAACTGATATTCAGAAACTCAAAGACGAGATGCTTATGCGTCTGGATTTGGCGTTCCAGATCGTGTCCGATTGGGGCGATGCCAATCTAGTTATGTTCAACGCATCCAAAACGCAAACTTGTCTCTTTTCAGCGAAAAAAAGTGAGTTTCTCCAAGTCCCCGTTTTCCGAAATGTACCGTGAACTGTAGAAGATCATCTCGAACTCTTGGGAGTAACACTTACACGGACTCTCAATTTTGGCACCTATATCCAAGAGATATAGAGTCCAAGGCCAAAACTGCTGCCATGAAGCTTAGCATCCTCAACAACGTGAGGCGATACTTCACACCTGGACAGCTTTCCATTTTATAAAGCTCAAGTCCGGTCGGGTATTTAGTATTGCTGCCACCTATGGGATAGTTACGCCAAACGCCAGCTGGCTGCTTTGGACTACATCGAGCGTAGACCATTGGAAATGATGAGTGAGCAGCTTAACGCTGAGACTAATTTCGAGAGTCTCGAACCGTAAAGTTGCTTGCCTTTCGATTTTTTATAGGATATACTGAAGAGAATGTGCCCAGGATTTACATGACTACTACATGACTAATTCCAACAACCCCATTTCACAATAAAACAAGCAGACGTACCACTCAATACCATCCTTACCTTGTCAGTCTACCACCCTTACGAACAAAGCGCTTTGCTTCCTCATTTATAATGCGTACAGCCAAGGATTGGAATGCTTTGCTGTCGTCAGTTTTTTCTGAAAACTACAATCTGGGTCTCTTCAAGTCAAGAGTAAATAGGTATCTTCTAGACTTGCGTGCCCCATTGTCGGCCACATCGTCGCTTAACATCAGGTGAGTTCGTGGTCAGACGTGGGTCTATGATAAAAAAATATATATATAACAGTAAAAAAAAGATAAAAATCATTGATGCTCTACATCATTGCCGTAGACTAAAATGGAAATGAGCAGGCCATATAGCAACAGCTATGTAGCTCGCGACTTCACCCCCATTTTTTTTAAAAGAAATTCTAGCTTAAATCCTAAAAAGGCATAAAACCCTAGTTTATGACCCAAGTATCGAAAACTGTAGAAGAAAAGACATAGTTGCCAAGGTTGTTGGCACTAAAACTACATTTGCCCGTAGCCAATATATAAGACAATCAGCCCACCTATATAACCTAATTAACAAGAATTTAAATAATTACCCAATGCAAAGTTATAACTGTAAAAAAGCTATAACTGAATGGATACAAACAAAAAACTACGAAGAAACTGAAGCATTTTTGCAAATTTTAAGTTGAATTCGTATCGTTTATTAGTAATATAATTTAGCAGCTTCCATTCTACAAAAATGTACTTATACACAATGTACCTACATAAACTTATGATTATAATAAATTTAAACAAATAACACAATAGTTTAAATAGACTGGAGGCATTTCACATACGATCATAGCACTCAAGCACATCTCCAAACTCACAAACAATCTCACCCTCTCTCACATATACATACACCCTTGCTGCAAATCACTTTTTCTTTACATCAAAGTATTAAACTCACATATACGCACACTTAACATCTCGAAAATCACATATAATAACACACACACACATACACACACAACATAAAACACATTCAGACACTTACTTATACACAAAATTCCTCGCAGATATACATAATATCTACCTATCTGTACTGAAATTTTAACATACAAATCTTTAATTTAATTACTTTGTTAACCTTTTTATAAGTGGGTATTTACAAATTTATTACATATGTTCGCTCATTGCACCTGACCTAGTTACCTACTTATTCCTTGATGCCATTCCTATCATTCTACGATGCTCATAATGTGTAATACCTATCTACCCACATTTTATTTTTATTTTTATTTTCTTTAATAATTTTTAGTTCTTAATTTTGTTTAGAGGCACTAAGCATGTACTTATTTACTTTGTAATTTTTTATTGCCTACGTACCTAAACTGTAACTGTACCTAACATAAGATATGGAAGAGCGAGACCATCTAACACAAGTATATTTCTACTTAAAATATGGTCTCAACACTGATGAAATTGTTAAAAACTGTTACAGAAATAAAATCATTTTGTATTTTGTATTTTGAATCCTTCCCCAGGATGCAATTTATCTCCTTGCCAAATTTTATTGATGAGTTTCAAACCAATCACACCCACCACACCACCCATTAAAAAGTTTCCATACAAACATTCACACCCTATTTAACTCCTTTATGAGGGTTATTTTGAAAAATCCTGAAACACGTGTCCATTTATTTTGCATCTTAAGTATCCAAACCAAGATTCTAAGAAATCACTCCACCCGTTAAAAAGTTCCTTTGACACCCCATTTTACCCCTTAGTTAAGGTTATTTTGAACAACCTTAAAACACGTGTACATATCTTTTACATTTTATTTATTCATACCATTTTATTATTCGTTCAAGTCAAATCGCTCGTTCGTTCAAATCGCACCACGCTTAAAAAGTTTCATACATTCGTTTTCACCCCTTTTCACCCGCTTAGGGATTGAATTTCAAAAATTCCGCCTTAGTGGGTGGTTTTGCTGTAAAAGGAAGCTACTTTCTAAGTTTTAGCTTTTTAGCTTCAGCGGTTTCGGCTCGGCGGTGATGAATCAGTCAGTAAGTCAGTCAGGTTAAGCTCTTTTATAGGTATAGATGAGTTATAAAAAATGTACGATAATAATAACAACCTGGCGCAGCCCACCCGGCAAAAGGAAAAGAGGAAGACCTATGGAAAGGTGGGAAGATGTTACAGGAAAGGACTGGACAAATTTAGCTACAGATGGAGAGGCATGGTTAAATCTGGAGGAGGCCTTTACTCGAAAAGAGATCCTTGAATAATAATCATGATATATTATTATGTTGTCCATAAATATAACATTATACGAATGGCATAATGAACCTCTTCCAATATTAATTTAAATGATAATATATAAACAAAAACCTGAACATGGAGGAATAATATAGTAAAATAGAACACATCCTGTGTAATTAAATAATAATGAAATAATCAAAAAATATATGACATATAAAAACTAAAAAATCTTAATAAACCAACTTATATACAAATATACATATTATACAAATACATATATCTACGGAATATAACTCAAACCTACATATAATATAATATATATACAGTAGGTAGGGAGATGCTTAGGTTTATAATGTTAAATAGAACTCTTATATTTATATATTAAGAGTTTCGATTCTAAATATTGTATATATATATATATATAAATTTAATATATATATATGTATACCTGGTAGAGAAGGATATGTTCTTTGGCGCCGCACTCAGGCAGGGGAGGCTTGCAAAGCCCTGTCCTTATCCTGTGGTAAGGAGTATCTGAAAGAGTCCGTTCAACTTTACTAGTAATAGGACATCTAAGAATAATCAGTTATTCTTACATTTATGATATAACTTTAAGTAGAGAGACAAAATATTTAGTAAATAAATATTATGATTGAAAGTTTCAATCCAACCCCCGGGAAGCAAGAAGTCTTCAGAGCTCAGTCTTCGTGCTATTTTGTTACAGCGTGGAATGAGTCAATTGTTCCTGAGGATGCCTCGTGGAGAGGCGAAACACGTGTCGAATTTCTTATTGAGGAATACGTTGGCGGAATAGTACTAAATATTTGTCTATGTGTTAAATATTTTGTAATAGATGTAATCAATTCTTGGATAAAACTTATTATTGATGCGCGTCAAAGATATTAAGGGATAGATATGACGCGATCGTAGTGTCGTGGTAGGTTAAATGTTGTAAGTTTTGTTTTGTTTTTCTATGAAGATCTAAATCATGTTGGTTTTGGTTCGAGATCGTCATTAAGATTTCGCAAATTGACAAATTTGGTATTACATTTTTGGTGATAAGTTAACCAAATGGGCTGTTACTTATGACCTAGTAAAGGCTTACTAGACGTGATAATGTTACGTATGATATCAGCATGTATACAGACAGACGGACAATATAGTGATCGTATTCTTTTTTTGTTTTTTGATACGTAAATACAAAATAAAAACAATAAAACCACAAATTATATTTCTTTATTAAGTGCACATTAACACATAAACAAAAATGGAACACACATGGAATTTTTATTAACTTAAGTAGTAAACATATTATATTAAACCTCGGCCCGCGGTTTCACACGCATGGTACCTACATGAAAAGAAGCCTATATGCTTTCCAGGTCATAGTTTACATCAATACTAAATGTAATCTAAATCTGTTCAGCTGTAATGGCGTGATTGAACCACAAACAAATGTATAAACACACGAGTGCAATCACACAAACACATACACAAACTATAGCATTTATAATTTAAGTAGAAGGCATTGATTTGAATTTACTACGTTTATGTAATTCGGATGCTATTACAATAACTTTTTATGTTCATAGAGCTGACCTGATGATGAAGCCAGGAGGTAAATAGTGAAATTTTTGAATAGCCTTGGACTTTGATCTCATTTGTTTCTTTTGATGAGTCCTATACTATTATAACACAAGTTTCACTATAATCAGTTGATTTGTCAGTTTGACTGTAAGTGTTTACTTAAAGGAATAATGTAAAATATTTTTCCTTAGTTAGTTCCTTCGACTTTAATATCTACCCAAGTTTTTTTGTTTGTGTGTATTTCTTTTATTTCCATGTCGATGTATGCGGACGCCATATGCTCTTTAGACACTGTGCTGGAGCAATTAACGTAGATACGTCCTTTTGTAAATGGAAAATTATGGGGTATATATTTTATAGGAATCGTCATATTGCTTAGATGGTAGACTCCCTGAAAAAAAAAATGTGAATTAGTTGTATTGCTCCACAAGCTAAATGTTTATGAAATACAAACGATTTTGCAAGTACGGCCCGTTAGAACTTATGACATTTGTACCTATTTTTTCCAGTTATTATTTGAAATTGTTAATCCTTGTTTAGACACTGTTACGTAAACATTAGATTTTTTTGCTATTATCTTTGTTTTACGGTAAATTATTTATAATTTTTTATGGTATTTTTTATGGCGCCTTTTATGGTTCTAAAGTTCAACACGGAACCCTCGTTTTCAAAACCTTTTCAAAACCTGAGCGTACATGCTGATATCATTAGTAACATTATCACGTCTAGTAAGCTTTTACTAGGTCACAAGTAACAGCTCATTTGGTAAACTTATCACCAAAAATGTAATACCAAATTTGTCAATTTGCGAAATCTTAGTAACGATCTCGAACAGAAACCAACTTGATTTAGATCTTCATAGAAAAATAAAACATTGGGCCAGGTACTTACAACATTTTACCTACAACGACACTACGCTCGCGTCATATCTATCCCTTAATATCTTTGACGCGCATCAATAATAAGTTTTATCCAAGAATTGATTACATCTATTACAAAATATTTAACACATAGACAAGTATTTAGTATTATTCCGCCAAAGTATTCCTCAAAAAGAAATTCGACACGTGTTTCGCCTCTCCACGAGGCATCCTCAGGAACAATTGAATCATTCCGCGCTGTAACGAAATAACACGAAGACTGAGCTCTGAAGACTTCTTGCTTCCCGGCGTTGGATTGAAACATTCAATCATAATATTAATTTACTAAATATTTGTCTATCTATTAAAAGTTATATCATAAACTAGCGACTCGCCCCGGCTTCGCACGGGTGCAATGCTTATACAAAATATAATACAGAATGTTAAATGTGTTTAGAAACCTCTAAAATTATCAGTGTTCGTCTACTATATTATGCATGTATTATACACATAGATCTAAGCATACATAGGGACAGACAGACAGCGGGAAGCGACTTTGTTTTATAACCGCATCAAAATCCGTTGCGTAGTTTTAAAGATCTAAGCATACATAGGGACTGACAGACAGCGGGAAGCTACTTTATTTTATACTATGTTGTGATGAATAACATCTAAGAATAACTGATTATTCTTAGATGTCCTATTACTAGTAAAGTTGGACGGACTCTTTCTTTCAGCTACTCCTTACCGCAGGATAAGGACAGGGCTTTGCAAACCTCCCCTGCCTGAGTGCGGCGCCAAAGAACATATCCTTCTCTATCAGGTCGCAAGCTTGAAAGTGCATTTCTACAAACCCTCTTCTGTATCTGTTCGTTAGAAACTCGTAGAAATAAAAATCAATCTGAAAACAAACAGAAAAATATTATATGTATTATATATTATAAATAACCCTCAGATTGGTTTGTGTTACTGTCTTTAACTGTTTAATCTTAAAGCAAAGTACGATTAATTATTGAATTTTGAATATCTAATACCTTTAAACGAGCAATTCTTGTATTATATATGTGGATATATATAATAAGTTGAATCTTGGAAACGGCTCCAACGATTTTCATAAAATTTAGTATGCAGGGTGTTTCGGGGCGATAAATCGATCTAGCTAGGATTCATTTTTAAAAAACGTCGTTTTATCCGTGTTTAATACCGAGCAAAGTTTGGTCATCTAGATACTTATTACATAAACGTCATCACATAGGAGGCATATTACATTATTTTCAACAGTTATCGCTCTTTTATAATCCGTTAGAATTGAAGCAACACTGAGTATTTGGGTACGCCAGCATTGATAAGCAAGGCAAAAACCGTCTATGACGGATCAAATGATTGGCCTGGATAGGAAACCAGCAACCTTATTGATAAACTCTTTAGAATGCTTTGAAAGAAACGACTTTGAGCCAGACTCTTTCGAAGACCAAACTTACAGCCAAAGCATCTTTCCTATGCAACGACTTCAGCTCAACGGTGATTAAGGTAAACTAGCCGATCGACTATGACGAAAGCCATATTGGTGACAAGGAACATTTCAACTCCGTCCGTCTGTCTGTCTGTCCACCCTTAATCAGAGCTCTTGCTCGTAGAAAATAAGTATTTTATGTGATACAATTTGGCACGGTATTACGTATTAAAAACCTTCAGAAAAATAAAATTAAAAACATTGAAAGCTCGTTTATAGCGGTGCATCCATATACCAGTGAATTTGGGTTGATTTGTTAACATAAAAATTCCTGAAACATAGAAAAAAAAAATTTCAATATTTTATAATGCTATCTTGGTTGTAAATATTTATCCATCCGTTTAATGTTTTTTAATGTATATGTAAATGGTAATGGACATTTTTAACTTGGTTGTGTTTTGTAAGTTTAGGACTTGATCAAATTCCTATTCTTAATGACTTCAAAAGCTTCCATTTCCGATGATTCCAACGTATTTTTTTTATTTAAAGCGTCTACAATTTCTCTGTTTCTCTGATAGACAATTTTTCGTCGTGTGTTTAACCATCATCTTTATATATTTACGCATCACAATAAAAAGGCAACACATATTGTTTATCAAAAAGCGTATTAATTAATTTAATAGTAACCGATATGTATTTTAACTTTTGCAGAATATATAACTAACTAAGAAATTGACTCTGTTGTTACGAGTACAATAATGTTAAGTAGCAAACACTCAAACATTCAAATTAGTGTTTTGGTGAGAGCTGTTATGTTTATGTAGTGTTTGGTGAGTGTCAAGATTATATGGTATCAGGAATAAGCTCGCTTTGTTTGCTAAGATTAAAATTGGCACGCTCCACTCGCCTTTATATTTTAGAAGCAGTAGCTTCTTAAATATACTTTTCGTTGTCTATATTACAAACGTTATAATAATGAGCCCAATTCGTTTCCTATAGATAGGCAGATGATAAACTTGTAAAACATATTCCAATTTGAAGATAGCTAAATTCACTCCGTTATTCAAGGCTGGAGATCCACAAGTACCCTCTAATTATAGACCCATCTCCTTACTCACATCACTATCAAAAATTCTTGAAAAAGTTGTCAACAAGCGTTTACTTAGTTACCTTGAAAATCGCAAGCTTCTTACTGATAACCAATATGGTTTCAGAAAAAGCAGGAGTACTGAGGATGCATTAACCAACCCAACCGACTTTGTATCAGGCAAATTAGACATGGGTAATAGGTGTATTGGCGTCTTCCTCGACCTTGCCAAGGCCTTCGACACTGTGTCAAGGCCTATCCTTCTTCATAAAATGGAATTATTAGGTATCAGAGGCACACCATTAGACTGGTTTCAATCTTATCTAAGTTCAAGAAAGCAAAGAGTAAAGATAGATGGCTCCTATAGTGACTTTTTAGAGGCTAACTTTGGTGTACCACAAGGAAGCGTTTTAGGTCCATCGCTGTTTCTGATCTACATAAATAGCTTATGTTCATTAGAGCTCATCAAGGTAAACATTTTTGCATTCGCTGATAACACTGCTATTGTTGTTTATGGAGACACGTGGAGTGATGTTTTACAGTACGCTCAATCTGGCTTATTGATCACTGAATGGCTACAGTACAACCTATTAACATTAAATTTAGACAAAACTAAACTAATGCCATTCAGTATTACCAGTAAAAGCTCACCTAAGAAAAATCTAATTATAAGACTCCATAGTGGCTCTAATCACAATCTGTTGCATCACGAAGAGTGCAATTGTCCAGTTCTAGAACAAGTAGAAACAATAAAGTATTTAGGTGTTATCTTAGACAAACACTTATCGTGGACCCATCAGATTGCAGCACTTAGAGGTAGACTAAGAAAAATTATGTTCATTATTAAACTAATTACATCGAGCGCAGAATCACACATAATTAAACTTATATCAGGCACTGTGTCAGTCAGTGCTGACATACTGTGTCTCTTCGTGGGGCGCAGCTTGCAAAACTCACCTACTTCAACTTGAACGAGCTCAACGAGCTTTGTTAAAAATAGCGTACAAGAAGCCTTACCGCTACCCCACAGAATCCCTTTACAAAGATGTTAATCACCCCTCGGTTAGGCAACTATATATATATTATATACAACCCTTAGATTTCATAAAATTGCACCTGAAACATTAACTCTTACCCACGGCAATCGTAGGACAACGTGGAAGACACCGAAAACACGTACAAATTTTAGACAACGTAGTTATTGTTATTTAGGTCCATATTTATACTCTAAAATTAATAATATCCTGAACATTTTCAAGTTTACTAGAAAAAAATGTATGAACCTTCATACATTTTTTTCGGAGTGGTTAAAAACTCAAACATATTCAAAAACGGAAGACTTGCTTACCATACTTTATTAGTAATTGTGTGCATAAGTATTTTATTTCAGTCAATTTCATTTTATCTGTAAATAAGTACTACAATTATAGCTAACAAATTTTATTCATAATTACTATGTGATTCACCAGTTACACAGGTATATACAGTATATACAGGTATTTAACCTAATAACAAATATAACTAAAAAATAAAAATATTCTGATGTGTTGCACCCTCTCAAGGCGTATACATATTCACACTTGTCTGAATACAAATGACACATTTTTTTTGCGAAAGAGTACTATCTACCCACAACACAGGTTTTCCTAGGGTGGGAGCTAGGGAACTTTAATATTGTTATAATAAGTAATTATACCTAATTATATAAGTTCTACACAATAGCATTAATCATTGTGTTTATAATACCTACTTGTTTACCTACTTGTTTTGTATCTCATTCAGTAAAAATTGTAACATACCCTCATTTGTACAAACAGAAAAACACTAGTTAAAAGGCTTTTCGTTTCTATAAAACACGTAGCTGGTGCTCTGTTGACCATGGCCCATATATTTGCCTGAATGTAAAGTGCTACAATAATTTTACTTAACTGTAACATTGTTGTGAAACTCGTAAACCACATCAAAGTTTATTCCCACGTAGTAGAAAGGATTTCCACGTGTATAGCGTCTAGCTGTTACGTTCGCATAATTGACATATTTTGGATTATAGTAAGTTACTACTGGATGCTCCGTGGCAATGAAACGAATCTGAAAATGTAAATTTTTTTACTAAATTGAATTAATATATTTTTTTCAGTTCGCAGTTCTCCTGTGTATACAATGAATACTCGTATTTTCTACAAAGTTTGATATACCTACTATGTCAATAAAGTACCGGGAAACGATCAATAATACACAAAATGTTAGTTATTCATAAACATTTTTTTTATCGCCTTTAAAGTATGCTCCTTCAGAAACGGTACACTTACGCCAACAAATAATCCAATCATCAAATCATTTTTTTCCCGGAATTGAGGTAAACTCTCGCCGCGAATCCTCCTTTATGTCTTTTACTAAATGAAAACGGGTGCCACGAAGTGGTAATTTGAGTTTAGGAAAAAGAAAGAAGTCGGCTGGTGCCATATCTGGTAAATAAGGTAGCTCGATGGTATTTGTTGAGTATTTGGTCAAAAATTTGTTCACAATGCTGGCCTTGTGCGAAGGCGCATTATCATGGTACAAAATCTAAGAATTTTCTTTCCACAAATCGGGCCTTTTTCGTCGAATTTGCTCTCTTAAACACCGCATAACGCTTAAATAATATTATTTATTTACCGTTTTGACCTTTGGACTAGAATTCCGAGTGCATAACACCGCAATAGTTAAAGAAAACAGTCAACATGACCCCGTCTTTTGATCGGATTTGCCGTGGTTTTTTCGGTTTCGGTTTAGTTGGAAGGCGCCACTCCGAAGCTTGTTGACAAGTTTACATGTCAAACTCGTAAACCCACGTCTTGTCACCAGTAACAATGCAACTCTTATGCGATTGAGTATTTGGAGAAGATTCTGGTCTTTTGGGACTAGCCGAGCGGCAACATGTTTCATACCAAAGTGATTATTTAAAATGTTACGGATCGACTCATGAGACACAGAAAGTGCAGTGGCTATCTTTCTCAAGCTTGAATGAGGATTTTCCGTCCGTCAGGGGACAGAGGGTCACCCTGTTTGACACTTTTTAATTTTTTTAGGAAGGACCTGAGCTCTCAATTTAAATTGTAGCTATGATGTACCTTAATAATAATAATTTTAGTAATATTCATACTAAAAATAATGATTTTACAATCTAAAAGATTGTATATATAAACAAAGTATAGTACAGTTAAAAAGTATTAAAATTATCCAATCTACCTTTTCTGAGTAGCATGATAACAAAACAGATAAAGCTAAAATAAAATACACTGTCAACATTTTTGTGAGCAACCTTAATAACACTAGTGTGCGAAATGTGAAAACAAAGTTACAACTAAAACTTTTGATATAAATACAAAATAAATTTAAATCATCCTACGCGTAATCACCTATCCTTCAGTTAACAAAAAAATGCAAACAAGCCTAAATAAATAGAACCGTATTGTAATATGTTTAAAAATGCCGGATGTTTTCCGTCATTATGCCATTATTTACCACTATTTCGTCTTATCGTCATCTCACATACGCGATGGTAATAAATATGTTTATGTATTTTTAATCTATTGTAATGTCTTCATCATAATGGTTTTTAATGGATTCGACAACCTCACTCTCATGTCTAGTCAAGGCATATCTATAGAATACTAATATAAGGTATTTCCTATTTACTGGAAAGAAGCACAGGTTACTCTTCAAAAAAAATCAAATCCAGCTTCTTTCTTAGAGTTTTGTCATGTAAATGTAAATTGGTCCTGGCTCTGTTCTTCTCAATGTGCATAAGTCACTCTTATTTGCCTCATGACTTAATGAAAACCGTAGTAGTGCCCATTGTGAAGGACAGAACCGGTGACATCTCGGCTAAGGGGAATTACCGTCCTATCTCCGCTAGCTACGACTATTGCTAAAGTACTGGACAGTTTGCTTACCACTTACCTAGAGGAATTCTCATACTTACATGACGTCCAGTTGGATTTCGACCCAGGCTTTCTACTGAGAGCGCAATCGTAAGTCTTAAGCATACTGTTCAGAATTATACTCATCGTAAGACGTCCGGTCACGCCTATTTTCTTGACCTCTCTAAAGCATTAGACCTAGTGTCATATGATGTGCTATAGAGAAAGTTGATAGATACGGCTGTATCAGCTGATATGCTAAATAGTTTTAGATATTGGTTTGTAAACCAAACTAATTTTGTAAAGTGGGCTAACTCATTATCTGAAGCGTATGTGTTGGAGAGTGGGGTCAGGCAGGGGGTGTTATCGTCGCCCATGCTCTTTAACAAGTATGTTGACGATGTCATCGTTGAGCTGAGCAGCATGCATATCGGATGTCGAATAGATGGCGTTAGTATTAATAATATTAGCTATGCAGATGATATGGTGCTGCTCTGCACAATGGCGGGTGGTCTGCATGAGATGTTGAAAGTCTGTGAACGTTATGCTGCAGACCATGGACTTGTCCTATAATGTGAAAAAAACGGAATACATGGTCTTTAAGGCCTTCAGAAAAGGTCCCGAAAACGACACCTATAATGTAACCCTGAATGGCATAAACGTTAAACGAGTAACTTAGTTTAATTAGCTGGGACATTTCATTGTCGACGACCTTAAAGACTATGTTGATATTGAAAGAGAACGTAGATCACTAGCAGTTAGGGGTAATATGCTGGCAGGTTTTCCCGTTGTACTAAACAAGTAAAAATTACTCTGTTCAAAGCCTACTGTCAGAATATGTACCCGGGAAGCCTGTGGTTCAAGTACACCAAAAACTTGCTGGCCACCATACGCATCCAATACAATAATATTTTCAGGATGATGTTGGGGCTGTCTCGCTTCTGCAGTGATTTAAGGATGTTTGCTGAATACCAAATTGATGGCTTTGAAGCACTTATTCGCAAGAAATCTGCATCCCTGATCCGTAGAGTTCGAGACAGTCACAACAGCATCCCGAAAACTATACCGGATAGGTACTCTTCGCCGATGTGGGCAAGGTTGGTATGCAGGGTGATCCCAGAAAACTGCTCGTTACTCTTTTGATCGCTCTGCGAACCAGCGTCAACTTCTTTTTTTACTTTGTATCATTAATATAATTGTATTACTATCTCCCTATGTGTATGTGCTACTAACTATGGATCTATGTTGTCCGAAATAAAAAGATTTGAATTTGAATTTGAATATCTTCCTAACTAGAAACAATCTCCTTAATCTTTTCCAATCCGGTTTCCTTTCTGGTTACAGTACTGTGTCAGCGTTAGTTAAGAAAACTGATAATGTACATTATGGTATGGATAATGGTAAAGTGACTATTCTGTGCTTACTAGATTTCAGCAATGCTTTTAACAATGTTGACTCTAACATTCTTCTAATTCTCCTCCGATCTCTTATCATATCTCAAACAGTGATTGAATGGTTTCGAAGCCTTGGCCATTTTGGACTGGAATAAGGCATCTGTCATGGGCAACAACAGCTTACTGAAGCATTCAGGCCACCGCTCCGCCCGACAGTCCACTTTCGACTGAAGGGGCGCGCCCGCTCGGACCTGTATTTATACTACAATCCGGTGTGCATGCTCGAGGCAACAACAAGGTGATGTAGCTAACTTGTCAGTTGTGGATAGACACTACAGCTGGCTTCAGTTAGCTGTTGTTCCCATGACAGATGCCCTACTCCAATCCAAAATGGCAAAGAGCACCTCTTCTCAGCAAGCAAACCTTCTTTGAATAGTCAACCTCTTTCTTTCTTGTTTAATAATCACCAATATGTATTTTTATTTCAAAAAGACTAATATTCATTTTACTTATAATAACATATCAAAACCAATAATTCCTTATAGACAACCTAATACCTATACCTATAACTATAGTATTACTTAATTATCAGTTTGTTCTTCTTCTCCTCCTTCTTCTCTTCCTGTTTGGTCATTTATTTCAACCTTGTTATCATTTACAACTTTCCATTGTCCTTCGACTTTTTTCAAGTGAACAATGTTTCTTCTCCGTACTATTCCAGTTAAGTCATTTCGAACAGTTATATCTCCTCCTGTACTTTTTTCAACCGTGTGTGGTGTTGGATCGTAGGTAAGGCTAAGTTTATTTCTTATGCTATTTTTAAAATAAACCTTATCTCCCGGCACTAACTGGCATTCTTGAGCAATTCTTTTTTCATCGGCATATTCTTTTCCGGCTGTTTTCCTTTCTCGGTCCCGGTTTCTGACATCTGAGTCTTCTGGTTTATGTGTGTGTGTAATATCTCCCGCCATAGGAATATTGTCACGGTACTGTCTTTTGAAAAATGGTTCTGCTGGAGTTTTTCCTGTCACACTATGCGGCGTACCATTGTACATTGTCATGTTGTCCAGTAAAACATCTTGCCAGTTTTTCTTCTCAACTTGACAAATTTTTAATCGTTTTAGAATATCTCGGTTCTGGCGTTCAACCTCACCATTTTGCTGAGGCCAGTATGGTACCGTATTGTGCAATATGATGTTTCGATCTGAACAAATTTTTTTTAAATTCATCACCACTGCTGCTGTTCAGAACTGTCTCCCATTATCCGCTGTTATTGTTAACGGGTTTTCTAGTCTACCAAACATTTCTTTGAGGTGTCTAATTATGTCCGTACTTATGATTTTCCGAGATATCTTAACTTCTTTATATCTGCTGAAATAGTCGACCATCACAAGTATATAATCTCCGCTTGGTAGAGGGCCCAACAAATCGATACATGTGTCAACCCAAGGCTTGCTTGGTAATGTTCGCCGTCATAGCGGGTTTGGTGGATTTGGAGCAGAGATCAAAGTGCATCCTTTACAACATTGCACAACCATGTTCTCAGTCTCTTTGTCATACCTGGGCCACCACACCTTAGTTCTCAATCTTGCCTTCATTAGTACTATCCCTGGGTGTCCCTCATGAGCAGCTGCCAAAACCTGATTGCGAAGTTTCTTCAGAATAACTATTTTTGTACCTCTTAATAATACCCCATCATAAAAACATAATTCGATTTGAAATAGCTTATAATTTTTCAATTCTTTATCCCATTTGTTACTGTATAAACCTTCCCTCACTTTTATTATCTCTTCATCTTGTTTTGATGCTTCTATAATTTCTTCCAATGATAGTGCAGTTGGTCGGCTCCCTTCTAATATTTGATGTATATAGTTATCAATAAAATTAACAGAACCCTCGCATCCTAATAATATCCGTTCTAGCGTCTTCTGAAATATTTCCGGAGCACATGTGATACCAAACATCAGGCGTTTATACCTAAAAAGACCTTTGCTTGTATTAAAGGTTGTAATATGTCGAGAATTAGGATCAAGTTCTATCTGGTGAAAAGCATCTTTTATATCCAGTTTTGTAAAATATGTAGCACGTATATGTAGTTCATTTTCGGCATCAATTTGTCCATAGTAGGTAACGGATGGTTCTCGCGTAAAATGGCTTGATTAGCCCGTCTCATGTCCACACAAAGCCTTACATCTCCTGTATTTTTTAACACCCACCTTGATGAACCATGAACTTCTTCAATAATGTCTTTAGCTAACAATTCACTTATCACTTTCCCAATCTTTTCTTCTAGTGGTATCGGTGTTCTTCTTAAAGGTTGTGAAACTGGTTGTATTCTCTCATCGATTGGTATCTCCACTAAAACATTCTTGAATTTTGGAAACAGTGTATCAGTTTCAGTCTGGTTTATTTCTGTTCCTATTTTAAGTATCCCCATAGTCATAGCAGTTTCTTTTCCCGGTAGGTCTCTTGTACCATCTTCGATAACGTAAAACGTAGCATCTATTGTTTTGTCTGCTATTTTCACATTAGCATCAAACGAACCCATCGTCTGTAGCGGTTTCATACTACCATAACCATAAAATGTTTTATTGCAGATATTTGTCTGGTTATAGACTTGAACTTGTTGTTTTTTCATAAAACTCCAGGTCTTTTTTGTAATTAGGTTGCATTTGCACCCAGAGTCAACAAGCATTTTTATACTCCACCTACGCAACAGTCCAATACACTATCATCATCGATTTTGAAAACGTACTCTATTTCTTCAGTATGATCTATCTGGTTAGTATCATTAGAATTATTTGCATCTCTTCTAAATTTCTTGTTTTTGTGATACTGTCCGCCGTTGATCTTCTCGTAATTTTTCCTTTTTGATGGTCTTTCGTGTTGCTTAGATTTGCAGTATTGTCTAAAATGACCCTTCAATCCACATTTATGACAAATCTTATCTCTGGCTGGACATTTGCTATCCTGAGATGCATGTCTAGGGTTTCCACACCTTCCACAACCTGCAGCTTCTTGTCTCTTTTGATATTTTCTCCCTTCTTGTCCCGTCTTTACTTTGTTTATTATTTCACTAGACTTTTCGTTAGATCCTCCAAATTCATCGATTTGACGGTTAACGGCTTCGAGAGTATTGGCTTCAGTTATGATAGTAGTTAATATTATTGTGTCTCCTGTCTGTAGGATTTTCTTTCTCAGTTCTTTAGAAGAACATTTCTCAGTTATTTGGTCGATTATTTGATCTTCTTTGTCCTTGAATCGACATTTATCTGCTTATTGTCTCAGCCGAACTAAGAATTTCTCAATTTTTTCATTTGTTTCTTGTTTGATCAAGCGAAACAAATGGCGTTCGTAGACTTTACTCTGTTTTGGTTTAATATATGAATCTAGTTTAGTCAGAGCTATTTCAAATACATCAACTTCTACACTAGATGATACATTTGCATCAGGAATATTATAAAATATTTCTTGTAGCTCGATTCCCCCAAAATGTAGCAGTAAAGCTCGCTTCTTTACATCTACATCTATGCCAGCCGCTTCCAGGTAGATCTGAAGAGCTCGTTTCCATCGTTCCCATCATGCACCCACTGAAGATGGTTCCCCTTCACTATCAAATTTTTCCAGTGTTAGTTGAGATGCCATGATCTAATTGAAATATCTGGAACCAATCATCAAAGATTCCCTCTAGTGCTATATAACCCGTCCGATGTCGTGACCTTGATGGCTGTTTATCCTAACAGCTATTACATAAACCTGTTATACGTAAAACAAGTCCGAAGACTACTATTTATCTGATAATGTGTTGCTAATTAAGTTTCAAAAACCTTTGTCAATTGAATGACCAGTAGAATACTACTGCTAGACAAGTCTGTTGACTGTTGTTTTGCCAATTTAATGACCAGTAGAATACTACTGCTAGACAAGTCTGTTGACTGTTGTTTTGCCAATTTAATGACCAGTAGAATACTACTGCTAAACAAGTCTGTTGACTGTTGTTTTGCCAATTTAATGACCAGTAGAATGCTACTGCTAAACATGTCCATTGATTAACATGAACCCCGATCTTTATTTTTTTTTCATATGCGTGGGTTGGTAGAACTTTTTTCGTAAAGTAGGTTGGCTGTGGCTTTCGTTAATTGTATGGGTTCGTAATTATGTATTTATCTCATCTCTTGTTTTTTGATACAAAAATAATGTAAAAGACTTAACTACTTTTCGATGTCTTAACCACCCGATACAAGAACAAAAATAGTTTAAGTATATACTTGCTTATGTATAGGTATATTTTATATATTACAAAAATTACTCACAGTTTATCCTCGTGTAATATCCATATATTTGTAATATCCATATATTTGTACAATAGCTAGTGCTTAGTCTTTGTATTGACTCGCCAACACGCCAACGCTCCGCCCGACAGTCCACTTTCGACTGAGGGGGCGCGCCCGCTTGGACCTGTATTTATACTACAAACCGGTGTGCATGCTCGAGGCAACAACAAGGCGATATAGCTTACTTGTCAGTTGTGGATAGACACTACAGCTGGCTTCAGTTAGCTGTTGTTCCCATGACAGATGCCCTACTCCAGTCCAAAATGGCAAAGAGCACCTCTTCTCAGCAAGCAAACCTTCTTTGAATAGTCAACCTCTTTGATAAAAATATAAATACTGGCAGTTTTTTATAGTAAATTAGATTTTTAAACAATAAAAAAAATTTTTTTTTAATTGCATTTCACATGTGCGGTTCTTATTCAACAAAAAAAAATAGTTAAAGCAGTAATCATTGGTTGTGTGTCACGAATAATAGTCGAGTTTTTACTGTATAATTGAACGTCGTCATCTTACCACGGAAGAGATGCAAAGAGCTGTAAGGATGCTAAAAGTTGAAAACAGTCAAACCTATGTTGCCCGGCATTTCGGTGTTCATCGAAGCGTAATTTGCCAACTCTGGAGGCGTTATTGTGACACAGGTGCTCCGTCTGAACAGCACCCATGCCGATGGCGTAGTACCACTCGTCAAGACCGATACTTCCTGGTAACACGTAGACGTGAACCAAAGCTGACTGCCCAAGAGATCGCATTAAGGCTCCAGAATGCATGGTCCCGCTGTTTGTCCCCAAACTGTGCGAAACAGACGAGTATGGTCTACGTGAACGTCATCCGATCAGATGCCCTCAGATCAAATTTTCAGGGACCAAATTTTGTTCTGCGACGAATCTCGATTCGCGTTATACTAGAAGAATGAGGGGATATCGTCGCCCAGGAAACGCTGAACGTCTTTCTACAGTAATGGTTTTGGCTGAAATAGCTAAAAACTGCAAAACCGATCCTTTTTATACAATAGCAACCTGAATGCTGAATGCCGACTTAAATTGCTGTTTCTCTTGATTGCGTTGACATAGAAGTTTGATTTTGTTACAGCTTAAAGGTATTATAGACTTGAGTATTTTATATAAATTTCAATTTAATACCTCAACCCGTTCATGAGAAAAGGGGTAGTAAGTTTAAAATTATTAAAAATATTTTTATTATATGATGTAACTAAAAATTTACAATTATCGCAATTTATCCTTTATCTGTGCTATAAGATGTTGCTTCGTACCAAATTTCAAGATTTTGAGTTCACGGGAAGTAGCCTGTAGGTTTTGATACCCTTGTGAGTGTCGAAAATTTGCGGCATAAACGACCGTATCTTTTGATTGCGTTGGCTTAGAAGTTTGATTTTTTCACAGCTTTAAGGGACCGTAGACTTGAGTATTTGATATAAATTTCAGCTTGATACCTCCACGTGTTCCTGAGAAAAAGTGTCTTGACAGACAGACGGACGGACGGAACGACAACAAAGTGATCCTATAAGGGTTCCGTTTTTTTCTTTCGAGGTACGGAACCCTACAAACTACAATAAAATCAATTTGAAAAAATTCTTATATACCTACTGATCGTTTAGAGGAAGTAAGATTAAACCTGGATACCAACTTGCCTTGTTTGTTGTATAATGATCACAATCCAAATGATTTAAATTTATACAATACCTTTTTCACTGCATTTAATAACAATCCAACTTCAGATTATGACCTACCAGCCTACATCCTATTCTTCCCGCCTCTTAACCTCCTGTTCCTAACCCATCCCGCCGATTGTATCCATTAGTTTAAGATTTACCTTTATATTTTTTTTATTTTTTTAATATAGCGTAAGTTCACTTATGTTTATAATTTTAGAATTTGAATTTTAGTACCTATCTCACTAAGTGACTCTCCTGTCATCCTACAAGCAGTCCAAACCAAGTTAGATCCGTGGAGCGAGAGCACTAGTGACCTGTCATACAGGTCTTCAAACCTTTCCCAGGCACCAGTCTCTCACAAAACAGGTTAACAGAAGTTTTAGAACCATTGCTTTAATGATACATATGCCTGTTATTGTTTACAACCTTTGTGAGAGAAATAAATATTAATAATAGTTAATATTATTATTATTAATTATACAGTGAAAAACTCACTTTCACTTTTACATTTTCTTTCTTCTTTTTCTTTCAAGAGAAAATGAAGAGTTTAAGGAAAAATTAAAAAAAACTCAAAAATCTTTAAAAATGTTTGGCGCTTTGCTAAATCTCAGTATTTAAGTTCAAAAATTAAAAACGGTCAAGATAAAATAAAAGCAGCTTGGAAAATAATCAATAGTGAGAGCGGAAAATCCAAAACTTATAATAGTGTAATAAATATAAATATTAACAATAATATCATTAAGCAAGATATAGATGTAGCAAAGGCATTTGAAACTTATATTACTGATATTCCAGTCTCCACTACAGAGTCTTTAAATTCTTCTCATGTAATTGCAGAGTCATTGTTAAAAGATAGTTTACCTGAATGTGTCACACAATTTTACTTCAAACTGATTAATGTAAAAAAGAACACTGATCTCTGGGGCATTTCTGTCAATGTTATAAAACCACCCATTCAAATCAGATAGTCATTCCGATCCTAGTAACTTTCGACCTATATCAGTGCTTCCTACATTTAGTAAAATATTTAAAAAACTTATACCTAACCAATTACAAGGTAATTTTAATACCAACAATTTACTAGATAGTAAACAATTCGGATTTACAAAGGGACGCTCAACTACTGATGCCGGTGTTGAGTTAATATCACATAATTTTGATATCTGGGAGGAATCGTGCTATGCCTTAGGTATTTTTTGTGATCTATCGAAAGCTTTTGATTGCGTTCACCATGATACTTTAATCAGGAAACTACGTCACTATGGTGCTTATGGTCCTACTTAAGTGACCGAATACAACGAGTAGATGTAAATGGAAAGTGTTTGCCGGGGTCAATAGTAAAAATGGGTGTACCACAAGGATCAATAATCGGGCCATTCTTGTTTTTAATTTATATAAATGATCTACCTAAACTTGTAAAGCATGATCACAAGATTGTACTGTTTGCTGATGTCACGTCACTTTTATTTAAATTAATGCGACTACTTACTAATCTTGACGATGTAAACAATGCAATCTCTAAAGTTGTAACATGGTTTAATGTAAACAACTTATTACTTAACGAGAAAAAATTGAAATGCATTCGTTTTATACTGCCCAACGTTAAACAGGTGAAAGCCAATGTAAAAATTAAAAACGAAAAGATAGATCTCGTCGACACCACAGTGTTATTAGGCATTACTTTAGATAATAAGCTACAATGGGGCCCGCACATATATAAATTGTCGGAGACTCAGCTCTGCGGCATACGTCATTTTACCGACGTAGATACCGCTAGACTCATTTACTTCAGCTACTTTCATAGCATAGCATTGTCTTATGGCATTCTAATGTGGGGGAGTGCTGCTGATATTAACACCATATTTGTGTTGCAGAAAAGGGGTTTTCGTGCAATTTATAACATTGGCCCTAGAGAATCAATTAGAAATAAATTTAAAGAATTATTTCTTTAAATTTATTTCTAATTGATCATGACATTGCCTTGTCGGTAGACCTGAGATGAGACCTTCTGTCTTATGTTAATACGTAATTAGCTAACCTAAAAACATCGTATAGTAACCATATCAATGTTAAAAATATTTTATGTTTTAAATCTATCAATCATAAAATCTCACAATCTATTTATTTAAACATAAAAGATTTTATATTTTGATATGGTCACTATAAGAATGTTGTCGGTAACTCAATCGGCCCTGCGGTTCTTGAGTTATACCTAAGTGGCGTCACTAACACGACTTTCTTTTATAATATATATGAATATATATAAAACTTCTGTGCGTGTGTTTGTAATTAAACTCCTCCTATACGGCTGGACCGATTTTGATGAAATTTTTTGTGTGTGTTCAAATGGATTCGAGAATGGTTTAATAAATCTAAACCACTCTTTTCATTATATGACAATGGGAGATGGGGTTATTCCCATCTGCCCCATTGCTTTGTCCCCTCAGGGGGACAGATGGGCCAAAAAAGTTCGATCTGTCCCCCTCTTTGGAACGGGGGGACAGATCGAACTTTTATTCATTGAAAAAGTTTAACTAATATTTGTTAGGTAAGGAATAATATGCCTACGTTATACCGCTATCTGCAGATTGTATATTAATAAAGTGACGACCTGTTGGCGCAGTGGCCTAAGATCGGGCTAAGACGCAGTAAGTTGGGGGTTCGATTCCCGCCGCGGGACAAATGTTTGTATGATCTGCAAGTATTTGTCTCGGGTCTGGGTGTTTCTATGTATAATATGTATGTATTGACAATAAAAAAAAGTATATAAGTCATGTGGTACCCATAACAAGCTCTGCTTACTTTGGGGCCAGATGATGCTATGTAAAATGTCCGGCATAAAAAAAAGTAAAGTCAAAAATTCAATGTAGTTGCTTACAGAGAAGCCGACCATGAACATTTTGAAAATTTCTCACAATTACGTTTTAAAAACTAAAAAGCTAACAGACCTCATTAAATATGAAAAAAAAATACAACTGAATCGAGAACCTCCTCCTTTTTCTGAAGTCGTCTAAAAATTTAATTTTACTATTTTTAGTACTTTATAATTTTTCGGAATTAGATAACACCAATGGAAATGGAAGTCACAAGACAGCAAAATAGAAAATTTCGTTTACTTAAAAAAAAAACCAGCTATTTTGATTAAAAAATGTTTTAAATTCAATTTCTTTGTGAGTAATTGGAGTGTATGTATATTATTATTTTTTCAAATCGGTTCATAAATGACGGAGTTATAAGAAGAAGCGCCTTATAAGAAGTACCTGAATAAAAAAAATATGAATTACCTCTATGTAAACATTTATTTAAATAGCGGCTCTTGCTACGATGCAACAAAGAGCAATTCGGCTTGCACAAGCGATCAACGCTTAACATTATAATATATAGCTACAGATAACCTCTCGCGTATTTCGACCTCAACTTATTTCGTCTGGCTCAGCACTTCTTTATGTATTCTTTATTGCCTAACAGTTAGAGTGCGAACAATGTACATGTACAACAATGTACACACCTGAAGTGTGGAGTACGTCTGGCATAGCTCTAGTCTAGTTCTGTCAGCGTAATACACGAGAAGTTAGCCGTTTGGCTTCGTGGCAGACAACGTACGCTCTTACGCGACGCAGAAACTGGGAGAGATATCTCGCGCGTTTAAACAATAATATAATATAATATTAGCCTGGTTATTTACAATTAATTAGCAAGCCAAATTAGTTCTAGTAGTGACGGTAACTGATGGCTTAACATTATATGAAATTTTGTCATTGTAACACATAAACAGCCTGGAAAGTGAATACAGTTTAATGTGTACAAATTAGAACTTCTTTAATGATTAGAAGTTTAATCTGTCCCCCCCCGTTGCAAAAAAGGGGACAGATCGAACTTTATTAATTAATAAAAGTTTAATCTGTCCCCCCGTTGCAAAGAAGGGGACGAACTTTTTTGTCCCATCTGTCAGGGAATCTGAGCAGGGAATAATCCGGGAGATGGAAGATGGGAGATGGGAGATGGGAGATGGGAGATGGGAGATGGGAGATGGGAGATGGGAGATGGGAGATGGGAGATGGGAGATGGGAGATGGGAGATGGGAGATGGGAGATGGGAGATGGGAGATGGGAGATGGGAGATGGGAGATGAGAGATGGGAGATGGGAGATGGGAGATGGGAGATGGGAGATGGGAGATGGGAGATGGGAGATGGGAGATGGGAGATGGGAGATGGGAGATGGGAGATGGGAGATGGGAGATGGGAGATGGGAGATGGGAGATGGGAGATGGGAGATGGGAGATGGGAGATGGGAGATGGGAGATGGGAGATGGGAGATGGGAGATGGGAGATAGGAGACGGGAGATGGGAGATGGGAGATGGGAGGTGGACCATCTCCCATCTTTATTTTCCCACATCTATTCTATTTTATAACTAGCTGCTGCCCGCGGCTTTGCGCGCGTGGTACCTACATAAAACATCTGTCGCTATACTCATCAAAATCGGTTCAGCTGTTTTAGACGTGAAAACGTAACTAATAGACAGACAAACAGAAATAGTTACTTTTGCGTTTATAATATTAGTTGGGATGGTGCACTCCGCGCCCGTCGACCGCTGCTGCCAACCGGGACGAAACGTACGGCCCGCCAACCGCTAAGCCTCAGCTTTTTAAATCTATGATATTAATTGGATAAGGAATAATTACTGTGTTGTATAAAATAGCTAAAATAGCTAAATAGCTTGACTTGATATATAGATATTTATCTCCTACAGCATTGTGGATATTTTATATATATTTTTTTAAGATATACCATTCCGTAGTACATTAATTTGATCTATCCCGTAAGGTTTCGCCAGCGTTTGCAATTTAAGCCCACAAAAGTATGTATATTTGTTATGACAATACATTACATTTTGTAAATTGACATTACTATTATTATTTTATTCATTTCATCTGACTTTTTTGTATTTGTTTTTGTTTTGTTGTTTTTGTTAAGTAATATTTCAAGATTTTATCTGCCTCTTGTTATGTATTACACATATTCTACACAAACCAGACATACATAGATGAGCATAATCGTTAAATCGCAGCTTTTCGATAAATTTTGTGCGTGACGTGACGTCAACACACACAACGTACGTCACGTTGTGTGTGTTGACGTCACGTCACCACACACAACGGAGGTTTCATAATATAACATGAGAACAGAAGATGGCACTTCAGCTCGAACCCTGAACGAGTCATAATACTAGTTAGTTTGTAAGATTGGTAACTATCGAAGTTTAAATTAAATTATTTTTAGTCATCTTGACTAAAGAGACCAACCAACCAAACAAACAACATTAGTTTCATCCTAAACTAGGCATCTAATACTAAATAAACCAACATTCAGTATTAAATGCCTAGGTTAAGTTGAAACTAGTATTGATTGTTTAGTTTCTAAAAGGTTAAGAGCGGATCGTCTAAAGTTTCTCTATAAAACCAGTTTTTTACACCCTATACCCTCGACCCTAATACATATTATTATCTAATTCAATATGTTCTGATTTAATTTGTTAGGTTCCTAGAGTAAAGAAGATTGATAATGTATGATAGATATATAAGAATAGTTTAACTTTAATTTCATGAATAATATCAAATTTGGATAGCTTAATTCTGAGGCTTGAGAGATATTTCTCTATACTATTACTGGGTAAAAGTCTGAATTAGATAAAATTATATCAACAATAATATTCATACTGAATCTTCGTCGATAGCAGCTTTAATCTTTCCATAGATTCAAGCAAGCTAGAAGGTCTTTCGCCTCAAGAGTGTGATAGAACTTATAAAATACAATTATTAATAAATCAATAGTAGGGCTCATCAATAAGGTATCCACTAAATATGTACCACAATGTACAAATAATGAACATTTGAATTTAAAGTAAAGGAAATCATTATTTCATAAGAATTTATAATTGCTTTCAACCAGACATTTATTTTCTAGTACAATGCTCCAGCTAAATCTTTAGTAATAATTGGTATTACTATCTCATTGGATAATTAAGTTTATCAGTTTAATAACTTTTAGTCAATAATAGTTTTCCCCACTGATTCGCGCACCGATTTAGTATACAGGTAAACTACGTAGTCCTACGAAAACCATAAGTAGATTTATACTACTGCTTATGTATGGATAATAATAATTCGACAACCTAGGCAAACTGGTCAAATTGTGTTGTGTACCTGATGTCCTACCTAACGTGTACCTAACCTAATCTGGTGTGTGAATCAGCAATACTGGAAGCAAGCTTCGTACATTTAAATGTGTATGTCACTCCTCAGGGTGCAATGATGAGCTACCTAGCTGCTGATTGGGGGACAGTGAGTTGTAAACCTTGACTTTGTACCTAACCCCTAGTAGTCCCTACAATCTACGTCCGACAGACCGAAGTCCTGGGATGTCATCTGTAGATTTAAGGCAATATATTGTGCAAGTATATAAATAGATAAAGATAGTCTATGCCGATTGCTTCTGTTAAGTCCGGTTCTGCCTTCCTTACACAGAATGCAATCAATCATAGGGAACCATTAAGCCGATCCTCTGGAGAGGTAAAATCTGGCTCAAGGCTCGTTCCGAGAAGTCCTGGGGGAACTCCTAACAAGACACCACGTAATTGTAGGAAACCATGAGAGAAAATCTAACGAAAACGTTCAGCTCGACCAGCCTCACGCGCCCTCCTATCCAGAATGACAAAATCCGCCGCGTTCTTTTTCATTCAAATTACGACCCAACCTCCGTAGTATAGCTAAATAACCTCTGTAATAAATCAAGCTCTTAATTTATTAAAATTTCAATTTATTCCCAACTTTATGTAGTTATTTCATGATTTATATATTATATCGTGAACATAAATAGATTTTAATTTATCTATTCTAGTTTTAATATAGCTATTTAATAGTTTACCCTTTCGAACTCAACATCCTTTAGAGATCTTCCCGTCCCAAATCATTCTATCAACAATAATTCATAATTAATAATAGATTAATAGAAAGATAGATTATTCTATCTCATAGAATCAAATTCTATTTAATCTTACTAATTCAAATCCAGTATTATTTATTATGATACTCCATGACTCGTAAAATATTTCTAAACCATAGTCTATAGTATTAATCTTAGTATTAATTACTTTTTGCTAGCTTTCACTCACGGACCTTGACAATTTCATACATCTGCCATAATCCGTCCATAATGGTATAGTCTGTCACGACAGATGCTTTGTTTATTTACATTGTATTGAATTACGCACTATTTCATTCAATAATTAAAGATCTGAGATAGAAATGCTGGTAATTCTGTTCTGATAAGAATGACCCATGTATGCCTACGTGATATTAATAAGGTTTGTACCCAAGCATACTATAATAATTGTGAACCAGGAGATTGCGCCCGTTTTCAACAAGACGTGGATAGGGTAGTGGAGTGGGGCCGATGAAACAAGTTGCAGTTTAACGTGAACAAATGTTTCATAATAACATTTAGTTGAGCAACAGCCTCACTTCACTACAACCTCTATCTAAGAGGAAGCGCAGTTGAAGCAAGTGGAATCGGTGAGAGATCTTGGGGTTCGTCTGGACACCGAGTTGAGGTTCAGAGTCCATGTTGTAACCGTTTATAAAAATGCGTACAAAATTTTAGGATTCATTTTACGCCAAGCAAATGGGTTCACAAACTTAAGGGCTCTCACGGCTATGTATAATGCCCTGGTCAGAAGCCAGGTGGAAAGTGCGGCTTCTGTTAGGCAAGGCGCTACTGACGCGGACCATACAAGTGCTAAATCTGGTGGCGGTGACTGTTGACATATTTCACTGTCCAAAGAGCAAGTTCGTAGAAGCGACATTATTTAATGTGAGTTATTGTATACAGGTAATTATTATTATTATTTTATTTTTTACTTTAATTATTTATGATTATAGTTTTGACATTATGAAGATTTGAGTTTAATTATTTAGTTATTGTGTGATTGTATATTCTTATTATTATTTGTTATTATGGTGTGATTTAATTTTAATATTATTTTTTGCCCTAGGTATGACATGTATTAATTATATTGTGTGTGACTACTCTATTGTATTAGGTCTAACCTGTAATGATCTATGTAATGTTTTAAACTAATAAATAAAATATTTTTTACAAAATAATCGAGACCTAAGGTATTAAGTAGGTTTCGACTTATTCGCCAAACTGATTTTATAGAGTAGTTTTTTAAAATACAAGTTGCAAAAAAATTTTTCACAGGTGTGCAATTTAAAGTATTAAAAAATGGTATATACCTATTTTTCCCGACGATTCGACAGGTTTACACTCTGTCGTGGTCATCCCGTGACCACGACAGAGTGTATATATAGTATTTTATCAGTCATCTGGTCAACATAATATAAACTATGCTTAGTTTGGGGCTAGATGGTGTTGTGTGCAGTCCAGGAATATTTATTTATTGAGTCTTTAAACCATGTTTTAGGGTGAACGCGAGTACCACTTAATGAAACTTTTAAGAAGTTACTGACCTGCGGTTTGCATCTAGACAATGCAAATATCATCATTACCATATAAAACAATATCTTCATAATTTTTGTTGAATAATCACAAACATACTGATGTAGGAAAAATTTAAACTCAGGCTTAAATACCATTATACCACTATGCAAAGATGCAACGTAGATTACAACCTATGCAATGCAATAATAATGGCTCATCGTTACAGGTATCAATGGTAATGATACTACTAGAGTACAGTCGGAGACAAATTTCAAAGTGGCTTTAGTCTTTCAACTGCTTTTTTATTTATTAACCGACTTTATCAAAAAAGAGGAGGTTCTCAATGCGTAGGAATGTTTTTTTTTTGTATTGTATTTTTTTATGTATGTTCACCGATTACTCGAAAACGGCTGGACCGATTTGGAAAATTATTTTTTTGTTTGAAAGGGTATACTTCACAGGTGGTCCCATATAAATTTTATCAAAATCGGTCGAGCTAAAAAATCAACGAAAATCTAAAAATTGTATACATCGATGATGTTTTCATGTGTTTTCATACCTCGCTGTCTCATTGGAGCGGTGCGTATATTTGGCCTACCCATATTATATATGTACAAAATACATCTACTTTCCATTAAAAATGTATTATAGCCTCAAATTTCATTCAATGAAGTCTATTTTTTTTTAGTTTTTAGAACGTAATTATTCTACTTCAGCTCTTGTTAAAAATGTTTTCTCTATATATGAGGTATAATTTATATTAAAAAAATACCGATTAAGTTGTCAAGTCGCGCCTAATGAGGTACTTACGTACCAACTGTTTTACTATCATGGTGAAAAACATTTCATTTCAAAAACATTAAGTTAATTCACAAACGGTTACAATACTACTATTTTTGAAACTATCACGGGTTTAAACTTAATTTTCACCTAAAACGGAATATTTACCGTGTTAAGTGAGTTTTCTGGATACCGATATTTCGGCACAGTTAACAGTTTATCTCGTTAATATCCCGTTTTGAGTAAAATTAATGTTTAAATTTTAGGTCCATATCCATTATCTTATCTGGAAACGTAAAATCGCGTTATCGCTGTAAAATTTAATTCAAATATTCTTATTTCCTTTCTTATACATTTATACAATAAAGATAAATAAATTATATTCATTGATTTACATTCACTAACATTTCGTATTTTTTTACTCAAATGGCAAAATATATTACAATAACATACAAAATTCATCAGCCGAAGCTTCGTCAATAACATAATAAGATTGAAATAACAGAAATGTTTTTAATTTGCTATTAAAATGTTAATATCTCAGTTTCTTATGTCCATAATGTCTTTGCATAAAAAGATTTTATCTACCATAGCAATGCTATACGTCGGAATAACATTTGCAATATGAACCGTATCGGTTGCTTCTGCAGTATAAACACTATTAGATTGTGACGCATTTCCCAAGGCTAGAATGCCTTAAATCAAAGCAAGTGAAAATAAATGCAATTACTTTATCTAACAAAGCTCTGACAATGTAGTAAAATAATGAATACCATAGTTCATAGTTATTTATTGGTAAACAGGATTACAAGTCATTCTTTATACAGTACAATTTCTCAACATAATTAATAAATAAAATAAAGGAATTAAATAAAAATAAGAAAGAAATATGCAATAATGATGTCAAATTAAATTCAAGTACAATAATATCATCCTTAAATTATAACACTACTAATATTCGTCAAATTCGTATGGTGCGAGCTCAATGAGCCACCGTTTGAGTTTATTTTTGAAGGACTGCGTCGAACAAGCACTTTGTATCCCATCAGGAAGTTTATTATATACAGAAGGAGCCATGACATGCACCAGTTTCGACGTCTTTGTAGTAGATTGTAGCAGTGAGTGCACTGACGCGAAGTAACAAGTCCTGACCATTTGCATCCACAGGATCGCTGAGAGCCGCCATAGCGCAAAGGAAGCGCGACCAACCCCTACACAACACATAGGTTTTCGATGTGGAATTCCCACGTTAGTCCGCTGTCCAGTTGAAACCCAAGAAAATTAGTCCTACTTACCTGTTCAATCAACTGTTTTCCAATTGCCACAGCTAGGCGTCGATATTTGCGACCTGCTAGATTAAAGTGTGTAAAATGGGTTTTACTGACATTTAGTACTAGTCCATTGGATTTGAACCACTTGCCTAACTGGTCAGACACTGCGTTTAAGTTTGTTTCCAGTTCCACAATCGCTGCAACGTCATCCGCATACATGACAACATGTCCTTGGGTGATACATTCTGGTATGTCATTAAGCAGAAGTGAAAACATTACATTAGAGAGAGAGGAACCCTGTGCAACACCAATTTTGGTGGTAAGTGGTTTGGATCTAACATCACCTCCGCGTCCTACCACGATCTAACTTCTTCCTGACATAAATTCTACAAACAGTTTAAGCGCTGGGCCCTCAATGTCATAATGTCTCATTTTGTGAGCGAGGACGTCGTGGTCGGCGACGTCTTGCAGCACTGCAATGGAAAGGTCGTATGCGTCCTTGGTCTTCTTATTTGTAACACTCTTTGTGAGGATTATATACACTTCCCGAGGAGTGAAAGGCTTAATCCATATTGAGCCCTGTGCAGCCGCACGTGCTGCCGCAAGCGCGCGCATTGCTTGCATCACGTCTGCCGAGGGGGCGCCGCAGGACGCCGCGGCTCCCACGAAATGAGAGTTTACGGCGTCTACAGCGTCCTGAACACAAGGGAACGTGGAACCATCAGATCGTTTCAGAAGATGGCTTGGGTTTTATGTTCGAGGCTTTGCTGATTGGTTTGTTGCTTATTCGCATAGATTTGCGACTTGAGGAAACCCTACAAGAAAAAATCTTACTTGCTCAAATCGCACGATCCTCACACAGTTCACAGTTCCATTTGACAATGCCCTCAAATCTCTCGTGCAGAATATCCAATGTGGTACGAGCTGTGTGGCACGTAGCACTGTTTGTTGTATTGTTGTAGTTCAATATATCAAATTGGCTGACATTTATTCAATGTGTTTTGTCAGATCATCATAGACGGATATTGAGTTCACCAACACTTACAAATGATTAAATTGTTTTATCAGAACGGGTGTTCCGTTCAGGCAATTTTCCCCGCGATTTGCTCATTTTACTAAAAAAATAGCAAATCGCGCGAGTGGACTGCAAATAGTCCGAATTTGGTGGATAAATCCACTGGTTTAATAAATAATCTATGAAATCTATATGACTCTCCGACATATATATGTATATAAAATAAAATTGATATATATCATATATATATATTTATATATGAAATGAAATGAATTGAAATTTGAATTTTCACTAACAAGTGTGGCTCCAACCCGGATCAACATTTGCACCCTCCATTTGTTGATCCAATATACAATTCCACCTTTAAAATGTTGATCCGATTCAAATGAACCAATGAGAACGCAGTAAACGTCTTATTGGTCGATAGTGACTGCAACGTTGCCGCTCTGTGCAGATATTCCATACTGAAACTGCACACCAACTCAAATGCAGCACGGTGGCAGATCAGCGATCTTGTGAAGTTTTTTAAGGCGCATTCCTACCTTAATGTTACTTATGTTTTTTTTAGCAGGTAGGTAAGGAATAAAACGTTTACGAAAAATAATTGTCAAGGTTTATTTTAAATCAGATGTTTATTTAATATCAAATCAAAAGGAGCACTGGTGGTCTAGTCTCCTATCCTAAGATCGTGGGTTCAAATCCGGTCGTGAACCAATGAGTTTTTCTATCCAAAAAAATTATGTGCACTACGCCAGTACTCTCAAACGGTGAAAGAAAACATCGTGAGGAAACCGGCATGTCGTAGAACCTAAAACGTTCCAAAAGAGGCTCATTTCGTGCGCATCCAAGTGCACAAGCCTCTGTGAGGCGCACTTAAAATCCTTTCACCACACTGGTTTGGAAGGACTAGTGACACGACAAGAACATCGAATCAAAAAATCAAAAGCTGAAATAACCTGAATATTTTTTTAATTATATACAAACGTAACAAATAAAACCAAAATCACCTCTTATTTACCAAAATTTACTTCTTCCTGATTTACTTGACTTCTAAATTCATTTTGGTTGGAGACTAACAGGATAAAAACGAATTCGTCGTTTTTTTTATAATCTTAGGTGACGAAACCTTTTCACGTAATGAAAAGGTTCGTCATCTTAGAGTCGGTTTTCTCATGCACCAGATTGCAAGATTCAATTTTGACAAGATAAAAAGTCAAGCAACTTTGATCTGAATAATTTTGAACTTAGAGCTCAGTGTTTTCAGTCTAAAGCCTTAGTCAAACCCTTTAAAAATTTATTAAATTTGTTCATGTTATGTTTTGCGAATAGGGCAATTTCAAATATGTATAAGCTAGGTAAAGTCAAAATTTTATTAGATTTAAAGTAAAGTGGCACACAGCTGTCAGTATTTTTTAGATTAAATATGGATCTTATACACCTTTTTTGCGCAATAAAAACGTCCTCTTTGTTTGTACTATTACCCCAGAAAATCAGGCCGTATCTCAATAATGAAGCAACCGAGCCGTGGTAGAGGGGAGGACGCCACGAATGCGAAAGTGCACGCAACTAGTCCGTACCTTTTTAATTCGTATATGCTATCTAAACGTCTGTGTAGTCTCGCGAGTGAGTGCTATCGATTGCCTGTAGCTTGTTTCGTGTGTGGGAGTGTTTGTAGAGTGGATCGCTGTCGGGAGTGGTTTTATTAGGCCAAATTAAAACTGGGAATACATTGCACATTTTATTACTGTGGGGGTAGTCGAGCTACTTGCTTAACCAGCTTTGACACTGTTAACTGACTTTATAGTGTGGCGCCCCTACTCGACGAGTAGCGTAACTATATGTGTGAACTGAACTCTCTACAGTGCCATCTATTGGGCTCCTTCAGACTTTTTCTGCATCATCCATTGAAAAATCCATCCGCCGGCCGTTACAGTAGTACGTAACAGTGCCATCTACCGGCCTTCATCGATTTTTTCACAGGGACATCTGTGATTGAGTAGCGCAATTATGGCGAAGTCATGTCAAGCCTGTGGGAAGTATCTTTCACCGACAGGGGCCGTCACCTGTAGCACCTGTTTGGCTCTTTTCCATAAAGCTTGTGTATCCCTCCCGGAGTCATTTGCTTCTAAGGAAACATGCCTTTCTGTAATTTTGTGTTATATTATTATACTATATAAAATTATATTATTATTATTATTACTATTGTATATTATCATATTCTTAAACATTAATCGTGTCACTACATCTTTCAATAATACTATACTTTGGGCTCATATTGACAGTACACTATCAAACTATAAAATCTCCTAAGTTAAATTTAAAAGTTGGTCTTTTTAATGCAGGATCACTTAATACAGGTCATGATGAGTTTATTGCCGTCTTTGAGAATATTAATCCAGATTTTTTGGCCATACGAGTCCTGGCTCAGGGTAGGACAGGAGGATAGTGCACCTAATATTGCAGGGTATCGTCTGCTTTTGGCTCCAAGGCCCGACAGCATAAAAAAAGGGAGGGGCGGGGGAGTTGGGTTCTATATCAGGAAGGGCCTCAGGGCTCAACCTGTTCCTCATCCTATAGCTCCTAAAGTCGAACAGATGTGGTTGAAATTAAAGGCTTGTGGTAAAACTATTATTATTGGAACGGCATATAGGCCACAATGGTTAAATGTAACTGAACTTTTGGATGCTCTAACTGACTCTTTGTCTACCTTTTTAAATTGCGATAATCTAATATTACTGGGAGATTTCAATATTGACATGCTTGCGCCAAATGATTGTAAAACTAAATTATTTTTACAGTTCCTGCAATGTATGAATCTTCATCAATTAATTACCGAGCCTACACACTTCACTTCCCATAGCCAGTCACTAATTGACATAGTGTGCACAGATGCTTCAGTGAGTAGTGTACATGTTAAGTACAGTCCTGACTTGGGAGCTCATGCCATGTTGTTGGCTGAGTTTCGCATAAAAAAGGATAAGCCTGTCCCGCGGCTAGTTACGTATAGACCATTAAAAAATATTGATTTGGACTTATTTACCAAACACCTGGATGAAATAGATTGGACCCAAGTTTTATTGACCCAGAATGTAAACGACAGAGTGTTGGAACTCTCTAGTATAATTCTAACACTATATGATATTCATGCTCCTCTTAAGACATCAAGTTTCAAAAGCCCCCCACACCCTTGGATTACTGACACAGTGAAAACTATGATAAAAATTAGGGATAGTCACCACGATAGATTTAAGGAACTTAAAAGTGATAATCTTAGGCAAGAATATAAATTAATGAAACATCTGGTTGTACAGGCCATACACAGTGAAAAGGTAGCTTATTTTACTCAGCATATTAATAAAAACATTAAAAACTCCAGTAAATTGTGGAAAAACCTTAAAGACCACATTCTTCCAAACAAAAAACAAGCCATGGAACTCCCATCACAGTTTACCGACCCTGAGGTTATTAATACTTATTTTCTGGATGTACCTGGAGTCACTTCTGTCAACATTTCACTTTTAACCTACTTCGAACATCACAGACATGGCACTGCTACTTTCTCATTATGCTCGGTCAGTGAGTTTACTATTTTGAAAGTCATACAGGGTCTTAAGTCAAATGCCAAAGGTATTGATGGGATCGGTCTGGACATGATTTTTATGACTTTGCCACAATCCTTATCATTAATAACATCTATTGTCAATGATTCTATTGCTAGTGGCACCTTTCCTGATTGCTGGAAGCTGTCAGTCATAAAACCTATACCGAAGAAGACCAATCCTGTTTTAGTTAGTGACCTGAGGCCTATTAGTTTGCTTCCATGTTTGTCCAAGATTCTGGAAAAGGTGGTGTGTATGCAACTTGTAAAATTTTTGGAAGATAATAACATTTTACCACAGTTCCAGTCTGGTTTTCGCAAGGGTCACAGTACTGCCACTGCCCTACTCGATGTGGTTGATAACCTACTGACACACCAAGATAAGGGATGGTGCAGTATACTTGTGCTATTGGACTTCTCAAGGGCTTTTGACTCCATTAATATTTCACTTCTTCTTTCTAAGCTTGCTTTCTATGGTTTCTCCACTAATACAGTACAATGGTTTCACAGTTACCTTAGTCTTAGAAGTCAGTGTGTTGAGTTACAACTGCCAGATGGTTCTTCAGTTCGGTCAGCCCAGCAACCTGTCCTTCGTGGTGTTCCGCAGGGTTCCATCCTCGGTCCAATTCTCTTCATCTTGTACAGTGCAGACATCATCAAAGACATAGCTCACTGTCAATTTCACCTTTATGCTGATGATCTTCAGTTGTATCATTCTTTCTTGCCTAGTGATAGTGCTAAAGCTGTGGATGACATAAATAATGATCTGAATCAGATTTACCTATGGTCCTACAACAACTCTTTAGTTCTGAACCCAAGAAAGTCTAAATTCATTATAACTGGTAGTAGAGTAAACATTTGCAAACTTAATCTTGAAGATATTAAAATCATGGTGGGAGGTGAGCTCGTTGAATATGTATCCGAGGCAAGGAATCTGGGTCTTGTCATGGACTCTCAACTTAAGTTCGAAAGCCAGGTCTCTGAGAGTGTGCGCAGTTGTTTTTATAGGCTCAAAACATTATATAAAATCCGTCCATATCTTAGTGAGGATGTGCGTATAGCATTATGTGAGTCACTTATTTTATCAAAATTAAATTACTGCGATGTAGTGTTTGGGCCTTGCCTCCTGGGTAGAACAGAAAAGCTTCTTCAACGTGTGCAGAACGCCTGCGCAAGATTTTGCTTTTCAATACCACTTCGTTCACATGTCACACCCTACCTCAATACTTCAAACATGTTAAAACTTAAAGCGAGAAGAAATCTGCACTTGGCAAATCTTTTATTTGGTGTTATTAATGGAAATACTCCATCTTACCTTTTCAATAAGCTAGTATGGTCATGGGAGAATAATCGTTACCCACGTAGGGTTTGTTCTCCCGTTCTTGTCACCAAAAAACACAGAACTGTAGCGTTTCGAGGTTCGTTTCGTTTTGCAGCCACCCGCTGCTGGAACGATCTGCCTCCGCCGATGCGGGCCCTGAAATCATCGTACACCTTTAAGCTTAAGCTTAAGCAGTACCTTCTTCATGCTCAAAAAACCTCCTAATATGTGCTTGGTGGCTGTAGAGGTTGGAATTTTACTATGGCTTACCTTGAGGTTATGTCCGACTAGCTAGGTAGGCAGGTCGTCCCGCTCCAGTCCAGTGCTGAGTTCTACTGGTCTGTTCCTCCAATCCTCCAGCACTTAACATTCCACTCTTCCAGCACTTAGCATTTTTTGTGCCACGTTTTTGCCACGTATGGTAAACTCATTTTTTAGTCAGAGTAATACTGCATGATGGCAGTTTACTTACATTACAGTACAGATTTTGGCCACTGACACTGACATTGACAGAAACATGTTTTTTCTACTAACAAGTCAAACTGACACTGGCACTACCACAAAGCATTACGTTTAGACGTACGGTTTAAATCAATGTATTTAATTATTATTTATTAAATCTGTAAATCGTTTTGAACAGTCCTTAGTAGCTCAACTGTTTAACTACCTAGTATTTCATATAATTTTATATTGTTCTGTATATTTTTGTAATTATGTCTTTAAATATGTTTAGGTACACTGTCGGAAAATATTTATTTATTATTTATTTACTATTTATTTATTATTTTATTTTATTATTTCGTGTTGTTTTCGCCTCGTGAGGTCGCTCCGAAAATGGTTCAATCTGAAAACCAGCGCTATTTCCGTGCCCGGAAGTAGCACATGCTGAGATGGAACCTTTTCAGCCACACTTAAATGTTGTTTGGTTCGCGGGAAGGGCTATTTTTTATTCTTCTTATTATTATTATTTTTTATTCATAACTTTCATAGTTAGTTTTATTTCTGTTTGTTTTAATGTGTTTGTATTAATTTTCTCTTGTAGCTTAGTTTTAGTCTGTTTTCCGCTCTTGTGTTCTTGTATGTTTTTTTTTTTTTTTGTGTGCTGAATAAATGTTTTTCTTCTTCTTCTTTCTTCTTCTTTCTTGGTACGCAGTTAATGTTGTATCTTTGCTTGCTACTCTTGATAAATGACGTAGTGCATAAGCAAGGCTATAAATTTTTTTAATTATGTTTTCAGTATGGATTTTCCATGTCAATCCTTTATCTATATGTAGCCCTAAAAATTTCGTAACATCTGAATCTTTTATTAATTCATTTTGATAATTTATGTTAATATATTTTGAATTTATAATGCGTTGATTAAAATGCATTATTTTAGTTTTATTTAGATTTATCCGTAGATTGTTAGCATTTAACCAATCTACACTTTCTTTAAGAGTAGTGTTAATATTATTTTCATAATTTGAGTTTGAATTTAACTTTTTTTTTAATTATGACTGTGCTATCATCTGCAAAGAGTACCATCGGATGACTCACATGCTTAGGAAAATGATTAATGTAACACAAAAATAATAGTGGTCCTAGAACACTACCTTGTGGCACGCCATACAGATTGTTCCGAAGAGAAGACCTATATTTCTCTTCTAACCTTGAATTTATATTTACTCGAGTTATTTCTGTGTATTGGTTTATATTAGATAGGTATGATTTTATTAAATTCAGAACATTAACCCTAATTCCATATTGTTCTAATTTATTAATAAGTAACTTGTGATCTACGCAATCAAATGCTTTAGACATGTCCATATATATTGCACAGACAGGAACCCTTTTATCCACATTATCTACTACCTTATCTAAGAAATCAAATATTGCTAAGTTGATCGATTTTTCCTTTCTAAACCCCTTTTGCTGATTGTTTAGTATGCATTCTTTTTCTAGGTAGCCATAAAGGCTATCATAAATTATTTTCTAAAAGATCTTAGACATTATTGGGATAAGTGCTACTGGTCTATAATTTGCCACCTTATCTTTGTGTCCATTTTTAAACAATGGTTTAATTATTGAAGTTTTGAGAGCCGTTGGGAAAATACCAGATTCATTAAGGAAATTAAAAATAAAACTTAGAGGGAAACATATTATATCTGCCACATATTTAACTATCGATGTCGATATTTCATCAAATCCAACACTTTTCGTGTTGTTTAGACTACACACTCTTTTAACTATGTTTAGTGGAGAAACGGGAGCAAGAAATATAGAAGAGCATTGTCCATGAATTTTATACACGGTTTTGTAGTCATTATGATTTAAAGTCATGGAATTGGATTGTATATGGTCAATGAAATAATTATTAAAAATATTTGAAATGTCTGTTGGATTATAATAAGTTTGATTGTCATGAGATAATTTATAAATGAACTCTTTATATACATTTTTATTTTTATTAATAATTTGCCATGTAGCCTTTGATTTGTTTTGTGATGATTTGATAAAATAGTCATTTTGTGATTTTTTTGTTAATCTTATAATTTTTTTAAACAATTCAGAATACGATTTTAAGTTGTTTTTATTCGTGTCCGTCGGGTTATTTCTATATTGCCACAAAAAGTTACCTTTTTCGTTTCTGCATATTTTAACACCTCTTGATACCCATTTGTTCTTTTTTTTTATTACTGAAAACAATTCGTCTAATTGGAAAACAGAGATCATAAAAGAGTTTGAATATGTCTAGAAAACAGTACTATGCAATATTTGAATCAGTTGTTTCATAAATTTCCGAGAAACTCAGAACCAGAAACCAGAACCAGAAAATACAAAAATGAAAACGAAGAATCAGACAATATAAATAATAATAAAGAGCCCGAAATTACACTTGAAAATGAAGAATCTGAAAATCGAAATGAAAATCACCAGCCCGAATTGACACACAAAAATGAAGATCCTGAAAATATGAATGTAAATAGAAGAATTTCCGATCAAAAAAAAATATTATAGCGTAAAGGCTGAATATAAGCCTGGGAAAAATCAAGGAGAATTCGAAAACACAAGAAAAGTACAAAATTTGTAAAACGGAATAAAATAGAAACAAGGATATCTAACAGCTCTCTTTCAAAATAATAACAAATAAATGAGTGTCTATGTCTATGTCTATAATGAGGAAAATTTGGATGAAATTCCTATCACAAATTTTGATTTAAAGAACAATAAAAGACCTGAAAAATTATTATTATCCTACAACAAAGAAAATGATAATGACCAAGTGAATTTAGTGAAACGAAGACCTAAAACTAAACAAATCAAAGTAAAAACAAGTACAAATATAACAAAAACCAAAGACTAGCTGTTAAAGTGAAAGTAGTAACAATGCGGAAAATCATATACCCAAAGTGAACCGGAATAAAATTCAACCAAAAAAGAAGAATAATAGAGTACCAAGTTTAAGTGACAGTGGTGGTGATGAAGAGAAACCACTTCAGAAAAGAAACAAAACTACACACAGAAAGTGGTCGGAAGAAGAGATTAAGAAAGTCAAAAAACATTTTAAAGCCTACATAAATAAAAAAATAACCCTGGTAGCGTATGTATGAAAGTTTTAAAAAAAGAGCCCATTCTTCAAAAGAGGACATTGATGCAAATAATACTTACGTTAACAATATCTATAAGAAAAAGAAATGAAGACTGTATCTAATACATAAACAAAGACTTGAAAATAGAAACGAGCAGTTGAACCAGTCATTTGTGGCTCTAGAATCTTCGGATCAACATTGTGTTCGCTAATGTTGCGTATATAGCAAGTATGTAATGGATGTGATAATGACGTTTCTGTGTAATTTTTTTAACCGTTAGTGGATCAACAAAATAGTGATATTTCGATAGCAAGTATCTTGAAACCCGATTAATGTAGGTCTAGCTTCAGCAGGTACTCTTTGGCTCCGGATCAAAGTATATCTGTTTTCTTGATCTGGAGTCTAATGTACCCATGAAATAGGTGGATCAACATTAGTTCAGAATTCATACTGGATCAACAGAAATCAAAGAGTATATCTACATTACTACCAACTTCTAAATCTCGAAAAAAAAGTGAAGATTTGATCTATCTATCTATGGAAACTTGCGTTGTGGCTGATTTTCAACGACGAATTAACAGTTTTTGAGAAAAAAAGGTTAGAATTGATTGCTTGATAGGGTTCATTATTTGATAATAAAGTAGGTGGACTAAACAAATTTTCAATTACATTTTGATTCATTGTGTTGTGAGTGGATGTCAAAAAAGCAAAGTTGGCCAATCGAAAAAGTGACTCCATCCAACTTTACTTTATTGAAATCTACAGTGACTCAGCACAATGACCAATCAATTCTCACAAATTTTATTTAGAAAACGTCCCATTCGGAGTGGTAAAAAGAAATATAGTATAATTTCCTTGTGTAGTAGGTATATATATTATATATTCAAATATATAAATTATTACACTAATAATTATTATTGTTTTAACAGTCGTAATATAATCAAAATTAATCACTTATTTATAACGTAATGTAACTTCTACAATGGTAATTACAAAAAAAAATATAATTTTAATGAGATGGATGTACTTGATGGATTGACAGCAAATTATCAATATTTGGCTTGAGTTTTGTAAGGAATAACCGCAAATCTCCCCGTTCTGTGATATTCAATCTGTTCCTTTTTTTGTTAATAAGTTTGTAACGGCACTAAAACTTGATGACGAGGGAAACGCTATCAGAAGCTTTTGCGCGATTCCCCACAGTCCAGGATATTTTTTAGGTATTTCTGCCTGCAGCCAAAATTTTTGATACCCTCTTTTAAATGTCACTTTCAGCTCCTCATTAGTGCTAAGCTCGAGTAGGTCCTCTTGTAATATTACATTCTCCACTTTCGTTTCATCAAATGGATTATAAGAAATCCATGGTGGTATTTCCATCGACAGAATGAATGAATGACAAAATCTTCAAATTTGATTTTAAAATCATCATGCAGGGCAATCAAATGTTGAACGTTTGTCTGAATATCTATAGGAGATAATTGTCTTATTGAGAAGGTTTAATTTAGGTATCATATTATTTAAAATAACAAGCCAACATTTTAGTTTTTCACTATCGAAACCAAATTAATTTTCATGCACCCCTGCTTACGATTATATTTTTGTCACGTCCAACGTAGACCCCCGTCGAGTCTCCCGTGGACCCCTGGGGGTCCACCTGGACCACTTTGGGAATTACTGATCTAGACAATGCAAATATCATCATTAACATACAACATAATGTCCTAATAATTTTTTTAATAACCACACACACACTGATGTAGGAAATGTTTAAACTCAGGCTTAAATACAATTATACCACTATGCAAAGATGCAACGTAGATTACAACCCATGTAATGTAATAATAATGACATCGTGACAGATATTAATGGTAATGATACATCGAGAGTACAGTCGTAGACAAATTTCAAAGTGGCTTTATTCTTTCGACTGCTTTTTCATAAAATCTAATACAACCCCTTTCTAAAAACCCCCAAATATTAAATACCGATTAAGTTGTCAAGTCGCGCCTAAAGAGGTACTTACGTACCTACTGTTTTACTATAATAGTGAAAAACATTTCATTTCAAAAACATTAAGTTATTTCACAAACGGTTACAATACTATTATTTTTGAAACTCACGGTTTTAAACAGAATGTTCACTCAAAACGGAATATTTACCGTGTTAAGTGAGTTTTCTGGTTCCCGATATTTCGGCACAATTGCAAATTAATAAACAGTTTATCTCGTTAATATCTCGTTTTTGGTGAAAAGTGTGAAAATGTATACATTTTAAGTTCATCAAAACTATCTTATCTGAAAACTGCTTCTTTTTAGCTTTTATAACTGTAGTATTCAATTCAAATATTCTTATTCCTTTTGATACATTATGTACACTAGAACAGGCACATTTATACGATAAATAAATGAGATCCATTCAATAACATTTAGTTTTTTTGTAGTGAAAACTTCTTTAGCGTCGATGTGATTTGAAAGTCGATGAAACGTAAAAGCGACAGTAAAAAGAGACAGACACATAAATTCATAAGATTTATCGTGAGAGAAATTGAGTTAGGAAGCATTATACAGTGTTTCTTATATTTTTGAAGGTTTCACTTCTACCACGTGTGAATAGCACACATGTTTTTTAACTCAATAGGCAAAATACATTACAATAACATACAAAATTCATCAGCTGGAGCTTCTTCAATGAATAATAAGATATAAAGAACCGTCTTTGTTTTGCTATTAAACTCCTTAAGGATACACAAGTCAGCGGCACAAACTCGTTAGTGGGCGCAGCTAAAATGCATGCTATTTCACCTAGCTTAGGGTGAGAAAAGGATAGATGTGCCAAGGATAGAGATGAGGAGTAAGGAGATAGCGTGATTATAATTTCGAGTCATGATCAGATTAATCTATGATTTCTAAATAAAACGATTGCCTAAAAATATTGAATAGACTTTTGGCTCAAGGGTTCTCATGAAAAAACGACTAAATGCATTTATAAAAAAAAAAGTTATTTAAGCTCTTGAATAAATAATCTATGCTTGTATCGGAATATTTTTTTAGTTTGCGTACTCCGTTTGTTATTTATTCACACCTAAAGTTGCGCTAAAATCAGTGATGAAAAACGATTTTTTTTGAGTCTTGTATCTTTCAAATCCATATTATTTTTACAATTCTGTAATTATACAAGCATAGATTATGACGAGACAAATTTATATCACTTTTAGTTTTGGTTGTTCATCATCAGACGATGGTGTGATCACCCTTCGACGTTTGTATGGAAAGATAATCGACTTGTTCACTCTTAATATCTCAGTTTCTTATGTCTATTTGTAATTTTAAAAAAAAAAATATGTCCTTGCATAAAGAGCTTATACCTAGCAATGCTATATGTCTGAATAACATTTGCAATATGAACTGTATCGCATGCTTCTGCTTATAAACACTCTATTAGATTGTGACGCATTTTCCAAGGCTAGAATGCCATAAATCAAAGCAAGTGAAAATAAGCCTGAGCAGAATGTACATCGCTTAACTGCCTTATGGTATTTATAGCAAAAGTGGTTGATATAGATTAGGATACAATTGTTAGCATCTAAGTGGGAACTTTTATTATACAGTGGGGTAACATTCGGTACCTTGAGCAAATCGGGAAAGTAACCCTTATGAATGCAATCATTAATACCTAACGCTTGCCAGAGGAACAACAACCTTAAACTTTATCTTTTTTAATAATAATGTGTCGCATAAACTCATTTGTTTTAGACCGTCAAATATTTTTATAATGCAAATAGGCGTGATATATCTTTTTGAAAATGATACAAATACAAATAAATACAAATACAAAACATTATTTATTCAAATGTACTTGATATTTCCTCTTTTTTTTTTTGATTTTGTACATAAACTATTATTTTCTGATTTGGTTTGTTTATAATTGCATAAGATATTAAAATGTGAAAATATGCGCGCGAAATTGAAGTTTGGGATGTTTTAAATAACTGACTACAAAACAAAAAAATACATGCATATTCCCTATTGATAATGATTATGAGTAAATAATTGAGTTTATAACCAATAAAACTGTACGAGAAGATAAAATAAAAATAAAACGGTAGCTGATTTATTTACTTACATTTACTATATTTTTATTTAATTTTTTACTTCGAGCTCATGTGGGGCTCAACTAAATGACATAATACAAATATGTAAAATTGTTCACGATATCTTCCAAAGAAGCAAGAAAGCATTAGGGATGGCACTATTATCAACCATCACAGCCAATCCTAAATAAAAAAGCAAATTACTTCCACTTACATGTGATTTGAAATGTTTATTAATCAATTTTTATCTTTTACGTGACTTTATAAATCTTATTATGAATAGTTTGATCGATGTTTAGGGTAAAACGATTGAAAGTGTGAAATTGTGAAGATTTCTGAAGTGAAAACCCTAGAATCAGTTGTTGTGGTTTGTTTACAAATATTATGTCTCGATTATGGCTGGAGTATAGGTGCTGGTTCCTCCTAACTCCAGTTCAAGAAGAATCCAGCAAGAAACTCGTCTGCTCTTAACACTTTTTGAATGATCCTTATCAATTTTGTTACAGAAGCCGAGTCGAGTTGGAGCAGATTCATACGACAAGCTTTTTGTCGACATACGTCATTTGGTTTAGTATATTTGTGCAGTAAAATCAGGTTCTACCTCTGATTTCATCAGATCTTTTGTCAACACATCTGTGTTGTGATCTGGGCAAAGAAGCCATTAAAAAAAATTGTTTGTTGGTATGTTTGTTTTATTACCCGCATTATTATTATCATAATTTGCATTTATATTAGTATGTTATGTTACTTTTTATACAACACCAGCTTTTTGTTTCTGTCTATTCTGTTCATTCAAAGGTTGCCTGGAAGTGGATCAGTTTTAGCTATAAGGCCACCCATAGTACAACTTTATAGCTAATATTTATTTTTGTGATTTCTCTGTGTAGGTACAATAAAACGTAAAATGAGTACCTAATATTAAAACATAACCATGTACATTAAAAAATGTTCTAATACATCTAATACGATGGACTTCCTCTTTAGCAGGAGGTGTCTCCAACAGATCTGATATCATAGGCGCGATGAGATGAATATCCATCTGCCAAAGGTCGGTCATGTTCTGGGGATGGCGATCTGCTGTGAGCATCGCCGCCCTCATCAGGGATATTAAATTAAATATTATGGTAGACTTCAACTTGGGGACTTTGATTTTATTGAAATTGAAAAATTGAAAATTGAAATTGAAAAATTCATTTATTCAGACATAATACATCCATTTTGATAGTAACACGTATATAAAATTGAGAGTGCTTAGTAGAATTACAAAGCAAAACAAAAAAATAAATGAATAAAAAATCAATCAATAAATAACAATAACAATTTCAATTATGATGTCATGTGGATTTTAAATAAAATGAGCAAATTTAGATTTTAAAATTTCAAAAATTATTGGGTTACTAGTGGGGCGAGCGGCCGATGTTGGCTTACAACCCAGTGACTCATGATGCCAGAATTTAAATTAAAACTATCAGCCACAATTGCAAGTAAGCTGTGGGAGCTGGCGCAGGTGCGGCGCATCAGGGATGCGATCCTCTTGCGAACAATTGAGTTCATGTCATCGACATGTGCATCTGCAAACATTCCTGATGCGCTACAGAACCGCGGCAGACCCATCAGCATCCTGAACCCGTTATTATACTGAACTCTTAGTGCAATGTATGCCTTCTGCGTATATCGTACCCATAGGCTGCACGTATAGAAGTTTTGACAAAACTTCTATACGTTATGTTTGGTCGTCTTCTTGGATATTTTGTCAATTTTCTTTGGAAGAACAGCTGTCACCGAGCTGAGTTTTAAGAAACTAAAACGTAAGTACACTTAGTTTGGTCTCTTCTTCTTCTCATCGTCATAGGCTAGGATTCAAAGCCTGAGAGAAGCTAGCTTGATCTAAGCTGTACTTTAATACTTTAATGTTTTATGCTTTGTGGCTTGTCAATGTTTTTACTTGAAACTTGTAAGTGATTGTACTGCCAGTTTATGTTAGCAGTTATCACAAGTTCAAATCTGAATTTGTTGATCATTAGTTATGCCCCATGTGAATTATTATGTACGTAATTTTTATGCAATTACCTCAAACCATATAAAGTATTTCATTAAGCACTTCCTATCTTTACATTTAAATTAAACAAGTGTGTGTGAGATTTCGTCGAATGTTTTGTTCGTTTGAAAGGCTTATTGATGTCATTATTAATGGATTATAACATCGTTCAAATTTCCGCCGCGGCTTCTATCCATGGTGCGCATCTCAATATCCAATTTTCCTCGACTCTGGCGCATAAATGAGGCTGAATTTGACGGATAACATGGGTTATTTTTGCTATGAGTTTCGTTGTTATCATAGGTCTGAGCTTAAATCGACACTGGGTGCTTTTTGAATAAAATTTAAATATTTCAGTATCAAAAGTTTTATTAGTATTTTTTTTAATTAAAACATTGTACACAAAATAGGTAGGTATGTAATTTTGATGACAGATGAGGTATGTAATCTGATGATGGAATCAGGGTGCTGTTCAACGGAACTCCTTAATTGGTTGTCCGATTGAGCTGAAACTTTTGCCAAGTTTTGCCTGTCACAAATGACTGATACCTATATTTTAGGTTAACAGCGAGTTGATTATGATGACGCTCGATTGAATAATCTCGCGCTAACCTAATAAAAGCATTATTTTATCATTGTCCTGACTGACTGTCTGATTTATATAGACCGCCTAGACAAATCGTCACTGATCGTCAATATTAGAAATTGGTAGGGTATATCAATCTGTCTTGGTGTGTAGTGAAGTTCTATGAAGAGAATTTTCTAAATTGCTCTCCACCAAAATAAACTTTGGGGAAGTCAGGGAAGTTTCTATACATATGAGATAAGTATGAAAACATAAACAAAAATCGCAAAAAAAATGTTCAGTCACATTGGGGTAGTGTAAATGAGTGTAAAAAATGTTTAGTCACATTGGGGTAGTGGGAATGAGTGTAAAAATGTTTAGTTACTTTGGGGTAGTGTGAATGAGTGTAAAAAATGTTAAGTTACTTATGGTAGTGTAAATGAGTGTAAAAAATGTTTAGTTACTTTGGGGTAGTGTGAATGAGTGTAAAAAATATTTCGTTACTTTGGGGTAGTGTGAATGAGTGTAGAGTATAAAAATGTGATGTGTACCACTTTGTGAATTGTGATTGCTTGATTCAATGGTTAATAGGTGTTGTACTGTATTCATCTCTTAATTATGATTTATAATAACTTTAAGTAAGAGAATCGGTGTATTGGAGTAGGATTTTGAATCGGTTGAATTTTGGGAAGACATCGGACAATAATTAGTACCCAATATTACTCTATCAACTTATTTATACAAACGTTGTGGGTAACAGCAAAATTCTCGTATATTCGTTATACAGATATCACGAGATCTCAGTTCGAGGTGAACTACTAGTAATAAACTAAGGTCAAATCGTACCGCTCGGTGTTTTTACTTATAATAAAATATATACAGCCTCAAGACAACCGTGGGACAGATTGAAGTTTCTTGTCCAGTCCGTGCACTCCTTTGTATGAGTATGAGGGTAAATTTAGGCGCAGTTAATAAGCTGTTTTTAGGGTTCCGTACCTCGAAAGGAAAAAACGGAACCCATATAGAATCACTTTGTTGTCCGTCCGGCCGTCCGTCCGTCTGTCTGTTTGTCAAGACACTTTTTCTCAGGAACGCGTGGAGGTATCAAGCTGATATTTATATCAAATACTCAGGTCTATTGTCCCTTAATCTGAGAAAAAAACAAACTTCTAAGCCGTTCGCAATCAAAAGATATAGCCGTTTATGCCGCAAATTTCCGCAAATTTTCGACACTCGCAAGGGAATCAAAACCTACAGGGTACTTCCCTTGAACTCAGAATCTTGAAATTTGGTACGAAGCAACGTCTTATAACACATATATAGTAAAAATTGCGAAAACCGTAAATTTTTAGTTACATCATCTAATAAAAATATTTTTAATAAATATTATCATGTTATGGATTTCATTTGCAAAAATACCATAACAATGACTCGATTGTCGTGATGGGTGAACTTGTACATATACCTACAGATTTGTACGGAACCCTCGGTGCGCAAGTCCGACTCGCACTTGGCTGGTTTTTTTTCGAATATTTTCTCCAAACCATTTTGCTATATCATATTTTTGATTATAAATATATATCATCGTTAAATATTCGATATACCAGCAAATCGCAGGTTGTTTCGCCAACCTCAGGTTTTTCGCCGTGCTCGGTGATTTTTTTCACTAATTCATTGCGTTTTCAACAACGATGAATTTGCAAACCAGCGGGGAGCTGCGGATATTTTCGCTACGACTATTCCATGTTCCACAGAAAAACGTTTGCCGCGGGTTAATCCGCAGTGCGCGAGATTATAAAACTGTTTTATGGGCCACGTGAGGAAATATTGAAATCAGACGCCTAAAAGTCGCGTGTCGGTCGCGTGGCGCGCGGCTGTGTTGCATCTCGATTTCGGATTAGCCTCTTATCGGTGAGAAGTCTGTTATTTTTCATCATTTGGGGCTCTTTTTGGGCCAGACTATAAATAGTGTATTTTTAGGGTTCCAAACATCGTCAGTTCATAACGTAGATACGCAACCTATGGGATTACTTTGTTTTCCTTCTGTCGATGTGTCAAGGTCTCTCCAGACATAGTATGACTTCGTTGTCCGTCTGTCTGTCTGTTTCTCTGTCTGTCTATCTGTATCATGTTACGACCTTTTATCCCAGGAACGCGTAGAGGTATTAAGTTTAAATGAATATCATGTATTTAGGCTTTAAATATACTTAAATTTAAAGAAAGTCTGTCCTACCAGTTCTGTAAGTAGTAGTTCTGCCTTCTACGCTATAGGTTGTTGGTTCAATTTCTACCCAGGATCAACTTTCTCAGCCGAGCGCTTGCTCGATGCTCGGTTTCACACTACTGAACTCGTCACTCGTACTATTTTTTTTTTCATATAATTATCTTCAATATTTCTGTACTGTTGTAATTGATAATTATTATTGTTTGTATTTTTTAAATGTATCTTATTTATCATATATATATATTAATTTTATTTTATTTTTAGGAGTTTATTTTTAAATATGTTGTCTTTGTGTTATATTTCCTTATTATATATTCATCAAGAACACATTAACAAAGTGTCTCCCCTTAACTAGAGACAATAAGAAAAGTGCTATTGGACACATTCTTAGGCATAGTTTACGTTATAAAAATAAGTCATAGTTAAATTACTCATTGGCCTACTTGGCTAGATTGTAATAATATTAGAGTATAATTTTTATGAATAGTACACTAATTAAAAAAAAAAAAAAAAAAAACCATATTCTTAGTTTAAGTAAGCACGCCTACTTTTTACTTTCTCAACCTTGCAGGTTGGCTGGTAGAAAATACTCTAAGCATTAAGCCCACCTATTGTACATTTAAATGTTTTTTTTTTACAATAAAGGATTAAATAAACATTTGCGTGATGAATAATGATGCTTGTTTTGTGTCTGGGTGTTACATGTATAGAAGTAGGTATTCTATCAGTCATCTTGTTCCGTTGGTACAAGATTTGCTTAGTTTAGTGCTACACAATTCTGTGCAACTAATATATATTTAATTTAACCCTGCCTATGATACTCAGTAACCTCGCTTACGTCAGTATCTCTTTCCGGTTCGCTGAGTCCTCAATTTTCATATTTTTAATAATATTTTTTTAAATATTACTTACCATTAAATAGTATTCAGTGACTTGAAGTCACGTGCCGGTCACTCGCCAAATCACGTCACCCAGGATCAACCCCTCTTATCTTTACTGCGTCAGTTATTTGTCGTCATTTCGAGAAATTAGGGGAGTTATGACTTAGGGTAGAAAAAATCTCGGATTATAAAAATATGTTGGAGATTTTTCCGAAACTGTTTAAATCTCTCAACTAATTACTTTATGAAGGGTTTGTCAAGGGGATGGCAAAAGTTTAAAAATACATGAATCTTAGCGATCACGGTGATTAAAAACTTCTAGGCGGCAATGGGGCTTGCAACCTTGTATAATCTGCTTATATTTGTTATGAGTTTTTTATGTTTAATATGTAGTTACTAAAAAAGTATATAAATATCAGTCATTTGGTTCCAATAACACATGCTCTGCTTAGTTTTGGGATGATGCTGTGTGAAAATTTCCAGTATTAATTATTTTTATTTATTTAACGTCTCAAAACAAATACAGTAAGAATATAACATTGTAAGTACTTACAGTTTATATACCGTGATGGCAAAAATACTACCACTAGCATTATATAATATGATACAATAATAATAATAATTATCCCGGACATTTCACACAGGATCATCTGGCCCAAAGTAAGCAGAGCTTGTGTTATGGGTACCACATGACTGATATACTAATTATATACTTTTTTTTGTAAATACATACATATTATACATAGAAACAACCAGACCCGAGACAAATACTTGCAGATCATACAAACATTTGTCCCGCGGCGGGAAGCGAACCCGCAACCTTCTACGTCTCAGCTGAACCTTAGCCCACTGCGCCACAGAGGTCGTCTGTATAATAGTATGGGGACTGCTGTAGGTATTGTTTTTTCGTATGCTGTTATGTTTTCGTAACTTTAATACGAAAAGAAGGAATACTATACCTACATAAGCAATGCTAATAAATCTGATCATTCCCACTACTCATATTTCTAGTACCATCGATAGAACAAATGAAACTAAAAAAGTCCCCAAATTGTTGCAGTAGTTATAGGAAATTTATTACGTATTGATTTGTGATTTAATTTGTAGTAGAAATTACACCAATATGAGTTTTGATCGCGAAAGAATAAAAATAACAAAAAAGTCTCATTAGTTACATTGGCAGTTATTACAGGAACAAATTAAACTAAATCTCATTCTAGTCTCTGATGTACGACAGTGGTTCAGCTTTTTTGCTAAACTACAAAATTTCGTAAAATACGCACGATCTTATTTAGCCTACACCAAAGTCCTGTTTAGAGTAAAATTGTTAAATTGTAGTTTACAATAATATTAAAAAATATAAATTATAGTAATAATACGATCACAAAAATTAAAAATAACTTTTACTCCAAACGGGATATTTATCATGACACCCCGCAAAGAGTTTATCTCGAGATCATGGCGTGAACTGTGCCAAAATATCGGGTAGCAGAAAAACTAACATAATATCATATATATTAAAGTTATATCTCATAACTTTAATATATATGAATATATTAATAATAATAATATTAATTCTCATAGTTAAAATTAGAATTTTATTCTTATATTGAATTATTTTTTAGGATTTCCCGCAGTTTTATTAAATACTTCTTCATATGGTGATTAAAATACCTCAATGAAACCTCAGTTTAGTATATATAAGTATTATTTAAAATGTCACTCTAATTTAGACTTTGGTGCAAATAAATAAGATCATACGTACTTACGAAATTTAGTTAGATCAGCAAAACGGCAGAATAGGAGCCATATCTTGCGTAAAGCTTATGCCATTAACACAAAACGTCATCCTAGAATCTACGCAGTTTCATTATTTACTTTGGGGATATAATGATGCTGATTTGTATATACCTAGTCGGTTCATAAAGTTCTGTCACAACCTTATTATTTTTAAACTTCGTATACTGGCCAGAAATCTTTTATTGTTTTTGAAAAAAGAACATTTAAGCTTTCTAAAAATAAAAAATAAATTCACTTATGTTCATTTTTGAAAATGGAATGGACGCTAAAGAAAGATCGAGTCGGGGTTATCGCGTTGCACCACTGTGTTTACGCGCCAACAAAGATTTTCAACATTCTGCAAAATTTTAAAATAACATGAAGGTTTGTTCATCGAACCATCAAACGATTCCGTGAAGATTCGAGCCTCGAAGATCGTTAAAGGAGCGGCCGACCTCACACGGTTAGGACACCAGCGGTCTTCGGTATGTGATCGAAGCCAGCGGTCGTCAAAGCAGCGAGAGCGCGAGTCCAACGAAATCCCGTGCGTAAACAAAAAATCTTAGCTCTTCAGATGGGACTAAGCAGAACAACTGTTAAAAGGGTGTGAAATCAATACCTAGGACTATGAGCTTATCGAAAAAGACCGGACATTGGATGCGCGTCTAAAAAAAATTAGGTCTGAAAGATCTTGTGCGCTTTGATACGGCGGTACGCGGGAAAAAAATACCGCCAAATTTTGTTTTCGGATGAAACAATTTTTAACATCTAAGAAAGTTACAACAAAAAAAATAATAAAGTGTACGCCCACAGCAGTGAAGAAGCAAGCGCCCGTAATTCGAGGGTCCAGCGAGGGCATTATCCTTCGTCATGCATGGTTTGGCTGGGAATATTCAGGCCTAACAGATGTGCATTTCTGTCAAAAAGGTGTGAAAACTAGTGCTGGTGTGTACCAAAATACATCCCTTACAAACATAGTGGAACCTCTTACCCAAACAATGTTCGAAAACAGACCCTGGACTTTCCAGCAAGATTCTGCACCAGCTCATAGGGCACGAAGGACTCAAAACTGGCTGACCAACCGTGAAATGGACTTTATCAGGTACGAAGACTGGCCTAGCCCAGACTTAAATCCACTGGACTACAAAATATGGCAGCATTTAGAGGAAAAAGTCTGCGCTAAGTCTCATCAAAATTTGGAATTCTACATTTTATTATCCTTCTTTTCATGTACAACTCTAAAACAATAAACACAATTTATATGATTTATTCAGTTAAATGTTTGTGACAGAATTTTTGACCTGATTAGGTATATGAAAATTTGTTATACACTCATAAAAATAGAGATGGGTTTCAGCAAAATAGTGACCTTCATAGAATCTAGGAATAGAAACAAATTATAGATCCCTAGGTTTTGACTAGAACAAGTAAATAAGTTATTTATTTACGGTGCGCTTCTATAAAAAGCTTCCTGAAAATGCAACTAAACTATCTATTAAGAAATTGAAAGCATACATAAAGGGTAGTCTTTTCAAGAAAGCGTATTATAAAATAAATGACTATATTATTGATAAGAATGCATGGCCTCATGTCGCTCTGCCCTCAGACAGTTAACCAACACACTTGAAATGTTAAATGTTACTCTCTTGTTTTCGTTTTTCGTAGTTAAGGTGGATAAGATGGATCATACAAAAAAGCGCTAGGACTAGGACGAGATTCTTGCCAGTTCTTCTAGGGCTTTGGTTTGGATTAATTGGCACCTAAATTCACTTAGTATGTTAGACGTTTCAAATCGATCCTTGTAATTGTATTGAATAAAGTATCTTTTGACTCTGACCTTGTGTAATATGTCCGGCATTATTAATACTAACCTGTAGTTTGTGGGTTCGATTCCCACGATAAACATTTGTGGATGAACATAGGCGTTTGTTCTGTGTCCGGGAGTTATAAAGCATGTATGTTTTAAAAAATATATCAAATCGAATTAAAACATTCTTTATTCAATATAATCACAAGGACCACTTTGAATCGTCTTCTTACATTCTAGTGAATCTAGGTGCCGGTTCCTTCTAACCCCAGTTACTGAAGAATCCGGCAACAAACTTGTCTAGTCTTAACACTTTTGTGTATGATCATTGCCAATTTTGTTACGGATGCCGAGTCGAGTTGGAGCAGATTCATCCCAAACTTTTTTGTCATCTAAATAATCAGATATTTTATAATATGTTTTAATAGACAGTCTCTGTTTTACTACGTTTTTATATAAGTATTCTATCAGTCATCTAGTCAACATAGTACAAGCTATGCATAGTTTTGGGCCGGATAGTGTTGTGTGCTTGTCCAACAATGTTTATTTATTTATTATCACCAGATGGGTCATATGCTTGTTTTCTAGCTTGGCCACTTTTGACGTTTTTGACTATGAAAATCAACTAACAATTCGTAAATATTTACCAAGTCCCCAGAGCTTTGCCAATATCCCTTATCTCTCAAACACACGCTGAATTCAATTACCCAGACACAGAATACACTATACCTATTAGACGGGGAGAGAATGGGGTGAATCAGAAGGTTGACCACGCCCCTAATAAAGGAAATGGTCGGTGTGAGATGTGAAGTGAAATAAATAAGTTCTAAATTGATTTAGGTAATATATTAATAATTATATTTTATTATATCATACAGCTATCGTAGTTCTTTTTACAATTGTAGAGATTAATGAAGGAAAGCAACGTTGTGCATAGTCAAAACCTGCATGTACCTTTTTATCTGAGCACTTTTGTGTTTCGGAGAGTTCTTCTTATCTTTTCAACAGTTTTGAAGCCATGACAGCGGCTTTTAGAAGGCCAGCGGGGCAATTATGGAATTCTGATACTATTAAAACTTTGATACTAATCGCTTTCAATTACTATTGATGAATTGGTATTACGGAAGGTTGATGTTGATTGTCATACATGCTGTCATATGAATAGAAAACCGAACGTACGTAATAGTAATCCATCTTGTCAAAACTGGTTCTAATTACAATCAAACTAATGATTGAAATTATGCCGATTGCTAATCGAAACTGATAGACATTGGTTGTGTCAAAAGTTCCATTATCGCCATACTGGTAACTCCATCTCCAGAGTTAGCTGATGACTCAATATTAAGTAGTAGTAATACATACAAACTAGTTTTATAAGGATAACATTATGACATTGCTAGCTTAAATTAACCTATAGTAAAATATTTACAGAGCATTAAAAAAGAAACATAACCTTCAAACAATAGAATATAAGGTTCTACTCATAATAACAATAACTAGTGTGACCCAAGAGCTGACCCAACGTATTAGCATTGCTATTCTATGTGGCAATGTCGCCAGTGTCTTGGGGGCAGTGATCTGGATCAGTTAAGCTATCTATAGATTTTGAGTAGAATAGTCCTAGTCCGTTTTGAGTAGTCCTTAGATAGCTCAACTGTTTCACATGTATTTTATTGTATTGTATAATATATTATTCTGTACATTTGTGAAATTATTTTAAAACTAAATAATATATGGTATAACATTATGACACTCTAAGCTTAAACTAATCTACAGAAAAATATTTACAGATCGTTTAAAATAATAAGAAAACATAATTAACACAATATAATATTAGGATATATCTTTATTATATAAACATTAGCAAATGTGACGTTAAAATTTCTTGCTATTTTTATTCATTGACATTAAAATTTCAAAAACAGACAATACGCCATTTTACGCCATATCTAATTCAGCAACATGGATCAATCTGGTGCAACTATTTTTTGCAAATTGCTTAATAGCCGGAGTATGGTGTAGCTATTTCTATATACAATTGCTGTTACACATAGAAAATGCCTTAAATTGCTTGCAGTTAACGATTCATTCTCATTTGTAAGAATTGCCCAGGATTTAGCAATTTTAATTGCAAGTAAGCGTAAGTAATTACTACAAAGCTTGAATTTACTTAATTTACGTTTCCCTTGGAATCATGATCTTTAATTCCATCTCCTCATTCAAATCATTTGCCGTCTTTCTCATGTTTCTCCTTACTCTTTCCCTCCTTGTCGCTATCAGGGGCTATCATTAGCAAGTTATTACTATTTCTATCCCCCAAATTCCTCAAGGGCACATTCTGTCGCCATCGCGGCCCGAAGTAATATTGATTTCTTAGTACCCTCATATGCTCTTTCCCGAATATGAACTCTCTAGGTCTTTGTGATCTTTTCTGGTCCTCATTCTCTTCATTTCCATGTTTTCGGTAATCGTTGTCTATGAATATTTTGGATCGAGGGCCATCGTCGTCGAAGTATGGTCGCTTTAAGCGGAGACGCCGAGACTGGGGGCTGGATGGTGATTCACATTTGATGGCTAGGCTGGCGGAGTTCTCCTTGTTTTGGTTTGTTTTCTGCCATTCTAGGATCTCGCAAAGCAGTCCGATGTACCTGGAAAGAGGATAGTTGAAAGTCGTCCTTATATAATAATAATGTATTTCAAGTAAGATGTACATATTATACAAATACACATGATCTGTTAATAGGAGGTACAAAGTTATGTAGTAGAACTACCAGCGAAAACCAAACTAAGCGAGGAGCTTATTATCTTGGCCTTCTACCATTCGTACTCATATTATGTTACCATAATATGAGTATCTGACACTTGTGTTTGAGGTAAATAGGTGTTGCCCGTGCATATCAAATGGTAAATTAACAAAGGGCAAATGTGAAACATTAAGTAGAAAACTAAGTTGTTGGACTTTGTGTTTGTGTGTCTTTGTGTGATGTGTGTGTGGTGTGTGTGTGTGTGTGTTTAAGGGTTTGTGCGAGTTACGTTTGAATTATATTTTTTATATGAGCCAGCAAACATGCTTACAGATTGCCTGGAGCTGAGAGACAATAAACGCACGCTGCCAATCGTAGGCATAATTTATATTGTCTATTTACCAAGTTATTTCACTGGGTCTAGTGACCTTTGAACATAAACACAGTAATGCTAGCACACTAGCTTAAAGAAAGAATATCTGGCACTGTGGCACTGTCTTGGTGTATACCCACCAAGACGGAGTCTTGCTATATTAGTCCATTGAAAAGTTACATTTGGGTATGCATTTGTCAGAGGACGCAATTTTATTTTTTTAATGTGTAGGGGGGGTCAGTAGAAGCTTAAGTTCAAGTTTGTGGGGTCGGCACCCTTGTCCCCCGGCCGCCATCTTGGAAAAGGGGGTGCAAAGGGTTTTCGCGCTGTATCTCGTAAACTAGTTACCTTACAGAAAATTTAATCAAACATAAAATGTAGCAAATTAAATTTCCTACAATTTTATTTCTATTACTTTTTATCGTCAAGTGACCAACAAAAAAGTTATAAACAAAAATAAATGAAAATTTTGTTTGTTTGTTCTAGGTTTTACAGCGCTCCAAACTTAAACGGATTCTCGAATGCTCATAGGGATGCAATAAAAACTAAAAATTAGACTTACTTTTCTATCTATATTTATTTTATTCATACAATTTATTATGATCTTAACATTCCTATGCTATTATTGAACTATGTTTGACCCTTTTACCCACCACCTATGAGGTATAACATGGGCAAAGTCAAATTTATAAAAATTTTGCAGAAGCATCCAGAGTTAGCAAGTGGAACTAAATTATTTATGAGTGAGAAAGTCGAGTCATCGTTACTCAGTGTTGTTGGCGAACGTTTTTTCGTCTTTTTATATGGCGGAAATAAAGACGATACTCTAGACACTCTGCGATACAAACGATTTGCTAAGACAGTGACAAAAAATGCATTAAAAAATGCATTAAATTTTTATAAATTTGACTTTGCCCATGTTATACCTCATAGGTGGTGGGTAAAAGGGTCAAACATAGTTCAATAATAGCATAGGAATGTTAAGATCATAATAAATTGTATGAATAAAAAAAATATAGATAGAAAAGTAAGCCTAATTTTTAGTTTTTATTGCATCCCTATGAGCATTCGAGAATCCGTTTAAGTTTGGAGCGCTGTAAAACCTAGAACAAACAAACAAAATTTTCATTTATTTTTGTTTATAACTTTTTTGTTGGTCACTTGACGATAAAAAGTAATAGAAATAAAATTGTAGGAAATTTAATTTGCTACATTTTATGTTTGATTAAATTTTCTGTAAGGTAACTAGTTTACGAGATACAGCGCGAAAACCCTTTGCACCCCCTTTTCCAAGATGGCGGCCGGGGGACAAGGGTGCCGACCCCACAAACTTGAACTTAAGCTTCTACTGACCCCCCCTACACATTAAAAAAATAAAATTGCGTCCTCTGACAAATGCACACTAAGGCCTAAAAAATGTAACATTTTAATGGACTATATAGAAATACATTGCTTCAACAAGTAAAATAAAAATAAAATTCATTGTAATGATCGTAGTGTATTAATGTACTAGAAATCATTCAAATCAATCATTCATGCAGTCAATCAAATGTTCCATCCAATTGGAACAACGGTCAAACTTCTAAACAGGAGTACATCTATATATATATATGTTGCCTAAAGACTCCGAAACGGCTTCACAGATTTCGATGAAATTTTTAGGAAATCTTCAGACTGTCCTAGCAGGTGATCCTGTGAAGTTTGGTAGCGGTCGAATCAACATATTTTTATTATTTTTGCATTAATCAAATATGGTGTGGATATAGATTGTATCTTAGGAACGGACTACTTTTTATGTATGTACTATGCGTGCGAAGCCGCGGGCAGAAGCTAGTAGATTACATTGGCTGATTGCACTGTACTTTTCTTATTTACAATCATTTCCATTATAATAAAACGGTCCCCGCACCCGCGTGTCCACTACGGACACTCATATGAAGTTCTTATGTTAGAGTTTGCCGCGCCGCGACCGCCCAGCGCAAGCGTTTGCAGTCTGGCCAAGCACTATAAAATTGTGCTAGTGAGTCAGTAAAAATTAGAATAACGATGAAGAAAGTTTCTCGCGGCTCGCGCTTATTCGAGCTAATAAGCACATCAACGCTCGTATATACAACTTGTGTGTGGCAATAAGCGCGCACATACGCGTCTACACACGTTTGCAATCGAGCTCATACACACTGAAAAAAAATCATGTTTGCAATTCACACGTGGTAGAAGAACGTGGAACCTTCAAAAATTTAGAACCACGAATATAAGAAACACTGTATAATGCTTCCTATCTCATTTTCTCTCACGTTAAATCTTATGTATTTATGTGTCTGTCTCTTTTTACTGTCGCTTTTTAGCTCCATCGAATTTCAAATCACAACGATGCTAAAGAAGTTTTCATTTAAAAAACGCTAATCAGATATATTAAGCAGTCTACATCAACTCACGCCGCCCCGGCCAGGATTTGGTGTATAGCATCTTGAACGTGAATTAAACTCATGACTTTAAAACACATTTCATCTTCTATATCATGATCACTAGATAAGACTTAATGAAATAGAAATAATTTATTTGCAAGAAATATGGTAGTTAACAGATATTAAGTCTTACAGTAATTTTGCATACATCACCAAAGAACATTGACATGCAAAATTTTAATGTTTTCAAAACATTAAATTAAACTTTATTACATTAAATTAAGGTATTCTATTTTAGCATAAATCAATTACGAGTATATTCATTAGTTTCCAAGAAATTAATTAACAGTGTAAAATTATGTAGCATGCCCTCTAATTTTAACATTCCAGCTCTTTCATGATGTTTCAATTATATCGCGCAATATTATTATTTTCTTAGAGCAGCAAAAGCGCCATTCTAGAGCAGCAACTACATTCTATTTTGTGCTCTATTAGGGCACTAGAACAAAAAATAATTCAAGCGAATACAAACTTATAATTGAGTGTAGAATGATAGGTCTCGTTTTAGCTGTCTCTTGAAGAATAAATTCATTACAAAAATGAATTAGCAAAACGCATGTGACCACGTACGCACACTAACGTAAATTATTTAGTGTTGAGATGTCTTCATATCGTCTCCATATCTTGTAGTAAATCCTTACCAGCCGTAATTTTCCTTATAACTTCCTAAAAACTTTTCAGGCACGCTGGTGTACCAAGTGGTTTAACAAGTAGGACTCTGAATCAAAAATCAAAAATCAAAATAAAGATTTCAAAGCTTTCCTAATAAATATCAACCTGTATTGAAAAGCTACTGAAAACCTCGTAATATCTTTGTAAGACATATTCAACGATATGCCACAGAAAAGGGAGTAAATAAAAAAAAACCCAATGTACAATACACTTTTTTTTAAGTAAGGTGAAAAATCCATTTTCTTCCATGTTTTTATTTCATAACTTTGTAGCGTCACTAATACAAGTGCAAAATTTCATCACGATACGACTAATAGTCTCAGAGCTAAATCTCTGATTAGAAACTGACAGACAGACAGACAGACAGACAGACAAACAAACAGACAGATTGATAGATAGCCATAGTGAAACTATGGATTCCTTGTAGACCTCCGAACCCTTAAATAATTACGTTTTAAAAATTAAAAAGACAACCGACTTCATGTAAAATGTGGACATATTTTTAGTTTTTTTTATATTTAAAAACCTTACTACTGAACCGATTTTTATGAAATTTATATGGGACCAATCGGAAAGTATAACCTTCCACATGGCATCAGATTTTTTTAAATTGGTTCATAAATGACGGAGTAATGAGGTTACAAACATAAAAAAAAGTGGTAGAAGTGAAACCTTCAAAAATTTTGGCTTTTATAGGGTCTTTCATTAAGCGTGTCCTATCTTTAAATTTAAATAAAACAAAGTGTGTGTGATATATTATCGAAATTATTTATTTATTTGAAAGATGTAGTGATGCCATTATGTGTGGAATATGACATCATTCAAATGTCCGCCACGGCTTCTCTGGGTGGAGTGCATGCGAGATATCCAATTTTCCATGACTTTTGCGCATAAATCAGGCTGAATTTGACTTATGGCATAGGTTATGTTGGCTTTGAGGGCCGCTGTGATTTGTGGTTTATTCGCATAGACCTCCGACTTAAGAAAACCCCACAAGAAAAAGTCTAGCGGGGTTAAGTCACAAGATCTCGGTGGCCAGTTTACATCAGCTCCACGTGAGTTGACCATGCCCTCAAATCTCTCATGCATAATATTCAATGTGGCATGAGCTGTGTGCGCCGTCTTGTTGAAACCACATGTCGTTGGTGTTCAGATGATCCAGTTCATGATAGAAAAAGTTGGTAATCATCGACCTATAGCGCTCGCCGTTGACAGTGATGGCCTGGCCAATGTTGTTCTCAAAGAAATATGGCCCGATGACGCCGCCAGCCCAAAACCCACACCAAACTGTAACTTTTTCGGGATGCATTGGACGCTCTTGGATCTCATGTGGATTGGTATCGTCCCAAATTCGACAATTTTGTTTGTTTACGTACCCATTCATCCAGAAATGGGCCTCATCGCTGAAGATATTTTTTCTGTGAAAATTACGGTCAGTTGCTAACTGCATTCAGCGAACACACGTCGTTGTCTATGGTCGTTTACCTTCAATTCCTGGGTGAGTTGAATTTTATACGGGTGCAGGCCCAAGTCACGACGCAAAATTCGCCAAGTTGTGGTCTGTGAAAGGCCGAGTTCTTGTGAGCGACGCGAAATCGACTGCCTCGGATTCTCCTGCACACTCTCACGGACAGCGGCAATGTTTTCGGCAGACCTTGCGTTTCGTTGACGTACGGGTGTTGGTCGATCATTTACCGAACCAGTGGACTCAAATTTATCCACCACACGACGAATAGTCCTCTCGGTACGACGATTATGGCGACCGTAAAATGGGCGAAGCGCGCGGTGCGTTGCCCGAACAGAACACTCATTTTGATAAAACAATTTTATCATTTGCACGTGTTGTTGAATGCTATAGCTATCCATGATGATTTGGCAAAACAGAATGAATAAATTACAACCAATTTGACAGATGTAGCTTCAACAAGATGGCCGCTACCAACTGTCAAAGTTCGGACGTGCCCATTGGAAGACCCTATATAAGAAAGACTGTATAATGCTTCCTATCTCATTTTCTCCCACGTTAAATCTTATGAATTTACGTGTCTGTCTCTTTTTACTGTCGCTTGTTCGTTTCATCGACTTTCAAATTACAACGATGCTAAAGAAGTTTTCAACCCAAGAAAAATACTTACAGTCGAACCTCCTCCTTTTTTGATGTCGGTTAAAAAGAAGGTACGAGTTGAGGAATGGATGTAATATTATTTAGGCACCATATTGTACGGAGTTTTATAAGTGAATTACCTTATTGCCATGCGAAGGATCTCGTTCTTGGAGAGCTTCTTATCAGGCGGGTGTGTGGGTACCAGCCGGCGCAGTTCCGCAAACGCGCCGCTCACGTTCTGCTGACGCCAGCGCTCGCGGCAGTTTGTAAACAGCTTACGGGGAGGCCGAAGAAGGCAGCCGAGGGACGAGATGTCTTCTGATAGGTTCTGTAATATCGATATAACTTATAAAACTATCAAGGTTTTGAACATATATTATACTCAAAACGGGATATTTGCCCTGATATATGAGTTTTTCTACTTCCCGATATTACGGCACAGTTACATGCGCCATGATCACGAGATAAACTGATATGAGTAGTATACTCATATATCATGTTAAATGTCCTGTTTTGAGTAAAAATTCTGTAATATCGTTCTTATAATAATTATTAGGGTTTTCACCGAGCACAGGAATTCTGGGGGTCTACTCTTGATATCGATAAACGATATATCGGGACAATAATCGTGGAAAACCCTACTCTTATCCACATCGTTTCGACTCGTTTGGAACGACCGACATTATTTTTGACAATCAATGTCGTAATCCTTCACAACAGACGATTTCATGGTTTGAAATTGCTATTGAAATCGGTTCGCAGAGTAGAGGCCTTGTACTTTTGACTTACAAGCAAATATGCCTGAGCAAAGCACTGCGCTACAAATTGCCGACCCGGCACCGATCTACTCATTACTTACTAACCACAATATTTTATAACAGTAGAGTGACCTTCTTCTTATCGTGTCACAAGTTATTACAAACCAGTGTGGTGATAGGATTAAAGTGCACCTCAAAGGCTCCTTCCGTGCACTTGTCAAAATACCAGTTAGATTTTAATGCAAGTTTAATGTACTCCATAAAACTTTTCGTATACATGTGTGGGGTTCCATATTAACAACCATGCATTTTGGGCTTCTAATTTTGTCTACCGTCATTATATAGCTAAAATGCTTAAAATTCTTACTATTCTAAGTTCTAGCCTTAAAAAATATCTTGATTAGTTGACCGAGAGAGCGCGAAGCGCGAGTGAGTGTCTTCGTTTCAGCTTAGGCGAAAATGCTTCCGTATGTCTATCCGGCCGGCGTTTGTCCGGTTGTCCTCTTCTACAGGTCGCATTTCTCAACCGATTCTCGTGAAATTTTGTGAGCATGTTCTATAACTATATTACATTTTTTGTTGATTTAGTTTTTGGAAAATTTACAAAATGGCGGAGATATGTGGGTTGAAAACGTAAAAAAATGTTATATTTCAGTCATTTCGAAAAATGTTTGCGAGGTCTACAGCTCACAGAGCCATTAGTTAATAATGGTCGACAATTCCCACGGCACAATCTAGCGCCAAATTAGGGGAATTATATTATGGGATTATAAAAATACATATAGTTTGCCATAATCAACATTTTCTTATTTCAATAATTTAACATGCTACATTTTATTATCTTACATTTAACATGCTACATTTTGTTCTCTTACATTTAACATGCTACATTTTGTTATCTTACATTTAACATGCTACATTTTGTTATCTTACATTTTAAAGTTGTATGTATTCATGAATTCTTGATAAATAAGTAAATAAATATTGATAACCAATGCACACAACACCATCTAGCCTCAAACTAAGCATTTCTTGTATTATGGTGACCAGATGACTAATAGAATTCTTATATATTTTTAAATACATATATAAGATACTTAATAACACCCAGACACAGAACAGCTATGTTCGTCACACAAAAATGTGTCCTGGTAGGGAAACGAACCCTCAACCTCCAGCGCAGAAAGCAGAGCTATTAGCAACTGAGCTGACAGGCCAGTCAATAGTGATAGGTAAAGTATATGGAAGATGCTGGAAGAATCATTGTTATTTGATTTTATTTTGTTTAGCTCTCTAAGATTCCATATTACTGTTCTTTTCTGCTAACTCATTATTATAAGATCTACACATATATCTCCCAGGGTCTTTTGGCTTAAGGTTTCAACAGAATACAGCGCTTAAGTGGCGCCGCCCACTTCCAAGTGGCGAGAAAAAAGGAGGTTACTCAATTCGACCGTATATATTTTTCTTTATGTGTGTTCGCGGATAACTTCGTCGTTTATGAACCGATTTTGATTATTATTTTTTTTTGGAAAGGAAATATTCCAATGGTGGTACCATGATAAGGGAACTAGGATCTGATGATGATATCTTAGAGAAATCGAAGGGAACCTTCGAAAATTGTAGTGACGACTAGTGCATTTGTAAATTCTTTTAATTATAATTTTAAGGCACTACTATTTAATAAGGGTTTGGAGTCGATCTGATGATGAAGCTGAAAGAAGTCGAAATAACTCCACAACAATTTACAGCAATTACCTGGTGTTTGGGCTTGATGAGAACTTTACACCTAAATGGGTTTTGACTGTGATTAGGGGTCTGATGATGAAGACGAGGGACAGTCAAGGGAACAGTATAGCTACTGTAAAATGTTGAGGAGTTCCCTTGACTGTCCTTCGTCTTCATCATCATCACAAGGGCTTGACTTTTTAGTTTTTAAAACGTAATTATGTTACTAACAAAGATACATGACATACTCTCTGTCTTCTCCATTTTTATGTAGTTTGCAATATATTTTTCTTGATTGTGTGTGCTTGTGTAACAAATGAATGAGTGCCTATATCTATGTCTAACCTACAACGTAGAAAACAGAATTACTACCAATTGAATTGTGAGACCAGTCTGACCTTTCTTTGAATATAATAATAGTATATTTTTACTATAAACTAAAAAACAGGTTCATAATCCTAAATATTAAAACCTATGTTATCAATAACCAATACAATTTCTACTCTTATTGCGATACATGATATATGTCATCAATGCGTACTGTATTACCCATGGTGAAATCAAATGACACGCTATAAAGCTGTTTCCTGTGATCACCAATGCAATGCCTTATCTGCAATTATATGACCTGCTTGTCGTTGAAGAGTTCCACAGGGTATCTTCAGTCTAATGTTTGATCAAGTTATTGCCCAATACAACGCTTTAATTGCGACTCATGAGACGATTGTCGTTGAATTTCAGTAGAGTATATTTATTAAAAGTCCATTCTCAAGTTATTTAACCACTGAAAAGTATGTACTATACTAATAGGTGTAGTAAATAACTATTAACTTTAACTATTAACTTGCGATACATTTATTCTCATGCGTTGAGGAGTGTTGGAACTTATATGGGACCATTTTGGAAGTACGATAAGAATTATGTGAATCGGCTAATAATATCAATGGGGCGATGATGGAACTTTGATACTATCAAAGCATTGATATTAATAGCTTTCAGTTACTATTGATGAATTGGTATTACAGATCGCTGCGGTTTCTATCAGCTTCTATCGCTAGTTACAATGTGAAGTTGGTGTCAAACTATAACTCGACTAATTTACAAAGTACGATTGTGGTAGGAACCGTGTTTAGCGTACTAAGCATTTAAAATTATATCGTATATGATTGATTGAAATAATGCCTATTGCTAATCGAAATTGATAGACATTGATGACGATTGCTAATCGAAACTGATAGACATTGATTGTATCAAGAGTTCCATAATCGCCCTACAGGTAACGAACATACAAAAAAATACATATAAAAAACAGCCGAATTGAGAATCTCCATCTTTCTATGGAAACCAGTTAAATATGTTTATATTAAACACAAGGTGAAATTTAGGTAAGATATTAATAATTTGTAAATATGTATTAATGACAGCAAAAGAACTAAGCTTAATAATGTTTGTAGGATCTGCAAGTATTTGTCTCGGGTCTGGGTGTTTCTATGTATAGAATGTATGTATTTAGAAAAAAAAAAGAATATAAGTACCTAGTATGTCAGTCATGTGGTAGGTACCCATAACACAAGCTCTGCTCACTTTGGGGCCAGGTGATGCTGTGTGAAATGTCCGGTATTATTATTATTATTATTATTAATAAATTATGCCTTGTCATAATATCTTACGCTGATCCTCCGTAACGCCTCAAAAAGTAATGGCAGCAACAGAGACGCATAACGTTCAACATTGCTTTCATATAAATACTATTACAAAAATGTAATAATCTATACGATAATATCCAAATTTACTACAAAACAACAAATTTTAATATAAAAGTCTGTGAAGTAAATATAAGATATATAAAACAACTCAATAGTTATATATTATACCTAATATTATTTATACATTTTTATTAACACGCAAACCGTGAACGCTTGCGGCAACTCACGGACCGTGGATCAAACTCACCCTGATGAAGATTCTCTATAGGAATCGAAACAGTGTCAGTGCCTTCATCGACAGAATACGTGAGTAAAACCCATGTTTATCAAAATGTAATGTAAGTACTCCTAAGGCAGGGCGCAAACGTGGACACTTTTGTGTCTTGTGCCAGAAACAAGCAACCGATGAATATTTAATTTCTATAAAACCAGTATGAAATCATCCACTCCCTGCGCATACATAAATAATTTTTGTGTTCAGTTGCTCCCACTTAACAATACTCATTGACGATCAAAAATTGTTCGGTGTCGGCAACTGGAAATTAAAAGTCGCCAGTTGAAGACACAAGCAACATTAACAAATTTTCTAACAATTGTACTGACGGAAAACAAGCAACGAATTGTACCAGTGGCCAGTAGTAGCAACATGCGACTATGTCCGATCACCGCCACAATATACAGCAACTACGGTTCCCTGTAATGGTGTGCCGTGTCGGCAACAAAAAGTGTCTTCGTTTGCGCAGCGCCTAACCTAATAGTTTTACCTATATAATTTGGACTTTATATAGATAAATAGAAAATACTTTATTGCACACCACAAAAAACATTAGACTATTATAAGAAACGGTGTTTAGCTACACGGTAGTACTATGGGCGGTCTTATCGCTAGATAGCGATCTCTGCCAGACAACCTTAGGATGGATAGAAATCAATATAACTGAATATGGGGTGATGAAAATAATATAAGTGATTTATGATAAAAATAATACGTACATACATATTTACAGGATAACAAAAAGTGAAATACAGCAATAACTAATATTACAAAAATAAATATATAATTAAATGAATAAATAAATACAATATAATAAACTTAATAAACGAATTCATACATATAATATATATTAACCTAAATAATGTTAAGAAATAAGCAATATTTAACAACAGGACAAATAGTTTGCCCTGACCATAGCTTTACTTTACTTAACCTAAAACAAATTTAGAAGTCCTAGAACGAATAATTGTGGAAAGTTAAACTGAGAAGCTATCTGAGAGTGAAATAGAAGTTTGTCCTTCTAATGTCAATCAACATAGATGGTAACAGATTTAAAAGTCATATAAGCTTATATCTGTCGTGAAACAACTAACCTGAATATCCTGAACACTCCGCATCACCAGCCGACCCTCGTCATCACTGTCCGGGAGACAGAGATCGTCGCTCAGCATCTCACTGTCCGGCTCCTCATCAGAACAGGAATCTTGGTCCGACGCCATTGCTACTGCATGCCATCAATCAAATGATTAAAATATACAATACATAAATAGTGCCGGTCATTTCACACAGCATCATCTGGCCCCAAGGTAAGCAGAGCTTGTGGTACGGGTACCACATGACTGAGTTACTACTTCTGTAAATACATACAAAGGTACCTATTTGTATTTGTAATAAAAAAAATAGGTTTACATAGAAAACCCAGACCCGAGAAAATTAATAATCTATATAATAAAAATCAATTGCTGTTCGTTAGTCTCGCTAAAACTCGAGAACGGCTGAACTCATTTAGCTGATTTTGGTGTTGAAATGTTTGTCGTAGTCAAGGGAAGTTTAAACGGTGAGAAAATTTGTGGCATTGCAACGCATGCCGGGTACAGCTAGTAATATAATAATAACTAGCTGACCCGGCAAACGTTGAAAAATTGGGGTGAGCCACCCTTAACACTTAGGGGTATAGAAGTTAGTTATAAACCTATTCTCAGACCTACTGAATATACATACAAAATTTCATCAAAATCGGTCAAGCCGTTTCGGAGGAATATAAAAACGAAAACTGTGACCCAAGATTTTTATATATATAGGGATTATAATTCCGGACCTTTCACACAGCATCATCTAGCCCCAAAGTAAGCAGTGCTTGTGTTATGGGCACCACATGACACATACTTAACTACTTATATACTTTTTTCATTTTTTTTCTTTTGTACTTTAGGGTCATGTCATGCTGTGTGAATGTCAGGCATTATTTATTTATTTATCATCTAGAGTTCACGGTTCGCACATCGACAAAATAATACGTGAATAAAACCAGTAGAGTACAACTCACGAATGTTTTGAAAGTGAAACATTAGTATGTGTGGGTTTTTTAATAAATAAATAATCCCGACATTTCATACAGCATCATCTAGTACCAAAGTAAGCAGAGCTTGTGTTATGGGACTGATTTACATTTAATACATAGAAAATCACCCAGACCCGAGACAAACACTTGCAGCTCATACAAACATTTGTACCGCGGCGAGAATCGATCATGCAACCTTCTGCGTATCAGACGGGTCTTAGCCCACTGCGCCACAGAGGTCGTTTTGTGATATACCTATACACTATATATAAACCTGGATTAACAAAAAGAAACGTGTGCGTCTCGGGACGCCCGACAGAAGTGATAACTTAAACTAATCTAACTATCGCTGAGGGTTAGAGTGAGAGAGGAGGAGCCTGCCTACCGCTGCCGTATGCGTGAGAGAAAGGGAAGCCAGACAGACTGGGGCCGTAAAACGTTACGTAACGAAGCGGTTTACCTTCCCATAAGAAGTTGTCATTTCAAAAAGTTTTTATTTACGTACGTCACGAATATAGTTATGGGCAGCATCTAGTAATTAATATTAATATTATTTTATTAAGAATGAGTGGCTAAATAAAGCAACATTATTATCACCGGATACAGCTATCGAGGGAAGTGCCATAATTAGAACTCCACAATAACGTACAAATAACAATAATTAAGTTTACACATTACTAATATTTTGTATGAGTCATGGGCCCTGATTCTGTAATATAGCCAGACTAGCTAAAATTTGCTAAAATGCAAACGAACTTAATGCGCTTGCACCAAAGACCAAATTAAGGTAACATTATAAATGGTAGATCTAAATATTACGTTTTAAAAACCAAAAAGACCACCGACTTCATGTATATACACAAGGTAACTATAATCATCAGACCCCTAATGACAGCCACAACCCATCTAGGTGTACAGTTCTCATCAATACAAATGAATCAAGCCCAAACACCATGTAATTGCTGCAAATCGTTGAGGAGTTCCCTCGACTGTCTTTCGGCTCCATCATCAGATCAACTCCAGACCTTTATTAAATAGTAGTGCTTTAAAATACTTTAATAAAAAATAAACATACGCACTAATCGCCACTACGATTTTCGAAAGTTCCCTCGATTTCTCTGGGATGCCATCATCAGATAGTGGTTTCCTTATCATAGTACCACCCTTGGGATAATTCCTTTCTAACAAAAAATAATCATCAAAATCGGTTCATAAACGACAAAGTTATCCGCGAACACACATAAAAAAAAAATATACGAATCGAATTGAGTAACCTCCTTTTTTTTGAAGTCTGTTAAATAAGTTGATGTTGACTTTAGATTTTAAGAGATTCTTCATTTTTCATTTCATGATGTAACATAGAACTTCTAAATTAATTTTTTTATCTCGTGCTATTGTATTTTTTATTCAGTAATCTTAGCGGAATTTTAATGAATAAATTGTGACTACATAGAACAAATGCGGACAATTGAATTATAAGTGTATTATGTTGCGATATGATTTGAACGGCGAGGAATCCCGAGAAAGTTCTAAACGTTCATTATGACGTTTAGAATAGACAATTGACGATCCACATAGACTTTATAACCAATCAATGACTTGACACTGGCAAATTGACAATATAACGGATGCCATTATAGGGAGAAAGGAAATACAGACGTTCCTAGGATTTCCCACAGTTTTAATAAACTAGCACACAAACAATTTAACAACTAAGAATACCTAAAAATTATATGTACAATGGGCGGTCTTATCGCTTTCTTCGAGACAACCTTTGGATTGAAAAAGCCAAACTGGAATAGAAGAATGGTCCTGACCATTGTACCCTGGTACATGATGACTAAAATGGGCTAAAATACGTCAACCACGCGTCAATTTACTAAATTTAAGAAGCGTTATTTAATTACTCCAATTTGGACTTTAATGCAAGCAACATTAGAACGTTTGTGTTTTAGTAAATTTTAGTTAGTCAGGCAAAATTACAGATTCAGGGCCATTGTCAGATTAGCTGAAATGTCCTCAAATCGAGAGACCTTATTTTGCTTGACCCAAAGTTCAAATTAGAGTAACATGACACGACACGACATAAAATGGCGCAGTGGGCAAAGGCCCGCCTGAGACGCTTAAGGTTTCGGGTTCGATTGCCGCTGCGGGACAGATGTATATAACCTCCAAATATTGGTCTCGGATGTGGGTGTTAAAAATATATGTATTCATGTGGTTCTCATAACACAAGCTCTGCTTTGGGGCTAGATGATGATGTGTGTGAAATGTCCATCATATTTATTTATTATTTGTTTAAGTATTTTTATTTATTTACTGACGCACAACGTGGTCTCAGGAATAACTGAGTTGGCTATGCTAATCCCTACTATAATATTATAAATACGAAAGTAACTCTGTCTGTCTGTCTGTCACGTTTTCACACCTAAACCGCAGAATGGATTTTGATGAATTTTGGTATAGAGATTTTTTATGTAGGTATCAAGCGCGCGAAGCCGCGGGCAGCACCTAGTAGTTTCATAAAGATGTTTTGTTAAAAGCGTAACAGTTTGACTCTATATAAGAGTCACAATAATGCAAGCGAGCGACGCGTTAGATTTGTCGATTGGAAAATTTAAAAACGTAATTAAACAAAACTGTGTATTAAAGCATATTATTAAATATTTATGTGACAAAAAAGCTTGGGATGAATCTGCTCCAACTCGACTCGGCATCCGTAACAAAATTGTCAAGTATCATACAAACAAGTATTAAGACCAGACGAGTTTCTTGCCTGATTCTTGTTGAACTGGGGTTAGTAGGAACCGGCACCTAGATAGTCAAACTAAAATGGGAGTCGCTTTTGCCGATGCGGCTTTTATATTGAGTCATACTGTAATTTATAAAATATTCCGTGACAAAGTTCTTGCTTAGCAACTAATTTATTTTTAATATGAACAATGTATGCAATGACGTTAATTAATTTGACAGAAAACATGAAATACCTATATATTTTGGTAATAGGTACCGCCAAAATGACTACAGAATTATTATTTGATAAAATAATTATTTACCGTTTTTCCCTGTTATATCAGTAACCGTTGGCATTAATATTATTTTAATCACACACTAAAACACGTAACAGTTCACGACTTCACACCACCACCGTTCATACGCAACTGAGAAAAAAACATTGAAATATTTAAATTTCGAAAGAGGGTTGATTCAGCGGCTGCTGATTGGTCGGGTGGATGCTGAAACCAGCCAATAGTAAACGAAGAAGGCGGAGTGAAGGAGATTAATTTCAAGTTGTGAATTTATGGTATGGATTTCGGTATCAGCAACTTCACACCTTTATTAGGGTGAATGCGCATAAGGACAAGCCAGCTTACGATTGCCGAAATTAGCTGCTGGGTTTTGGCAGAATAAATAGGAATATTAACTACTCGTACTTTATTAACTACTTTATTAACTTTATTTACTAATACTACTATTAATACTAACTTCATTTACTTTAAGTAGTTAAGTAAATGTTTTAATGTATGTTAGAGCAATATAATAGCTATAAACTAGAATTAGGAAGAGCAATATTCTCCTAATACAGGTATTTTATACTTAAAAGGAAGTATCCAATAAACTATGTTACTTAACGTACAGAAATAAAACATTTTTTTTTGTATTTTGTGCTGCCTCTGAATAGCACCACTTAGACTAGACATCTTCTACAAACAAAATAAATAAGTAATAAATAATCCCGGACATTTCACAAAGCATCATCTGGCCCCAAAGTAAGCAGAGCTTGTGTTATGGGTACCAATGACTGATACACTACTTATATACTTTTTTTTTGTAAATACATACATATTATACATAGAAACACCCAGACCCGAGACAAATACTTGCAGATTATACAAACATTTGTCCTGCGGCGGTAATCGAACCCGCAACCTTCTGCGTCTCAGCCAAACCTTAGTCCACTGCGCCACAGAGGTCGTCGAGAAATAATACATTTTTGTATTTTGTGCTGCCTCTGACCAGCACCACTTGTCTAAGTGCCGAAATATCGGGAAGCAGAAAAACTTACATATCATGGTAAATATCCCGTTTTGAGTGAGAATTATGTTCAAAACCATGATAGTTTTAAAAGTTAAACTTTGTTTTTTGTTAGTAGAGGATGTCTAGTCTTAGACATCCTCTACTAACTGTTTTTTGTTAGTAGAGGATGTCTAGTCTTAGACATCCTCTACTAACAAAAAACAAAGTAATAGTAAAACAAAGAGAAAACCAACCTCTCTAAACAATGTAACTACAATATAACTTTTAAAACTATCATGGTTTTGAACATAATTCTCACTCAAAACGGGATATTTACCATGATATGTAAGTTTTTCTGCTTCCCGATATTTCGGCACAGTTACATGCTATGATCACGAGATAAACTGAAGTATTTACGTGGATGTTATTAGATAAATAAATAAATATTGCTGGACAATGCACGCAACATCTAATCTAATCTCATCTAATCCCAAACTAAGCATAGCTTGTATTATGGTGACTAGATGACTGATAGATTACCAAAACGGTCTAACCTCTTAAATATCCCGTTTTGAGTGAAAATTAAAGTAACTACAAATTACAATCATGGTAACGATTTAAAAACATTCATGCGTTGTGCAAAGTATCCATTTTGATAAACACGGACTTTAATCAAATCAAATCGAGGATCAAACTCATACCGATGAAGATACTCTAGATCAATCTAAACAGTGTCGGTGCCTCCATCGACAATATAATACATGAGTAAAACCCGTGTTTACTAATGTGTATCTTAATGATGTATGATGGAAATAAGTAATTGTTTGTAATAAGTGCTTGGCCAGACTGCAAACGAGGGCGCGGGGCGGGCGCGGCGCGGCAAACTCAAACATTATGAACTTCATTTGAGTGTCCGTAGTGGACACGCGGGTGCGGGGCGGACGCGGGAAGCGGCGCGGGCACAACGAAAACTGCTGAGCCGATTTGGAGAATTCTTTTATGTTTGAAAGGGTATTCACAGGTGGTCCCATATAAATTTTATCAAAATCGGTCGAGCTGAAAAATCAACGAATATCTAAAATTGTATACACGATGATGTTTTCATGTATTTCGATACCTCGCTGTCTCATTGGAGCGGTGCGTTTATTTGGCCTACCCATATTATATATATACAAAGTACATCTACTTTCCACTAAAAATGTATTATAGGCTCAAATTTCCTTTAATGAAGTCGGTTTCTTTTTAGTTTTTAAAACGTAATTATAATGCATGATTTAAAAAATAGTAACATTCTGCAACAACAACAACATTCCTTCTCTATATAAACTATAAGTGTGCCAAGGTAAATACTCCTCCGTCCGCGCAATTTTCGTAAAAAGGGGTACAAAGTTTTTGCTCCACGTATTAATATATAGGTTTTTAACCATTTGGTTACTCTGAGTAAGTTATAGTTATACGAATTATTTTACTGAAGGAGACTTGTAAATAGTTTCCTGACATTATTCTATGACTGCTATACCAGTAGGAAAACTTCGTTAGGAAACGAATTTATTTATTTATTTCATTTATTTAATATGTCGTAGAACCTAAAAAGTGCGAAGTTATTATGCCAAGTGCACGAAAGTAGCCTCTCAGTATTTATTTATTAACCGACTATTATCAAAAAGGAGGAGGTTCTCAATTCCTCGGAATCTCTTTTTTTTATCGATGTTCACCGATTAATCAAAGACCCATGACCCGATTAAGAAAATTATTTTTTGTTTTAAAGAGTATACTTCCCAGGTGGTCCGATTTAAATTTTATCGAAATCGGTCGAGCGGTTTTTAAACTATCATCAAAAATCTAAAAATTGTATACATCGATGATATTTTCGTTACGTGCAGTGCAGAGCAGTGCGTTTAGTTGGTCTACCTATATTATATATAAACAAAATACACTTTCCACTAAAAATTACAAAATAATTAATTTTATGGTCTCAAACTGTATCCAATGAAGTCCAATGAAGTTCTTTTTAGTTTTTAAAACGTATTTATTTATTACTAGCTGCTGCCCGTGGCTTCGCACACGTGGTACCTACCTAAAAAGTAGCCTTTGTCCTTCTCCAAGGTCCCATGTATCTCGATACAAAAATTCATCAAAATCGGCTCAGCGGCGTAGGCGTGAATATGTGACAGACAGACAGAGTTACTTTCGCATTCATAATAATAGTAGGGTTTAATTAGAACGGCACGTAGGTAGGTAAAAGTACAGACAAGGTCTGGAGCTAGAAACCATACGAAATAGTACGTTAAGTTCACGTCTCTCAAAATGTACGTTCATCAATTTACCATTTGTGGAATGTATTATTGGATAATCATACAAAATGTGTGTTTATTTATGCAAATCACGAATAGAAGCCACGTGTAGGTATTATGTAATAAGTGTCATTATAATAACCGGTCTCCTTAAATAGACAAACACAGAGATTCAAGCACATTATTTCTAAGCCAGTAAAATGACCCGCTCACGTATAAAATTTGTATTCATAATATACAGTTTACTGTACAAAAATATGTAATAATCTATGTCTATAAAAGGCGATGTGTTTATGTATGTATGTTCACTATAGACTCCGAAATTTTCGATTTCGATAATTTTTGTAGGATAGCGGGTGATCCTGTGAAGTTTGACCAATTATACACATGTGTTAATGATCACGCTAGCTCAGCGGTTAACAACGCTGACTGACACTATTCATCGCAAAGTTCGAACCCAACGTCTCTTTGTGCTAGATAGACATATTTTATATTACACAAGTGTTTACATATAGGTACCACCCGATAGGAAAGAAATATTACCCGAGTGTTTACATATACCACCCGGTAGAAAAGAAGTTAAAAATCATAAAATTATTTTTAAGTTCATTCCTATATCCCACGAGACTTATTCAATTAAACCACAAGGATCATTATTAATCGTCTCACATAATAGGTGAATTATTTAATAAAACAACGAGTATTTCTATGGCTAACATAACATAACAAGATTGACAAGTCTAATTTTAAAAAAACTTGTAGGTATTGGTGGTAATTCCGTTGTTGTGTCGAATAAAATAAAACTTCGTAAAAAAAGTACGATCTCTTGTTTACACCAAAGTTTAAATTAGCGTGACAATTTAAAGTGACATGTTTAAAAATATCAAAATGTTGTTACCTAATTTGCATTGACTGTCCTCAGTTGTATTTAGCACTAATTTACTTAACTAAGATAAGCTAAAACAAGTCAGTCATACGTCACATTTGTGAATAGTACCTGGATGACCGTGCTTTGCTCGGTATGAACCACGGATAAAACGACGTTTTCTAAAAATGAAACCTAGCTAGATCGAATGAATAAATTGAATGAAAATCGTTGAAGCGTTTTCCGAGATTCAGATTATATACAAGAATTGTACGTTTAAAGGTATTAGATAAGAATTGTAATTTATGTGATAAATGTTCACGCTTATTTGAAACACTCGAAACATAGCAAACCTAGCTGGACCTAACAGTCACTATAACAATTACAATAATAATATATATATTATTTCTCTTGACATAATGCGTGTAGGTACCTAGATATTATAACAATATTTGAGGTCTTATACAGAATATGTTCCACAGAATATAAATTTATCGGCCAAAGCTACGTCAATCTTAAGTAATAATAGCCTTTTTACAATATTAAAAAAAAATGTCGTATTCCTTCACAACACAATTTGTTTAAATCTGACAACGAAACAACTGCCAATTCAAATTATCGAATATATATCGATATATCGAAATCGGTTCGTAGAGCAGCGATCAACAGAATCGCTTCCATTGTATTAAATAAACGATTAAAATGCGTTGTAGCATACAATTAACTTATCTACCATAGATAATCAACGTGTTTCTATTGGTATTTCTAGTACAAACATCGACACCACATGACATGGCATGAGAGGACAGCTGGTATCAGTAGCACGAGCGCTGCCGCGTTGATACCACGTACACTGCCGCATCCTGTTTATTTAAACTCGAACTTATCGATAATAATAATTTACTATCGTTTATACGTGCGTTTTACCAATAAGTCAACAATCGTTTACTGACATTTTTAAAGACATTTCGTGCGTTTTACAAAAATCGACAATATAGTTTTCTGTAGTTTTTATACGTAGATTCTACAAAGCTGTTCCGAATTGTTATTCGGAACGTTGTGTTATATTTGTGGCGTATGGTAATTGTGTTGTATTAATAGTTTTGTGATTTGAGGTTTTGTTTGCATAGTGCGATTGTTAATAAGTGTTTGGATACATTTTTGGCCTGTGACTTTATGTTAAGTGATATTGGTGTTCTATTTGATAACGGGTATGTAAATTTGCTGTTTATATAATACTAGCGACCTGGTTCTCGAGTACACGGGTTATATTATTGCAGTTTTTATTATTGATCTAAAATCTTTTTTTTATTATAAAGCTTATCTGATAATGCTTTTTTTTACAAGTAAAACGAACTTTTTTAAAAGTTTTGAGTTACAAAAAATATTTTCTCTTTATTATTTAGAAATTGTGTACAACATAACACTAACAAATTAAAAACAGAACATAAGTACGTATTATGGTAACAAAAACGGTTCGCTTATTTTAATATGTATTTTGACCAGATTGATTTTTTCAGTGAAAAGAAAAATAGCCCTCCCCCTGGTACCACCCCCATAATATGTATTGCCCCGTTCTCGAGATATTTGAATAAATGTAAAATCTGGTAGGGTTTTGCTTCCTGATTACATATTTACCACTTTTAATTTTAGGTAATTCTTAGTTTTCGAGAAAATAATAAAACATGTCTTACCTCAAATGCTCCTACCGTAACCTTGTATTCTTCTGGCGCTTCGGCGGCCGCTGCCGCGGCACGCTCGCTTCGCTCGCTCGCCTTGCGCGTTGTTTTCTATACTCCAACATAACCTACCAAGTGATAAGTAACCAAGTGAAGTGACGATAACAAAGTCGTCGAAAGAAGCCATATGCCAAAGACATCGGTTTTTTACGTATGGCGCGATTTGGCGCGGTTACAGTGACACATAATAGGTTTTTTACGTTTCGTTCGCATCAATTTTGCACAACATGTTAAACCACAGACAACAAATACGACAAATTTGGTTATTATCTGTCAATTTTTACGTTTTGTTTTATGTTTTATCAGATTTGAGGTTAGAAATGTTAGTTTTTGAAACTTACGCGATCAGAACACATTATTATAAATATTAACGGGTATATATCGCGTTTATTTACCTATTTTTCCCGACGTTTCGACAGGTTTACACTCTGTCGTGGTCAGTAATTTCGTAGTTCCATCTCATCGAAAGTCTCCATTTTTGAAAAAAAACTTTTTTGACGACCTCTGTGGCGCAGTGGACTAAAGGTCCGGCTGAGAAGCAGAAGATTGCGGGTTCGATTCTCGCCGCGAGACAAATTTTTGTATGATCTGCAAGTATTTGTCTCGGGTCTGGGTGTATCTATGTATGTATGTATTTACAAAAAAAGTATGTAAGTAGATAGTATATCAGTCATGTGGTACCCATAACACAAGCTCTGCTTACTTTGGGGCCAAATGATGCTGTGTGAAATGTCCGGCATTATTTATTTATGACATGACGATACAATAACTAAGAAATTTTAATACCTTTATTTAAGGAGTATTTAATTGTCTATTAAGCACAATTTATTTAATTAAGCTAGCATTTTTAGTGTCCGAGATTTATAGGTTTCTTTAAGTGATGTGTTTTTTGTAACTAATATAATGTTCTTTTCTATAAATAAACATAAATAAAATAATCAAATAATCCTGGACATTTCAAACAGCATTATCTGGCTCAAAGTAAGCAGAGCTTGTGTTTTGGGTAGCACATGACTGATATACAACTTTATATACTTTTTTTGTAAGTACAGACATATTATACATAGAAACACCTAGACCCGAGGCAAATACATAAAGATCATACAAACATTTGTCACACAACCTACCTTAGCCCAATGCGCCACAGAGGTTGTCAAACATAACAGCGTCTTATAGACACAATGCGTGACCGAAGAGCTGGCTCCGATCTGGCTCATCGTATTAGCATTGCCATTCAACGTCCCCAAAACACTGGCAACAGCCAGGGTTATACACTATGGCAGTGATCTGGATCAGTTGAGCTATCTATAGATCATTTTAAACGGTCCTTAGATAGCTCACCTGTTTTACATATATTTTATATTACTGTATATTATTCGGTACATTTTGGTTATTCATTACTGTAAATAAATGTTTAATGTAACAGACATGAAAATTATTACTTAATACTATTAATGTAATACTTAATTACTTAATACTATAATGTAGGTCATTGTTGTATCAGCTGTTTAAAGAAATGTTGATTTCAACTAAAACTTTCGTATTATGTTGAATACTTTTGTGATGGTTCTTCTTATTGATGAACAGGCTGATTCAGAAATTGCCGAATCGCCTGTAGGTATAACTATATTATGCTGTAGTTCTCAAAAGAAAATCGAAAATAAAAAGTAATACTTACTAATATTATAAATGCGAAAGTTTGTATGTATGTTTGTTACTCTTTCACGCAAAAACGACTAAATATATTTTAATGAAACTTTGCAATAATATAGATTATACATCAGAATAACACATAGGCTATAGTTTATAAAGATATTGTGTGAATTGTCCAAAATAAAACGATAAGTGTCAAGTTAGTAAGAAAAAAACCTGCCATCTGCAAGCTATTCTGGCGTGCGCTGCAAAAAACGTTAGAATAACATGAAGTACTAATCCTGCGCAGACGAAGTCGCGGGCACCAGCTAGTGATAATATATTTTTATGACAATATGATACTCGCACCGTTTATACAATACTTTAGTTCTAAGTCTCATTTTCAGAAGTCCGAAGTTCAAAGAAGAACCTTCGCTATGTCCGATTTAGTATGTCTGAAAGAAATATAATTACGTTTTAAAAACTAAAAATAAACCCGACTTCATTGAATTAAATTTGAGACCATAAAAATACAACCGATTTGAGAATTTTGAATTCGGTAAAAAAAATGTTTTATGCTTTTTAGTATTTTATCTGCATTCTCACTCTATTTTATTCTGCTGTCTCACTCTAAAAATGAATAACTTCAAAAATGAAAGTGAGTTTTATACAAGAAAACGTAGGATCTTCTCGGAACGAAACAGGTTATCCTTCAGGAAAACTTTAGAAGAGTGCAACTTATTAGATTATAATGTGAATGGGTTCCTCAACAAATTTAATGATATATTTAAATCCTCCTTTAAAGAGAAAAATATGAAAGTTAATATGTGGTCTAAAAATAAATTTAACTGGATTTCAAAGGGAATTAGAACGTCTAGCAAAATGAAAAGATTCCTGAATTCAATGAACAAGAGTTCAAGGCATGAAACAATAGTTGCTTACCGAAAATCATACATAAAACTGTACAAAAAGATCATAGCTCAGTTTAAAAAAACGCAGTTAAAAGTCGATAAAGCAAAAAACAGGGCAAAACACATATGGGAAATAGTTATCAGACATAAGAATAAAAGTAATATTAGGACTAATGATAATTATCTACTTATAGTTAATGACATGGTTATTAATAACACACAAGAAATAGCTGACATTTTTGTGAATAATTTGAATTTTGTATCTATGAAATGAATTCCAACGACAAAAAACAATTAGCAATGAATTTTTTGACAGAACACTCTAATAGAGTTGATACGGACATGGAATTAAGATTTACAAACAGAAATGAAATTAAATTTATTGTAAAGAGGATGGAACCTAAAAACTCCTTTGGATATGATGGAATACCGGTCACAGTTATAAAAGATAACATTGACCTCCTTCCTGAACCACTATCAGGATTTTTTAACAATTGTATGTCTGAAGGTATCTTTCCCGATCAATTAAAAATCGGTAGAGTGATTCCTATATTCAAAAAAGGTATTAGGAACGACCCTAAGAATTATAGACCCATTTCGTTGCTGCCTATACTCTCTAAAATCAATGAAAAGCTGCTAAAAGATAGGATAATAGCACACTTGAACTCAAACGAGATTTTAAACAAACGCCAGTTCGGCTACCAAATGAACATAGGAACAGTCGATGCGATTGAATTACTAATAAATGAAGTGTTATGTTATATTAATAAAAAATTAAAGTTGCAGGTATATTTTTGGACTTATCTTCTGCATTCGATACAATTGATCATGACACCTTACTTGCTAAATTAGAGTTTTATGGATTGCGGGGTAATGTCCTGAGCATTGTAAAATCATATTTTAGCAGTAGATACCAGTTTGTTGAACTTCATAATATTGTTAAATGCCAAGAGGTAGCGACCAAATCCAAACTAACAAATATATCACACGAGGAGTTTGACAGGGCTCCATTAGGACCTATTTTCTTTATAATTTTTTTGAATGACCTTATAAACTTTATTTCTAATACTATACCTGACAATAGTTCCAGCATGTAGTTTGTAAGAACTTCAGCTCAAAATAAATAATGCGCTTGTGGCTTTTAATGAATGGTTTCTTGTAAATAATTTAAAATTAAATATTAATAAAACAGTTACCCCTATAACATGAATAGAGCTTTTGTTATCCAAAAATGAGCCATTCGCACCATGGTGCGGATTCCGCCATGGGAATCGTGTAAAAGTACTTTAAGGAGCTAAAAATGTTTACTCCTCCTAGCCTCTACATCTTAATAACTGTCATGGATATTGTACGGCATCCCTTTAAATATGAATCACCAGAACAAAGAGCACTAAGGTTAGGAACAAGAAGAAAAGATTTAGAGAACCCTCAATGTCCGAGGTTAGAAGTTGTTAAGCATGGGTGTCAATTTCAAGCGGTTAGAATATACAACTCTCTGCCTGTTGAGTTAAAAACTATTAATAGCCCAAATATATTAAAAAAAAAAAGATTCCGATGAATTGAGGACCTTTTTGATAAAGTCGGTTAAAAATTAGCTTAAAAAGCTCTTGCTGGAAGTGCTTTTATACCGTGGACGAACTCCAACTGTAGATGTTATTAAAATTTAATTATATAACATTACTATTTATTTTTATTTTCTTTAATTTAATTGTATTTTATTGTTTGGTTTTTAAATATCTATTGTTTTAATTATGTGTAATTTTAGGCCAATTTAATGTAATATATTCAAATACGATGTATATTGTTAAATGAATAAATAAATGAATAAATGAATCATTTTTAACCGACTTTATCAAAAAGGAGGAGGTTCTCAATTCGTCGGAATCTTTATTATTATTATTTTTTTATTATGTATGTTCACCTATTACTCGAAAACGGCTGAACCGATTTGGAAAATTCTTTTATTGTTTGAAAAGGTATACTTCACAGGTTGTCCCATATAAATTTTATCAAAATCGGTCGAGCTGAAAAATCAACGAAAATCTAAAAATTGTATACATCGATGATGTTTTCATGTACTTCGATACTTGCTGTCTCACTGGAGCGGTGCGTTTATTTGGCCTACCCATATTATATATATACAAAATACATCTACTATCTTCTAAAAATGTATTATAGGCTCAAATTTCATTCAATGAAGTCGGTTTCTTTTTAGTTTTTAAAACGTAATTATTCCAAATTCGTAAACACCACTGGAAAGTCACAGGAAAGCAAAGTACGCAATTTCGTTTACTTGGATCATTTACGTTTCCTTTTTAATATTTTTTCCAGGTATTTCAATTAAAAAACCATACAACAGAACCGATTATTATGAAATTTCTATGAGACTCTATAAGAAATCGGTTAATAAATAAAGGAGCTATGAGGTGACTAACAAAAAAAAACTAACCGAGGACATTTGAGTGCGAACCGTGAACTCGAGCGGCAACGAGCGTACCGCGGATCAAACTCACCCTGATGAAGATTCTCTAGATGAATCGAAATAATCGGTGCCTCCATCGACAAAATAATACGTGAGTTAAGCCCGTGTTTATATAAAATGGATATTTGATGTTCTTTTATTTTTTGGCAACAAAATAAATTGATTTTCAGGAGCTCCGATCCGTGATAGGAAAACATGCTTTTCGTAGGTCGATCCCAACTAATTCGAAGGTTTGGCCTTGGGACTCGTTAATAGTTAACGCGAATGATGTTTTTACCGGAAATTGAAGCCGTTTAAAAATGGGATTGGTAGATCAGTTGGGATCATCGGTATCCACGGTATATGAGCTAGTTGACCAGCTGCTGAGCCGATGATAATGGTCGCTACTGTTAAATTATCCTTCAATTCTTTAATTAACAGCCTTGTCCCATTGCACATGCTCGGGGGGCTTAAATTTCTCAAAAGCATGATTGGAATTCCGATTTTTAACGTCAATTCGTATGGTGGCAGTCCAGAAAGGCTTAATGAATTTAAAAAATCCTGTGAATAATTACCACATGTTTCACTTTCGCGTAATAAAAAAAAAATATACATATATATGTCACGTGGTAACCATAACACAAGCTCTGCTTACCTTGGGGTTAGGTGATGTTGTGTGAAATGTTCGGTATTATTATTTTTATTACTGTAAGTGGTCAAAAACATCGATGTTTCTTTCTTATTTTGTTAGTTATTCATGAACTAATTAATTAGTACCTACAACAATTAATTATAATAGGTTCATCATTTGACTCGGTAGCGATAAGAAACACAATGGTACCTAACTAATTGGTTAGCTATAATTTATATCGGTGATGATGTTATTTTGCGACGTAACTTACTTATTTATATATTTTTATTTATTTAGTTCAAGCTGACCCGACAGATGTAGTCCTGTCCTATGAATTCGATTTGGTATAATATATAACTGTCAAACAACTGACAGTTATGTCAAACGCCATAAGGTTACATTGGAGAATAGTTAATATGGTCGTTAAGTATTCAAAAAAAAAATAAGAATTAGCGAATTGTCTATCCGTTCACGCGTGATGCCGCGTGACCAAGGGAAATAGTGATTCATTTATATATACGTATATTATATATATTTAGTATATAAGTAAAAAAAAGTAAAGTAACCAGTCATGTGGTACCTACTCATAACATACAAATAGACCAGCCCTGGCACCTTTAAGTACCTATTAAATATATAATAACAAGATACAACCTATTATTTTGTATCTTGTAAAGTTAATGTATCTTGTATAGTTTATTGTATACTAGCTGACCCGGCCACGCGTTGCTGTAGCTCAGTAGTTCTAATACGTTGAACCCATATACGCTAACCTCTAAAATTATCAGTGTTTCTCTACTATATTAGGCATGTTTTATACATATAAACCTTTCTCTTGAATTACTTTATCTATTTAAAAAAACCACATCAAAATCCGTTGCGTAGTTTTGAAGATCTAAGCATACAAAGGGACAGACAGACAACGGGAAGCGCCTCTGTTTTATGTTATATATATATATATATGTATATATAGTGATTTAAAGTTACTTTGATAAAACAAATTGATTGTAAGTCTTTATTTAACGTTATATTTTACCTGATTACTAGTCATTGTTATCTTTACTAACTTCGAAAACCTTCTCTGTGCATGGTAACAAGTGCTTGCCTAATTTATTTCAAACTAGCTGACCCGTGCCCACTTCGTTGGGCGGTTACAACTTCATATTAAAAAAAAGTGTGCGTCTCGGGACGCCCGACAGAAGTGATAATTTAAACTTATTTAACTAATTTTTTTTTTTTAATTATCTAATTATGTCAAAATCGGTCAAGCTGTTTTTAAAAAATCAACAAAAATCTCAAAATTGTGTACATCGTTGATATTTTCGTTTACTCCGAAACCTCGCTGTCTCATTGGAGCAGTGCTTTTAGTTGGCCTAACCTTATTATATATACAACTAGCGACTCTCCCGGCTTCGCACGGATGCAATGCTGATACTAAATATACTACAGAATGTCTTTATATAAAACGTTCACAGCTTTTTTATCATAAGACAATACAAATATGTTTTCCTTAGAGGTTACTCTACAAAGCGCGACATATAACTACTTTCTTCTAACATTTTTATTTTCAATGAACTCGATTTTCTTTTTAGTTTTTAAATATAAGTAAGTAGTTCTTTATTTTTAGATTTCCAATTCATTCATCACCTTGGTCAATTTATCCCAGTAGTTTTACACATTTTCACACTTTTCAACAGTAACACGGCATAGCGATATATTAATACGTGAAGCAAAAACTTTATACCCCTTTTTACGAAAATTGCGCGGCCGGAGGAGTATGAAATTTCGTACACTTATAGTTTACTAGCTGACCCGTGCCCACTTCGTTGGGCGGTTGCAACTTCACAAAAAATATTAAAGTATATTTATCGCTAATTACTAAGATTAACAAAGTTACGGTTAAATATAGATACATGGCGCTAACGTACACCCGCGCCTATGGCCGCCCCGTTCCCGTTCCCGTTCTTTCCCGGCATAAAAAAAGCATATATCCAAGTCCAAGTTACTAACTATATTCATTTCAAGTTTCATCCAAATCGGTCCAGCGGTTCTCGAGTTATAAATGGTGTAACTAACACGAATTTCTTTTATAATAGATATATAAAAGATATATATGCAGAATGCTAATTTTTTTTTTTAATTATGCATAAAAATACATTAATTATTAATTGATTATGGTCGAATTTGGACCAGTAGGCGACCACTAGTTTTGAAAATCACAGGCTTTACTCTGAGTGGTGAGTGCGAACCGTGAACTCGAGCGGCAACTCACGGACCGCGGATCGAACTCACCCCGGTGAAGATTCTCTAGATGAATCGAACCAATGTCGGTGCCTCCATCGACTTAATAATACGTGAGTAAAGACCGTGTTTATCAATATGTATTGTACAACTCGAAAGTTTAAACGTGAAATAGTAACATGGCTCATGAAAATGGTTTATTTTTGACGTAGATAGTTTTACTATTTTTGGGAATTAGATATATATTAGAACATTATGAGTGGGTACGATAGACTATCTCCTAATCGTTTACCAGCTGTTAGAGTGTTAGAAACTCATGATATTAGTTATTACATCACGTGATTGTAACGTTAGTAGTGTACCTACAATATATGTATGTGTACCTAACTGCTGATATACTGTACCTACTAATGATACCATCATACGTACGTGCTATGGTACGAAAGACACATCTGGGGCACATTTTAATCAGTTAGTAGATGCTTTGTCTCCTGCGCTGTAGATTGAGGGTTCGACGGCTTCTTGGACAAACATTTTTGTGAAAATTCAAAAATTCAATATCACTTTATTCAATACAATCACAAGGACCACTTTGAATCGTCTTCTTACATGCTAGTGAATCTAGGTGCCGGTTCCTCCTAACCCCAGTTCAAGAAGAATCCGGCAGGAAACTTGTCTGGTCTTAACACTTTTTTGTATGGCCCTTGACAATTTTGTCACGGATGCCGAGTCGAGTTGGGGCAGATTCATCCCAAGCTTTTTTGTCATCTAAATAATCAGATATTTTATAATATGCTTTAATAGACAGTTTCTGTTTAATTACGTTTTTAAATTTGCTAATCGACAAATCTAACACGTCGCTTGGTACCTGCTTGATGTTCTTTGTTCTGTGTCTGGGTGCTATACAGTAACAGAAGTGGATACTTATTTAAAAAAAAGTGTTGTAGGTATCTCGTTCTCGTTCTCGTCGCAATGCTTAACTTGGAGGCTAAATGGTGTTGTGTGAACTGTCTAGAAATATTTATTTATTATTTATTTCCCTACTAGCTATCCGGTTCCTGACTACGTCTGCGCTTTTAAAAAGAAAAGTATATAACACATTAAAATACTTCGCACACAATGCCTACCGTCATAACTCATAAGTCACATCCTAACAAATGAATAATAGTACATTATGGTACTAGTGTGTAATGTTGGTGATTACCGCTGAGGCGCCATTGAGACCAGAGCCGTTAGGTGAGGGTCTTAAGAGAGCCGAGGACGGTAATCATCAATACACACGTGTATCATACGACGTTTTTCAACACACTTGTGAATAAAATAACAATAAAAACTCATTTTATTTAGTAGATAAAAAGTTTAATTTCAACAGTGAAAACGAGTTGTGAAAAATGATTCGCTATGGCGGGAATTTTTTGATAGGCAGTTTTACCAAATATTCTGTTAAAATAACAAAAACCATTTCGAACCCCAACCTCCTAACCCCAACCTTATCCAAATGTATTAAAAAAGCCCAGTTCTTGTAAGTTCTTGTAGCATGGTTAAATATTAATAACTAGTCATAATTAATTAAACACTGCCCCGCTCGCGACTTCCCTTTCGCGTGAGTTTTTACAAAATTTAGCCTAACTATTCATAGCATCATAATAGAAGTCAAATCCAGCCAAATGATCGGCTATGGCATTTAGCATTTTCGTACTCTCTGAAAACCACATCGCCCCGTCTCCAGCTTATATCGAAACTAGCCAAAAGGATATTAAGTATTTACTAACTATTTCACTTTCAAAACTTTCGTGAGTTGTATTTTGAAAAACACGGGGTTTTCTCACGTAATATTTTGTTGAGTGCGAACCGTGAACTCGAGCGACAACTCACGGACTGCGGATCAAACTCACCTTGATGATTCTCTAGATCAGTGGTACCCAAAGTGTGGATCGCGAATATTGGGTGGGAAAGTCCTCCTTCCCTTCGATAATGAGGTATTGAAGGGAAGGAGGACTTTCATAGCTATGTGAGGCCGGATTTTCAGCAATGCTTCATATTCAAGAGATACTTTATTCAATACAATCACAAGGATCACTTTAAATCACTGCCAATTCATCCTAACCCAAGCCCGAGAAGAATTGGTAAGAAACTCGTCTTGGTCCTAGCGCTTTTTTATATGATCCATCTTATAACTAACTTAACTACGAAATACTAATACAAGAGAGTTTATACATTTCAAGTGTGTCGATTAACTGTCTGACGGCAGAGGGACATGAGGCCATGCATTCTTATCAATAATATAGTCATTTATATTATAATAAGCTTTCTTCATAAAACTACCTTTTATGTATGCTTTATATGCTAATAAAACTAAATACCGAAATAATGTGGACGTATCAAACACAATCATTACGATTAAAAGTAACTCAAAATTAAATTGATGCTAAGACAAAAAATAGGAAAGAAATGCATCCTTCTTTTTAAAAAATAGCACATGGTATGTAAATCAAAAGCGTCAATATTTAAATATAAGGTATTTAAATATACGCCTTTGATCGGAACTGAATGTTATTTTATCGTGTTGGAAAATATTCATTCAAATAGTTATTTCTATCATGAAAAGCAGAGTTCCAAGTTTGGTAATTTTTGTTAGGTGAATCGCGGTCAAGTTAACTTTGGGAACCACTGCTCTAGATGAATCGAATCGGTGCCTCCATCGACAAAATATGTGAGTAGGCACCGTGTTTTTCAAAATGTACCTTACTAACTGTTTTGTGTTTTCTTTTGTTTCAGGTTACAACTCGTAATGTGATATTGAAGACTGAATAATGGATCCCCAGGAACTAGTGCCTTTGGAAGGTAAGTTTTAATATTTATATCGTCAAATGCGAAAGTCATGACTGAGTGAGTTACCATACCTTCCATACCTACCTACTTTTTTAACTATCATAGTTATTTTACCACAACGTCCAACTCCAAGTGTCACAATGAATACAACGAAATAGAAATACATATAATTTATTTGCAAGAAGTATGGTAAATAATAGATATTGAGTATACATTCAGTTCACATAATTCACCAAAGAACATTGACATGCAAATTTTAATGTCTAGGTATCTGATGATATTTGGTGGGCCATGGATAATCATCTTCTCTCTGGATTTTAGTGCTTCTTGATTTCAGCAGTGCATTTAATTCCGTTGACTATGACTTCTCTCCATCCTTTCCTCTCTTGGTGTCTCCCCCGTGGCAATCTCTTGGTTTGACTCTTATCTTTCAGGCCGGTCACAGTGTGTACGATCTGAAGAGTCTTTCTCTGAAAATTATATAAATATTCTATCAGCCATGGTCACATTAATACAAGCTACGGATTTATATGATGTTATGTGCGTTATTCACCAATATTTATATATATTTAATTATATACCACCTCTGTGGCCCAGTGGGCTAAAGTACGCCTGAGACGCAGAAGGTTGCGGGTTCGATAAACGCCGCGGGACAAATGTTTGTGTGATCTGCAAGTATTTGTCTCGGGTTTGTTTCTATGTATTATATGCACTTATGTATTTCAAAATATATATGTAGTTTATCAGTCATATGGTACCCATAACACAAGCTCTGCTTACTTTGGGGCTAGATGATGCTGTGTGAAATGTTCGGTATTATTTATTTATTTATGAAACTTGTGGGACTAATTACTAACAATGTAGTCGTAATAGTTGAGTCTACCTAGACTTTGGTCGTTCATTATCTCATCGGTGCCACAGCGCATTTGAGGCCATCTGCGCAGTGCGCACACGCAGCCTCAATGCATGTAGCATGTGGACGTATCGCCTTACTAATCAAAATCAAAATGTATTTATTTGGGAGCATAAACAAAAATATATCAAAAACATGGGAAGAACGATAACATTACGCAGAAGTTAAATGTAAGTGTGTCGCGAATGTTAACGCCCACCTCCGAAGATAATAAAACAGAACCCAAATTAGATACTATAGCATAATGTATACATAGGGGGATTGTAGACCCCTTCACAAAAAATATTGAATCTGAAGTAACGAGTGTGTAGTGTGTAAAGTGTGTGTGTGTGTTCGTGTATGAGTATGTGTGTATGTGTGTAAGTGTATATATGTGTGTGTGTGCGTGCGTGTAAAGTGAGAGTGAGTTTAAAGGTGTATAGCAATAGTAAATGAGTTAGTAATAGATATGTGTGTGCAAATCAAACACGCTATGTGAGGTTGGAAGGGAGGAAACGTCAGATTTTGAATTCATTTTTTTGCAACATTTAGAACCACGGTTTGGTTTTAGTTTTTAAAACGTAACCATAGAAAACGTCGTTTTATCCGTGTTTTACACCGAGCAAAGCTCGGTAATTAGTTACTTAATATAGTACCAATATCATTACAAAATCATTATAAAAATTCAATCATTATAGTGTCTGGGTGTTATAATCATTTACGGCTTATAAACGTCTCTCAACTTCTGTTAGAAGTTAATCACTGTTTGAAACAGTACTAATCAATTTTGTAAGATAGTGACAAATGGTGACTGACAGGGCAAATTTTACGCCCTGTTTAGGCAGCGACCAATTTGAGGCATTTGTGAGTAAGGCCGCATAAGTATAAATTAAAAAACAATATGTATTCTCTCATCTCTCTCTCTCATTCTCTCATCTGGTTCCCATAATACAAGCTATGATTAGTCTGGGGCTAGATGGTGTGAGAATTGTATATTAATATATTTATTAAAATCAGTTTATCTCGTGATCATGGCCCATGCAACTGTGCCGAAATATCGGGAAGCAGGAAAACTCATATATCATGGTATATATCCGGTTTTGAGTGAAAATAATGTTATTATATATTGTTAACTGTTCCTTTCGTTAATTCATCGTTTTATTACAACTCCACGTTTTAACGAAAACATACGTTAGGGAATATTTTCGATCGATTGTTGGCGATTTCGTAAACGTACCGTAAGTTTAGCAGTTGCTTATTAGCAGAATACGAATACGTTACAATCTATCGTTAGGCTGCTTGATTCGAACCGATTAAAATATATAATAGACAGACATAAATAAGTAAATAATGCCAAACATTTAACACAGCATCATCTGGCCCCAAAGAAATCAGAGCTTGTGTTATGGGTACCACATTTAATATACTTTTTATACTTTTGGAAATAAATACATATCTATGCCTATAAAAAAGCTGAAAGCTGAAGCTAAAGGGCTGAAATTTGGAAGGTAGCTTACTTTCATAGCAAACCCACTCACTAAAACGGTTTTTTTTTATTCAAGAGGGTGAAAAAGGGTAAAAACTAATGTATGAAACTTTTCAATGTGTGGTGCGATTTACTTGAAACATGATTTGAATAATTAAAATGCAAAATGAATGGATACGTATTTTAAGAATTTTTCAAAATAACTCTTACAAAGGGGTAAATTGGGGTGTCAAAGTTTGTATGGGAACTTTTTAACGGGTGGTGTGATTTCTTAGAAACTTGGTTTGGATACTTAAAATGCAAAATAAATGGACACGTGTTTCAGGATATTCAAAATAACCCTCATAAAAATGAGGTGTGAACGTTTGTATGGAATCTTTTTAATGGTTGGTGGGTGTGATTGGTTTGAAACTTATAGTTTGGCAAGGAGATAAATTGCTTCCAGGGGAAAGATTTAATCTACAATTAGTTACAATTAGAGCAACAGCTAGTTATACATAAAAACACCCAAACTAGAGACAAATACTTGCAGATCATTTGTCTCGCGGCCAGAACTAACCCCGCAACCTTGATTCTCAGCAGGCCCTTGGCCCACTGCGCCATAGAGGTCGTCAAACATAAACAACTAGAGCTATTTGCTGAGAGTAGAGTGATGGGTTGATATTTATGTTAATATCATAAGATACAAAATACAATGGTTAATGACTCTACTTACAATGAACAGACTTTAATGGGTTATTTGTTATAACAAGCGCCAGTCTGAAGCGCGTGCTCATTTCTACATTAAAGCAGGGCGCAAACGTGGACACTTTTGTGTCTTGTGTCAGATACAAGCTACCCATTAATATTTGATTCCTAGAACCAGTATAAAATTATCCACTCCCTGCGCATACGTAATATTTTGTGTCCAGTTTCTCTCACTTAACACATACTTATTGACGATCAAAAAATGTTCGGTGTCGATAACTGGAAACTAAAAATCATCAGTTGAAGTCACAAGCAACATTAACGAATTTCCTCACAATTGTACTGACGGACAACAAGCAACGAATTTTACGAGTGGCCAGTAGTAGCAAAGGGCGACTGTGTCCGATCACAGCTACAGGACACAGCAACTACGATTCCCTGTGATGGTGTGCAGTGTCGGCAACAAAAAGTGTCTATGTTTGCGCAGCGCCTACTTAACTAGATATGTCAGTGATATGTAAATACGCACGTCCATATACTATCACGGGGTCTACTCAGTAAAACGATATATCGAGGCAATAACCGTGCAAAACCTACTCTAAGTAACATCGTTTCGTTTGGAACGATGGATCAACCGACATTATTTTTGACAATCGATGTCGTTTTCCTACTCTAACATCACAACGATACGGTTCTTTGAATTTGACAATTCGACGAACATTCCAACGTTACGTTTGATACAATCGGTTTGCCGAATAGACGTCGGTTGTAATTTATACCGCTCCTTATTTTATGAAAGCAATAATAATAATAATAATAATAATAAATAATGCTGGACATTTAACACATCATCATCTAGCCCCAAAGTAAGCAGAGCTTACTTATATTATATTACTTACTTATGTTATGGCCACATGACTGATATATTACTTATAAACTTTTTTTGGTAAATACATACATATTATACGTTGAAAAATACCCAAACCAGAGACAAACACTTGCAGATCATACAAACATTTGTCCAGAACCCGCAACCTTCTGTGTTTCAGGCAGGCCTTCGCCTATTGCGCCACACAGGTCTTCACTATGAACGTTTGGGTTCATATGAAGGTGAATCTGAAGTAGAAGTTCCACCATTTATATAGCTGATTGTGGTTTCAGCTGGTCTCCCAACCATCCCAAGAGCGAGGCATCAGCCCAGGAGTTGCAGTCTAGGTGCCAGGTCCTGTTACAGAGCTCCGCTGAGGCTCTGCAGACTCCTGGCCTTGGTGATCGTGCTTCCTACGTTGTTTATAATGGTGCCATTGTATATGAGGTGAGGTTGTTTTTTTTTGTCTGCCTTAAAACGCTTAGGACGCGTAGTACCTACATGAAAAGTAGCCTATATCCATCCCGAAGATACAATGTATCCCTTTACCAAATTTCGTCAAGATCCTTTAAGCCGTTTTGCCGTAAAAAGGTTACAAACATGGTTTAAAACATTGTCTAACTGACAGACAGTCAGAGACACTTATGAATTTATAATATTAGCATGGATTTATTCAAATTAAAATAGTAGGAGTTTTGTATTAATACGGCTCCTAGTTTGGTATCTTACAACTTGTGTGATTTGAGTCAATATTATCAATAAAATTGACTACAATACTAAGATGTTATTAGAGACATAGACATACATATATTTGCTACTTAGCACACAACACACAAAATACAAGAAAATAACAAAGTACATGGTACTAATAATACAAATATGTTTAGGTATGTGTGTATATGTTTGTGTGTATGTGTATGTGTATGTGTATGTGTGCAAGTGTATGTGTGTATATGTTTGTGTGTATGTGTATGTGTGTATGTGTATGTGTGTATGTGTGTATGTGTATGTTTGTATGTGTATGTGTGTATGTGTATGCTGCAGCAGCAAATTGGCTCAGCATGATAGCTACTGTTTTCGCAGTAGACGCTGTCATTCTGCCGAGACTATAGCTGTCAAGACCCTGTGCGACTATATAAATACCTGAGCGGTATTATAAAATGCTATCCAAAATGTACTAATACTAATGCTATAACTCAGATATAATACATCTCAAATCTGAGTAACTAGTTTCGATGTAACACCTAGTGTACATTAATCTCCAGAACATATCTATGACCGTCTTATATCAAAACAATGCTGCTACTACCTAAGTACATTGATAAGAGTACTTGGGTCTAAGGGTCGGTCGATGACCCTCTCTGTTAATTAACTACACTAATGTAAACAGCCCTTAACTGAGAGGAGTTAAGGGCAGTTTACATTAGTGTAGTTACTTAATAATGGAAAAAAATCTTTCCCTAATCTACATATATAATATAATACTTTTAATATAATTAAATAATGCCGGACATTTCACATAGCATCGTCTAGCCCTAAAGTAAGCAGAGCTTGAGTTATGGGTGCCACAGGACTTTTATACTTATACACTTTTTTAATTTTGCGGGCAGAAGCTTATCCATAATAAATGCGAAAGTGTCTCTGTCTGTCTGTTTGTTACGCTTTCACGGCTAAACGGCTGAACGGATCTTGATGGAATTTAGTAAGAAAATTTATTGCATTCGGGGAAAGAACAAAAGCTAGTTTTTGACTCAAAAAAGAACCTTAAAGGGGATAAAATAGGGGATAAAAGTCATATTTTCTTAAGTTAGGGATCTGAAAACTCATATTTAGGTTTTTTTAAGAAATGAAGAAATACGAGTTTCAACGTTTTTGCAAAATCATCCCCGAAGGGCGTAAAATAGGGGATTCAATTTATGAGAGGTTCTTTAGATGCACAAAATGCATTCCTTACAGAAATGAAAATAAAGGTTCTAAGCATACGCGAACGACGTCGCTGGAAACAGCTAGTTATTATATTACAGCTAGTATTCCACTCGAATTTTAACTTTTATAATATTAGTAAGAAGTACCTGGATGACCGAGCTTTAGCTCGGTACAAAACACGAATGAAACGACGTTTACTAAAAATGAAACCTAGCTAGATGGATTTATTGCCCCCGAAACCCTCTGCATACAAAACTTCATGAAAATCGTTGCAGCCGTTTCCGAGATTCAGATTATATTTAAACATATATACAAGATTTTTTCGTTTAAAGGTATTCGATTAGACATGAACAGGAGAGGTCCCACGATGGTTTAAGAAATGGTTTGTGTACTGCTATCGTTTAAAAGACTCAATAGATAAAAACAACGAGTGGTCGAAGGCCTACAATCAATCTTGTTCTACTTATCTACAAGATAACTGTCATAAACTAATAACCTAATTATCTTTATTAGATGATTACTGATAATGTACAAGTGATTGTATTACAAGGCCTGCCTGAGACGCAGAAGGTTGCGGGTTCGATTCCCCCCGCGGGACCAATGTTTATTTGATCTGCAAGTAGTTGTCTCAGGTCTGGGTTTTTTCTATGTATAGCATGTATGTATTTACAAAAAATAATAATTTAAGTAGTACCTATATCAGTCATGTGGTACCCATAACATATTCTCTAGCTTACTTTGGGGCTAGATGACGCTGTATTAAATGTCCAGCATTATTTATTTATTTATTTATATCAGTAATGTTCACTTATCAATAACACAATAACACAAGTTCTGCTTACTTTGGTGTTAGATGATGATGTTTGAAATGTCCGGTATTATAAATCAGATTATTTGATCTCTTTTAAGGTTTCAAAAGTTATATGTGATTTCTCAAGACAATCTTAAGCTCTTTTTAATACAAAAAAATGCTAAAAATGATCACTTTTGATAAATTGTGAAGGTAAAATGCATGTCAAACAAGCACGTCGTAACTACTCAAGCAATTTGATGAAATTAGGTAATTTCGATCGATAATGACCTGGATTAAGACAGGGTATTTTAATGACTTTAAACTAATTTGAGTGTGAAATGACACGTCAACGTATGAAGGCGAAGTCAAAGGGTACAGCAGCTTCTACATTCTAGAAGCTATAGCAGCAGGGTAGGCCCTAACTTAGACGAGTGTATACCTAAGGGCCTAGACAAGATCTTTTTTCTGTTTCCGTTCACGCTTGCACCAAGATCAAATTGTACACGTTATGATAGCGTGACTACTGCAGTAATTTTCATACAATTTGAACGTTCCGTAAAGGCGTTAGCATTGAGGAAAAATCAGCATGATGTTTTGTCTTGAAGTACCCTCTTGATACTTCCTCATGCTCTCAAAAGAAAAGCCATGCAAAGCGTTTGAAAAAGCACGCACCTGCACACACATGCAACCTCAAAAAGAAATTGAATACGCGTTTCACCTCCACGAGGCACCCTCAGGAACAATTCACTCGTTTCGCACTTTAACTAAAAACACTAAGTCTGCTGTGCTAATTTGTTGATTCGCCGAGCGCTGGATTGAAACTCAATAAAATGTAATTAATTATCATATTCCAGATATCGAGTGTTCCTTGGACAGATGTACCCGATGAGCATGACCGACATGAGACTGATAGACAGTAAGATATCACCAACATGGTGCCAGGTAGGTGTGTATGTTTTGCAAATTATATTTATACAACTATCTAAAAACCAAACATAACAAACATATTCACTACTGTACTTCCCAGGCTTGGTAGACACCTAGTTAACCCTAATTTCAACATATAACCATCTAGAATGAATCAAGTCAATAGCTTACGTAGTATTGAAAAAGGGAATGTTTTTCTTTAAAAGTATTATGTACTTGCTTTATTTTACGCCCAACCGTAACCGTAACAAATAACCGTATAACATGTTTGTACTACAAGTGAAGCATTCGATTGTGTTGGTATCGAGATCTTATTGATGCCTCAAGTATTTTGACTAGAAATGATTACCTATCCATAAAAACAGTAGCACTTATCTTCATAGTTTTAGAAATCACATTGCACGTCGTTTTATTTCTTAAGAACCTACAATATTTTTCATGGTGTCCTCCAAGGGTCTTTAGATTGGCCCCTTACTATTCCTACGTTCTCAAAACATGCTAGCAAGTTCTTTGTCCCCAATTTTGCACGTTATTTTTATTACCATCGTAATCACACGTTCTATGTGTTTATCTACGTCTAGTTTTGTAACGATTCAAATACATTTTAATAACCAATCCAAACATAGTTCTTGGTTCATGTATATGTATAATTTAAAAAAATATCTTATCATGGCGCGTGTCAATGCAAAATATGCAACATTACTACTACTTACTTACTAAATAAGTTTCTATACCTAGTTAAAATTATGCTTCTTTCATATAATACACATGAATGTTTCCTCAAACCTACCAACGCAATTTATCAAGCTTATTTTTACAATACACAGACAAGTGATAATAAACTCTAGATAGTATTATCGTCCGTCGCCTTGTAAATAAATAAGGCCTTGTATTTTGAACTGTATTTCGGTGAGAATAGAGCTGTAATAAAATTAAAGAAATCCTATTATTTGTTGCCAACCGTATGTATGATGGTATATATTCGATGAAATTGTATAACATAGCTCAAGAATAATCTTACTGCTCTATATCTAGACACCACTAATATAACGTGTGTTGGTTTCGATGTTTGTATCTGGGCAATCACCCTACATGTGTAATTAAACTTAGCTTAGTAGACATTGCCTTAGATACCCTCAATTTATTTTTATATTGTTGCCCGCATCTACCTACGTAGATGAAAAGTAGACAAGTTACATCCAGATTTGGATGTAACTTGTCAGATGTACAGCCATTTGAGCTTGAAAATATTACAAACTAACATATACAAGCATACACACAAACTAGCACATGTATAACATTAGTGTGATTCGTTTAAATACTAGCTTCAGATCGCGGCTTTGCACGCGTGATACCTACATAAAAAGTAGCCTATTTTCTTGCCAAAGATATAATCTTTCTCTTTACCAAATATTATCAAGATCCGTTAAGCCGTTTAGCCATAAGAACGTTACAAACATTTCAGAGATACTTTCGACTTAAAATATCAGTAGCGATAAAGTTTATAATCTATGATTACTTTTCAGCGTCAAGTGGTCCGTTCAAACGCGACATTCAACGCATTCGTGGTGCCAGGTCATCCAGAAATGAGCCAAGAGCTGGTTCCTGTCTCCATGACCAGAGAACTAGAGTTAGAAGACGATATGAAGGAATACTGGGGGTTCTATCTTCTGAAGGGTTCTAGTGTGACTGTGTCAGCTTGCACGAGGTGAGTTAAAAAGTTTAATTTGTGATACGGTTATTTTCTTATAACTCAATGCCCCAACTCTGGTGACGTAGTTAAAAGACCGGCCAAATCACTCATATTATAATTTCTACTACGCACAATCCAGGTACTATCAGAAGGATCACTTTGAATTGTCCTACTTGCTAGGTAAGTTTGTGTAACGATTCGTCTTAACTCAAGTCCGTAAAGAAAAGCCTCGCTCAATGACCTGTTTCAAAATCACTTGAACGTTCTTGCGTCCTCTTGGACTCAAATTCTTGGTCTCTTAATGGTAAAAAAACATTAATAATAATACTCCCCACAGACGTCCTGGGTCTTCCCTCATCATGATAAAAGGTTACAAGCACCTTCAGGAGTGTGCGTACATCGGAGACGACTCTTCAGAGGAACTTGACGAGCTGCTTGAGGCATACCAACTCGGACAGATGACAAACGCGACGCTGATGCAGAAGATTGAGGAGCTGAAGAAAGTTGATGGAAAAGCTAACGATCCTGGTAAAATATAAGACACTTTTGAATTTATATTATTATGGATTGTTCGAAACACATTGTGTAAAAGATGTGGATTCTAATAAATAATAGGATCAATGTATTTAACCAATGCATGCATTGTCTATATAACAACAATATAAATATACACTGTTTCGATATATCTGGAGAATCTCAATCTTCATTGAAAGGGAAAAATTATACATGCTCCAACATCATCAATACGTGTAGACGATATAGACAAAATCGCGAGCAGCATACGGAACAGATTAGTACAAGATTATAGAGGATGGTATAATATAAACTTATGGAGCCTTATGTCTAGCAGTGCGTGAAGTCAGGCTCTAGAGGCTCATGAAGATGATACATGCTCACCGCAAACTAGTCATTTGTAGTAATGCCGTGAGCACGTGAAAAGGTAATGGAAAACTCCAAAGCCGTATTTGAGGTTAATTGTATATTATGAGCTTATTCATCTGTAAACTGATAACATAGATAAATACTGCAATAATGTCAACAATATAACAAATAATGACATTAAACTATTAGCGTCACGGTACTCGCGGAGTATCGAAACGTAATTAGGTTATTAATTTGAGTAATGCTTTCATATTTAATGTTTTTATTCACATAAACATCTCAACTAATTTTCTCAACTGGCTAGGTATTTAAAAAAATAAAAAAGCCTTTGAACTCTATTATTGACAGTAACAGATAGTAAACAGATTATATATCGTTAACATCACATATCTTTGGGAGCCAATCCCTCTTTTAAGAAAAATACCCAGCTATAATAATAGCAGGTCAATCGCGCTATTAGTCAACGTAACGCGCGATTAAATTATTAGTGCGATACAAAATATGTATTACATAACGTTATTGGTAGTAGTTTTGCTTTGGCTTTGCGTTAAAATTACCGCAGTCGGCCCCCTGGCTAAGTATAATAATAATATTGACTCAGCTTCTAAAATAAAATACTAGATTATAATTCTACAATCCTAAACTGTAATAAAAATAGTTCAAAATATAAACCCCCATGGCGTATCTAATAGAATGTCAGTAATTATTGTGTCTGGAATCGATTGCCCGATTCCTACAAAATTAAATTGATTGAGCTGACAGCTCAGTTGGTAGATATATCTTCTGCTCTGTAGGAGATAGATAAAGAGATGCTCTGGGAGTTCGGTTCTCTCCTAGGGCAAACATTTGTGTTATAATCATAGGTATTTCTTCTGCGCCTAGGTGTTATAAGGGATCAGACGAGTTCGTATTTAAAAGTATTATATCAGTCATTTGGTCACCATACAAGCTTTGTTTAGTTTGGGACATGGTTTAATGTGCATTATCCACCAACATTTATTAACTATTTATTACATCAACTTGTAGTAGGATCCGTCAGTTGATTTCTTTATGAAATTAAAAGCGAATCGTTGTCTTTCGTTCTACAAGAATGCTACGGACGGATGTTTGCATAATAAGCATTAGCTAAGTACGTACAACCCATATCGCCCCAAAGTGATAATGGCCCATTCAGTATCACCTCGGGCTCGAAGTTCTGAGGTTATCTTACATAAGTTAATATGATTGTTTGCTAATTTGTACATTTCATATATTAACTTTCCATGTATGGATTTATTCTTATTTTACTCCTATTATTATATTTTTTTTATTTCTTTTGGTGGACAGTGCTCACAACACGCCCCAAACTAATCATAGCTTGTATTATGGTGATCAGATTACAGACCCAGCAGACACAGAACCCTCAACCTAAAGCGCAGAAGGCTAAGCGTCTAACAACTAAGCTGAGATGGCCAGTCAGTATTTTACATATAAATTAATTTAAACATGTGTGGCGCAGTGGGCTAAGGTCTGGCTGAGACGCAGAAGGTTGCGGGCTCGATTCCCGCCGCGGGACAAATGTTTGTATGATCTGCAAGTATTTGTCTCGGGTCTGGGTGTTTTTATGTATAATATGTATGTAGTTACAAAAAAAAAGTTTACAAGTAGTATCAGTCATGTGGTACCCATAACACAAGCTCTGCTTACTTTGGGGCCAGATGATGCTGTGTGAAAGGTCCGGGATTATTTATTTATTTATTTTATGGTCAGTAAGTTTTAGAACAAAACTCAAACCGATCTGGATTTGAGTTTTGTTCTCTAAAAACTATGCATAGATTTTCTAACAGCTTTGAACTGTTTTAATGTTGTTCTCGATTGAAGTTGTTAGTGTGTTCAGAAATACAGCTTTTAGTTTGATTGGTACAGAAACAATGAGACGTCAGAAAGCAGGAGTCAGCTTTCACGATCCGAACACAGTAGGGAATGTGACGTCATCAGAGAACGTCCCCAACCATGACGTCACTGATCATGACCCCACGGTAAGACTTTTAATAAACTACCTAACAACAGATTCATAAAGAAGTAGAAATTATTAAAATCAGACTTAAAAAGTTATATAACTTTTAAAACTATCATGGTTTTGCACATAATTTTCACTCAAAACGGGATATTTACCATGATATATGAGTTTTTCTGCTTCTCGATATTTCGGCACAGTTGCATGCGCCATGATCGCGAGATAAACTGAAGTCTTTGCGGGTGGATGTTATTGGCAGACAAAACGGTCTACCCTCTTTCTCAGTCTTTTACTGCGAACATTACCCCTACTACCGGTTTCACTGTCACTAACAACTCGATCACGATTACGACACACAACACTCACGGTATCTGGACGCATAACTGGTACCTCACTTTTACGATTTCCACACATCCTCACCACAGGGTTCCAGGCTCCAGACAATTGAAAACCGTCTTCTCGATTGAAATTCCTGTGTTTGGTAATCTCTATTGCCTCTTGTACCAATCTTGGGATGTAATGTTTTTCAGTTGAGATTACCTGTGGATTGTGTAACTCGATCCAGTGGTTTGAGCCAGATTCTAGTAGATGTGTAGCTATGGCCGACTTTTGTGTGTCCATATTTTTGACCGCCCGGATGTGTTCTGTCACTCGACAAGCTATGGTACGTTTTGTTTGGCCGATGTAAGAGCTCCCACAGCTGCAGTCAATCTTGTACACTCCTGGTGTTTGAAGAGGAATCTTATCTTAAAACAATACGGAACAATAGACACCGGTTTCATACATTGCAAGTAGAATTATATAAAATACATTTCAAGTGCATTAGTGTGTTGTCACCTACGGATTGTGACCGTATTACATACATGCAAGCTCAGCGCTCTGGAGATCAAAGTTCATATAAACAGAACCGTAAGTTAGAATCCATGTTGAAAACACTAAAGCGAGTTGTCCCCTACCAGACACATGCAGACATTAACTCACAAAAAACTCGAACGGTTATTAATTTGTCTGACAAGGTTTTGAATGATTCTGCTCTCAGAGTGTTAGAGAAGGGTCTAAATTTTGCCCCTACCACGAAACGCATCCCTTATGAGAAAGTGATCGGTAATGTGGAGGAGGTCATTCGTTATAATAGGATACCAGGAAGTGACGCGGAGTGTCTAAGACAGGACATTGCATTTATATTACGTCATACTAAACCTCCAGAACCCAACATTACTAAAGATGAGTTGATGGCGTTAAAAGAGTTCCGCCAAGATACCAACTTGTTGGTCCTTAAGGCTGATAAGGGGAACGCTACGGTAGTTATGAACGTCACAGAATACGAGGATAAAATCCTGAACTTGTTGAAAGACACTAACACATACAAACTGGTGAATTACAATCCGACGGCTAGAATACATCGTAGTACCCAGAAAATTATAAATGAGTGCCAATACGCTATAGGAGAGGAACTAACAAAATACCTGTTGCGCCCTAAAAACATCCAGCCACCTAAACTGTATGGTCTACCTAAAGTGCATAAACAGAATGCTCCGCTGCGACCCATCGTTAGTCAGATTGACTCACCTACTTACGAGTTGGCGAAGCATGTAGCGGGTGTGTTGCAACCTTCTGTAGGCCTGACATCATCTTTCGTGAAAGACTCACGTCACTTCATACAGATTCTTCAGCAGACAACGGTTGATGAGAGTGAGGTGATGGTTAGTTTTGATGTGGAATCCCTCTTTACAAACGTCCCTATAGCCGACTGCATGAAGGTGATAGAGACTAGAATACAGAGAAATGGTATCCCAGCAGAATATGCCAAGCTTTTATACCATATTCTGGCCACAAACTATTTCTTGTATAGGGAAAATTACTACCTACAAATTCATGGTGTTGCCATGGGAAGTCCCGTCGCTCCCGTAGTGGCCAATATATGGATGGAGTATTTTGAGAACCTGGCTATATGCTCTGCCCCCTTGCCAATGAAGTTGTGGAAAAGGTACGTTGATGATGTTTTCTGTATTGTAAGAGGCAATAAACATGAGATTGAACTCCTTTTGGCATACCTAAATGGCGTACATACCAAGATGCGGTTTACGTATGAAATGGAAAGTGATCGAAGCTTGGCTATCCTGGACGTGATGGTACAGATTCGTGATGATGGTAATTTAGGCTATTCGGTTTATAGGAAGCCGACCCATACGGATCGATATCTCCATGCTGATTCACACCATCACCCTCGGCAGCTTAACTCGGTTGTAATGTCTCTCACGAACCGTGCTTTCGACCTATGTGATGAGTACTCCATAAAGAGTGAGCTAGCTCATGTTCAGCATGTCCTACGTAAAAATGGATATAAGCTTCGATCTTTTCCAGTTAGACAAAGGCCTAAACCCCACAGATGTATAGTAGAACGAAAACCTGCTTTTCTACCGTACATCAAAGGAGTGACGGACAAAATTGCGAAAGCCCTGCAGAAATTGTCCATAAAAACAATTTTTACTCCTTTAAAGAAGATCTCACACTACCTGCGCTCACCTAAAGATAAGATTCCTCTTCAAACACCAGGAGTGTACAAGATTGACTGCAGCTGTGGGAGCTCTTACATCGGCCAAACAAAACGTACCATAGCTTGTCGAGTGACAGAACACATCCGGGCGGTCAAAAATATGGACACACAAAAGTCGGCCATAGCTACACATCTACTAGAATCTGGCTCAAACCACTGGATCGAGTTACACAATCCACAGGTAATCTCAACTGAAAAACATTACATCCCAAGATTGGTACAAGAGGCAATAGAGATTACCAAACACAGGAATTTCAATCGAGAAGACGGTTTTCAATTGTCTGGAGCCTGGAACCCTGTGGTGAGGATGTGTGGAAATCGTAAAAGTGAGGTACCAGTTATGCGTCCAGATACCGTGAGTGTTGTGTGTCGTAATCGTGATCGAGTTGTTAGTGACAGTGAAACCGGTAGTAGGGGTAATGTTCGCAGTAAAAGACTGAGAAAGAGGGTAGACCGTTTTGTCTGCCAATAACATCCACCCGCAAAGACTTCAGTTTATCTCGTGATCATGGCGCATGCAACTGTGCCGAAATATCGAGAAGCAGAAAAACTCATATATCATGGTAAATATCCCGTTTTGAGTGAAAATTATGTTAAAAAGTTATATTTAATATTAAACGATACGTAAATTCGTTCTCGTGAAAAATCTTCGAGTGGAAACGTGGACATACCAACGTGCCTTTGACTATCCTTTACAAACCCTCATTGATCTAATATAGACCTGAGGTTATTTACGTCTATCAAGCAGGGAAACATGAACTATTTTTCAAGAATGCTCGGAATTGTTGAACTCTTATTAATTCCGTCACCATCGTCCGTGCTTCGCAGGGCGAGTATAATTGTCGGTCTCGGGTTTTGAAAAATTATGAGACATGAGAAGAAATAAATTGAAAGAGTTTGTTCATGGTATTTCCATAAGAAATACCATGAAAAAACTAACAAAAGACCTAATTGTATATAATGTTTAAGCAAATTATAATATTTTATTTCATTCCACAATATTTCATTGCCTTAGTAACTTAAGTATATGGATTTTGCTGTTGTATGTTTTTAAGTGTTTATCATTCCGTTTTCCAGGAGCTTCGTGAAATCCTAGAGCATCTCCACGCCATCCGACAAGCAGCTAAGGACGAGCAGCTGAAGTTCTACCATCCACCGTCTCACCTGATGCAGTTACCGGCTCTTCACAGGCATAGAGATGCCAATGTTGATAAGGATGAGAGAAGATGGCTGTCTTTTAAAGGTATTTTATTAGCATCCATTTGGGTCTTTATATGAGAAAATGTATAGGCAAGGAATAATAATCAATGTCTTAAACATTTCTCTAATCATCCACTTTATTGGATTGATACCAATGTTATAACTTGTATTACTTATGTACGATTTTGTCATGTTTAGTACAAATATAGTGAACCTAGAAGGTCGATATTTATGTCGATTCTTATTAATAATTGACATTCATTCATTTTCAGATATCGATGGAAAAAACAGTGAAATGATGGCGAATGAAAATCTTCAAGAAGAAGCACATACACGAACAAAAAACAACCCGTTGGTTACTACTGTAATAAATAATAAAAACCATGCAACGGTTGCAGTAACACCTGTTACTAATACAGAAATCAATCATAACGGCATTGAAACTACTACAGTACTACATAAAAATGTAGTGACCAATGACAAAAGTACAGAAAAGATTGAAATCGAAGATCTAAATGAGAACAGAATTGATGAAAATTATGATACGAAAATAAAAACATATGATAAGTTAAATATGAATGAGGTGAAAGATTCATTTGGAATAAAAGAGGTTGATACAGCATACATAACATCGGTAAGTAGGGAGGTAAACTTATGTGATGCAGATGTTTGTAATAAGTACGCGTAATTTATAGTATAGATATGGGGTGTATAGTATATACCAAAGTAGTAACGCAGGCAATAAAGTTGTAACACAGATCATAAATAACCTTGTTATCAAACGAATAATTTGATTGTAAACCTTATCAGTGCAATAATAATTTAGATTAGGTGTTAGACTTCAACAGGTAGTTAAGCTTTCGCAGTGGAAAATTATTGCAATTTTACTGAGACTTAGCTACGTTTGCACATGTAGAGATAACCTGAGCAATATCCATAAGCGGTTTTAAAAAATCTCTTCTTTTGAACCTTCTTAAGAAGAGAAGGTCATCAAAGCAATGTCAAAACAGCGCCTTTGTCCTCTTTGACACCCCGTAATGCTCCCGAGGTACATTTAGTGAGTAAAAAACCTAGAGATGTTAAATGTAGCCTATGCTATTTAAACCTATTTACTACACTCCTTATTCTTAATTCCAATTTGTTCAATGATTACGACAGCAAAGGCAATTGATGTAGCAAAGACATTTGAAACTTATTTTACTGTTTAACCAGTCTCCACTACAAAGTCTTTAAACTCTTCTCATGTAATAGCAGTATCATTGTTAAAAGATAGTTTACCTGAATGTGTCACACAATTTTACTTTGAACATGTGGACAAAAACGATATTATCAAGGCATTCAAAATGATTAATGTAAAAAAGACCACTGATCTCTGGGGCATTTCTGTCAGTTTTATAAAACCACTAATTGACATTATTGCACAAAAATCTAGCTTTCATATTTAATCAATGTATTGTCAGTGGCGTATTTCCTGATTTAATGAAACAAAGCAAGATCATACCTCTATTCAAATCAGGTAGTCATTCCGATCCTAGTAACTTTAGGCCCATATCAGTACTTCCTACATTTAGTAAAATATTTGAAAAACTTATACTAAACCAATTACAACGGCATTTTAATACCAACAATTTACTAGACAGTAAACAATTCGGATTTACAAAGGGACGCTCAACGACTGATGCCGGTGTTGAGTTGATATCACATATTTTTGATATCTGGGAGGAATCACGCGATGCCTCAGGTATTTTTTGTGATCTGTCGAAAGCTTTTTATTGCGTTCACCATGAAACTCTAATCAGCAAACTACATCACTATGGTGTTAAGGGAGTTTCACTTAAGCTTCCCACATTCTACTCTACCTAAACTTGTAAAGGATGATCACGAGATTGTACTGTTTGCTGATGACACGTCACTTTTATTTAAATTAAAGCGACGACTTACTAATCTTGACGATGTAAACAATGCAATCTCCAAAGTTGTAACATGGTTTAATGTAAACAACTTATTACTTAACGAGAAAAAAACGAAATGCGTTCGTTTTATACTGCCCAACGCTATACAGGTGAATGCTAATGTAAAAATTAAAATCGAAAAGATAGATCTCGTCGACACCACAGTGTTCTTAGGCATTACTTTAGATAATAGGCTGCAATGGGGCCCGCTCATAGATAAATTGTCGAAGAAACTCAGCTCTGCGGCATACGCTGTTAAAAAGACCCGTCATTTTACCGACGTAGATACCGCTAGACTCGTTTACTTCAGCTACTTTCATAGCATTATGTCTTATGGCATTCTGTTGTGGGGGAGTGCTGCTGATATTAATTAACACCATATTTGTGTTGCACAAGAGGGCTGTTCGTGCAATTTATAACATGGGCCCCAGAGAATCACTTAGAAATAAGTTTAAAGAAATTAATATTATGACAGTGCCTTGTCAGTATATATAGGATATTTAATGTATGTGCACAAAAATGTTCATTTATGTAATAAAAATTGCGATAATCATAGTATTAACACTAGAAATAAAGATAAACTCGCTGTTCCCACTGTAAGGCTCGCTAAAGTTAATAAGTCTTTTATAGGGCAATGTGTACGCTTCTATAACAAGGTCCCGAGCGACGTGTTAGATTTGTCGATTAGCAAATTTAAAAACGTAATTAAACAGAAACTGTCTATTAAAGCATATTATAAAATATCTGATTATTAAGATGACAAAAAAGCTTGGAATGAATATGCTCCAATTCGACTCGGTATTCGTAACAAAATTGTCAAGGATCATACAAAAACGTGTTAAGACCAGACAAGTTTCTTGCGCAATTTCTTCTTGAACTGGGGTTAGGAGGAACCGGCTCCTAGATTCACTAGCATGTAAGAAGACGATTCAAAGTGGTCCTTGTGATTTTATTGAATAAAGAGATTTTGAATTTTGAACAGCGTGAATGAATTTTAGGAAACATACATACTCAATACATACTAAACCTTTGTATTATATACTACGCTCAAAATGATGAGATAATCAATTCGTTGTTAATAATCTATTTGCATTTACAGACTAGCAGCTCTGAACCGAACTCCAAGGAGGTCTTTGAAGATGTCCTGAAGAGGCTCCAAGCGTTGGGAAACCGCGGGAAGCGCGTTCTACTCAAACTGCATGAGACCATGGGTGTGGAGTATAGTGAACAGGTACAAAGCTTCTTTAACTGATTATTGTGACGTAAAAGTAGATTATGAACCAGTCAAGTGATTATCGTCATTCATGAACATTATATCACTTTTCACCTGAGTTAACAAAATTTACAACTTCAACAACAAGACGATCCAAAGGCAATCCAATTTTCACTTCGTATTTTCCTATCCATTTATTTGATCTTATTTACTTATAATTAATCCATTAATTATTACTATATTTTTTATTTGATTAATTAATTACCTCAATGTTTATTTAATTTCATTGTTTTATTATGTAAAAAATATATATTATTTTATTTATTAACAATCATTTATTTATTTTATACTATTATCTACAAGAAATTTGCCATGTACGCATTTTATACACACACGGTACAAATTCGTAATTCACGACTCGAATACATCAGTTCAGGTGTCAAAAAGCCAAATAACAACTGTTGTTAAACCCTTCCAGGAACCTACCAAATCTAGCATCATGGCATCGTTGCAAGGCAGCAGCGAAGAGCTTGACCGGCTAAGGAAAGTCTTGGTGGAAGCTATTGATGAGGAGAAAACCAAGTCGCAAAGACAACGTAAGTATTTAGATGGTTCATTTTTTCCACAGCTTAGAACTACTCTCTCCATCCACTAACTTCCTGCGATCTTTACAATGTCGTCAGTCCATAGGGTGGGGGATTGTTCTATGAATCGTTTTCCTGTCCTTGGTCGCCTTCGGTGTCTTTCTAGTTATTCAAAGCTTAGCGGATTAGTAGCTTAGACAAATTACCGTTGAAGCACATTTTTATCAAAAGGGTCTTGACTGGTCTAAAAGATGCTCGGCAACAACGGAAACTTTAAGTGGACAATAATATACATCACCAATATCGGCTAACTCAGACCTTACTATTTCCAGAGAAAAGACGTGACTCTATGTTGGAAGCAAGAGCCAAGAGAGAGCTGATGCTGGGTCAGATTGAACTGGAGAAGCAACTAAACGAAGATGACGAGACAAGAGACTATGCAGCGGAAGAAGTAAGTTTTTCCACAAGTTTTTGAAAATGATGTGCAAAAATTCTAGAAAACGCTTAAGGAGACAAGCATGTCATATAACCAAATTATGTTTTAAGACCATATATCCATTAAATGTAAGAACGGAACATCAGTAAAGCATATGTCTTGTGAGGTTCTTTTGGTCAGTTCTTTGACTGATGTGATCGCCATCACCAAAAATGTTTTTAGAAACCTATCTGTCCAAAAACATTTGATTCGATTGTTGGCGATATCGTAAACATAAAGTAAGCTAAGCCGTCATTTATTAGTAGAATACAAAAACGCGTTAAACAGTTATCATTCAAGTGAATACAATTGACTTCAAAATGCCGACAATATTTTAGCTTGATCATTGAATAAATGCAAGGAAATCAAGAAATAACACGATGGATAACCGAATGCTGTAAATTTCAGGGTCTAGCTCCTGACGGCTACGCTGAACACCACTCCCAAGTGAACGAGACTACAGCCTTCGACATGTCCAACTCTGAGTTCTGGTCATCATTCTCCAGCAGTGAGGAGGCGTTGCTGGAGTGTGACGGGTTGATACTGAACCTACCTTTGACGCCACACAGTGGGTGTCGGGCTGATGCGTCTGAATCTGAAAGTTTTGCAGCTGCGAAAGCCAATGCTCTAACATACAGGTACTTTTTTTTGTTATCTTAAATATTTTCTTGCTTAGTTTCTATTTTATGAGCAGTAACAGTTACAACATAAGTTTTACCAGGACTTTTAGAATTACTTACAAAAATTCTAAATTTCCAACTTTTGTGCGGAAGCAGTTTTGATAAAAGTTTTTATCCAAGTTTCCTCCTTTTCTAGGGTCCCAGCAAACGGCTACTATTTCTTTATATTCAACTCGGAAAACGAGGTTCAAAGGACCTTCATCAGAGCAAGGTTCGACCTGCAGAAAACAAGATATGACGTAGCGCGAACCAAGCTGCGGGAGTGTACTAATAGCACTGAGCAGTGCGTTCTTCCCTTGGACATATTCTCGAGCCAAAAGGTACATTTAAAAAGTCAACACCATAACAACCTACCGTCAGCTTGTTTGTTACTATGCAAATACATAGATACATATAAGTAAAACTCCAAAATTCTTATCAATGAAAGTTGAAGCATAGAGGTTCGCTAATATTTACTAGCTTCGAGACAAATACAGTGAATATATGTTTAACGTCAAGGTCTATTGAGTTGAGAGTCGCCAACAAAACTAATAAAAACGGCTCTTGTGTCAACAGCTTGAAAACAAAAACAAACTTACTACACTACAATGTAGTGCTAAGTCCATAACTATCAGTAACGAGCGGGTCAACTAGTTGTTAATATTGCTGTGATAATGTTAGTTATCCTAAGTTATTAAACCATAGCGTCCTTATTTATAAAAGCTCGTAGAAACATAATCATTTTAATTTTAACACAATACAACAGATGAATGTATTAACAGTTCTTGCCAAATTGTAATTTGAATATGAAGCGTTTACTTCGATTTACTTTTATTTTTTTTATCCTAAAACCAGTAATAACTTTGTTCCATAACTACTTAAAAACTAGCATTATAAACGTGTTTTCGATATAGCGTTGCATGATCACTTCACTAATCATCCTAAAATGGGGACAGTAACTTACACTTACGACAGAAATTATTTCTTGTATGGTTATTGGTTGTATTGGTTACCTACTGTAGGAACCACAACTGTTAATCACCCTTCAGACAGCCCACACGGGAAAAACACTCAAAACCCTGCCATTTGTTTAAAATCTTCAAAGATTTAAAAGGAAAACAAAGTAATTTTGTGTAATTTAGTTTTAGATGACTTCAGCTAGGATTCGTCCCGAATCGGTAATTATCAAGTCAAACGCTGTGCCCTCTGCTAGGTGCGCGCCCTAGGTAGCACTAGAACTAGAAGGGTTAAAACTCTGATGTTCCGTATTTCATTTGACGCCGCAAGTAATTTATTATAGATTAAACCTAGAAAACTGGTATTGATTAAGGTCTAAAAAGTTTTACTTACAAAAAACTTCGCACGTATTAACCATGTCTTTCCTATAGATACGGCTTAACTGGGAGAATATTGATATTCTAGCTCACCATTAATTTAAAAAACTGTCTAATGCACTACAGCGCAGCGCCCTGTGATTGAGTAAAATTTTCACTTAACGCAGAATAAATCATCTAGTTATATGCAAATGGCATGTTATTAGTTTCAATTAAGTTATATACATAGTTCGTGCGACTCTTTCGATTGTTATTTTATTGATTTTTAAATGTGATGGGAACTGGAAAACTAAATACATCAAAAACATTAACTTAAACTTATTTCCAGGTGGTCTTAGAAGTGCCTTACCGCAACAACGATTCCCTTTGGAACGAGCAGTTTGTGATCATCTCTGAATGTGAGCCACGAACCTCCATCTACCTTTTCTGTGTGATCGCTGTACCTATACTCATCCTCGTGTTTGCTTTCCAATGAAGATCATTAATTGAAACAAATATTTGAAAGACCTTAAAAGATACTCCGTGGAAGATTTAAGGTATGGTGAACAATTACAAGAACCTTCATGTACCTGATTTTTAATAACCAAATGTATTCGATGATATGTGTAGAGTATATAATGTACTTAGTGAAAATAAGAAATCAGCAAAATAATCGCTGTAAGGCATTACGAGTTTGCGAATATGCCTATCGGTTTCAACTTTGCACCATAAAAAGTTATGCCTTGGTTGAAATATGAAAGTTAACAGTTATTTAACTATGAGATAGTAAGATTATAGTTTTGCTAGTGTATTTTTTATTTCCTAAAAGCTAGCTATTTGTTGTTTGTTGTAAGTACATTGATATCTTGTTATGATTAAAATTCATAAAATATTTATGATTCAAAGATTAGGTATAACACTTTTATAACGAGATATAAATAGGTAGTATTATGAACAACTTTATTCATTTATGCAATATAATCGAGCTATGTACCTCTTGAATTGGTTTATATTTAAATTTTATTTAATTATAGTCTAGACTAGACACTAAATTAACTATACAGGTGTCTAGGACCTTAGCAATTAAAACTACGCATAATATAAAATTTTATATCCTACAATATTATAAAGGCAAAAGTTTTCCGATTTTGCATGTTTGCTGAAACATGCAGAATCGACAAACTTTTGCCTGTTGCACTTTTGCATCAACCAATTCAAAAGGTACAAATCAGCACAGCAGCGGTAACTTATGTAGATATACTAAACAACATAATATTAGAAAGGCACCACGCGTGTGCAGCCGTGGGCATAAGAAAAGAGCAAAAGAAATAGATTGAAATCTTTTTAATATTATTTCGCAGCGGAAGTTTCTTACATAAGGCTCCTCGAGTAAGTTATTATAAACATTGGCTAACTGTTTGGTAAACCTTGGCCTCAAGAAGGCTAGAGGTTAAACAACGCGAAGAATAACTCACTAGTGAAAGTATTCGACTTTCTAACCTACTGTTTATTGACAACGATAAATGATTTTATCTTTTGTCTAGCTAGAGTTTCATTACTACTACTACTTTTGTATGTGTCAGTGGATACAATTTTGTACAATTTTGCCAAGTGAATATATTTGTCTTCTTCTGTGTTAATGGCATGTCTCATAATAATGTCAATTTTACAACTGTCATCAATTGTTTATATAGTATGACGTCAGAAAGTTGTATCTTGTCGTTCGTCATTTGTTATTTTTATAAAATGGTGTCTTCATATAAAATAATTTATTTACGGATAATTTTTTCTCAAATCAAAATTAATTTTTGGCTTTTATTCCAATTATTCACAACCGAGTCAATAATTCTAGCTCTATTTCAATAAGGCAACACAATAATAAAACCGGAAATTACTCGAGCAAATAAATAGGTACTATAAAAGCGCGATGTTTGCTTTGCAAGACGGCCCAAAATGATAAAAGAGAGTATAATATTAATAGACGTCACAAAGTCTTATGTCGTTCGTTATTTGTTATCTTCATTATATTGAATAATTACGTTTTAAAAACTAAAAAGAAACCGACTTCATTGAATGAACTTTGAGCCTATAATACATTTTTAGTGGAAAGTAGATGTGTTTTGTATATATATATATAATATGGGTAGGCCAAATAAACGCACCGCTCTAATGAGACAGCGAGGTATCGAAGTAAATGAAAACATCATCGATGTATACAATTTTTAGATTTTCGTTGATTTTTCAGCTCGACCGTTTTTGATAAAATTTATATATGACCACCTGTAAAGTATAAAACAAAAAAAACCTCCTTTTTGATAAAGTTGGTTAAAAATATCGCGTCACCATGTTTGGCCGGGATAACCTCCGAAATTACGAAACAATATTTATAAAATTTGGCTTACTGTTTGTACGACAAATATCTGTATAATTTGATCAATATTTTTGACGTGATAACGTCTTATAAATCGATGCGATCGTGTTTGCAGCCGGCTCGCAAAAAGTATGACTCATTGTCACGTTCCGCCTGAGCCAAGCGTGCAAGCGAGAGCACAGAACAAGCGATAGAGAGGCACGATAGGTTCATCAATGTTCTCTTATGATGTTATCATGTAAAATTATCGTCCGTAAACCGACTTTACAGACAACCATCTTTTTTTTATTGCATATAAAATTACTTCCAACAATAAGTTCCATATGCTTCTAACAGATGGCAGTGTAGGTTAACTGCAACATCTTTTGCTATATAGGCTATCAGTAAATCATTATCTTTCTCTATGAGTAAGCATTTGGTAGATGGCGTCGTGTTTCAATTTCTTGATGCTACAATCTATTCCACGCCATATGTATATTAAAAAGTAGAGTATAATATTGGTTCAACGTATTAGAGCTACTGAGCTACAACAAGGCGTATCGGTCTGGGTTAACTATTTATATATAAAATACCTACCTTTCATATACGGATTATTTTTGCTCAAATCACTAAACCGCAAACTTTTATTCCAATTATTCTGACCCGAGTCAATAATTCTAACCTTATTTAAATCGCCATTACTAATAATTAAACCCAAAGATTATATATAGATTATAGATATCTATATATATATAGATATAGATATATAGATTTGCTTCGTGAGACGGCCAAAAATAATCCCAGCCACTGTTTAATGAGTCGTTAAATGAGTGGATTTAGTGAGTTTAGTGAGTCGTCAGTGCATTTTGTATCTTATGACTATGCCATTAATATCACTCTCGATTTATTGAACTGTCCCTAGTCTAGGGATCTAGGCTGCAGCCTAAATTTGGATAGATCGTCGAGCGTGAGGAATTTATAGGATGGATGCATTATGCCAAATATAAACGGTCAAGTACGAAACGCGAAAGAGTTACCTTAATTTTTCTTCACCATGGTTTTTTTACCATCAGTCCGTTTTAGGACCTTCACAAACTATTATAGCACCTTCATTACATCATGGACATGTACGTTTGAAACAATTAGTTTTATGTCATAAAACTACAAATAATATATTACTATTATTTGACAACTTCTTTGGCATAGTGGGCCAAGGCCCAGCGGCTGCGAAAAAGGCGCAAAAGGAGTTTGATTCCCGCGGCGAAACAAATGTTTGTATGATCTGGAAGTATTTGTTGCGAGTCTAGGTCTTTCTATGTATAATAGAATAATAATAATAACAATAAATATTGATGTACAATGCACACAACACCATCTAGTTCCAAACTAAGCATAGTTCGTATTATGGTGACTAGATGACTGATAGAATACTTATATATTTTTAAATACATACTTATGATACTTTATAACACCCAGACACAGAACAAACACCTATGTTCTTCACACAAATGTTTATCCTGGGAGGGAATTGAACCCTCAACCTACAGTGCAGAAGGCAGAGCTACTACCAACAGACAGACAGACCAGTCGAATAGAATAGAATATACATTTATTTGGTACACACACAAAGAAATGAAAGTAAAGACAAAAAAATAGAATAAAACGAAATAGTATAAGTATAGACACTCCCCTAGGCAGATGGGTACCCAAACACTTTACCTACTTACCTACTAACATACACCCACGATCAACAGTCCTTCCCTGTGTGTGCCCGAATAGTAAATAATATGTATGTATTTACAATTTGAATTTTGAATTTTGAACTAGCTCTGCTTGCTTTGGGGCCAGATGACGCAGTGTGAAATGTCCGGCATTATTTATTATTTTATTTATTTGTTATATAGTCTGTTTGCTTAAAGCCCGTATTCCAAAACGCGAACACAAAAGCTGTTTGAATGATTTGCGGTCAAATATTTATGCTCAGTCCTTGATTTGAGTTTGTGTTTTGTTCTAAATAGAGACTTAAAAGTTTTTAATCAGGATTATATTGTATTTTAATAGAATAAATCTCCGTAAATAAGGAAATTTATTAAGTCATTAATATTCAAATTCTAATAAATCATTAATAACCCATTATCGACTATAAAATCTGTCAATCGATAATAGATACCTACTCAAATATCTATTATATAATACTATCTAAATAAAGTATATAAGTAGTATATCAGTCATGTGGTACGCATAACACAAGCTCTGCTTACTTTGGAGCCAGATGATGCCCCAAATGGCTGATATACTAATTATATACATTTCATACATATATATTATACATAGTAACACCTACACCCGAGAAACATTCTAGCAGATCATACAAAGATTTGTTAAGCAGCGGGAATCGAACGCGCAACTTTCTGCGCCGCAGCCGGGCCTTGACCCACTGCGACAAAGAGGTCGTCGCGATTGATGATTCGGTATTACGGAAGGTTGATGTTGATTATAACACATGCTGTCGTATTAATAGAAACTGTGATAGAAACCCAGCGCACGTAATAGGTACCAATCCATGTAAATAATGCCTATTGCTAATCGAAACTGATAGACGTTGATTGTATCATGGGTTATATAATTGATTTGCTAAATTAGCATATATGCTACTTTTTACGTAATACGTAAGATTAGTTGTTTCGCTAGAGTAACTAAAATTTCCTAAAACAAAAACGATCTTATTTTGTTTGCATTAAAGTCTGAATTAGAATATTTTTTTTAGTGACACTACCTATATAAACATATAACTGACGCGTTTTAGCTCAATTTAATCATCATGTAAGGTGTTGATTAAAACTGCGGTTATTTTCCGTAGTTCCTTTTTTTTCCTTTTTTCCTTTATACATTATTTTGAATAAAGGAATTAATTGGAATAAAAATTATAGCAATAAAACAAAAAATAATTTTAACTTATTTTAGAACTGTGAATTCAAATGGTTACTTTGAACTTTATTGGTAGCACAATAAGGTCGTCCATATTTTAGAAAATTTTAGTTAGTCCGGGAAACAACAGAATTGCCAGCATTATGATTGTTTCAAAACTCGACTTTGCCTCAAATTGTTTAATTTTAAGAATACTATTCATATAATTTAAAATATTTCACTCCAACTTTCGCTTGATAAACACGGGCTTTACTCACGTATTACTTTGCCATACGAACCGTGAACTCGAGCGGCAACGAGCGATCCGCGGATCAAACTCACCCTGATGAAGATTCTCTAGATGAATCGAAACAATCGGTGCCTCCATCGACAAAATAATACGTGAGTAAAGCCCGTGTTTATCAAAGTATGGTTTCAAATAGTTTCGACTTTTAGTTTGTGCGATGTCTATTAATAATTGCATTTTAGATGCAAGCTTGAACGATAATGCCGTGTTAAGGAGGAGGCCCTCTATACGGATTAGAAAAACTTTTTAAGTATCAATATCTGATTCTGTTTTTAATTCTGTATTTTTTTTACTATATACAAAAATTTGGCCGTGACTGTCCAACGAAATATTAAATGCCAATAAAATTACGAAGTACCTACTTATAACAAGGTTTCTTTTCTAACCTCGATAGACAATAATAATAATAAATAATGTCGGACGATTTACACAGCATCACCTGGCCCCAAAGTATGCAGAGCTTGTGTTATGAGTACCACATGACTGATATACTACCTATATACTTTTTTATGTGTAACATCTTTCCTCACTCTTTTTGCAATCTATAGGAGTAATTTCGTGAAAAGGAAGCCGGGGAAGAGCGCGCTATTTGATTTTACCAATGAGAGCGCGCGGTATTCATTTGACCAATGAGTGTATGCCTATTACCGAGGTAAGATGTCTTAGCGGAATTTTGAATAATGAATTGTGACCATAGGACAAGTATGGACAGTTGAATTATATGTGTATTATGATGCAATGTGATTTGAACGACGAGGAATCCCAAGAAAATTCTAGACGGCCTTTCCGCGATGACGTTTAGAGTTGACAATTGACCATCGACTAAGACTTTATTAACAAACAAATTGACTATAAATAATTACGTTTTAAAAACTAAAAAGAAACCGACTTCATTGAATGAAATTTGAGCCTATAATACATTTTCAGTGGAAAGTAGATGTATTTTGTAAATATATAATATGGGTAGGCCAAATAAACGCACCGCTCCAATGAGACAGCGAGGTATCTAAGTACATGAAAACATCATCGATGTATACAATTTTTAGATTTTCGTTGATATTTCAGCTCGACTGATTTTGATAAAATTTATATGGGACCACCTGTGAAGTATATTCAAACAAAAAAGAAATGAAATGTTATACATAATATGGGATTACTGTAAAGCTCGCTCGTTTTTTAAATATCTAACTAGGTACCTTCCTAAGGTAGACCTTTAAACAAGCAATTCTTGTATATATGTATAGATGTATATAATCTGAATCTGGCTAGCCTGTCAGCTCAGTTGGTAATAGCTCTGCCTTCTGCGCTGTAGATTGAGGGTTCGATTCCCTCCCAGGATAAACATTTGTGTGAAGAACATAGGTCTTTGTTTTGTGTCTGGGTGTTATAAAATATCATAAATATGTATTTAAAAATATATAAGTAATCTATCAGGTATCTGGTCACCATAATACAAGCTATGTTTAGTTTGGGATTAGATGGTGTTGTGTGCATTGTCCAGCAATATTTATTATTATTTATTATTATCTCGGAAACCGCTACAACTATTTTCAAGACATTTAGTATGCAGGGGTTTTTAGGGGGGGGTTTTAGTTTTGGGGGCGATAAATCGATAGCTAAGTTTCGTTTTTATCCATGTTTTATACCTCATCCAGGTCATCCAGGTACCATATATATAATAAATAGAAACACCCATACCCGAGATAAATATTTGTAGATCATACAAACATTCGTCCCGCGGCGGGATCGCAGCCGCAACCGCCGTCTCAGCTAGGTCTTGACTGCGCCACAGAGGTCGTCAGATTGTTTCGCCTCAAAGATGTCTTAGGCTAAAATTTTAAGACTAACCTCACTTAAGTTTAAGTGCAGCCTTAGTTATGTCTGTGAATCTTAGTATAACTTTCTCGAAAGTGCATAACTTTAGAAGCTTGTATACCTGGCAATTAGAATATAGATCAATAATCTATGGAACATCTATGGATCATCTATTTTTATAAAATTCATTACCTACATCAATCTTATAACGGAAGTAACGGAACTCTGCAGATAACACAAAACTTCCAAGCGAATTCCGTTCTTCAGTCAGTAATTTTACAGTTCAAACTCCCATGTTATATTTTCTAAATCACCATGGTTTTACCCGGAGACTACGTTTACAATTTTAATCTTGTGTTCAATCTAATAAAGTTGTATTTCGATTGGTTATTTTATTAAGAGCAATCTGTAATTGATACGCTTCAATGGGTACTTCATCATGAGTAAAATGCTGCACCTCATGCAGTTAACATGCTGCATCTGGTATGATGTCACAAGGTTAAGCAACGGGATGCAACGGTGACGGAAACTTATATCGAAACAGATATTTATAACTAAACAGGGCGTTCACACTCGGTATCTACGGGATATACAACAATAACAAACCACACTTTCCAAAATATAAACTTATACTTTGCCTAAAATTAAAAAAAAAATATGTTTTTATACAATTTCAGAGTACCATCATATTTGAGCTATAGGGACATCTAAGCAATTTTAATTAATTTGAAATTACATAACATAATACAGATGGACAAATATTTAGTACTATTCCGCCAATCTATTCCTCAAATAGAAATTCATAAAGAAAATGAAAATAGAAAATGGCGGGAGGAAGTTGCATGCGTCTGCATCGTGTCTAATTCATTAGGAATAGATTGGCGGAATAGTACTAAATATTTGTCCATCTGTTTTGGTAATAGATTTCCACAAAATCACACCTGATTCAGTTATCTATTGAAAATACATTGTTTATTATTTCCTCATTTATTTTTTAATAAAATCAATAAAACTTAATCTTAAAATAGAGAAAGATAAATTATGTTTTTATTACACACATTCAAATAATATTAGTACTTACTACCTACTTATATACTTTTTGTTTGTAAATACTTAGATGTATATTGAAACACCCAGACCCGGGACAAATACTTGCAGATCATACAAACATTTCTCTCGGGAATCGAACCCGCAACGTTTTGCGTCTCAGCCGGATCTTAGTCCACTGCGCCACAGAGGTCGTAAATGAGTAGATACGATACTCTTTTATGGTTCCTAATGTTTATACTAAGCTCTAATCAATTCGTCTCTGATTCTTCGTCTTAGTAATTGTAGTTATAGTCATGCAGACGGGTAGTTGTAGTAAAATTATCTACAAGAACCCCACCCATACTAATTACCATTCCATTACGCGATATTAGACACGCTCGTACATAGCCTCTGAATCTTAGTCATAACTCGAAGTAGATGTAGTCGTGCAGTTGTAGTAAACAAATTACAAGAACTTAATACAAATAACAATTCAATCACTCGAAATTACAAGTCGTTCATAACAGATCAACGAAGATAAGCAACGTGTTTTTATAAACCTAGACGAGAGATCACAATTGCATTTTGTCAGTATGAATGAAAAGGTACATCAAACGGTTAAAGAAAACGTTCGTGAGAAAACCGGCATGCCGTAAAACCTAAAGTTTGAAAACATAAAAAATAATACAGGACATTTCACACAGCATCATCTAGCCCCAAAGTAAGCTGGGCTTGTGTTACGACCTCTGTAGTACAGTGGACTATGGTCCGGCTGAGACGCAGAAGGTTGCGGGTTCGATTCCCGCCGCGGGACAAATGTTTGTATGATCTGCAAGTATTTGTCTCGTATGTATAATATGTATGTATTTAAAAAAAAAAGTATATAAGTAGTATATCAGTTATGTGGTACCCATAACACAGCTCTGCTTACTTTGGGGCCAGATGATGCTGTGTGAAATGTTCGGGATTATTTATTTATTTATTTATTTGTTATGAGTACCACATGACTGATATACTTTTTCATCCCCCTATCTCGGAAAGAGTATTTTTGCTCTTCGATATCTGAGTGCAAAAGCCGTTTTTATCCGCTAGAGGATACAGTAAATTGAATTTAGAACATCATTAACAAAAACACAAAGAATCATTCAACCTATTTACGTCTACCTCCACCTCCATGGTGCCGAATTTTACATACAACCTTTTTAGTTTGTTAAAAATTCAGACTCGGAACCTTCTTGGTGTACTTTTATTTAATTTGCTTTGCGCGCGCCATTTTCTTTCACGTCATATTGTTCAAACCTTAGGTTAAAAACAAGCAACATGAAAAACTAAAAAACCTAAAATGAGTAATGTTAGCGACGGGAAATTTACGACGAATATTGCGATATTGCGACGCTAACGCTGAGGATTCTAATTTTTTAATCACTCGCTTGCTCGATCATCAAAATTGAGCACGCGTTTAAAAAGCAACTTTGCACTCTTGTATAAAAAATAACTATTTTTTCTTTTGTAAATACATAAACATTACACATAGAAACAACCGAACCCGGACTGCAATGCAGGTCATACATAGGTATAGTATACAATAAAAAACAACTTTTTATTTTATTTACATACATATATATGGTAGGGTTGGGAACTCTTCTTTTAAGTTTACACCTTTGTTAGAAAAGTCCTATATACAATTTTATTACATAAAAAAAAGTATATAAGTAGTATATCAGTCATGTGGTACCCATGACACAAGCTCTGCTTACTTTGGGGCCAGATGATGCTGTGTGAAATGTCCGGGATTATTTATATATTTATTTATTTATTACATATACAATAGTAAATTCTTTAAAGTTTATTACCGAAGTTTATTACTATTCTCAATGCGTCATGGACACGGTTAGTGTTGTGTGTCGTCCGAGTGTGTAGATGGACATTTTCGGAAAAACATGTGAGGGTAGTTGCAAAAAATGCTGCCCCCGCTTCGCAAAGGCGGTAGCTCCAGTACTCCAGTCATCCCGTGACCACGACAGAGTGTAAACCTGTCGAAACGTCGGGAAAAATAGGTAAATAAACGCGATAAATACCTGTTAATATTTATAATAATGTGTTCTGATCGCGTAAGTTTAAAACACTTTATTACCCAAGTGTAAACAATCCAAACTAAATATAAGACAGACTAATAATTTGATTTTTGTACAGCTTCAAGAGAGTATTTAAATAAAATTATATAATAATTTTAATAAATTAACGCATACTGGTTCCAAATATTTTGGTTTACGATAAGAAGAAGACATCATCTAGTCTATATCTATATACTATCTTAGTCTATATACTAATCTAATTAAATTTTTATTTGGATATTTATTACATTCCTCTATAAAATAGGTACCTAATCATCTGTGGCGACTTCTGTGGGGTCAAATCAAGTGAACTTTGCATGCATTAAAATGATAATCATGGCCGAACTATATTATTTTTTAACCCATGTTTCGCAAATAAACGAATCCGAATCAGAATTTTTGACCTAGTTGCGAATCAAAAACACATCCTACAACGTAGAAGGTATAGTTACTATAAACAGTGATGTAGTATAGCCACTCTTATCTGTATACCTTTTCAACACACACGTGTTGTTGTGTAAGGTTGTAAAAGAGATAAAAAATCCTTTAATTTAGGTCAAATTAGTGCACGTGCCATCGACGTACGATCTTACTCGTAATAGTAAGAATTTTAAATTACGCACTGACGGCCACATTCAGAGTAACTCATGATTAAATAATTGAATAATAAATGTTGGTGGACAATGGTTACAACACCATCTAGCTCCAAACTAAGCATAGGTTGTATTATGGTTAGATGACTCATAGAATACTTATATATGTTTAAATACATACTTATGATATTTTATAACACCCAGACACAGAACAAACACCTGTGTTTATCATACAAATCTTTCTCCTAGGACAGCATAGAAACTCTTACCCTTACCCTTACCCTTACTCTTACCCTTACCCTTACCCTTACTCTTACTCTTACTCTTACTCTTACTCTTACTCTTACTCTTACTCTTACTCTTACTCTTACTCTTACTCTTACTCTTACTCTTACTCTTACTCTTACTCTTACTCTTACTCTTACTCTTACTCTTACTCTTACAGCGCAGAAGGTAGAACTACTACCAACTGAGCTGACAAGCCAGTCAACTTACGCTTTTTTTTTCAATGAAGACCGATGCCTTTTTTCGAATCGTCTAGAGAATCTTCATCAGGGTGAATTTGATCCGCGATTCGCACTGTTTCATGAAATGATATAAATAAAAGAGTATGCTTACTATTTTTATTTTATTTCATAATTAACTTTTTATAAACCGTATAAACATCAGCTTTACTGGCCTCACAGTTTAGATGATAGTAACTCAGCTGGCTGCCTTGGTTGTGGGTTCGATCCCCATTTAGGACAAACATTTGTGTGATGAACGTAGGTGTTTGTAGTGTTTGGGTGTTATATGTATGTATTTGCAAGTAAATAAGAAGGCAAATCAGTCATCTGCTTTTCAAATTGTGAATTGTCCAGTTATATTTAATGCGAGACATTATCATAGACATGACATTTTCAAAAGAACGCCTTCAAGGACTTTCAGAAATTTCCGAAATATAGCAGAAATAATAGCAATTTACTTTCAGATGATGTTATTTACATTATCTGAAAGTAAATTGCTATATTTAAATTCTTTAGGATTGAATAGAGAGTGAAACTTTTGACGGAAATTTTTGAAGGTCCTTCAAGGCGTTCTTTCGTAGATGTGATATGGCTGTCGCATTTCTTCTCTTCTTGGATCACATCTGTCAATATTTTGTCAATTTTGCCGTCGCGTTTCTGCTTCGCTTCGGTCCTATTTTAAAGTCATTAGATTCTTTGTCTTACATGTATATATTATGAAGCTCTCAATAAATCATTAGTTTTATTTATTTATTTATTTAAGTATCAATTAGAATGGCGAAAACACCAATTACACTAATTAATTATTTATATGCAAACAATGAAACTTATAAAACAACATTAAATTGAAATTATATAAATTAAATAAAAAATGTCACAGTAAAATCATGCATGATAAAATTGCTAATATTATTTTATACAATAGAGAAAAAAAAAACAAATTATAATAATAATCGGTCATCCATCCCTCTCACAAAAGAGCAGACAAAATCATGTCAAAATTTTGTCGTGTTCATGTTAAATTGGGTAATCTTAGGGGAATAATCTATACGCATGTGCTAAAAAAAGTATCAATTACTTTTTTTAGCACATGCGTAGACAATTAAATTATTTAATTTTCACTCGAAACGGGATATTTACCCATAATTTATGAGTCTTTCTGCTTTTCCCGATATTTCTGCACAGGTGATCATGCCATGAGCCATGATCACGAGATCAGTTTATCTCGTGATAATGGTGAAAAACTGAAAGTGAAACACTCAGATATCATGGTAAATATCCCGTTTCGAGTGAAAATTATGTACAAAACCATGATAGTTTTAGAAGTTATAATTAAATTATAATTATAATATTATTTTGTGATTTGTACTACGACGATATCTGGAAAATTCTAGACGGTAATTTCGCGATGATCAGAAGAGATAAATCTACTTTGGGATGGAGGCGTTGAAACTCGACATTGTGACGATATTATAACAGAATAATCACTTAACATTGGCAATATTGACATCAAGACATTATTGAATGGCAAGAAAAAGCATCATTAGAACTTAACAACTCTGAGTCGAGAGACACGAGTATGTAGGAATCTAGGTGCTGTGTCTTGCATTACAAAATCTTGTACAACGTAACATCTGTGGTCGAGGTCATAGAAGCTCACCAGACAGACAGCATTAGAAATGCCGCAGAGATCCTATCACAGACGTGTTTGTTTTTTAACTGAAAAACAAAACACATCTGCGGCAATAAGTGATTGAAATATGTTTAGTGAGAAATGTTACGTTATGTTATAAGTTAATTAAATAAAAGACATAACTGTGTATCGAAAATACTTTATGTACAAATTTACCAATTTTATGGTACCTAATCAACGGTCTAATCAAGGCGCTACTGGAGCTTCGATCGATTCGATTCGATTCGAAAAATTTAGTTGTCAAAACTATTAAATAGTTCGATAATGAGATATAATAATACATGCATTGTTAGGCCTAGCACGTACCAGCAAATTTATTCGCGTGGTCTAAACCGCACTATTTGAACGTATATAATTTTCAATTAAGGTTTTTCGGCAAATGAATGCCTCTGATAATATGCTACAAAGAATAGCGAAAATAATTCGACGCGGATGAGTTCGCAATGCGCGCTAGGCCTCAATAGCGATTCGTGCGTCTAAGACTAAAATACTTACTCTGAATCTGAGAATAATAATAAGCAAGCATTAAACCAAGTAAGAACAGTAGGCACGAAAGAAATACCTTGAAACAAATTGTGCTTAAGGAATACTTACATACCTTAACTGTTTTGTATACATAGGTAGTCTACACATTTTGATAAACACGGGTTATACTCACATATTATTTTATCGATGGAGGCGTCCACACTGTTTCGCTCGTGGCCGCTTGAGTTCATGGTTCGCACTCAAAAACCGTGAACTCGAGTGCGAACCGTGAACTCGATCGGCAACGAGCGGACCGCGGATCAAACTCAACCTGATGAAGATTCTCTAGATGAATCGAAAGAGCGTCGGTGCCTCCATCGACAAAATAATACGTGAATATGAAACTAATACGTGTTTAGGAAAATATATAGGTAGTCACCTAAACTTGCTTATCCTTGTTCTAAATAGCTGTAATTTTTAATGTTTTCGAACAAAGACACTTCTCAGAATTGTACAACAACAAAACTCTATAAAACTATGGGAAATTGATAAGCTATCAGCCTTATCAAAGTTTTAGGTAAATAAAGTTTCAATATGTTATTATATAACGGAGTTAAAAGGTTATAGCAATATTGTTATAAACTAAATTGTTAAATATATAACCAAAAATATGTTTCACTTTCAAAATTTTCGTGAGTTGTACCATACATATTGATAAACATGGGTTTTGGGTCATCCGCAGTGCGAACTGCGAACTCACGGATCGCGGATCAAACTCACCCTGATGAAGATTCTCTAGATGAATCGAAACAGTGTCGGTGCCTCCATCGACAAAATAATACGTGAGTAAAGCCCGTGTTTATCAATATGTACAAAAATATGTTGGTTTCTAATCGGAGTTAAATGTTTATAGATATAATAAAACCACTCATTGTATTTTATAATTCAATTGTTTATTGTTCTTTTTTTTATTGTACTTAAATATTATCCGTCTATATCATAACCATACATTAGTTAATTTTCGTTAAAATATGTTGCCATTGAATGCATTGATATTAGAACGACAAGAATATCTAGCGTTACAATAGCTAATTGTAGTTATGAGATAGACATGTAATGGTTTTTTGACGCGATAACGTCTTATAAATCGATGAACGCCGGCGGTACGCACGAAAAATTATCGTCCGTAAACCGACATAACAGACAACAATTTTTTTATATTCTTACTTATCCTATAGTATATAATATTATGTACAATTTTACATAGCGTCACAAGATAATTCATAGGTACAATACAGTGATGGAAAACATTGTGAGGAAACCGGCATGTCGTAGAATATAAAAAGTTCCAAGACTTGTGCCAAGTGCACGAAAGGAGCCTCTGAGGCGCACTTTAATCCTTTCACCACACTGGTTCGAAATAACTAATGACATAATAAGAAGACACTAAGTATAAATAAATCTAGTATCTAGTAGATAGTATATAGATATATAACAATGTTAAGTTAATGTAAGATTGCTAAGAGACAAGTTTCTAAGTAATGGTTTTGATTCTGCTGTTACATTTATAAGATAAAAGTAAAATCTGTCGGGGTATTCCGTTAGAGCTGGTGCGGAGGCTGAATGTGCCGAGGACATCAAAAGGCCCTGGGCCCGTGGGGAACAGAAGCCCACCGCGTGACCTAAGAGCTGGCTCCTATCTGGCTCGGCGTATTAGCAGCCGCCAGTGTCTTGGGAACGCCGCCCTCTGGCAGTGATCTAGATCAGTTGAGCTATCTATAGATCGCTTTTAAGCGGTCCTTAGATAGCTCAATTGTTTCACATGTATTTTATATGATTCTGTTCATTTCTGTTATTATTTATGTAAGTAAATTGGCTCTTCTTTTTTAAACGACTTCAAAAAGAGAAAGGGGTTCTCAATTCGGATGATTTTTTTTTGTTTATATTTTTTTTAAACCTGAGCTGGGAGCTGGTAACAAACACATAACGAGTACAACCGAATTAAGAACCTTCTCCTTTTTTTGAAGTCAGTTATTAACAACTCCATTTTACATAGAGAAGGTATCCTTAAAAAGCATTTTTTTTTAAATTACATATCGCTCGTTGGTAATATGTATTTCTGCGAAAATTACATTAGGACAAGTCTTATAGTCTGCGAGCAAGAACTCAGATTAGGGACAAACAGACAACCATAGTGAAACTCTAATAGTTTCTATGAACCCTAAAATAGGGACCACTAATATAATTGGGCTGTAGAAAATGCAACAACCGAATCACTCTGATGTATTTACAATAAGTTACTTAGTAAACTTATTGTAAGAGAAAAGTTATATATGTGAAACGTCATCTTGGGGTCTATTGTGATACTAGTCATATAAAGAGATGTTATGAATATTGTTACTGTTAAAACTATTATAGTGCCAAATAAAAATATATTTTTTTATATCTGTTTTTTTATACCTACAGAATATATAAGTATAATTATAATTTTCACTCAAAACGGGATATTTTCCATGGTATATGAGTTTTTCTGCTTCCCGATATTTCGGCACAGTTGCATGCGCCATGATCACGAGATAAACTGATATATTCCGTTTTGAGTGAAAATTATGATCAAAACCATGATAGTTTCAAAATATCAAATAATGCCGGACATTTCACACAGCATCATCTGGCCCCAAAGTAAGCAGAGCTGGACATTTCACACAGTATCATCTGGCCCCAAAGTAAGTCAAGCTTGTATTATGGGTACCACATGACTGATACACTACTTATATCCTTTTTTTTCAAATACCTTCAGATCATACAAACATTTGTCCTGCGGGAATCGAACCTGCAGCCTTCTGCGTCTCAGCCGGACTTTCACTGCGCCACAGAGGTCATCAGTGATACAGAGATGACGAGGTTTATTATCATTCGCTGTCCCTGACTGGCATAAATGACGACATTGTTTATATCTACGCTATGCTGTCATACTAACACGTATTAATATAATGTTTATGTCTTCTAGTTACCTTCTGTCACAGCAATGTCATTTGAAAATTAAAATGTTTTTATTTAATACTATCTGACCCGGCAAAGGTTGTTCTGCCATATAAATATCATTAAAAAAAAATTTTTTTAAGTATTCTATGTTACTTCTATAATACCTCCAAGAATATGTGTACAAAGTTTCATGATGATCGGTTAAGTAGTTTTCGCGTGAAAGCGTAACAAACAAACTTACATTCACATTTATAATATTATTAGTATAATTACGTTTTAAAAACTAAAAAGACAAATGACTTCATGTTTAAAAAATGAATTTTTTTTCGAAATTTTGATAGTTTAAAATATCAAAATTTCGTTTCATCCAAGTGGATGACATATTTTTTTCCGTTTTATTGATTTAAAAACCTAATTACTGAACCGATTTTTATGAAATTTATATGGGACCAATCGGGAAGTATATCCTTTGACAGATTGTTTTAAATCCGTTCGTAAATTACGGAGTTATGAGGTAACAAACATAAAAAAAATAAGGGGTCCGGTAAGTAACTCGTCTAGTAACTCGGACCAGCGCGCACAGCGAATATTATCGCGTCTCGTCTAAAAGCTGCAGGACAGGGCAGAAAAGAACCGCTGTCAGCGGTAAATACCCCAGGGCGCGTTGGAAACTAGCCACCAAGAATTCGCAGCAGTGAAAAAATCCAAAGAACGCGTTAGCCTAGTGTTTTTTGTATGACTCTTGCGTATTTAATTTGTTGTAGATACCGAGTCGAGATGGCGCAGCAGCTTTTTATCATGTGCTCGTAAATCATTTTATATTTTAGATATCTGGATCTAGAGTATGTAAACTTTTTGACGTGATGACGTCTTATAAATCGATGAACACCGGCTGCACGTTCCGCCTGAGCCGAGCATGCAAGCGAGAACGCGGAACACGTCAACTGTTTAGTTCTTATGACGTTATCACGTAACATTATCGTCCGAAAACTGACTTTACAGACAACCATTTTTTTTATTTATCATGGCTTATAAAACGCTTTTTATAGCAATCACGTAAATTTATTATAACAAGGTGTAAGTATATATGTTTTGATAGTATTTGAATTCCATAATCGCCAGGCTGAGTAACTAAAGATATGAGTTGTCTACCAGACCTGGAGATCGCAGTGAGCATTTTGACGACCTCTGTGGTGCAGTAGGCCTAAGGCCGGCAGATACGCAGAAGGATCCGGGTTCGATTCTCATTGTGCAAATAATTTGTATGATCTGCAAGTATCTGTCTCGGGTCTGGGTGTATCTATGTATAATATGTATGTATTTACAATAAAACTATATAACACACACAATATATAAGTAGTATATCAGTGGTACTCAAACTCATAACACAAGCGCTGCTTACTTTGGGGCCAGATAATGCTGTGTGAAATGTCCGGCGTTATTGATTTATATATTTTTAACCCACTTTAAAAACAGGAGAAGAAAATAATTACAACCGTATTGATAACTAAGTCAGTTATGAACCGATTTAATTTTTTTTATGTGAAAAGATATATTTTCCGATAATTAAATTGTAAATTTAGAAATTTTTATAGAAATTTTATTAAAATCGGTATTGTTGTTTGATTTTTAATTCAAAATAGCTGAAAAAATATGTCCAATCCAAGTAAATGAAATTTCGTATTTTTATACAAATGAAGTCGATTTTCTTTTAAATTTTCGAAATGAAATTCTTTAGTCAATAGGAACAATTTAAGGTTTCAATTAAATTACATTACGTAATCGAGGTGCATCTAATAAATGCTATTTTTATAAATAAATAAATGTAAATTGAACAACGTTCATATTGATTCCAACATTAAGACTTTTTCTTTATATATAATTAAATGTAAATTGAACAATGTACATATTGATTCCAGCATATAGACAGAGTTATTATGCGGCACTGCTAATGCGACTAATTTCAAACGGTAGGTATAGTATCAATCAATAACGTAACGAATGCTTATAAATAGCCTTCAAACGAATCTGCAGAAACACTTCATATTTTGCATCTAGTTTGCTTCTGGTAAGGAAACTTATAGTTACTTATATAAATAAACAATGCCGGACATTTCACACAGCATCATATGACCCGAAAGTAAGCAAAGCTTGTGTTATGCGTACCACATGATTGATATACTACATACTCGTATATACTCTTTTTTGAAATACATACATCCTTACTTCCATACTAATATTATATACGCGAAAGTTTGTATATACTTATAAATGTTTGTTACTCTTTCACGCAAAAACTAAAAATGGATTTTAATGAAACTTTACAATAATATAGTTTTTACATCTGAATAACATATAGGCCATAATTTATAATATTGTATGAATTTTCCAAAATATAACGATATGTGTCAAGTAATTAGGATAGAAAAAAAAGTAGGATATGGACATAGGCTATATGTAGGGAGGTAACATGCGTGCGAAGCCAAGGGCATTTACTAGTATTATATATAGAAACACCCAGACCCGAGACAAATACTTGCAGATTATACAAACATTTGTCAGAACATTTGTCAGAGAACAGAACCCGCAACCATCTGCGTCTTGGGCCTTGGCCCACTGCGCCACAGAGGTCGTTCACAGAGGTTATAATTCTAACTGTGATAAATTTTGAGTAATATTTAGGTTAAATAAACTAAACAGTTCAGAGACGCTTGGCTTGTGAACTCGCCTATAAATCATTTCCCTCTTTACGACTCTCATCAAATTTATTACTCCGCGTTTACGGGAAACGGGCTTGCAAAATGTATATAATAATTATAATAACATTATACAGTTTACATCCTCGGGCATTGAACTTTATATATAACAAAGTTATAGATTTTACTTAATTTTATTTAAAATACAAAATATTTTTAATTATATACTTTTATCCAATTATTTTACATGGCAAAGTTTAACTTTTGAAACCATCGCAGAAGGTTGCGGGTTCGATGCACGCCGCGGGACAAATGTTTGTATAATCTGCAAGTATTTGTCTCGGGTCTTGGTGTTTCTATGTATAATATGTATGTATTTACAAAAACAAAACAGGTATATAAGTAGTATACCAGCCATGACACAAGCTCTGCCTACTGTGTGAATGTCCGGTATTATCTATTTATATTTATTATTGACGTGACAACGTCTAATAAATCGATGAACGCCGGCTGCACGCATGAAAAAGGATGACTCATTGTAACGTAACGCTCATTGTAGCGATACGCTCATTGTAACGTTACGATCGGAGCGAGCGCGCTGCACGAGCGAGCGAAAGGCACGATCGGCTTGCGCTGACTCCTTTGTCGGTGCAAAAACAAAATAGTGATAATTCAATAAAAAATATTCAATTTTATTCATAAAAGTATGCAATAATTTCATCAATGTTTTGTTATGACGTTGTCACGTTAAACTATCGTCCGTAACCCGACTTTACAGACAACCAATTTTTTTTATTTATGGCTTTGAACATAATTCTGTTTTCAAAATAGTTTTTCCGCTTCCCGATATTTCGGCAAAGTGAAATGTGATATGCATATAGATGTTAAAATGGGAGCCGACCGCGGTAATAAGAATGTCATTGCCAAAGCTATACTACTACGAATTAATGATATTATGTTATGCACCATCTTGTATCATGCTAATCATTTGAACCACGTAGTGACAGCACTGTTTTTGACAGCACTGTCAAACAAACTATTTTGATTTGTCCGAACCAAAGGCAAAACGTTTCGAATTATTTTTGGCCGTTTTGCGAAGTAAACATTGTGCTCTTATATTACTTATTTAATAATAATATTACTTATTTTTCCCGAGTTATTTAATATTTAATTTGAAATTTCGGTTGTTTTTATGCAAATAAAACTAGAGTGACTCGGGTATGAATATATAGAGTAAAAGATTTATGTTTCTTTATGATTAGAGCAAAGATAATCCGTGTAATTATATAATTATAAATACTAGTATTCGCCCACCGGTCGAAAACATAATTAATTAATAATAAATGTATTTTTATAAAAAAAAATTGCATTCTACTTCTCCGTCCGCGCAATTTTCGTAAAAACGGGTACAAAGTTTTTGCTTCACGTATTAATATATAGATAAATTGTATAATTTAAAACAGACAACAATTTTTATAAATAACAAATGACGAACGACAACATACGACTTTGTGACGTCTTACTTTATACAATCTAAACACGTCAAGTGTTGGCAAAATTATCATCATATGACACACGCCATCAAAGAAGTAGATGGAAAAACGTTTCCGTTTCAATAATAAATACTTTGACAAATATCGCACAACGCGGGCAAAGCCGCGGACAGCATCTTATTATTTACATAAAATATGTGTCCTCACATAAAAGTAATTACATATCTTTATATATAATATATAAAGTGGAAGCATAAAGATGACAACCTATAAATTATTGTAACTGAAGGTTATATTTTAATGAAGTGTAAAATAACAGTAGATTTAGCACCAGTTATTGACGAACTAAAGTAAGTATCGAGATTGCTGCTAAGTCATGCTAAAGAAGGCTTCTTCTTCTTCATTAATGGCATGAGTCATAATAATGTCAATTTCACCAATGTCAAGTATTTATATTATTCATAGTATGTCACGAAGTCTTATCTTGTCGTTCGTCATTTGTTATTTTATATCAAATGGTGCCTTTCATATAACTACGGATTATTTTTGCTCGAATAACAAAAGAACACGAAGTTTTTATTCTAATTATTTACACTCGAGTCGATAACTCTAGCTCTATTTAAATAATACCGAAGACAACCAAAAATAATCTACTAGCAAACTATAAATAACTAAGAAAACTCCAAATAATGACTAAGGAAGTATCTCAGAATATATTTCATCCCGGAAGGGGTTGGTTTTGCTAATAAAATTAGGAATAATCATTAAAACTATTATAAAACTATAAAACTATGTATGCTTAGAACTTTAAAACTACGCAACTGATTTTAATGCTTTTTAATAGATGGAGAGATTCAAGAGGAAGGTTTATATGTTGAATACATGCATAATATAGTAGATAAACGCTGATAATTTTAGATGTTTCCAATGTGGTGTCGTAAATAAACTCATATTTTTGCGCTTATATTGCAAACTCTGTCTGAACCCTACGAGATAGATCAAAATAATGTACTGCAGTATTGTACACCCTCAAAAGGTCTACAAAAAAGTCCGCGATGTTATATAGTTATCTCTCTATAACCATTCTGTAGTATAATTAGTATCAGCATTGCACGTTGCATTGTCAAGTGTCTAAAGTCAGAAATAACAAAGTCGTTCGTTTTCGTTCGTTATTTGCTATCCCTACTATTAAATATTATAAATGCGAAAGTAACTCTGTCTGTCTGTTGCGTTTTCACGCCTAAACAGGTGAACCGATTTTGATGAATTTTGTTGTAGAGATAGATGGGACTTTGGAAAAGGATATAGGTAACTTTTATGTAGGTACCACGCGTGCGAAGCCGCGGACAGTAGCTAGTTTTATTATTAGGATTATTTTTGCGTAAACTTTTTTAACATTGAAAAAAAAAAGGAATAAAAAAATACCAAAATCTAAAATATAAAATCTATTGCTGTGCGTTAGTCTCGCAAAAACCCGAAAATGGCTGTTATTTGAATTACTTTTTTTTGTTTTGTTGGCCTAAATACTGGGGTGGACTAGACGGCCTAAAATAATAAACACACATCAGTTATTTCGACGAAACAATCCGTCTTCTTCTTGTTCGTTAATGGCTGTCTTAATGATGATAATTTTGCCACAGTTTAGATTGTTTATAGTAAGACGTCAGAAAGTCGTATGTTGTCGTTCGTAATTTGTTATTTTATAAAAAACAAGCGGTTACTCGCGACTTTGTACGCTTATGCTTAGAACCTTTATTTAGAATGGTATATTCTAAAATTTCCTCGATGCTAACATACATTATTTTTGTAAGGAATGCATTCTGTGCATCAAAAGAACATCTTATAAGTTTTACCCCTTATTTTACACCCTTCGGGGATTATTTTGCAAATATGTAGAAACACATTTCTTTATTTTTTACTAAGAGCTTAAATATTAATTTTCAGATCCCTAACTTAAGGTAATATGAGTTGAGACAAAGAGTAGCCTATGTTCTTCCTCCAAATGCAATACATCTTCTTACCAAATTTCATCAAGATCCGTTCAGCCGTTTAGCCTTGAAACAAACGGACAGACAGAGACACTTTCGCATTTATAATATTAGTAGGGATGGTGTCGTTTTAAAAAATAACTAAACGGATAATTTTTGCTTGAATCACAATGAAACTAAAATGAAACACAATGAAACAAAACTTTTATTCCAATAAATATCAATAACCTACTATTGGTGTAAATGTCAATGTTTGTGTTATTTACACAAACTTTGACATATATATTTGGATATATTGATTTTAATATTTACACGATCACGCAATAACTTTTAACCCGATTTGGATAAAATTAAGTAAATATACAAATTAAGGCTTGGTATATCATTTAAGCTACTTTTTATTATGTACCCTGCAGACGAAGTCGCGGGGAAGGGCTAGTAAACAGTACAGATAATGCGAACCGTGAACTCGAGCGGCAACTCACGAACCGCGGATCAAACTCACCCTGATGAAGATTCTCTAGATGAATTGAAACAATGTCGGTGCCTCCATCGACAATTAATACGTGAGTAAAGCCCGTGTTTATCAATATGTATATTACAAGTCACGAAAGTTTTAAAAGTGAAGTAGAGAGAATATAAACATTGGCTAACATTATTAATGTAACTCTCAAAGTCACGAGAAAGGACTAAAGAGTCAGAGACTACAGAGTCAGTAATATATTAGCAGTGAGTAACTGCGTCACTGAATAATATTGACTTTAAGAGTTTTTTTAACCGACTTTATCAAAAAGGAGGAGGTTCTCAAATCGTCGAGTTTTTTTTTTTATGTATCTTCACCGATTACTCGAAAACGGCTGAACCGATTTGGAAAATTCTTTTTTTGTTTGAAAGGGTATACTTCACAGGTCCCATTTAAATTTTATCAAAATCGGTCGAGCTGAAAAATCAACGAAAATCTAAAAAATGTATGCATCGATGATGTTTTCATGTACTTTCATACCTCGCTGTCTCGTTGGAGCGGTGCGTTTATTTGGCCTACCCATATTATATATATACAAAATACATCTACTTTCCACTAAAAATTTATTATAGGCTCAAATTTCATTCAATGAAGTCGGTTTCCCTTCAGTTTTTAAAACGTAATTATATTAAATGACGAACAGTTATTGCCAATAATAATCCATACTAAGTAATATTATATATGCGAAAGTGTCTGTGTCTGTCTGTTTGTTCCGTTATCACGGCTAAACGGCAGCACGGATCTTGATGAAATTTGGTTAGAAGGTGTATTGCATTCGGGCGAAGAACATGGGCTAATTTTTGTCTCAAAATACAACCTTGAAGGGGGTAAAATAGGGGATAAAAGTTTGCTTGGGCAATTCATATTTTCTTAAGTTAGGGATCTGAAAATTCATATTTAGGCTTTTGGTAAGAAATAGAGAAATACGTGTTTTAACGTTTTTGCAAAATCATCCCCAAAAGGGGTAAAATAGGGGATTAAACTTATGAGATGTTCTTTAGATACACTGAATGCATTCCTTACAAAAAAATATAAAGGTTACGTACGTAGATAACCTTTAGGTACGCGTACGAAGTCGCGGGTAACAGCTAGTGCCGTATAAATCTATGCTGATTTCCTTTATGAACAAAATTTATGAATATTATTCAAATAGCTATTATACTTGTCAATCAACTTGGTAGTGCGAGTTTTTTTTGTTTTTTTTTGTAACATGTTAGTTTTGCATACTTAATTAAATATTAAAGGAAACATATTTTATTTAAGGTCACTTCATTTTGTACAATACAAAAAATTCTTCGCAGTTCTCACATAAATAAATGTTAATATAGCATATTTTTTAACAAAACCTTTTTTTAACCGACTTCATCATAAAGGAGAAGTTCTCAATTCGTTGGAATCTTTTTTTTTATGTATGTTCACCGATTACTTGAAAACGCCTGAGCCGATTTGAAAAATTCTTTTTTTGTTTGAAAGAGTCCTATTTAAATTTTATCAAAATCGGTCGAGCTGAAAAATCTACGAAAATTTAAAAAATGTATACATCGATGATGTTTTCGTGTACTTCGATACCTCGCTGTCTCATTGGAGCGGTGCGTTTATTTTTGGCCTACCCAGACTTTATATATACAAAATACATCTACTTTCCACTAAAGATGTAAGCTTAAATTTCATTCAATGAAGTCGGTTTCTTTTTAGTTTTTAAAACGTAATTATCTTCGATATAATCAGTTCGATTCAACCTCAAATAAAATATTGTAAAGTTTTGGCACAAGAATTTAGTTAACAACTGGTTATAAAAAACACATTGTCCTTACTATTGTAGTTCTAATTTGAATACCTCGTCGTGTCCAAAACGACATTGAATATTCAACCGTCAAACCGTGACAGACAAACATCCATACCTATTATTATAAATTGTAAAGTGTATCTGGGATTATATCTGGTTGTCTTGCGAAGCAAACATTGCGCTCTTATATTTTTTAATTTTCTCGAGTTATTTCCAGTTTTATTAGTAATTTTGTGTTTTTATTTAAAAAGAGTTATTGAATTGAATAATTGGAATAAAAGTTTTGTGTTTCGTTGCGATTCGAGCAAAAATAATCCGTAGTTATTTTATATGAAAGGCGCCATTATTAAAAATAACGAATGACGAACGATTAGATACGACTCTGTGACATACTATAAACAATATAAACACTTGACATTGGTGAAATTTACATTATTATGTCACATGCCATTAACGAAGAAGAACACGGTTAAACAGCGTAACAGATCTTGATAAAATTTGGTAAGGATATAGATTGTATTTTATGCAAAGACATACTACTAGACATAGACTACTTTTTATGTATGTACGCGTGTGAATCCGAGGGCAGAAGCTTGTTGTTTCTACTTTTATCTTTACGGTAAAAATAATCGTGTTTATATTGTAAAACACGATGACTAAACATTGGCATTTAAGTCAATAAGTATAAACTTATTTAGTTTATGTGTAATCTTATCTCTGTACAATGGTAGTAAACCAATTGTTGCATTTTCTCAATCGATCCATTTGAATTTCAGTGTAGTAAGAAATGGAGAGCAACAATTTTGGTTAGTTTTAATTTAGAAATGTAACAGCAGAATTACCAATAATAAAAGTTAGTAATAAATTAATATTTTTATTACGTAATCTTACTTTAGCCTACGACTAGCACTTAAAAAAGTGCAACACAAATGCATGACTAAAACTTCCTTCCACATATCAATTCCTTCCTTGAATTATTTTTTTTACAAACAAACGTTTCAAACCACAGAAGGTACAGAATACGCACCACCAAACAGTATGAACTGTGTTTTTCTATCAGCTATTATAAACGCGAAAGGTCTATTGGCGATGAAATCTTCTGTACCATTGGCTGTATCGTTGACCAGGCTTTCAACCGTCGCGCTAGCTCTAACCCCTTGCTCTGTCACCTCTATATCAGCAATTTGACTCATTAGAGACGCATTTATAGTATAATCACTTATATAGTCCAACTCAGATCTATTTGGGTCAAAAACCCTTCGTACACCCATATCATTAATCAAATCAGGCAAATTATCAACAGAAGTACTCACGGTAAATCTTGGTATCCTAACATTCATAAGCTTAGGACCTTGTGACTTAAATCTATTAAAAATAGAGTTCAAGGTCGTGCGTTGCAGATCGTAAAAAATATCACCCACCCAAACGTCTCTGATCGGCAAAAATAGTAACATTGAAAAACTGTTGAGGCACGGTATCTCTAAAACTTTCGCGTTTATAAATGGCAGCTCGGTCATGTTGTAGTATCCTATTTGGTTCATCATGTTGACATGACCGATAGGTATTTTTGAGTAGGACGTAAAAACTTCAGTTTTTGTATATGCAGGGTTAAAAGGATTAAGCCAAGCACTTCTGAAATACACATTATCACTCATTAACATCACTGTGTCTTTAAAATCGTCCACATACACTGCTTCATTAATAACACCGTTTGTTCCATCCTCAATAAGCCTATTTACTTCATTTGCTGATGTGGCTGGGTAAACGAAACTTTTCGGCAACACTTTGATATCGTAGAACTTTTGAACATCGCGAACGTAATTCTTCTTCACTGCCATTAGCTCGTCGATCACTATAACGCTTTTCCTTTGGAACTCGTACTTCAATCCTCTGGTCATTTTGTGTAAGATTCTGGCTAGTTTTCGTTTGAAACAGCGGTTCCTGTGATGTTTGGTGATTTTCCAAATCTCTCGTAAAGTTTTCCCAGACGCGCCTTCAGCTAACGCTGAAAGCTGCAACCAGCTGGTTAAGGGTGAAAATACGAAATGAGCGTTTTCATTTTGGGACGCCCTATCCAAAATCCTGGTTGAAAACTCGTAGGCCGGTCTTTTTAATAGCAGAAGAGTTGATTTTTGACTGCAGTTGTAAGTTTGGCTGACTGTGTAGTGTAGCAAGATGATTATAATGAATAATTTAAGCGCCATGTCGATGTTTTGCGCGGGCATCGGGCGCAGCGTGCGTTATACTCGCGGTGTGCTCTCTGAATGAAGACTTGGAACGTAAAGTTGAACTTGGCCGTGTATTTTCATCGAAAGTATTTGCAATTTTAATGGTCTAAAGTGCATATTCCGATGACTGCGCTATGCATGCAGTATGTAATCATTATTCAGATTGTGTGTTATCGAGATTTTATCGTGGAACGATAAAATCGTAAACTGTTTTAGTGTTTTCTGTACATAATTGTTACATGTATTGAATACCTTAATTATCCATACTAATATTATAAATCTGTCTCGTCTGTTTGTCCGAGAAAAATAAATTCTAGCCTATTTTGTCTGTCTGTTTGTTTTCTTTTCACGGATAAGTGACTGCAGTGATCTTGGTTCTCGGTAAAGTGATAGATAGTACCTTTGGGAAAGACATTGGCTATATTGATAACCTCTGTGGTGCAATGGGCTACGGTCTGGCTGAGACGCAGAAGGTTGCGGGTTCGATTGCTGCCGCGAGACAAATGTTTGTATGATCTGCAAGTATTTGTCTCGGGTCTCGGTGTTTCTGTGTATAATGTGTACGCATTTACAAAAAAAAAGTATATAAGTAGTACATCAGTCATGTGGTACCCATAACACAAGCTCTGCTTACTTTGGGGTCAGATGATGCTGTGTGAAATGTCCGGGATTATTTAATTATTATAATTATTTCAAGCGTAGAACGTTTGCGTAGAATTATTAGATTCAGAGTAACTTTACCATAACATTGCCTTTAGCATTTTTTTCATTAAAATTTTTGAATGGTTTTAAACTTATATTCTATTTATATACAATATTATTTTTATACAATAATATTAAATACATGTGATACAGTTGAGCTGTCTAACGATCGTTCAAAATGATCCATAGAACTGATAATCTTTTTAATATATTTTTAAAGGTAATTTCCTAGGGCTATAAAGCCCTGCGTGATAACTACTTATCTCTTATAGGCTTTATTATTATAGTAATAGTCGTAGATAACCTAGAAAGGAGTGTTTTGTTTTATGTAGGTACTTAAGAATGAATAATAGTCCATTGTTGTAAGATACTTGGAGATTTTGATATACTATTGCCTAATACTACAACTACTAAAAGAGGCCAAATTAAGTGACGAAGGCTGTCGAAAACCTCTGTCATGGCTGTAGAACTTTTCAAAACCTGGGATCGACATCATGAGCTCTCAGAAGCAGGGACCTTATACCAAATACTGTGTATGTTTTAATATATTTGTCTACAAAAAAATAAATAAATAATCCCGGCCATTTCACACAGCATCATCTGGCCCCAAAGTAGGCAGAGCTTGTGTTATGGTACCACATGACTTATAAACTACCTATAATCTATTTAAATTTATACATATTTTCAGATGGCCAATAGGCCAAATAAACGCACTGCTCCAATGAGACAGCGAGGTATCGAAGTACACGAAAATATCATTAATATTTAGATTTTCGTTGATTTTTCAGCTCGACCGATTTTGATAAAATTTAAATGGTGGTCCACAGATAGTCCACCCTTTCAAATAAAAAAGATATTTTCAAATCGGCTCAGGCGTTTTTGAGTAATCGGTGAACATACATAATAACAAAAAAAAATCAGACTTTAGCCCACTGCGCTACATAGGCTGTCAAAAATACAGCCTTTTTGAGAACTTAATTTTGTCGGTTGCTTGAGAAGAATCAAAAGCAACAAAAGCTTGAGAAGAATCTGCTCCAACTTGGCTTTATTACCTTTAAAAGGCAGGCTGGCTCTAGCGCGATTATAAATGGTTCTCAAAAAGGTAGGTTTTGAAGAAAACTTTTTTAGCATCGTTGTGATTTGAAAGTCGATGAAACGAAAAAGCGACAGTAAAAAGAGACAGACACATAAATTCATAAGATTTAACGTGGGAGAAAATGAGATAGGAAGCATTATACGTGTTTGTGCGCGCATGCGTAGTACAAAGCTTGAGAAAATGGATCACAACAACCTTGGTGTTTTGTATACGTGTACGTATTATATGTTTGTTTTTTGAAGGTTTCACTTCTACCACGTGTGAATTGCACACATGTTTTTTATGTAGTTAGATATAATCATTTTTGTATCTTGTATGAGCTGCTCATTTAACATGCAGTACAAGATTCTCTCAAGAATCTTCTTGAGTTGGGGCTTGGTAGGAAGCAGACTATTTAGTCTGCTATATATATTCAACTGAATAAATAAATTTAAATTTTGAAACTAAGTAAGCAATTTTAGTGCTCAGTTAAGAAATAAAATGCAATTATTTATTGACTAAGAAAACATTAATAGAATCAAAATCATTTATTTTAATTATGACTGTGTGGCGGAGTGGACGAAGGCCCGTCCAAGTCGCAAAAGGTTACGGATTTGATTCCCGCCACGGGACAAATGTTTGTATTATCTGCATTCCTATAATATTGGTATCTTGTTGCTGTTCCATGAATATAACACAAGCTCTGCTTACTTTGGGACTAGATCATCCTGTGTGAAATGTCCAGCATTATGTTATATGTGTATATAAATACATACATAAATTAAATAAATAAATAAATACTGCTGGATAATGCACACAACACCATCTAGTCCCAAGATACTTGGGACAAGATACAAGATACTTTATAACACCCAGACACAGAACACAGACCTATGTTCTTAACACAAATGTTTATCCTGGGAGGGAATCGAACCCTCAACCTACAGTGCAGAAGGCAGAGCTACTACCGACTGAGTTGACAGGCCATTCAAATAAATAATAAATCTGTTTCTTCTTGAATTTTCACTGCTAGATTATAAACATGCCTCTAGCCATCGTTTAAATGAATATTAGTATATATTTTTGTATACAATAAATTTGAAAAATATTTCTCAACACCTGAGTAAATAAGAAGGTATAAAAGAAATATTTGACCAAAACACAAAAGTACTATTCAAGGTTTATGGAAGCCATGTTTATTAACAGTACCTAATATTATTTGAATGTGTAAAATTTTAATAACCTTCACAATTACGTCATCGAAAGACGTCGACCTCTGTGGCCCAGTGGGCTTAGGTCCGGTTGAGACGCAAAAGGTTGCGGGTTCGATTCCCGCCGCGGGGCAAATGTTTGTATGATCTGCAACTATTTGTCTCGGGTCTGGGTGTTTCTATGTATAATATGTATGTATTTACAAAACAAAAGTTTATAAGTAGTATCCGTAGAGTTCGAGACAGTCACAACAGCATCCTGAAAACTATACGGGATAGGTACTCGTCGCTGATGTGGGCAAAGTTGGTATGCAGGGTGATCCCAGAAAACTGCTCGTTACTCTGATGATCGCTCTGTGAACCAGCGTCAATTTCTTTTTTTTTACTTTGTATCTTTTATATCATTATATTACTAACTCTCTTTTGTCATATTATTATGTGCTATGGATCTAAGTTGTCCGAAATAAAAATATTTGAATTTAAATTTGAAAAAAATCAGTCAGGTGGCAAACTAAAAAATACAAAAAATAAGGCCGTCACAAAAAGGCTCCAACTCAGGATTAGCTGGATAGCATTAGCTACCAAGCGCTGGTCTTACGTTAGAACCTGATCGGATGAGACACGGATGTCAGCTTTTACTGACTGGCACAACATAAATTAACAATTTTAAAATATGTTAAAATGTTAAGATATCGTTTGTTGTTTATATATTATGTTTGTTAGAGGCCCAATCACACTACAGCTGAACCAATATGTATGCAACTTGTATATATGTAGTCAGTGACCAGGAATGGTACCTTTTCTGTAGACATCACGCGTGTTCATTTGCACGTATTTTCAACGTAATTACCATTGAACAGATTGGTTTTGGCAATGTTATGGATATGGCTGATCTGAATGTCAAAATGGTTCTTCCTGAACGTTTAATCATTGATTTTACCAATCGAACAAATTTATATACATAACTACCTAGTATTACTCTATGCACAAAATACTAGGATGTACTAAATCAAAAACGTTCGTTGAAAGCACTATCAAAAATAACGCGATCCCGCAACGTTCGAGCATCGTATAATCCAAATTAGAATCGTTTCCGTTATAGACGATATAGACGTTCAAAATTACCGCGATTACCGCGAGGGGGTCGCCCCTTGACTTGTAAATGTGGATTATCTTTAAAAAAAATGGAGCTTGACGGACTGTTTAGTAAAGAGGTCGTTCCTGTGTTCTCTGGATTGTTTTGCATACGTTTAGCCTTGAAACCAGTCTAGACTTAGACAACTAAAACATGTAGATGGAGCGCTACTTACCTATATCAAAAGTACAGTAGTGAAAAAACCTCCATCATATTAATCACTTAATTAGCTTGGTATTAAAGTATAGTAAGACCTAGTGATTGTAATGTCAATGAATAATAAATAAATAAATTTATAATCCCGGACATATCACACAGCATCATTTAGCCTCAAAGTAAGCAGAGCCTGTGTTATGGGTACCTACCACATGACTGATACTACTATTTTTTTTTGTAAATACATATTGCATATTATACATAGAAACACAGACAAATACTTGCAGATCATTTAAACATTTGTCCCGCGGCGGGAATCGAACCCGCAACCTTCTACGTCTCAGCCGGATCTTGGCCCACTGCGCCACAGAGGTCATCTGAATATAGATGACAACATATTTAAACAACATATTAACTAATACGTGATTATAGAATAGACCCGATGTTTAGATAAAATCCATTGTTTGCATACTGTGTCGATCAGCTTAGACATATTATTAAAAGTGGTAAATTTTGACCATTTTGACACCTGTCAATAAAAAATGATAAAGGTTTTTTTGCAACGAGAACAGATAAAAATTACATTTGCGTGAAGAAAGTCATACCTTTTTTTTACCTTTTTTCTTTAAGGAAAAGAACAATTTAACTCCAATTAATCTGCCCAGATACAAGTAAACTGTACACATAATAATGATACCTATAAAAGCCTATTATATTTTGTCCTTCAACAAAATACATATTGGTGGCATTTCGGTTGGTTCATTTCTAAAATTAGGAATTGTCTAAAATATATTTAGTTAGCCATAGCATTTGTAAAACCTATTCGGTTGGTACCATCTAACTAAATTAGGAACGCTTAATTAAGTAAGATAAAATTAAATTAGGTTAAGTTGGTAGAAGCAGAATATCAAAGGTTAATTTGACAGTTCAAAACCTAATCTTAGCTAAAATTAGTTAAGTTTGTGCCAACAGAATTGAGGCCATTATAAGGTAATCGCCATGCTACGCACGCAAGTTAGGTACGTCTACTCTGAACTCAAATCAGCTTATTAGGGTGCTTCACTTTGAAAAGCGGTGCTCTGTCTATATTTTTTCTTTGTCTATGTTTGAAACCCATAAAAAATCTAGGCATCGTACGGTATAAAGGACGTTTATACCATTTCATGGTTCAGCACACAGGTTTGTTTTGATCAACCGTTTGCCTCATACGGAACCATTGATGCGAGAAACGTTTCGCGCTTGACTGAGTTTCCTATTTTTGTATTACAATGTACTTGTGTACCTACCTACTGTACAGTTTTTATGATTATTCGATAATAGATTATAAAATATACCTACTAGTATGTCATTGCCACTATATTTGGTTGTCAAAGTTAAAAGTATTATTGAACTCCACAAGCTCTTGAATCGTCTTGATTTATTTTAGGCCGCAAATATTGCGCTCTTATTTTATTTATATACCTCTATATTATTTATTTATCTCGTTATTTCCTGTTTTATTATTTAGGTGTTTTTTTTAAATAGAGCAAGAGACTTAGGTGTGAATAATTTGAATAAAAGATTTGAGTTTATGTATGATTCGAGCAAAAATAATCCGATATTATATGTAAAAACAAAAACACTCGACATTGGCAAAATTATCACCAAGATAGGAAGAAGGATTTCTTCGTTTGTCATTTGGTGAAGTAACATAGCTCTGCTAAATTAATATTTCTTACTTATTTTATTGCATGTTTTATTCAGTAATCTTAGCGGAATTTTAATGAATAAGTTGTGTACATGGGACAAGTATAGACAATTGAATTATATGTGTTTTATGGTGCAATGTGATTTGAACGACAAGGAATCCCATGAAAATTTTAGACGGCCATTCCGCGTGACGTCTAGAATTGACAATTGACCATCGACTAAGATTTTAACAAACGAATTGACTAAAAAACAAACATAAACACTTGACACTGGCAAAATTGACATTATTATGTCACATGCCATAAACAAAGAAGAAGAAGAAGAAGAATTGTCTTACGGCCGAACTTTGGCCGAAACAAAGTTTGAGAACAATCAGCAGTAAAGCTCCACTGGGTCCTAGATCTTTGTATGATCCTACTCATCTGTCTTATCAACTAAAATTACATTAAAGAACTTCCAGTGCTGTGCCACCCAGTGGAATATCTTGCTTCTTGTCTGTAAACAGTAAGAGCAGTACACTTTATGCTTCTTATATTGGTGTGGGATGCTACTTGCGTAGACACCCTGGCCGCATTCCATCTGACTTCTGTTAGAGCTGGTGCGCAAAAAAGGCACAAATATACCGTTCTTGATAAGGCCAACATATTTGAGCCTTTTGGAGTCGAGACCCTAGGCCCATGGGAACAGGAGCCCAACCCGTTTTCAAAATTATTTCACAGCGTCTGGTAGATATACATACAGATAGATACATTGTGTAACCCAAGAGCTGGCTCCTATCTGGCCCGGCGTATTAACATTGCCATTCAACGTGGCAAAGCCGCCAGTGTCTTAGGAACGCTGCCCTCTGGCAGGGATCTGGATCAGTTGAGCTATTTTTAGATCGTTTTAAACGGTCCTATATTATTCTGTACATTATAACTATCTAGTTCAAATAAAATAATGTACTTTCGCGTTCAGAATTAATATTGTTGTAGTTATTAACTTGCATTTATCACTTACGATTACGATTACGATTAGCCCATTGTGTCCCACTGCCAGGCAAGGGGCTCCAGTGATCTCGGTTTTGAGCTAATTGGACTCAAGCTCTGTCAAAAGTGTTGAGATCATCTCACCATATGTTTTTTACGATTACGATTAGCCCATTGTGTCCCACTGCCGGGCAAGGGGCTCCAGTCATCTCGGTTTTGAGCTAATTGGACTCAAGCTCTGTCAAAAGTGTTGAGATCATTTTGCCATCTTTTTGGGTCTGCCAAGGCGCCGTCACTGTCTCAGGGTCACTGACTGCTTATTTATCGCTTCTCACTTTTTATTTTGTTTCCGACGTTTCAGTTAAAATAAATAAATAACCCCGGACACAGTTACGGTCTGCTTATCGCGTTTCATCAAATTAGTACGTGGATACTGTTAGTGTCGTTGTGAACGCGGACATTTTGGACTTTAAAGTCCAAGTGAGGATACAAGTAGTTTCGAGAAACAAATCAATTAAAAAAATCGTTGAATACCTGCCGGGCGATTATGTAATTCTATCAAAACAATTAGTATCAAGTGGTATTACGGAAGGTTGATGTTGTCATATGAATAGAAATTGAGACGTAAGTACCAATCCACGAAATAATGACTATTGCTAATCGAAACTGATAGACATTAATTGTATCCACAGTTCCATAATCACCATGCTGTTCTTACACTTATACACTAAAATTAGTGTAGAAGATAGAAATACAAAGTTTGTATTCCAAGTAATCACACCAAGTCGATAACTCTAGCCCTAATTAAATAAACCAAAATAATAAAGCAGGAAATAACTCGAGAAATATATAAATAATGAGAACGCAATATTTGCTTCGCGATAGATAAAACCATCGTAGAAGCCGTCTTCTACGTTTGTTTTATACTCTCTCGCATGAGAAGAGCTCTCTTTATTCTTCAATGTCTGCGCTGCACTATCTTAAGTTGTACAGCGTAAATCGGTTTTATGAAGCAGCCGATGTAACTTCTATGCTAGGTCAAACTGTACCTCTGATGAATAAAAGCCAACAAGTCCACACAACTGTAGAAAACAAAAAACATGAGCCAATTTTGATCACACCATAACGGTATGGCTCATTTCAATGTAACAGTGATTGTGTTCTAATGGTAATATGAATTTAGTGAGCAAATTCCTGGTTTTCTATATAACAGAGAACGTTTTATAACGACCGTAATTGACGAGGTAGTTTCAACTGTAACAAACTATATCCTACTATTGCTACTAATATTTGATATTGTATTTGTATGTTTGGATAAAAAAGAAAATGAAATAATGTATTATTTACTTGCTCTAACATGATTGCGGGACATGTTTGTATGATCTGCAAGTATTTATCTGGGCCTGGGTGTTTCAATGTATATGTATGTATTTTCAAATTAAAAAAGGATATAATTATATCAGTCATGTGGTACCCTATCACAAGCTCTGCTTACTTTGGGGCCAGATGATGATATGTGAAATTTCCGATATTATTATAATGTGATAGGACTTTGGGTAAGTTTGTATGGAGTCGTGGCGTTGTTTTTTAATGTGACCACTGATGCAAAATGTTTTGAACTTAAGAACTACACCTGTATCTCTATTATTAAAAAACAAAATACGCCGCAACTTATATCGGAGCCAAAGAATTCGACTTTGAAGTCAGAAGAACAATATCGTCTAGGCAAACGATAAAATGCATTTTAATTTCAAAAATACTATTATATTACCTATGGAATGAATAAGTTAGGAATAAAAACATGGAAAAATACTTTATGTCTAATACTTCTCTAGGTACTTACAATTCTATATCACTCAAATAACATATAATTAATCTGATCTATTCCTCCAATTCGTACGCCTTGATTTCTACTTCGTTTCGGATTGTAAAGTCTTGAAATTGTGCCGGGGGAGATAGATTTTCTTGGTATCACCCCCAACCCAGATACCATAATATATAATAGACATTATATGAGCGCAACACCCCAACGTACGTTTCCCCACGTAATAGTGTCCTAATATGGCCTGTCGCCCTTGAACTACTCGTTCAACTAATATATAAGCCAAATAGGTTCGTCTGTTTTTATGTCTTGATTGTATCCTACCTCATACCAACCATCGATTGATGCCTACACGGTTCCAAGGACCTAGTTGGTTTGTATTCAAGTCCTTAAATACTTAAAAAATATATATAAGTGGCTTGTTTGATGTGTCCCCCATAATAGCTTCGTGCTTGGGCTATTTGGTATGTACCAAGGGCGAATATTATCAGATCGTCAGCACTTGTTTGTGGAAATTCATCCATTCCAGGTACATCAGCTGTGATTGATTGAAAATAGGTTCGTCTTCTGTTCCGATTGTTTGCGATTATGAAGTCACATAACGGGTTCGAGTTACCAGATCTCGGATAAATCTCTCGTATAGTATCGTCTAAAAGCCTGTGGTCTTGCAATGGTTTTCCAAACGCATTGAGTAAGGCACCCTGATCAATTCTGATCTCGTCAAATGAATAAATAGCCGGTCTGTTGAAGGTTTGAGAACGCAATTTTCGGAACTAGGTTTTTAACCTCCAATTCACAGTTTCAACAACCCATTGGCACATTGTAACTTTATGGGAGTCGTTAGCTTGTCGTGTTGTTATCTGAGGTCCATTCTCATGCTTCGTAGCTGCCATGTATGTGCGGTATCCACAATGCTTCTACTTCTAAATGCGTTATTGTTTACTAAAAACTGTAGGGAAGTCTTATTAATTGTCTATCTAGCTAGACGATCTTATTATGTTTTTTTGCTATTCGATATCTCGCTTTCGATATATCTTAGGTAGTGGCTGTAGTAATAAAAGTTGCTCATTTTTGAGAGTACTAATTAATGGCAATAGTTTTTTAATATGTCGCGGATCATCAAAAACAACGCCACTTTTACCCATTGCCTTTTGGTCTTAGAGTAGTTTGTTCATTGTATGTCCTACCATATTCTTTGGCATGCACATTTTTCAAAAAGTTTCATGAACCTAGTAGTTAACTTTAGTTTATTTAATTTGGAAGAATTAAATTAATAACGTTACAAGTTATAATGTTAAGTAATGTTGCTTAGATGTCTCTATAATTAAAATATTCACGAATTATATACCTAAAAACTTTTGTCTAAGTGCCACTTTTTCAATTTTACAGAAAATAATATGCTATTTAGGTCTTTGATATTGTCAGGTAACCTATTATAAATGTTAAAACACATGTGGTAGGCTTAGTATTGTGTTAGTTTAAGTTTATATTTGAAAAATGTACTTTGTTGTGGGATACGAGTATATCTCGTAGTTGCTTATTGCGAAAGTCGCTGGACATTTAACACAGCATCATTTGGCCCGAATGTAAACAAAGCTTGTGTTATGGATACCACATGACTGATACATAACTTACATAATTTTTGAAGTGAAAACTTCTTTAGCATCGTTGTGATTTGAAAGTCGATGAAACTAAAAAGCGACAGTAAAAAGAGACAGACACATAAATTCATAAGATTTAACGTGGGAGAAAATGAGATAGGAAGCATTATACAGTGTTTCTTATAATCGTGGTTCTCTTTGTGCTCAACATTTTTGAAGGTTTCACTTCTACCACGTGTGAATTGCACACATGTTTTTTTTTGTAAATACATACATATTATACGTAGAAAAACCCAGACCCAGAAACATTTTTCCCGCAACCCGCAACCTTCTGCGTCTCAGCCACAGCAGTAGTCAATTCGTTTAAAATAATTCACGACAAACTCTACTTACTACTTACTACTACTGCTTTTTCTTTAAGCATATACGGAAGGGTCATAATTTTGGATGTTTGGCCATCCGTCGCTCCATAACGGTCACCGCTCATTAACAGACCGTAACTTTAGCAATACGATATCAGACGTGCTAGTCATGCCAGAGGTATTTAAACGAATAATTTTGAATTGACTCAAACGTTATGGCTTTTAGATAGCATCACGTTGTTTTAGTTAGTGCCGGCATCCACTAAAGCAGGTCAGTTTTCACGTTTACACACTGTAAGGGCCCAGTATAGCCAGCAATGACTTTGACTGGCCTAACAGCTTAATTGGTAGTATCTCTGCTTTTTACACTATAGGTCAATACCCTCCCAAGACATACATTTGTGTGATGAACATCGACGTTGTTCTATGTGTTATAATAATATAAATAAATAATCCCGGACATTTCACACAGCATCATCTGGCCTTAAAGTAAGCAGAGCTCTTGTTATGGGTACCATATGGCTGATATATTACTTTTATATTTTTTGTAAATACATACATATTATACATAGAAACACAAATACTTGCAGATAATAAAAATACGGCGGGAATCAAACCCGCAGCCTTCAGCGTTTCAGCTGGACCTTGGCCCACAGCGCCACAAAGGTCGTTATAAATGTATCATAAGTATTCTATCTGTGATCTGATTTCCATAGTAGGTACATGCTACGCTTTGGGGCTAGATGGTGTTGTGTTGTTTGTCTACCAAAATATATTTATTTAATAATTTTTGACAAGAATGGCTATTCTACTTACTCGAATGGAATCGAACCACAGCAGAAAGATAGCTTTTGACATGTTTTCGTATTCTGCTAAATGAACGACGGCTCAGCTAACGCTACACTTACGAAGTCGCCAACGATCGATCGAATATTTTCTTTGGATATATTAATAGAGATAATAATAATAAGTTTATGGGTAATTGTCGAAACGCGCCGAAACTTTAAAAGATTAGCCTTCAGTTTTGCCGGCGACTGTATTAGACCGTAGAATTTGATTGATATGTGTTGTTTTTCGTTACGCTTTGGTAGACGCCGGCCTTAACGTATTAGGCTGTCTTATCAAAGCAGGCCATGTGGTTTCACTGTTTAAAAATAATGCTTCATATAAATATATAGGTATTTTAAATTGTGACTTACCGAGGACTGACTGACTATCAATGTACAGTGAGTAGGACACCATGATGTTACATCATCACATGGTATGAGAGATACTTACTGCCCTTGATTCTGTATTTTCTCCAGACTAACAAACATTTTCTAAAACACGAACAATCTTATTTTGTTTGCATCAAAGTCAAAGTCATCAAAGTCTGAATTAGAGTAACAATTTTATTGACACTTCTTAAATTGTCATAAAACTTCTTTAATTTTATTTATTTATTTATTTATTTCAAACATTACATCTATCATTACAGGTATCATTTAATGACACTTCTTAAATTTCCTTAATTGACGTGGAACTGACGTGTTTTAGCTCAATTTAGTTATCATGTAAAGATATGTTTATTAAAACTACGGAAAATAAATATAATAAATAAATAATGCCAGACATTTAACACATCTACATCTAGCCCCAAAGTAAGCAGAGCTCGTGTTATGGGTACCATATTACTGATATACTACTTATAAACTTTTTTGAAGTGATAACTTCTTATGGGAGGGTAAACCGCTTCGTTACGTAACGCGTTACGGCGCAGTCTGCATGGCTTCTTTTTTTCTCACGTATACGGCAGCGGTTGGCAGGATCCTACTCTCTCACTCTAACCCACAATGCTAGTAGATAGTTTAAGTTATCATTTCGGTCGGGCGTCCCGAGACGCACACGTTTTTTAATACATACATAATATTATGTATATATTATAGTAGTTTATAGTGTAGTATAGGTATATTAAAATTATCAATTACATAAACGAATCAAATGTCTATTTTAACATATTTTAGAACTGTCATTTAAATTGGTTACTCTAATTTTAACGTTGGTACAAGCAAAATAAGGTTGTTCTTATTTTATTTGAAGTTTTCGCGCTATTCTGTTGAACATGGAATCAAACGTAGGCGCACGAGTGGAAAAAATGCGTTGAAACAGACTTAGAACAGCGCGAAATAATTCGCAATACGGCTTGAGTGCCAGATTCCTGAAATTTGAAAATCACTTTCATTTAAGAGTGTAGGTACACTGGAATAGTAGATTGTTGCACCGAGCGCAAAGTGAGTTATTAATGCATAAAATAATCCCGGACATTTCACACAACATCATCTGGCCCCAAAGTAAGCAGAGCTTGTGTTATGGGTACCACATGACTGATATACTACTTATATACTTTTTATTTTTGTAAACACATACATATTATACATAGAAACACCCAGACCCGATACAAATACTTGCAGATCGTACAAACATTTGTCCCGCGGCGGGAATCGAACCCGCAACCTTCTGCGTCTCAGCCGGGTCTTAGCCAACTGCGCCACAGAGGTCGCATGAGTGTGATGTTGGTGCCCGAGTGCAGGCGAGGGCACTGAATCAACATGAGTGCATTAATTACTCTCTTTAGCGAGGTGCGTAATTTACTTTTCTTTCAACTACCAATCTACCTACTGTGGTAAAATATAGCTTCTTTCTTTTTTACCAAGTCAGTTTTATTCAGCAGATTTTAATTATCAGCCAGTATCGTTTTCGTCTAATGCAAACGTTTTATATTAAACAAATTTATATCTAAATAAAAAGTAAAAAACAGTGCAATAATGACATTTCATATAACATTACTGCCTTGTTTTGGTTCTAAGCAAAAAATACGTCCTTTGTGATCGGTTTTGTAGTGATTAATGATAACATTACTACGTAGTTGAAGAAATAAATTTCCGATACTTTATACTTATATAACATATTTTGTGCCAAGAGTTTGACTAGATGGCACTGACGAGTATCAACCTAACAAACTACAACTTTCACTGTGTATAATACTTACATAGGTACTTCAAAAGTGCAATGCCCTCAATAACTATCCATTGATAACTCAGTGAATGAGACAAAGAGCAATAGAGTACTGTTATCTATTAGTGAAAGTGCTCTGCCAACATTTGCACGATATATTAAAAGCTATTTTGTTTAGCGACAACGCTTATATTTTTACTGTTTATCTCATATGTATCTGCTAATGTGACGTTAAAGGTATGCGCTCTATCTTATAACATAATTAGTACGGCGTAAAAAAGCTTACAAATTTTATATCATAAGTTTTTTACTTTTACCATCCGCTGTAGAGTACAGTGGATGGTAAACGATCGATCGATCGATAACGATCAGCTGAGGATCACTAAAAATGGCTCAGCACTCGCATCTGACTGTTAAATAGGGTTGGTAATTTTCACTGAATTATATAACACTTCGAGTTAGGATTAGTTATGTTATGCACCTGCAACCAAACCGACACCGCATGTACTGATTAATCTTTCCTGCGGGTCGAGAGTCGAGAGCTTACATTAAGGTTTAACTAAGTGTACGAAAGGAGCCTCTGAGGCGCACTTTAATCCTTTCACCACACTGGTTAGAAATAACTAGTGACAAGATAAGAAGAAAAAGCACGGTGTTAAGGTATAGTCTGTTCTTGTCACTCTAATGTCAATGAATAAAGATGGAAACAGACAAACGCATATTAGATAATTCTAATTCTAAGTTAATTAGACGCATTTGTTGTTCTTTATACCGTGCACACAATTTTTTGCATTAGTTCCAAAGTTTTTACAACATAATTATATTGCGACAACGGTCTTAGTTTTGTTGCTACGGAATAAAAAATCTTAAAAAATGATCTTATTTAATTTGAATCAAGTCTAAATTAGAGCAACATTTCTAAATGACACTTTTTAAATTTACTAAATTGACGTGTGATTGATGTGTTTTAGCGCATTTTAGTTACAACGTAAGGACGTGTTGAGTAAACTTTCTCAAAAGAAATTTACATTTGATTTTTTTAACTAAGATATTTTTAAATAACATAATAGTCAACATGGTAACACCCTGGCAGTCTAAAGGACAGACGAAAACGCGTTGGAGGGACGATCTTGACAATTTGAGAATGGATGGTGGGCGATTTCAAAAGATACAGCTAGTTGGAAGGATTTGGGGAGTCCTTTGCCCAGCAGTAAAAAGCAGAATGCTAGTTAGGTTTAAATTAATTATAATGCGTTATTTACCAAAACAGTTCATTTTTAGGTCTAGATTTTTGGTACATTTTTAGCTCATAGGTTCTGGGCAAAAACAAAAAATTTAAAAAGGAGGAAAATCTATCTAATCATAAATTAAATCGATTTAATATAATTATTAAATCTTAGGAAAATCTATTCATAAACGAATAATATGTTTATTGTTATTTATTGTAAAAACAATGATTTTGAAATTTTATTCTAATGACTTCTGTGTGAGCGAAATAGGTTCATTGGTATTTTATGAAATTTTAGCTTATCAACCAAAACAATAGAATCACCAATGTCTTTCTTGACATTGCTAGTTTGAATTTGAATTAATAAATGAATGATTGAATAATTTAATTATAAATGATTGAATAATTTGATATAAATGAATTTATGATAGAATTAATGTTTAAACAAATTTATTAATTAATGATGTTTTAAAATGAATTTTAAAACAAGTTTATCAAGAACTGACTCCTATCTGGCACTGCCAACGTGGAAATGCCGCCAGTGTTTTGGAAACACCACCCTCTGGTAGTGATTTGGATGTATTTTACTTTATTGTATTTCACATGTATTTTATTTTAGTTGCTGCCCGTGGCATTAATCGGCTCAGCGGCTTAGGCGTAAAAACGTGACAGACAGACAGACAAGGATACTTTCAAATTTATAGTATTAGTAAGGATTATTCTGTACATTTCTGTTATTATTTCTATAAATAAATGTTCTTTGTCTGTCATTTATATTTGACAAGTATGTATACTCATAAAAATGTACGATGTACTATGGTCTTATTGCTTATCGCAATTTGAGGTTGTGATAAGCTATTAATAAGAATAGCAGCGTATTCAGTACGATTCATGACTAGTTTAAACTAAACAGACGTCAAACGGCCTATAAAAGTGTTGGTGAACCGAGCTCAAATAAATAAATACTTCGAATAATATATTTGGCTAGTCAATACGAAACATACAGGCCCTGATTTTGTAGTTACGCCCGACTTTCCTAAAATACGAACGAACTTATTTTTATTTCACTAAAGTCCAACTTAGAGTAACGACTTTAAATGACAGTTTTAAAAACTAAAAAGAAAACCGACTTCATTGAAGAAAAATTTGAGCTAATATAAAAAAAAATTACCCTTATTTTTTAACCTTTGGGGATATGTTTTTACGCTTTTTAGTACTTTATCATTTTTAGAAATTTATAAACACCACTGGAAAGTCACAAAAACAAATATAAGAATTTTGGTTTACATGGATGACATATTCCCAACTATTTCGATTTAAAAACAAAACAACTGAACCGATTTGTATAAAATTTCTATGAAACCAATCGGAAAGTATATCCTTTCACACATATAAAGATTTTTTCAAATCGCTTATAAATGGCGGAGTTATGAGGTAGGTTATCATAAAAAAATTCAACCAAATTGAGAAGCTCCTACTCTTTGAAATCTGTTAATAAGCTAAAATTATATTGAATGCCTTTATTGATTTGATTTTCCTAGGATTTTCCGAAGTTTTAATCAACACCTCTTAACATAATGACGTAAATGCGCTTATACACGTCAATGATAAGTAAATTTAGTTAATTTAAGAATTGTCATTTAAAAATGATACTCTAATTTAGACTTTAGTACACGTAAAATAAATCGTATATTAGGATGTTTTGCTAGACTTGCGAAACTACAGAATCGGGGCCATTTATGTTCCACTAACGCAAAAAAACATACAACGGGATAAAAACTCGAATAGTGTTACCTGATGAAAGACTGTTTGCAAAATCCAAGTCAGCGAACAGAGGGGTCACTGACACGGAATACCCACAGCATCCACACTAAGATTATAAACATTTTAAAGTGTCTGTAACATTTTCACAGCTAAACGGGTGAACGAATCTTGATGAAATTTGGTAAAGAGATAGATTGTATCTTTGAGACGGACATAGGCTATATAAATACATGTTACATATGCTAGGACATAGGCTATGTAAATAGATATTGGAGGACAATACACACAACTTCATCTAAGCCCCAAACTAAGCATAGCTTGTATTATGGTGACCAGATGTCTGATAGAATACATATATCTTTTTAAATACATACATAAGATACTTTATAACACCCAGACACAGAACAAACATCTATGTTCATCATACAATGTTGTCCTGGGAGGGAATCGAACCCTCAACCTACAGCGCAGAAGGCAGAGCTACTACCAACTGAGCTGACATGCCAGTCAATAGCCCAGTATAATGTACCACGTGCAAAGCCGCGGGAATTGGCTAGTAGGCTATAATTAACAAACTACATAGGACTAATACGAAAAAAACTATACCATAAATAATAATAATAATGCTGGACATTTCACACAGCATCATCTGGCCCCAAAGTAAGCAAAGCTTGTGTTATGGGTACCTACCACATGACTGATATAAGTACTACTTATATACTTTTTTTTGTATAAACCCAGACCCGAGACAAATACTTGCAGATCATACAAACATTTGTCGCGCTTCGGGAATTGAACTCGCAACCTTCTGCGTATCAGCCGGGCCTTGGCCCACTGCGCCACAGAGGATAAGAGGATAAGAGAGGAAATAAGAGGTTCCGTATATTTGCAAAATTAAATATTTGTTTTATACAACAGAGCCAAAAACAAGCATACGGTCCACCTAATTGTTTCCGTAACTTATGAAGCTTAATACCTAGAAGTATTAACACAAATGTTGGAGCATGCACGCATTAAGGAGGTACATAAAATAAGAAGAAGAAGAAGTATGTATCTTCATTTAATTACGTGTACAACCTAATTAAATATAAATACAAAATAAAACTTTGAACAGCAAAAGTACCTATATAAGTAGCACAATGCTCAGTCATATCGCTTGAGACTTGACAGCGATCTCTTCCTGGCAACCTTTGCATGGAAAGGATTGTAAAAACTAGAGTGGACAGCACGGCGTACATTTAACAAATATTGTGGTTACATAACTAAATACAAACCTTTTTCAAAACATTCGTGAGTTGTACTATACATTTTGATAAACACGGGCTTTACTCACTTATTATTTTGTAGATGGAGGCACCGACACTGTTTCGATTCATCTAGAGAATCTTCATCAGGGTGAGTGCGAACCGTGAACTCGAGCGGCAACTCACGGACCGCGGATCAAACTCACCCTGATGAAGATTCTCTAGATGAATCGAAACAGTGTCGGTGCCTCCATCGACAAAATAATACGTGAGTTAAGGCCCGTGTTATCAAAATGTAAATACAAACCTACATAATTCTAAGATACATCAAATTTCAATAAAATTATTTACTTTACGCCACTTGAATTGAAATATAAGTGAAGTAATTCGAAACGAAGAATTCCCGGGAATGTTCTAGACGGTCATTCCGCGATGACGTTTAAAATTGACAAATGACGATCTTCTTCGTTAATGGCATTCATATGATGACAGCTTTGCCAATGTCAAGTGTTTAGATTGTTTATAGTAAGACGTCACAAAGTCGTATGTTGTCGTTCGTCGTTTGTTATTTTATAAATATTGGTGTCTCTTTATAAAATAATTATACGGATTATTTTTGCTAGAATCACAAAGAAACACAAATCTTTAATTCCAAATATACACGCAATTAGATAATTCTAGCAGTATTTGAATAAAATCACTAAATTCCGAGAGTTGAAATTTTATTTATAAAATCAAAGAAATAAAATTTCAAAACTTTCGAAAATTAAAAATACACCCAGGTACAGAGCTTAACATTACAATAAAAGTCTTGATGCATAAGAAAAACAAAGCAATCAGTTTTTATTGGTAATCAAGTAGGTACGTTAATATAAACAGACATCAAATGAAATCATCAGATTGGTCTGGCGCACTATATCAAAGTGCATTGTATAGTGGCTGCACCAAGGATGGAGGAACAATAAAAATGCTTGATAAATATTGAGTCATCATCTGCGCCTGTGTGGCGGCACAGGAGGTAATTCTGTTAATTTTTGTCAGCTCGATTGGAATCGAAATGCAGCCGAATGACAGTTTATTACATGTTTTCGTATTCTGCTAATGAACAACGGCTCAGCTTACGCTACGTTACGGAGGCCTATGTTAAGCAGTGGAATTCTTAAAGGCTTATATTTGGCTAATTGGCTAAGCAAAGGCTTCCAAAGTAAGCAAGGATAAGAATGTATAGTGGTCAGGTCCCAAACCTATTCCACACCATAATGTTAGCAAAAAGGATTTTATGTATGATTTTTTTCAGATTTAGAAATGAAGCTGTTTTAATCTAGTAATTAATCCATGATAATTTTGTTTCTTATATATATAACACTTTTTGATTTTGAAAATGTTTCAGGTACCCCAAACAGCTGTTTAGCCGGTAGGAACATGACTCTATTAAAATTTTTCCCTTAATAGTTGTCAAATTACCATATCTTTATCGAAAACATTTTTCATGAAGCCTCCTCATCTTTAAAAGACCTATCCAATGGTACGCCCTACGATTGAGTAAAAATCATAAAAAAAAAAATTCGAATTGAAAACTTCTTTTAGCGCGGTACGCATATTTTTAGATGAGGTAAAACCTCTGGATTCGCGACACCGTTACCGTCTGGAGCGAGACGCAGCCGGCTGCCGCGCTCGCCCTATTAGTTTATAAACCTTAATTCACATGTTTACAGGCTACTTTTGTATGGAAAAGTTTACTTAGTTAGGTTCTCTGATATAGACGCAGCCGGCTGCCGCGCTCGCCCCATTTGATTATAAACCTTAATAGTTTAAAGTCTACTTTTACAGTGAGAAGTTTACTGAGTTAGGTTCTTCTCTAACGCGAGTGCAACCCGATTTTTTTATTTTTATTGTAAATTAATTTTTCATTCTTTCCTTTCTTCCTTTCCCATTGACCTCTACACATTTGCTCTTTTTATTTATAACAAGTACGAACAATTCCATACTAGTCGAAGCCGCTGTATTTGAATACGATTTAACTGCCTTTCGTTTGTTATAGACACTAGGCTATTGGAAATAGGTTCCAGTGGAAAATTAGGCTTATTTACACCATTTTGGATGATAGATATCATAACAATATGCACGGAATATAAGTTATTCCAGAAAACTACTCAGTTACAGTTTAAAATCGTACTGGATTCGCTCCTGGTTCGATTCATAGAATGTAACCCATTTGAATTGGATTCTACGAATGCTATTTTTGTACCCTGCTCAATACTAGTGAAGTGGAACAGGAAGCAAGGATTTCTCTTCATCCTGTAGCACTTAAATTCATGGCCAGACGGTTTTTTTGTCGTAATTTCATTACATACTTTTTCATTTATTTAGAATTTAGATTACTCTATGAAACCTAGTATTAGTATAGTATTATGTTATCTGTGGTGAAACTCACTCGTACCTATCAAAACTAGTTACTTGATTACGTATATTCCTATAGTGATCGTAGTAATGAAAAATGAAATGACTCATCATTATCATCAACATCAGCTCACATTTTATCCACTGCTGGTTATAGGCCTCTTGCACTGCTGGTTATAGCACCACTGTGTCTGATATATCTAGACCCAAATTAAGCATATTTATTTATTTATTTAAGCACACACACATCATACATATTAACATTACCTAAACAAAATTATTAGTGAAAAAATGATACAAATCTGATATGCATGATAATTACAGTGGGCTAAGCATAGCTTGTAATATGGTAAGCAGATAACTGATATAATACTTATAAATTTTGAAATACATACTTATAATACTATATAACACCCAGACACAGAACAAACACCTATGTTCATCACACAAATGTTTATCCTGAGAATTCCTCAACCTACAGCGCAGAAGGCAGAGCTACTACCAACTGGTCCATATCTGACTTTTTATTTAATTTCTTGCTCGGACATTTCCGGAAGTTATCGCTTTACCTAGCGGACCGACCACAATACCATCTTGTAGGTATTTCCTTACAAAACAAAAAGCTTCAGATTATTAAATTATTCGTCTAGTTCAAAATTGCCTAATATTCCAATTTGCTCGATTTGAGTTTGAATATGGTTCGGGAATACTGCGTTAGGCCTAGACGCCCCTCTCAAGAGCTAATTCTTATCCTTCAGATCCTTGAACACTATCTAAACTCTGCTAAATAGCTCACGGGATCTATACCAATGCCCTTTACATCGGGAGCAGGGTTTCATCAACATCAAGCCAATATATCACAATCAACATTACAAGAATCAAGTCTGACTGACTCACTGAGAAAAGACAACGTACAGCCAAAACCACCAATTATAAGGACTTGGAATTTAGAGAGTGTGCTCTTCACAACATTTAGATGCGCTGTTAACAAGGAATTCCCGAAATTCAACCCCTATGAAGTGCAGTGGGGGTTCAAAGTTTGTATTAAATGTTTTACGTTTACGCGAACGAAATTGACGGGGTGTTGTCTCGTTGTCCCATAAATCTTCATGATACCAATTGATGCTCTGATGATAGACCTATCTATGTACTTCCAGATGTGAGCAATAGATAGGATACGAGGCTAGGTTTTAAAGATACCACTTACCACTTAGTACCAACGGCTCTCAGATGTGGGACCGCTCGACTCGGCAGATTGGTAAATCCATAATAAATCAGTTTCGGCAATGTTATTCTTTTATATGATAGACGACTATGATAGACGAGGAGCATATCGCTGATATCACAAAGTGTTGAAATAATCTTTATTTATTGGTTAATCTTTTTGAGCACTGATTTGTTTGTTTGTAGCCAGTTGTAGAGCTTGGAACATGGTTTTGAGGCTTCGCTTAGGTTATTCATATCCTTTTTGTCTAAATACTTATTTGGTCCGAGATAGAAATCGAACGTACGTAATAGTAATCCATCTTGTCAAAACTGGTTCTAATTACAATCAAACTAATGATTGAAATTATGCCGATTGCTAATCGAAACTGATAGACATTGGTTGTGTCAAAAGGTCCATAATCGCCATACTGGTAGTGCATCACAATTGTGAACCACCATGTACGTGTGGTGTGTTTACATAATTCCATAATGATACATACGTATTAACTGAACTTATACATATATATACATACATTAACCCTCAATACATTATGTCCTCAATAGATATAATAATAAGATAAGCAGTCTAAAAAATCATAAATATAGAAAAAACTAAGTATAACAGCAAGACAAATAATGTCTCATGAACATGTTTTTGAAAATAGGAAGAGTCTTGGCCTTTCTGATATCTACAGGCAATGCGTTCCATTACGGGCATTAGTCAATTAGTTTGATCAAAACTTGAGGTTCTAAAGTAAAGGTTGTTTTTGTCCTTCTCTTACTACACCGAAATAAAAGGGACCGCGATAGTATGATATAGTTAGATTTAAATAAAATAGTTTTCTTAAGGGTCATGCAAAAAAAGGCCAAGAAGAGTTTCTTTCCAATTCTTCTCAGACTTAGGTTAGGAGGAATTGGCACATAAACTCATCTATGTAAGACAATTCAAAGTGATCCTGATTGTATTGAATAATACTGATTTGAATTTTAATTTGACCACTAATATAGTACCGAATCGAGCGGTCCCGATTCGGGGATCCAATTCACATTAGAGTCAAAGTTGTATCAATTAACTAAGATTTTAATTGCTCATTTTCCACAGCATACTCCACTTTATACTAAACACTATAGAGGCCAGATTCCCTTGTGCAGCAAGCACCTTCAGTAAATGAAAGCTAATGATTCTGTTTTATTAGTTCACGGCGAAACGAATTCTTTATTGCTTGTTTTTTGTTCCTTCATGTGCTTAAATTCTGTTTAATAACAGATCAGATACCTATGTGTCTGATCTGTTATTAAACAGAATTTAAATACTCAGTTAGTTTGAACAGACTATTAAAAGTTTGCAAATTTATAATCTTGCATGGTTGAAACTATACAATAAAAAAACGTGTGCGTCTCGGTACACCCGACAGAAGTGATAACTTAAACTAATCTAACTAACGCTGTGGATTAGAGTGAGAGAGGAGAAGACTGCGTACCGCTGCCGTATGCGTGAGAGAAGGGGAAGCCAGACAGACTGGCGCCGTAACGCGTTACGTAACGAAGCGGTTGACCCTCCCATAAGAAGTTATCACTTCAAAAGTCCGAATACACATGTACATAACAGTTTTCCTACACTTTGTAAAAAGCCGACGCAGAGATCGCTCAGGTTTATATACAAGTATATAATACTTAGATAGAGTGAGGAGTCAATGTCAAGACTTTACAGGTTAAGGCGACAAGTCTTTAAGACAACTTGTATAGACCATTTTTATAAAATAAAACATATTTTTATATAATTCTTAGTAAGCAAATTTTAAGCTTTTAACAAAACTAGTGGTCGCCAATTGGTCGAAATTCCATAATTATATTAAACTTAATGAATTTTTTACATAATTTAAAAAAATATTAGGATTCTGCACTCCTCTGTATAAACTACTAGCTGTACGCGCGCAGCTTCGCACGCGTTGAAGATTTTTCTCGGGACAAACATATTTTCCCGGGATAAAAAGTAGTCTATGTCACCCGGGCATAGTGTAGCTTTCCAACAGTAAAATAATTTTTCAAATCGGTCCAGTAGTTACATACAAAAATACAAATCATTAATCTTTCATTTGAGCCTTTTGGAGTCGAGACCCTGTGCCCGTGGGGAACAGGAGCCCACCGCGTTTTCAAAATTATTTCACGGCTCTGTTAGATACATTGCGTGACCCAAGAGCTGGCTCCTATCTGGCCCAGCGTATTAGCATTGCCATTCAACGTGGTAATGCCGACAGTATCTTGGGGACGCTGCCTTCTGGAAGTGATCTGGATCAGTTACGCTATCTATAGATCGTTTTAAGCGGTCCTTAGATAGCTCAACTGTTTCACGTGTATTTAATATTATTGTATTATTATTTTGTACATATCTGTAATTATTTCTGTTCCTATTTCACTTTCAAAACTTTCGTGAGTTGTACTATTTGACCCAGCATCTAGGACACTTACAAAGTATAAAAAAAAAACAAAATATATACTAATAATATAAAAAAAAACAACTAAGTACCTAGATTGTTGTGTGGGGCAAATAGGTCCCCGTCTCAGCATGATGCTGTACCGAACCAATGGAGGATCGGGGCAGCGCTGACTTTCAGACGGAGCCTTAAATGATGTGTGACGACATTTTGATAAACACGGGCTTTACTCACGTATTATTTTGTCGATGGAGGCACCGACAATGTTTCGATTCATCTCTTCATTCATTTCGAGAATCTTCATCAGGGTGAGTTTGATCCGCGGTCCGCGGTCCGCTCGAGTTCACGGTTCGCACTACGGGTGAGGTATCTCACCCGTAGTGCGAACCGTAGTCTGATGAAGATTCTCTAGATGAATCGAAACATTGTCGGTGCCTCCATCGACAAAATAATACGTGATTAAAGCCCGTGTTTGTCAAAATGTATTTCTGTTCCACTTTATAATATTAGTATATAGGTATATAGATATAGATAATTGTGCAAAATTTCATGCTCCGTCCTCGCAATTTTCGTAAAAAGGGGTACAAAGTTTTTGCTTTACGTATTAATATACAGATTCGTCCATATTATATCTTGGGATAGACATAAGACATACATTTGACATACTTTTTATATAGTTACCACGCGCGCAAGGCCACCAGTAAAATAATTATAATATTGGTTGACGATTCGCACCATCTAGCCCCAAAGTAAACAGATATTTTAGTATAGTATATACTGATAGAATACTTTTATACTCATATATACATTCATCACGAAATCTCAGAAACCACCAAACGGATTGGAATGAAATTTGGTATGCAGCTTCCTCTAAAGCCGTAGGTGCTCGCTAAGCAAGGAAATTTACTCGGCATCATGGTCAAACCGCGAAAGCCTCGATTAAGCTTTGTAACTTTTCCGAAACATTCATTCGTTCAATATTTTTTTTCATACAACATCATCTGGCCCCAATGTAAGCAGAGCTTGTGTTATGGGTACCACATGACTGATATACTACTTATATACTTTATTTTTTGTAAATACATACATAGAAACACCCAGACCCGAGACAAATACTTGTATTGAACCCACCTATGACTAATAGAGTATTTAACTGGCATGTCAGCTTAGTTGGTAGTAGTTCTGCCTTCTGCGCTATTGGTTGAGGGTTCGAGTCCCTCCAATGATAAACATTTGAGTGATGAACAAAGGTGGTTGTTCTGTGTTTTTGTGTGGTATAAAGTATCATACGATTACATATATATCATATGATTTCTTCCAAACAACCTTTTAAAAACATACTTATGTATTTCAAAGGTTGTCTGGAAGAAATCGCTCCTTTAGCGATAAGACCACCCATTGTACATATATTTTTAGGTATTCTTAGTTGTCAAATTGTTTATGTACTAGTTCCAAGGTGCACAATGAATTGTTTTCATTCATTTCATTCGTTCAAAAATTATATAAGTATTCTATTAGTCACCATACTACATGCTATGCTTAGTTTGGGGAAAGATAGTGTTGTGCGCAATGTCTACTAACATTATTTATTTATTTAAAATCCTAAATACATATTTAAGGTACATTATAGCACCCGCAGACACAAAAGGAATATCTATGTTCATCACAAATTGTTTGTCCTGAGGTTTGTCGAACCCACAACCTACACCGCAGAAGCCAGTGCTACTTCCAACTGAGCTATGAGACCACCGCGCTATACGTTACCATAGCAACAGCACAGAATACTCATTAGTACAAGTACAGAATACTCATAAGTACAAGTACAGAATACTCATTAGTACAAGTACAGAATACTCATTAGTACAAGTACAGAATACTCATTAGTACAAGTACAGAATACTCATAAGTACAAGTACAGAATACTCATTAGTACAAGTACAGAATACTCATAAGTACAAGTACAAAAGGCGAACTCCACGAAAATATTAATATGAATAACGGCTCTTGCATCTACGCAATAAGGTGTAATTCAGCTTGCACAATGACGATCCGTAACGCTTTTAGTTGAGAATGCAGATTTATAGACCTAAGAAATCCTTAACATACAGTGCAAATTTTTTTGTTCTACGACAAAGATTGACGAAGTTATTACGAAATACGAGGTTCACTGAGTGGCCGCCGCGCTAGCTGTGACGTCACAGGAACGGACGCTGCCAGTTACCGAATCGTGAAATAAGAGGGCCGCCTGCGCTCGGACCGTCCCAGTGACGTCACACGCATACCGCGTACATTGATTTTACCGGCAGGACGTTATAATGTTTATTAATTAATATCTTCGTTAGTAATGGTCCGATTTGGATAATTAAAAAAGATATATCATTCTTTTGTCATAAAGAATAACATGGATATAGTTCTATTGAATTTGCTATGACTTTACCGATACTCATTGCCTAACATTAATTGCCTACATAGTGCCTCTCTTTCCATCGCGTAGCTCTATCTCGTCTGGCGTGGTATTTCTCTACGAATTCACCCAACAAGTGGGGTGTGCCAATGCACTTTTAACTACATACGCCTGGCCTAGCAACATGGAGTTCCATTCATTTATAAATAAACAACAATGTTTTTAGATTGTTATTATTCAAAACTATAAGCATCCGGACTAAGATTTAAATTATGTTTTCTAGGTTCAACTAAAATAAACACTGTTCCTAAATAACATTGTAAACGTAACATGTTTTTTATACGACCGAACCGACAGAGAATCAAATCTATGAGTTACCGTAAGTCCTTAACTATATAGGTAGATAGACACACCTACAATCAATGGTATCATCATTACATAGTATAAAACAAAGTCGGTTCCCGCTGTCAGTCTGTCCCTATGTATGCTTAGATCTTCAAACTACGCAACGGATTTTGATGCGGTTTTTTTTAATGGAAAAAGTGATTCAGGAGGAAGGTTTATATGTATAATGCATGCATAATATAGTAGAGAAACACTGATAATTTTAGAGGTTAGCGTATATGGGTTCAACTTATTAGAACTACTGAGCTACAGCAACGCGTGGCCGGGTCAGCTAGTTGTACATAATGGTAAACAAATAAAACATTAGATTAGACACTAGATAATTAAAACTAAAAGTGCGTGTGTGTTGCAATTTCCAAAGGGTCATAGCTCAGCGATAATATTGCATAAAAGCACTTATATTCAGATATTACCCTCGAGATGACGAGCCGAAAACAAGCACAATACATACAACATACAATTACGGGATCTTCCAATACCAGAGACCCAATATAATATAACTAATATCATAAATGCGAAAGTAACTCTGTCTGTTTATTACGTTTTCACGCCTAAGCCGCTGAACCGATTTTGACGAATTTTGAATTTTGTAGAAGGAAATAGGCTACTTTTTCTGTAGGTACCACGCGTGAGAAGCCGCGGGCAACAGCTAGTTAATCTATAAAATCTATTTCGAAATGTTGTTCGTTCCCCATATTACGTAACTCGCGATAAATAGCAATAGGCGTGAACTGCGCGATCACTGCTGTCAAACACACTTTATGTGCTAATTTCACGACCTCTGTGGCACAGTGGGCCAAGGCCTGGCCTGGAGACGCACAAGATTGCGGGTTCGAATCCCGCCGCGGGATAAATGTCTGTATGATCTGCAAGTAATTGTCTCGGGTCTGGGTGTTTCTATGTATAATAATTGTATGTATTTAAAATACATAAAATATATATATGTCTATGTCCTTCTCCAAGGTCCCATCTATCTCTATACCAAAATTGATCAAAACCGGTTCAGCGGCTTAGACGTGAAAACGTGACAGCAGACAGATAGACAGAGTTATTTTCGCATTTATAATATTAGTAGGTATTATTTACTTTAGTTTACAGTAACCTTACACAGTAATATTTGCACTGACTGTGTTTATAAGAATATCTGGTAATCTATCTATAAATCTTATACTGTGACATTATTGTCACAGTATAAGATTTATAGACATTTCTGTAGTGGCGAACATTTACCAAGACATTACTTATTCAAACAAAGGCCGCTATATATAAAATGCTACTGACCGATACTTCCCACTTGAAAAGCAGCCTATGTCTCCTCCCGAGATAAAATAAATAAATACTCGTATCGGTGGACAATGGACACAACATCATCTAGCCCCAAACAAAGCATAGCTTGTATTATGGTGACCAGATGACTGATAGAATACTTAAATATTTTTAAATACATACTTATGATTCTTTTTAACACAGACATAGAACAAACAGCTGTGTTCATCACACAAATGTTTATCCTGGGAATCGAACCCTCAACCTACAGCGCAGAAGGCAGAGCTACTACCAACTGTGCTGACAGGCCAGTCAGTATTGAGTTACAATACCAAAACCAATTTTTATCAAGATCCGTTCAACAGTTTAGTCGTGAAAGGGTAAAAAGCAAACAAACAGACTTTCGAATTTATAACATTAGTATAGACATGTGAACTTTTCACATAGCGTTATATAATCCTGAACTAAACAATGTTAGTGATAAATGATTTACCACAAAACCGTTTTGTGGTTTTTTGTTTGTACTTTTTAAGAAATTGCAAAAAAGTACATTGACATTGAAAAACATTTAGTGTAGGTAATTAAAATATCAAAGATCGCGCAAAATGGCAGCCGTCCAAATTCCTTCTCTAATTTGTGTAACAGAGTGTAGCTTTGCCGTGGATAGAGGCGAAAATACAGCTACGAAGCGAACACAGTACAATAAGAAACAATAGCTGGCTTAACTATGTAGCCACGTAGCGTTGAGCGTAGCCACGTAGCACGGACCTGCTACTTCTGCGAAGATAAGTTATTATGCATCAAAGCGATCATCCAACTCAAAACTGACTCTGCCTTCTGCGCTGTAGGTTGAGGGTTCGATTCCCTCTCAAGATAAACATTTGTGTGAAGAACATAGATGTTTGTTTTGTGTCTGGGTGTCATAAAGTATTATAGGTATGTATTAAAAAATATATAAGTATACAATCAGTCTAGTCACCATAATACAAGCTATGCTTAGTTTTGGGCCAGATGGTGTTTTGTACATTGTCCAGCAATTTTGTATATTTATTATTATTATTATTTATACTGATAGGTTTTATGAGATATTACGTATTATGCTGCGTTGTTGACATAGCAATTGTAGGAAGTTATTACATAACCGTGTAGCATGAACCTACTACCACAGAATACTTATTAGTACAAGAAGGCAGACTCCGCAAAACATTCATTATAAAAAGCGACTCTTGTTACGACGCAACAAAGTGCAATTCAGCTAGCACAAGCGCTTAGTACCTAACATTATATTTACCTACAAAGTGAATTTCTTTCTATCACGTAACTCTATGTCGTTTCGAGCACCTCTCTACAAATTTGCCCAATACGTTGGGTGTGCAATGCAATTGTACTTCGTACTAAAGTTTGGGATACGCCTGGCTTGCTTCTACAGAGAGGGACTTAATAAGTAGTTAGTGTATAGGTAGGTGCTTATTTAATGACAGAAACAAATTATGCATCCCTAGGTTTCGACAGGAAAAAGTAAATCTGTCCTTTATGGGGAACACGCTGCGCTTCTATAATAAGCTTCCTGAAAATGCAACAAAACTACCTATAAAGGAATTAAAGCATACTTAAGGGGTAGTCTTTTGAAGAAAGCTTATTATAATTTAAATGACTATATTATTGATAACAGTGCATGGCCTCATGTTGCTCTGCCCTCAGACCGACTCATTTGAAAATGTATTAACTGTCTTGTATTACTTTTTCGTATTTAAGTTACGATAAGATGGTATAAATGGTATGATAAGGTAGGTAAGATAAGATGGGTCATGCAAAATACGCTAGGACCAGGCCAGGACGACTTTCTTGCCGATTCTTCTCGGGCTTGGGTTAGGAGGAATTGGCAAATTGACCTAGTAGGTATGCAAGATGTTTCAAAGTGATCATTGTGATTGTATTGAATAAAGTATCTTTTGACTTGACTTGACTTGATCTGTATTGCATTGTTTTTTTTTCGTTCTTTATGTACCTTTCTTCGCTGTAAGTAATTTATATTATCATTATTCCTGTATTCCGTTTTATTTTGTGTCGTCAAATAAACAATATTCTCTCTTTATTTCCTTCTTTATTTCTTTACTACGTAAGTAGTTGTGAGTATGCAGCGCTAGCCTATTGTGTAGCAATGTAGCGAAGAGCTTAAGGTAGTCACGTAAGTCGACTACGTAGTAAATCGTATCTACCAATCCGCATCCAAATTTATACCATGCTCTCTGTGTATAGCGCTATTAATAATAAAAAATACTTACAAAACATCTGTCTGTTCGTAATTTGCACGGAAACATTCTAGACTCGTCTATCACACGTGTTAGAGCGACTGATGAAATCATTTACTATTTTGTCTGAATTGTCCATGTTTTTAATTCTCTTTTTTTTATTATTGTATAATTTTCCTACCTCCGTGGCGCAAAGGGACAAAGCCCGCCTAAGAATCAAAAGTTTGCGGGTCGATTCCCGCCGTGGAATAAATGTTTGTATGATCTGCAAGTATTTGTTTCGAGTCTGGGTGTTTCTATATATAATTAGGCATTTTCGAATAAATATGTATAAGTAATCTTATAGTTATATGGTACCCAAAACACAACACTCTGCTTACTTTGGGGCCAGATGATTCTTTACGAAATGTCCGGCATTATTTATTATTAATATTATAAATTAATAAAATAATACGCTAGTATTATACAATCCAATGAGCCAATGAGTAATTTAACTTGTGACTTATGTTTTTACTAATGTAAACTATGTTTAAGAATGTGTCCAATAACACTTTTCTTACTATCTCCAATTAATGGGAGGACACTTTGTTCCTGTGTTCTTTATATAATGTACTAGCTGGTGCCCGCGACTTCATCTGCCCAGTATTAGTACTTCGTGTAATTCTAACGGTTTTTGCAGCGCACGCCAGAATTGCTCGCAGATGGCAGTTATTTTTCTATTTACTTGACACTTATCGTTATATTTTGGACAATTCACACAATCCCTACTAATATTATAAATGCGGAAGTAACTCTGTCTGTTAGGTTTTCACGCCAAAACCGCTGAACCGATTTTAATAAATTTTGGTATAGAGATACATGGGAAATTGGAGAAGGACATAAGCTACTTTTTTTGTAGGTACCACGCGTGCGAAGTCGCGGGCAGCAGCTAGTATCTTTATAAATTATAGCCTACTAGCTGTTCCGTTCGAGACTTCGTCCGCGCGTTTTAAAAAGAAAAAAAATATTTAATTGTACCGACTGCATCGCCATCTGCCGGGCTGAATTGTGAATCTAAACCATCCAGGGCGCCACCCAAACGCATACAAAAATCATTCAAATCGGTCCAGCCGTTTAGGAGGAGTTCAGTGACATATACACATACAGTAGAATTATATATATAAATATGTGTTATTCTGATGTATAAGCTATATTAATGTAATGTTTTATTAAAATCCATTTAGTTGTTTTTGCGTGAAGGAGTAACAAACATACAATCTTTTGCGTTTATAATATTAGTAAGGATAAGGGTAAGGATCTAAACATTTTCAGTATTACATTACACTAACTCTAACAACTCTAACACTAACAACTTGTTTCGTTGAAGTCCTCTCACTATGTTCGTGTTGTTGAGGAGCTGGATTGCCTCGACGTTCACGCGATGATGAAGTCTATGCTCATGAGTTTTTGTGTATTAACTTATAACTACATCGACGAAGTCTATGTTAAGGTTAAGTATGCAGGTATTAGACGACCTCTGTGGCGCAGTGGGCTTAGGTCCGGCTGAGACGCAAAAGGTTGCGGGTTCGATTCCCGCCGCGGGACAAATGTTTGTATGATCTGCAAGTATTTGTCTTGGGTCTGGGTGTTTCTATGTATAATATATTAATGTATTTACAAAAAAAAAGTATATAAGTAGTATATCAGTCATGTGGTACCCATAACACAAGCTCTGCTTACTTTGGGGCCAGATGATGCTGTGTGAAATGTCCGGTATTATTATTACTATTATTTGTTTCTTACGTACCAGGATGCATCACGATGACCCTTCGTACCTTATTTTGCTATCGTTATATAAATAAATAAGTTACTAGCTGGTGCCCGTGTTTTCGTCTGCGCAGGATTAGTGCTTCGTGTAATTCTAACGGTTTTTGCAGCGCATGCCAGAATTTAGAATTTAGATTAACAATTCAGCCCGGCAGATGGCGATGCAGTCGGTACAATTAAATATTTTTTTTCTTTTTAAAACGCGCGGACGAAGTCTCGAACGGGACAGCTAGTAGGCTGTAATTTATAAAGATACTAGCTGCTGCCCGCGACTTCGTCTGCGCAGGATTAGTACTTCGTGTAATTCTAACGGTTTTTGCAGCGCATGCCAGAATAGCGTGCACATGTTTTTTTTCCTACTTGACACTTATCGTTATATTTTGAACAAATCACACAATATCTTTATAAATTATAGCCTATGTGTTATTCTGATGCATAAGCTATATTATTGTAAAGTTTCATTAAACTTTATTCAGTAGTTTTTGTGTGAAAGAGTAACAAACATACATACAAACTTTCGCGTTTATAATATTAAATATTATTAGTAAGGATATGTGGTGGACAATGCACACAACACCATCTAGCCTTAAACTAAGCATAGCATGTATTATGGTGACCAGATGACTGATAGAATACTTATATACTTTTAAATACAATCTTATAATACTTTATAACACCCAGACACAAATCAGACACCTGTGTTCATCACACACATTTTTTACCTGGGAGGGAATCGAACCCTCAATCAACAGTGCAGAAGGCAGAGCTACTACCAACTGAGCTGACAGGCCAGTCAGTATGATAAGAATAATACTTTTTTGGTACAGTTCCATACCAGTTGAATACCATAAGTTCATATTGACATCAAGACTTGTTAGTAAATTGTTATTTTGTTATGTACTGACAGTATAGTACCCCTTCATCTCCTCCCGTGGATGTCGTTAAAGGCGACGGCGACTAAGGGAACACACACCTGGGGATTGGGCAGCAGCACCCCCCGAGCATAAAATAGTAAATCTGCGGTCACCAATCCGCCTGCCAAGCGTGGTGACTATGGCAAAACCCCCCAAAATGACAAACAAAACTAAAAGACGGCCCCAGTTCCTGGCAGTTCCGCTATTCCTTGCATAGGTGGTGGCCACGGTAACGGCGGAACAGGGGGTGCGAAGAATCTCCGGCAGAGGTCCAGCTACCAATCCCAACGACCCCTGGCCCTCGACCTGGCGACATACAACGCACGCACACTGAGGACCGACGAGAAGTTCATAGAACTGGAAGAAGTAGTAAATAAGTTGCACTGGGATATTATAGGGTTATCAGAAGTCCAAAGAGAGGAGAGGTGATATCGTGTGATAATCCTAAATTCCGGCAACTTATTTTACCACCGGGAGGGCGATCAATTTTCTCAGCACGGTGTCGGATTTCTCGTCCACAAATCCCTCGTTAACAACATTGTAAAGATCGAAAGCGTGTCAGGGTGGTATACCTTATACTCAGAATAACCAAACGGTATCCGCTTAAGGTCATACAGGTGTACGCACCTCACTCGAAACGTCCAGACGATGAAGTGGAGGCTATGAATGATGACATTTCAAATGCCATGCAAGCCTCGAGGCTTGCATGGCACACGTAAACACACTTTACGGTTGTGATGGGGGACTTCAACGCGCGGCTAGGTGTGAGGAACGGCGATGAACTGAGAGTGGGGCTTGGATTTGGACAGCGGAACCAACGGGGCCAGCGATAAGCCGACTTCATGGAGAAGGAGGAACTCTTTATGATGAACTCCTTTTTTAAGAAGCGGTCGTCCAGAAAATGGACGTGGCTTCACCCTGGTGGATACAAACGCGAAATAGATTTCATCATGACTACACAAAAAGCAAATATTTAATGATGTCTCAGTGATCAACAGGGTCAAAAGTGATCACCGAATGTTTAGAGGCTCATTAAATCTTAACGTAAAGCTAGAAAGGTCCCGTCTGATGAAATCTACTCTTCGCCCAAGTCCTGCCAAAATCCAAAACCCCGAGAGCTTTCAGTTGGAACTCCAAAATCGCTTCCAATGCCTCGCCGAATGCGGATGCGTGGATGAAATAAATGACGGGCTGGAAATTGTCCATGCCGTTGGGTCAAAGTTCTGTAAGACCCAGCGCAAAGGTAAAACCCAAAAACTCACTGAACACACTCTAAAACTCAGAACGTAGCGAAATGAAACTGCAGTCTTTAGTGGACATGTCGATATTCAGCACGCTCAATAAACAGATCTTTAAGTCTATGCGACGTGATTTGCGTCTCTTTAATACTTATAGTATAAAGAACGCAATAGAGCGCAACCAAGGCTCCAAAGTGTTTGCGAGAGATCTGTCTATTGTCAATGCCTGTTGACGAAGCTGAAGACCGACAGTGGCAGTGTCGTTTAATCGAAGCCAGAAGTTTTACGAGAGCTCGAGAAGTTCTAAGGACAACTATACACCTCATCGCAAAATCCTACTACAAGCACGACTATAGATGCAAGAGCCCGCCTAACCCATCACTACACAGAAGACATTCCGGACGTCAGCTTACACGAGATTCGAACGGCTCTCAAGCAGCTTAAGAACAACAAGGCACCGGGGCAAGACGGAATAACGACAGAGCTTCTGATAGCGGGTGGAACACCGGTTCTTAAAGTCCTCCAGAAGCTGTTCAACTCCGTCATCCTCGAGGGAACTACGCCAAAGGCGTAGAACAGGAGCGTGGTGGCACGGTTTTTTACGAAGGGGGATTACACCCTCTTAAAAAATTACAGGCCCATCTCGCTGTTGAGCAATGTCTATAAGCTGTTTTCGAGAGTAGTTACTAATTGTCTCGCTCGTAGGTTTGACGACTTCTAGCCTCCCGAACAAGCCGGGTTCTGAAAAGGCTTTAACACCATAGACCACATCCATACGCTCCGGCAGGTTATACAGAAGACCGAAGAGTATAAAGAGCCACTTTCTTTAGCGTTTGTGGACTATGAAAAAGCCTTTGATTCTGTCGAAACATGGGCGGTCACTTCAGCGGTGCCAAATTGATTATCGGTATTTCGAAGTGTTAAAGTGTCTGTACGCCACCATGTCTATCCTACTCCAGAACCAGAGCACGAATCCAATCCCATTGCATAAAGGGGTGAGACAGGAAGATGATATTTCTCCGAACATGTTCACATCTGCATTGGAGGATATTTTCAAAGGATATTTTCAAGCTCTTGTACTGGCATAGACATGGTATCTACATCAATGGCGAACACATCACTCACCTTCGATTTTCCGACGATATAGTCCTCATGGCAGAATCACTGGAAGACCTTGGCACAATGCTCAGCGACCTTAATATCGTCTCCTAACAAGTGGGTCTTAAAATGAACATGAGCAAGACAAAAATCATGTCAAATGCTCATGTTACACCCGTACCGGTACATATTGGGAGTGATATATCGAAGTTCTAAACCATTATTTCTATTTGGGTCAGACGATTCAACTAGGCAAGTCCAACTTCGACAAAGAGGTCAGCCGACGAATCCAACTCAGATGGGCAGCGTTCGGGAAATTACGGCACATCTTCTCGTCACAGATACCGCAGAGCCTCAAGACGAAAGTCTATAATCAGTGCTTGTTGCCAGTGATGACATATTGAACTGAGACTTCGCTGTCGCTGACTATTGGCCTCATACACAAGCTCAGAGTCGCGCAATGTGCAATGGAGAGAGATATGTTAGGTTTTTCACTACGTGATAAAATCCGCAACGAGGAAATCCGTAGAAGAACCAAAGTCACCGACATAGCGCTCAAAATTCGAAAGTTAAAGTGGCAATGGGCAGGCCATATAGCTCGCATAACTGATAACCGTTGGGGAATAAAAGTTCTCAAATGACGACCAAGGATAGGAAAACGAAGCGTAGGACGAACCCCACTTGATGGACTGACAACAATGTAAAGATCGCAGGAAGTCGGTGGATGGAGAGGGCTCAAAATCGTTCCTCCTGGAAATCTATTGGGGAGGCCAATGTTCAGCAGTGGACTTCATAAAGGCTGTTATGATGATGGTGATGACAAGGCTGCTTGTTTTTGTTCACTGTATTATATAATATGGATTTTTTAGTCCCATACATCCTGCCCTTATTTAGATGTAGTTTTTACAGGTATAAAAAATATTACGATATTTTTTGTATTCGTAACTCCAAAACAGCACTGATGCGCAAAAGTAACTTCAGTGTGGCTCCATTCACCAACAATAAGTAACCTCTATCATTGAGAGCATTACCAACTTCGTTGTTTCTGAAAAGGTTGAGAGTAATATTAAATGATAAATGTTATTATACAATTAATGAGTACTTTCTTAATAATTCTTAACCGATAATTCTTTTGAAAATATGACAGAGTAATGCATTTCCTGACTTAATTCCCTTCGACCAAAAATTGTAATGTATGTGACATGACATGTGTATTAATTTAATTTTCTGTATTTTTTGTTTTGTTCTATTGCCATTTTATTTTTTCATGATTTTTTATTTATTATTATTAGTATGACATAAGTATCAATGTTTAATATGCAATATTTCTTTCTTCCTATCCTTATTATTCATTATTATTTTATTATTTCAGAATAATATAAAACAAAGGGGAGGTCTCAATTCGATTGAATTTTTTACTGTTTGTTGCGTCATAATTCCGTCATTTATGAACCCATTTGATAAATTATTCTTTTTTCATATGAAAGGTCCCATAGAAATTTCATCAAAATCGGTACAGTAGTTTGGTTTTTGAATCAAAATAGCTGGAAAAATATGTCAATATGTAAACGAAATTTCCTGTGACTTTTCAGTGTAGTTTACGAATTTTAAAAAATGATAAGTTGGTAAAAAGCGTAAACAAAAACCTTAATCAACCGATTTCAAAATTAAGCGACCAAGTGCGAGTCGGACTCGCCCATCAAGGGTTCCGTAGCAGCAAGTAACATTTTATATCTGAGTTGATTGAATGAAAGGTAAATAGCGGTTTACGACTTATGACGTATTAAAAAAACTACTTACTAGATCTCGTTCAAACCAATTTTCGGTGGAATTTGCAATATATGATGTATAAAAAAAAGTATACATCATATATTTTTTTTAGTTTTATAATTCTCTTATTTTAGAAGTTACAAGGGGGTTGACACACATTTTTCCACTTTGGAAGTGTCTCTCGTGGAAACTATTCAGTTTCGAAAAAAATGATATTAGAAACCTCAATATCATTTTTAAATACCTATCCATAGATATCCCACACGTATGGGTTTGATGAAAAAAAAATTTAGAGTTTTAGTTTTAAGTATGGGGAACCCCCAAAATTTATTGTTTTTTTCTATTTTTTTGTGAAAATCTTAATGCGGTTCACAGAATACATCTACTTACCAAGTTTCAACAGTATAGTTTTTATAGTTTCGGAAAAAAGTTGCTGTGACATACGGACGGATGACATGACGAATCCATAAGGGTTCCGTTTTTGCCATTTGGCTACGGAACCCTAAAAAGGAAGTGTCTTTCGATTCGGTTGTATTTTTATGGGCTCAAATTTCATTGAATGAAGTCGGTTTTCTCTTTAGTTTTTAAAACGTTATTATCCAATTATGGTAATCGAGACCCTGGGCCCGTAAGGAACAGCCGGGTGATTATGGAATTCTGATACTATCGAAACTTTGATACTAATCGTTTTCAGTTACTATTGATGAATTATTGATGATGAATTGGTATTACGGAAGGTTAATCTTGATGTCATATGATTGAAATTGTGCTCCATCCTTTTTGTTTGTCACTCCGTTTACAATAAACTTTGTTCAAAACCCTCGCGCTTTAAGTCAAATGCGTTCGATAACGTACAAAATAACCTACATAATTTAAGACTTATACATAAAAAATGGTGTTATTTGAAATAAAACGTGATTCTGTTACACTTTATTGTCACGGACAGTTTTTCAATCGAGGTGCATCACTTCGATCGATTTAGGTGACTCGCTCTGTCACACTGAACACACGACCGCCAGGGCCGCTTATTAAATGTTTATACAAAAACGAAATTACAGCTGACTTGGAACGAATCAACTCGATCGATCGAAGTGACTCGATTGAGAAAATGACAAAAATTCATGATCAACCCTTAGCTGCTGATAGGGCCTTGTCAATGACCTAAAGTCATTCAGTCCTATACATCATTTTTATATGAATACTTATCCATTTATAGATTACTAGCAACCCGCCCCGGCTTCGCACGGGTGCAATGCTGGTACTAATTATACTACAGAATGGTTAGCCCTAAGAGTTATACATATACCATCGCGGACTTTTTGTAGACCTTTTGAGGGTGTACAATACTGTAGTACATTATTTTGATCTATCTCGTAGGGTTGAGCCAGCGTTTGCAATATAAGCGCAAGAATATGAGTTTATTTACAACGCCACATAGGAAACCTCTAAAATTATCAGTGTTTATCTACTATATTATGCATGTATTATACATATAAATCTTCCTATTGAATTATTCTATCTATTAAAAAAATCGCATCAAAATCAGTTGCGTAGTTTTAAAGTAGCATACATAGGAACAGACAGAGAACGGAAAGCGACTTTGTTTTATACTATGTAGTGACTTTTAATTAAACAGTTATTGTTATCTATACCTATAAAAGAGCATAACCTGACTGACTGATTCATCATCGCTGAACCAAACTGCTGAAGCTAGAAAGCTGAAATTTGGAAGGTAGCTTCCTTTTATAGCAAGACCACCCACTTAGGCAGGATTTTTTGAAATTCATGCACAATGGGGTGATAAGTAATGTATGAAACTTTTTAACGCGTGGTGCGATTTGCTTGAAACTTGATTTGAATAATTAAAATGCAAATATAGACACGTATTTCAGGACTTTTCAAATAAACCTCATAAAGATGGTGAAAAAGGGTGAAAACGAATGTATGAAACTTTTTAACGCGTGCTGTTTGAAACTTGATATGAATAATACCATAATATAAATTCGATGGTTTCTCGTACGAAGAAGTCGCGGGGTTTCCAGCTAGTTATTGTATAAAATCTCAAATATATTCTCCAACAATTTTGCTAAAAGAACAGCATGTAACGTCGTGTTGAATTATTCAAAAACAGCAGAAATCAACTGTTGTATCAATTGTTGTCTCCGCCCGAGTTATCTCGGGTCACTGTTATCTTCTCCGAAACACATTAAAAACATCACTTTGAGTCATTTCTTCGTCCACCACGCACAAAATGGCGAAACTTATATTTATATTCCTGACTTTAGTAGCTTCAACTTACACCCAGTGCACCATAGAACATGCTCAGCAGTACTTCAGAAGGTCAATCTACAGTTTTACTGTGAAATTAGCAGAGAGGTTGAGTGTCGATACCGAAGGACACTTCGTAGCGTCTGGCTTATCACCATGGACCTTACTGTCAAGCATATCCCTCGGAGCCGAAGAAGAGACTCTAGCGGAGATAGCGACCATTTTAAGAATGCATCCACACCGCTGCTTCAACGATAAATTCAACCAAATAGCAAGAAAGTTGACTGAAATTGGAAATGGAACCACTTTGGAACGTAGCTCCGCGATCTTAGTAGACAAGAACTTGGACGTGGTCAGAGATTTCTACGATGATGTGCTCAAAGCTGGTGTGTGCGATATCGAAGTTCTACCCTTCGATGATGCTGTCTCCACTGCAACATACATCAACGATCTTGTATCTAAAGCAACACATGAAGCGATAGATGAAATTATAACCGCGAATGATCTTTATGGAGCGTCGGTTCTGATGATCGATGCTTTATACTTCAAAGGTGCTTGGAAGACCCAGTTCCCTTACTCTGATACAGAAAACAGTGCGTTTTACAACGAGAAAGGAATTCAAGTAGGAGATGTAAATCTGATGTATGTAAACGGAATTTTCAATGTGACAGCAGTAAAACTACTACAAGCGACGGTACTAGAAATACCTTACGGAGACGACAATAGATTTTCAATGCTGATATTCTTACCATACCGAGACGTAACCATCAACACTGTTATCAACAACCTTAGCCGTATAAGTTTAAGGTCGATATTCGTACTATTTGCCAGGCATGAACCAGAAAGCGTTGCTGTGCAAATCCCAAGATTCAAGATATCTTCTGACATAAACAATTTGAAGGAGTTGCTCGTTGATATGGGTTTGAAGAGGATGTTTGATAGGACCGAGGCACAGTTCGACGCTTTGGCTTCAAACGCTGGTTTGTACGTGTCTAACTTGATACAAAAAGCTGATATTGAAGTGACGGAAGATGGAACAGTAGCCAGTGCTGTAAGCGTAGCTGAGTTCGAGAACAGGGCGCTGCCTAGCCAGTTCGTTGCAAACAAACCATTCGTGTTCATGATTGTGGATAGGGACACTGAGTTACCACTCTTCACTGGTGCTTATTCTACGCCACGTATATTTTAAAGTGGTATCTGACGCTGTAATTTGAAAGGCTGAACTTTTTGAGACCAAAAAGTTTTTAGTCGTGGATAAGTAAAGATTTTTACTGCTAAAGATGATATGGAGTTTTATTTCGTAATCATTGTATTATAGTGCAGCCAACTTATTTGTTCCGGTAAGGGTGGCGCCTCTGTCTATTGGCAATGTCATTTAGATTATATTTTCTATGAGAGTTTTTTAGTTCGTTCTTTGACCACCTGAACAGATAAGTTGGTGGCAGTATAGATTTATATAGAATATGTTAATTCGTAGTTTGATAATTTTTTGACGTCTTGCGAAGCCAACATTGCGCTCATATATCGATTATTTATTTTACTTATGTAATTTTCGGTTTTATTAGTAATTTTGGTGTTTTTATTTATAAAGAGCTAGAGTTATTGACTTGGGTGTGAATAGTTAGAATAAAAGCATTGTGTTTCTTTATGATTCGAGCAAACATAACCTATGATTATTTTATATGAAAGACACAATTTTATATAAAATAACGAATGAAGAACCCCAATATAAGACTTAAACACTTGACACTGGCGAAATTGACATTATTATAACACATGCCATTAATGCAGAAGAAGAAGTGTTAGTTCGATGGTACTTTGTAAGATATTCTATTCGTGTCAATGTCGGGTCACAGTTGGTTTGATCGATTCAATCGATCGATTGATCTTTCGTGCATCATCATTACATAGTATAAAACAAACTCGCCTCCCGCTGTCTGTCTGTCCCGATGTATGCTTAGATCTTTAAAACTATGCAACGAATTTTGATGCGGTTTTTTTATAGATAGAGTAATTCAAGAGGAAGTTTTATATGTATAAAACATGCATAATAAAGTAGAGAAACACTGATAATTTTAGAGTTTTCTAATGTGGTGTCGTAAATAAACACATTTTTTTGCGCTTACATTGCAAACGCTAGCTGCACCCTACGAGATAGATCAAAATAATGTACTACAGTATTGTACACCCTCAAAAGGTCTACACAAAAGTCCGCAATGGTATATGTCTATCTCTTAGTCTATGTTATTCTCTTAGATAACGTTGTATATAAAGACATTCTCAGTATATTTAGTATCAGCATTGCACCCGTGCGAGGCCGGGGCGGGTCGCTTGTTTGGCACATGCTAAAACATGTGAACTTTAAATTCTTTGGTTGTACGACATGGGGAACGACTAGGTTAACAAATATTTGGTTTTTCTGTTCTAAGCTTCGCGAGCATAGTAGGTACCTATACACATAATAATCTACATTAGAATTTAAATTATAAATACACATTAAATTTAAACAAAATACACATTAAATTTAAACAAAATACACATTAAATTTCACTAACTATTTAGCGCAACGCATGGAGTTGCAGGGCAGCATATGCGTTTTTGTCCAGTGGCTGAGGATCGGGCTATCCAACCACTCAGCCACTATGCCCAGGAGGCTGTTGGGGCTGGCGCGCACCCGCCGCATCAGGGAAGAGACTCGCTTACGCATAATGGATTGGAAGTCGTATATAGAAAGTGCCTTCCCTTTATGCAATTCTTGGACACAGACTACATGGATAACAAGTTTTATCCATTACGAGTATGTATAAACAAATACCAAACATTCATATAAACTTTCGGATTTTAGGATAGGATATGATAGCGTAAATAATTACGTTTTAATGACTAAATATAAAACCGATTTCATTGAATATAAAAAAATACAAACGAATTGAGAACCTCCTCGTTTTTTTGAAGTCGGTTAAAATGTTGTTATTTTAAGCTTCTTAGTACTTTATCATTTTTCAAAATTGTTAAGTACCACTGGAAAGTCATAAGAAATCAAAATACTAAATTTTGTTCGCTTGGATAACATATTTTTCCAGCTAAATTGATTTAACCAAACTACTGAACTATGTATAATATGTAAGTATTAAAAAATAAAAAAAAATAAAAATAAAAACTATATAAGTGTATCAGTCATATGGTACCCATAACACAAGCTCTGCTTACTTTGGGGCCAGGTGATGCTGTGTGAAATGTCCGGGATTTATATTATACTGAACGGATTTTGATGAAATTTCTATGGGATCAATTGTAATTGATTAATTGTACCTTTCACATATAATTTTTTTTTAATCGGTTCGTAAATGACGGAGTTTAAGGCAACAAATTATATTTAAAAACACGGCCGAATTGAGGACATCATTTTAATTAAATAAGTTTAAAAAGCAGAATAGGGCCCCATGGTTATATGTATCGATCCATGGTAATATAGCCCTTAATGTCGTATCATAACATATGTGCCAAACCGCTGACAGAAGCTATTACCTATATATGCGAAAGTTTGTGTGTATTTTTATATGTATAAGCTTTATCGTAGCTCAATCTCGCCGTATGTACTAACTTGGTAAACATGGTATACAATGTAATCTTAGATAGTTCATATACTTTTTACGTAAGTACCATACGTAACAAGCCGCGGGGAAAAGCTAATAATAAATAAATGATTCACACAATACTGTCTAGTCCCATACTGAGCAAGGCTTGTACTAGGAAGCGAAATGATAGAATTTAGATGATGATTTATCCAGTCATAGATGAACTCGATAGAATACTAAAGCGCTTATGTAAGTACCTATTAAAGGCTCGATTTATAGCGCATTATAAATTATACATAAATTTTAATCATAGTTTACCCATTTAAGTGTTGGCACTCAGATATGTAAACTATATGCTGTAGACATATAAATAAGTATTCACAGTATGACTTCATCGATGATCTAAACTATAGACCTGTTAATTTTTTCATTCATTTTCATTTCATGAAAATCAGTGAACAATTGGATTTAATAGTACATCTATTAATACGCGAAGCAAAAACTTTGTACCCATTTTTACGAAAATTGCGCGGACGGAGGAGTATGCATAAAAAAATTCACACACTTATCCTTACTAATATTATAAATGCGAAAGTAACTCTGTCTGTCTGTGTGTCTGTCACGTTTTCACGCCTAAACCACGGCACCGATTTTGATGAATTTTGTTATAGAGATAGATGGGACCTACGTGCGCGAAGCCACGGGCAGGACCTCGTAGTTTATATAGAGAAGGAGTGCAAATGCTAATATTTTTTTTAAATTATGCATAAAAAAATACATTAATTATTAATGAATTATGGTCAAATTTCGACCAGTGGGCGACCACTAGTCATGATATAAGTGTGTGTGTGTGTGTTGGTAATTACACTCGAGGCGGTATTATTCGTGCAAGCCGCAGGCGAGCGCCATAAAGGATCCGAGTGTGTAATAATGATTATGATACACTTTGCGTTGCGAGTTGCGAGTCGCTATTATATGCGATTAGTGATGGACAGTTGTTAGAGAGAAAGAGAGAGAGTGTTATGCTATTAGATATATAAGCATAAGTCCGTGTCGATTTATGTGTCTCGGTTAGACCCGACCTCTACCGGGGAGAGTATTCTCCGGTACATGGACGAGAGAGGCCGATGCCGGATCAGGGAGCTGCCCGCCGTACTTGTGCATGGCTTGAAGCGGTTAGAATCAAATAGAGAGACCAACTTCAAGTCTTACGTGTTCCGGGTAGCTGCCAAGTTATTCCTCGCATCCGACTTCTGGTCAGCAGGAGTTGTCTACTGACGGTATAGGGAAGCACCGCTAACGAAGAAAGTGCTCTGACTTTTTGTCTAGTTCATAAGTTTGTATGTATATATATGTTAGTCTATAAGGTATTTGTTTTGTATGGGCCCTTGTTATTGTATTTTATACACATAATTTTGTTGCCTGAAATGAAATTTATATTATACTAGTTGCTGCCCGCGGCTTTGCACTTGTGGTACCTACATAAAAAGTAGCCTATGTCCGCCTCCAAGGTCACATGTTTCTCTATACCAAAATTCATCAAAATCGGTTCAGCGATTTAGGCGTGAATACGTGACAGACATACAGACAGACAGTGTTACTTTCGCATTTATAATATTAGTGGGGATTATTATAAGCATAAGCAAAAGCAACAACTGAGAGCCACGATATCATTTGCTATTTGCTATGTACGGTAAGGACGCTGCTTTTTGTTGCTATATGATATATTAACCACCACTAATAATGATCAACGCACACGCGTTTCATACGACGATTTTCAACACACTTGCGAGTAAAAAACAGACGCGTACGTTGTACCGTTATTAACTTTAATGGAAAATGGCGCGCTGGTTTGGTTATTTCCGCAGGTGTATATACAGGCACTGCCAAAACCGCTAAACAACCTATATAAAAATAGTTTTCTTTCAACTACGTAGTAATGTTATCATTAATAACTACAAAACCGATCACAAAGGACGTATTTTTTGCTTAGAACCAAAACAATGCAGTAATGTTAAATGAAATCTCATTATTGCACTGTTTTTTACTTTTTATTTAGATATAAATTTACCACAGAGGTTTAATATCTCCCATTAAGTTTAATATAAAATGTTTGCGTTCGATCAAAAAGATACTGGCTGATAATAAAAATCGGCCGAATAAAACCGACTTGGTGAAAAAAAACAAATGGCGCGCATTTTGTACCATTGTAAAACTTTGAGTCTTCATATTTTTAGTTTGAGTACGTATATTTTATCACAGTAAGTAGGTAGTTGAAAAAAAAGTAAATAACGCACTTTGCTAAAGATAGTAATTAATGCACTCGTGTTAATTGAATACCCTCGCTTGCGCTCGGGCACCAACATAACACTCGTGCATTAATAACTCACTTTGCGCTCGGTGCAACAATCTACTATTATTTATTCATAGAAATATGAATTATTCTTATTAGACATAAAAACTCTTTGCGGTGATTGAAATAAAAGCACGGTAATGTAAATTAAAAAAACACGAGTGTATAATAATTATGAACCTAAAATCGGTAAAGAACAAAAATTTTAACACATATCAGTGACGTTCTTGACTTCGACGATGACCTCTACAGTTATTGAACTATGGTATTATAGTATATCAGTCATGTGGTTCACATAACAAGATCTGCTGATTTTGGGGCTAGATTTTGCTGTGTGAAATGACCAGCAATATTTATTTTTTGAAAGATCTAAAATAGTTCAATAACTGTAGAGGTCTTACAAACGACATATTCTTTAGATAGTTCACCCGTTTCATGCGTCTCTTTTTTCAAATTTCTATAAATCAAACTAATTCATTATTGAAATTAATTCATCATCAACATCCACAGCCCGATTTGTATAGTCCCTTTAATCCTCCACTAGTCTCATCCATCTACGGCTTGCATTTGATAATGAAGTCCCATGCCGCTGCCTAATACAAAAATTAATAATACAATTAAAATAAGGCGACCTCTGTGACGCAGTGGACCAAGGCCCGACTGAGAAGCAAAAGGTTGCGGGTTCGAGTCACGAGTCTGGGTGTTTATATGCATAATATGTATGTATTTAAAAAAAATGGAGCATAAATAGTATCAGTCATGTAGCACTCATAACACAAGCTTTGCTTACTTTGAGACCAGATAATGATGTGTGAATGGCCAGCATAAAAAAAGGAGGAATTAAGCCTTATAAGTTGACCGCATATGGCTTCGATGTGAATCTCAACTCATGATGGTAAAATTATACGACTATTACGTACGTAGTAGTTCTATAGAATATAAAATAAAGTTTTTACAAAAACTTTGGACTAGGTCAATGAAGGTTTTACTTTGTTCCATACTTGCATAATGTGAGGGCTCTACAAGGATCTGTTTTTGGTCCCATATACTATACATTCAGGTAACAATTAAGGCATACTTATATAAGTATGCAACTTGCACAAATATTGTTTGTTTCATGATTCAATAGGTAATATTAATTTGGTTAAAAATGATATTACCTACACGTCAGATATGAATAAATCATCTTATGTGAACAATATTTTTAATCAGATAGGTAGAAATAGAAATATAAATAGAAATAGAAATAATTTATTTAATAATAATAATAATTCCGAACATTTCACAGCATCATATGGCCCCAAAGCAAGCAAGAAATATGGTAGGTAACATATATTGAGTTATACAGTAAGTTCAAATATATTATCCAAGAACATTGGTGTAATATTAGCGTATTAGCATTGCCATTAAATGTAGCAGTACCGTCAGTGTTTTTTTAAAGCTGGCAGTGATCTCGATCAGTTGAGCTATCTATAGATCTTTTTAAACGATCCTTAGATAGCTTAACTGTTTATATTATTCTGTATATTTCTATATTTTTTTTTGTAAATAAATAGATTATAAATTGAAAAAAGAACATTGGCATGCAGATTTTAATGTTTTCAAAGACATTAAACTATACAGTATTCTATTTTAGCATAATTCAACTATATTCATTAATTTCCAAGAAATTTAATAACAGTGTAAAAAGTTCTGTCAAAAATCTTAATTTTTTTTACATGTATAAAGCAAAAAGTATGCAAAAAGTACTCACCATCCCTAGTTATCTTTTCAGATTTTAAGCACAACTTGCTCATACTCTGCTCTCTTGTAGAAAATCTATGGAAAATAAAATTTTATTACTAATATGAAGATACTTATAATTTAAGGTATTTTTATATAGGTAGCCTAAACTAACATTATTTTTATTTAACGATGATTAAATGTAATAATTCATGTAGGTACAATCACATTCTCATCCGATCTTACACAAGAACACACACCCACCCTAATTTATTTACTGATCTATATCTGGATTTACTAACTACCTTAAGTCATGTGTGTATGAAACCTGTCATCCCTTCAGATGATTTTTATAAAAACTTTTCGCTGTAGTCCATAACGATCAGCTGACAGCACCCGCATCTGACTGGAAAATCGGGTTGGTAATTTTCGCTGAACTTATAATAACACTTCGAGTGAGGATTTCTTCGTGGAACTGATCCTAGATGAGTGCTGCTTGGAGATAATGTAGACAACAGCAATAGTCTTCAAATTATTGGGGGTTAGTCCCCCTGCTGGCTAACTCAAGAGCTGGCAATAGAGAAGGAAAACTTGAAACAAGCCCGGCTCGGTGCCAGCAGTTATTGTGTAGTGTTAGATTTTTTATATTATTTATTATTTTTATTTATTTTATTCAATAAGTGTCAGAAAGTTTTTTTGTACGTAGGTAGTAGGTACTTAATACATAATAAATTATGTAGTATGAGTAGTTATAAAATTACCCTGCGATTAAGGTGGTAGCAATAATTGCTTTAAATTGCATTTCTACGTTTAATCAAAATTATCGAATTAAAAATGTATGACGAACTACCTCTTGCAACTATTGCTTATTTCCCCATGCTTAATTCCTCCGTTGGCGCTGTTTGTTGAAAAATAACAGTTGAACATAGAGCAAATAATTCGTAGAAAAGACAGAAGAAACATACAAAAACCAAAATGATTTAGATCTATGAGAATCAAGGGCTAGCCTAGGGAGTGTATATTAAATACCGTTATGTAAAAGAATACTGGCTTCCATTTCGGTCAGCGAATTAGCACTGCTATGCAACGTGGCCGTGTGGCAACACTTATATTTTATACTTTAATTTTAGTTTTACTACGAATTACTAATATTAACCGTGTATCTATTTTTAACCGACTTTATCAAAAATAATTCTCAATTATCAATTATCTTTTTTTTTATTTATGTTCACCAATTACTCGAAAACGGCTAAACCGATTTGAAAAAATATTTTTTTGTTTGAAAGAGTGTAATTCACACGTGGTCCCATATAAATTTTATCAAAATCGGTCTAGCTGAAAAATGAACGAAAATTTAAAAATTGTATACTTCGATGATGTTTTCATGTAAGTACTTCGATACCTCGCTGTCTCATTGGAGCGGTGCGTTTATTTGGCCTACCCATATTATATATATACAAAATACATCTACTTTCAACTAATAATGTATTATAGGCTCAAATGTCATTCAATGAAGTCGGTTTCATTTTAGTTTTAAAACGTAATTATTATTTCTAGTTTACGTTAGAAATATACAAAGAAGTTAATATTCTCATAATAGCTTTACAATATATATATGAATTTATAAGTTTTTTACTTTTACCATCCTCTTTACTCCATAACGATCAGCTAAGGATCATTAAAAATGGCTCAGCACCCGCATCTGACTGTAAAATTGGGTTGGTAATTTTCGCTGAACTACCTATATAACATTTCGGTGAGGATTTTTAAGTAGAACTGATCCCAGATTAGTGCTGCTTGGAGACTGGATGGAAACGACAGCAATAGTCTTCAAATTATTGGGGGATAGTCCCCCTGCTGACTAACAGAAGAGCTGGCAATAGAGAAGGAAAACTTGAATCAAGCTCGGCTCGGTGCCAGCCGTTATGCACCTGCAACCGAACCGACACCTCATGTACTGATTCGTCATTCCTGCGGGTCTTGTTGGCAAGGTCCAGAGGTTAGGTTAAGTTATTGTGGGTAACTAGGAAGGCCTGCGCAAACAGAATCCCTGGCAAAGTGACGTCAGTGGAGAGGAAACATCACCCACCTCAGCTTGCTGGAGTGAATCCATGAACGAAAGTTTTCAATTACTATTAACTGCTATGTAACTTTACTGACGCCACCTAAATTATCTTCAAGAGATGAACGAAGGTCAATGATGATATATTTGAAAATATGTTATACACTCACAAAAATAGACATGGGTGTCGGAAAAATAGTGCTCTGCCCTCACACAGTTAACTGACAGATTAGAATCTTGTGTTATATTTTAATAGTTAAGCTACGATACGAGATACAAGATGGATCATACAAAAAAGCTCTAGAAATAGGACGAGTTCCATGCTGGTTCTTCTCGGCCTTGGGTTAGTAATAATTGGCACCTAAATCCACCTAGTATGTATGACGATTCAAAGTGATCCTTGTGATTGTATTAAATAAAAATGTTTTTTATTTTGACTTTGACTTTGGTAAATGGCAATACCGCCAATGTTTTGAGCAGTTACTACCTACCTACTTTGTAAGTCTCATTAAATTATAGATAAATCATTTAGTCTCATACATTTTGAGAAAAACTGCTTTTTATCCGTAATATTTTGTCGATGAAGGCACGACACTGTTCAGATTCAGTTGGATAATTTAGTCCTGTCTACTAGATTAAAAGGTCTACTTTTATGTTAGTTTACAGTGACGACAATATTGACCTAGCACTATAGCACTCGCGACTTTTGAGACTATAGTACCAATTCACAGAAATATGATCTGGTAATTTAGCGAAAATGGATGCATGCTAAGTGCAAAATGCATGCAAAATGCATTTTGACCAGTCACTGCAAAAACTCAATGTGCTGTTCAAATATTCAGGCATGAACATGCAAAAAAAACTAAAAACAACTTCAGACATGGTAAAATACAGATGGTTATTCACATTCAACTTTCTGTGGGTCCTATCCGCAATTATCGCATCATTTTACTATATTTATTTAGGAATAGCTGAAGGAATGGACTTCATAGAGTTGACAAGTGTAGCACCATGCATGACTTTTACTATACTATCAAAGTTTAAATCTTATTTCCATCTAATCAATGAAGATAAAGTCTCCAAGCTAATTGAAAGTATGAGGAAACTGGAACGCGAAGAAAATAAGAGAGACGCATCGGTCGAGAAGAATAAAATTACAGCTGATGATAGAGAGTTTCTGAATCGAGTAATCAATGTGTTGTATTTTTTGAATTGCCTGATGATTGTTGTTTTTGATATGATGCCACTGGTTTTAATAGCTTTAAAGTATCACAGGACGCGTGAGTTTGAGATGCTGTTGCCGTACCTAGATGTTTTTTTATTTATTCCGTACGAGTTCATGTATTGGCCGTTCGCGTATGTTCATCAAATTTGGTCAGGTAACCCTCACATTATTATTATGAAAAAAAACCGAATGGTTTTTTAAAGAAATCTATAATTAAGTGCATAATATGGTCGACATATAAAACCTTAGCGTATACCATAATGTGCGTTTTTTTCAGAATTTTCCTTGATGTTTTGTATTTTTTCAGAATGCATTGTTCTATTAGAAATGGGCGCATCCGATTACCTCTTCTTCACATTCTGCACGTATATCAGGTTTAGTATTAAAATAATCTATATTATATTTAAATAAATAATAAATAATGCCGGACATTTTACACAGCATCATCTGGCCCTTGAGCTTGTGTTATGGATACCACATGACTGAAATACTACTTATATACTTTTTTTTGTAAATACATACATATTATACATAGAAACACCCAGACCCGAGACAAATAGTTGCAGATCATATAAACATTTGTTCCGCGGCGGGAATTGAACCGGCAACCTTCTACACCTCAGACAGGCTTTCGCCCACTGCGCCACAGAGGTCGTCGATTTACTAGCTGTAACGATGACGATAACGATTACGATGTTGATTAATGGCATTGGTTCTTGCTAGCAAATCAAGCACAAGCTGCTAAAAATTATGAAACCCTTCTACATCGATATTTCAAAGAGTCGGACTGGCAGAGGTCAGGTTATTAGGGGGACAATACAATAGGTATCAATAGGTATCAATTTCCCTTCTTAGAAGTTAAAGAAAGCGAAAATGTTGAACACACTACAAATACACAAGGTACATCTGGCAAGCGAAGCAAGCTCTCAACATCCTTAAGGAGTGTATAGAAACAGAAGGATACTTAGACAGTTTCATGACCATCTATTGAACAATAGCTTGGGTGAAAGTCATTTTAATCAATTTAAATTTATTAGAACACAATTCAGGCTGCTGCAGCATGATATAGAAAAGTTGGTTACTGAAGCTGATGCATCTGAAATAGTGTCAGATGAGAGATTTCAAGCAAAGTTCTCTGAGCTAGTGCAGTGGCATCAGCAGATCATAGAGTAAGCATAACACTATCATGCTTGTTTGAATATTCTTTAAGCTTTCTTAATCAGGGAACAAGAGATTGTCAAGATCACATGCGCATAGAACAATAGTAATGTATTGCCGAAACTCCGACCAACCTTGAAGACACTCTATAATGGTCTAATCTAAGTACTACTTACTACTCGTACTATAAACTTATTCCAACAATTAACTAATAATAATAATAATAATATTGCCGGACATTTCACACAACATCATCTGGCCCCAAAGTAAGCAGAGCTTGTGTTATGGGTACCACATGACTGATAAACTACTTATACTTATACTTTTTTTTAATGTAAATACTACATGTAAACTATATTGGCGATTTGAACCATGTCTCTTCTCACTCTTACAATATTTTAGAAATGTGCGAGTGAATCTGACATTTTCATGAGAACATGACTAAATCTCCATTTTCGAGCGAATCTTCGCTTCTGTATTGAAAAAAGTTATACTTTCGTATAATTCAGGGGCAACTCTGATAACGGAGTTAATCAACTTAAAACATATTTTGAATTTATGATATTTCATATTTTAAATTAAAAACATGATTTGTTTAAAAAAAAATACTATTGCTTATGTTTTATGTTTGTTTTTGTATTTTGCAATTATTGTAGTACCTACTTAGTTTTAATTGTTGGTTTTTCTTTTGTTTTTTTTTTAATTTACCTATTCATACATACCTATACTATCCATGAGTTATAAGAGAGTTGAATACAAAATGTGGATTCAAATTGGTTAAAGTTTGGCATAAATACACTTTATTATATTAAACTAAATTAATAACTGTGAATCCTAGATTACGATAAATAATCTATAAAGTCTATAAAATCTGTGTCTTTTTTTCCAGAGCATCTATAACTCTTGAAGAAATTTACTCAAAATCAAATCTATTGAACTTCTTGTCAAGCTCTCTGGTGATCTGTCTCACAGGATTTAATGTTACGGTTGGTAGAGAAACTATAGCAAAGGCCAATCTGATGACTTGTTTAGTGGGCCATCTGTATGAATATGAAGGATTATCATTTCGATAATATCTTAAAAAGCACCCCACGCTTTTATTTTAAATAAAAAAATTTTTTCTTACTTACATTTTTTTTTAAATATTTTCTATTTTTTAGTTTGGTGTTCTATATAAAGCGTGTTTTTTAGTTTTTTAAACTATTATTTATTTGTTTTGAATTTTCAGATTGTAGACGACATCGTGCTTGTTGTGACGTTTATGACGTTTCTGTTCATGACACTGATGCAGGTGTTCTTCCTCTGCTTCTTTGCGGACATGCTGAGTACTTCTGTAAGTATCGTGGCATCTCTCCGATCTCGATTGTCATCCTGTGGATTCCTGTTCCTTATCATACCAAGAGGTTCGAATGGCGTGAAAAAAGGTTTCAAGAAAACATCCATTAATTTTTCCCGTTGACTTTTTTTTTTATTATTTTCAAAAGTCAAAAGTTAGTCTTCTAATTCACTTTTCCTGCAGTTGGAACAGTTCTAGTACTTAGTGTCTCAAACGATGATTCCATTCCGTATAATGAACTTTTAAGGAATAATGAATAATGAATACGTATAATGAATACCTACTCCGATGATGTGAGTTAATAGCCATCCGAAAGTCAGCTGGTTAACGTGCCCTCCTAAGTACAGAAGCGCTCAGAAGCGCTCACATCAAAATGCCACTGCGGTTACCTGAGGTCTGACTACCCAGATGATTTAATATGTTACGCCTCTCTCCTTTTGATGTGTCAAAAGGACGTACTTTTTATGTGCTAAATTAATAGGGGTCAAAATGCTATGCCACTAGTTCCAATTTTGTAGAGTATGGACGTCAGCAGTGCAGTCTACCAATGCCACTGGTATGCAGCCTCCGTGAGAGCTGGTCGAAGTCTGCTGGTGGTTCAAACAAGGTCTCAGAAAGCGTGCAATCTGACAGCTGCGGGTTTTGCTGTCGTGGACCTTCGAGCGTTTATGAGGGTAAGCTTTCGTGAAAACTGCGGAGCAATAGATACTTACTTACTTAATTAACCAAGGCTAAGATTGAGGGATGAACATTTTTACTTTAAAGTTCTCGCTTAGTTATGTCAAATTGCTTCGAGTTTTGACACAAGGAAGCGTAAGCTATTTTAGTTCAGCCGTAGCAAAAGTACTTAAGCCTCTTAACTGCTTCTTATCTGAAATTAGAAGTATCCGACCATACCATAGCTGTTTGAAAGAATTGCCGTCGGAAATAGGTCTTCACAAAAAAATAATTTTATGTAATACTCACTATTATATTATGGTCAAAAAAGTTTCCCCATTGAGTTCTTACTCCTAAAACAAAAGATGGCGGATAAAAATCTAGTTCAACATTAAACAAATGCAAACTGGTCACTGCGGCTACTTTTTTTTCAGGTGTTGAGCACGGCTTGGTCGTACTTCGCTCTACTACAAACTATATATGGAGGAGCAGACAAGTTGGAAAACTGATAAAAAAAATCGTGGATTGGCTAGACCCTTAACATACACAAATAAACTATCCTTGAGGACCGAGGTTAGGTCCTCAATTTGTCTCAGCTCTGGGTGTTTTTCTTTGTATAATAATATGTATTTATTTACAAGTAGCAAATAGTCATTTCAAACATAACCTTGCCACAGTTCCCACAAGCCGGTCGTATTCTTAGCCGATGACTTACAGCTAAGAATACTAGGCAATACTAGTTAGTGCACTGTGTATTAACATTAACGGAATATTTGGCAAGTAGGTACCAACAATAAGCTTTCTCGTGCCTCGCAGAACTAGATATTAATCTCCTTTATAGCAGTAGTAAGTACAAAGCCATCTAGGTACAGTACAAGCAAAAATAGAAATACCATCAATTATCAACCTAAGTTAGGCTAGACGTAGGTACTCCGAATTATAAGTTCACAGTTAAAAGTACCTCCACCCAACCTGTTAGACAAATTCGAAGTGAAGTGTCGCACTAGACGAGATACATAATAGAAAGAGAGGCACTATGTAGGTATATAATAATATAATGACAGGTAATAAGCGCGTGTGCGAGCCAAATTGCAGTTTGTTGCGTCGGAACATGAGTCGCTATTTATATAATTGTTTTCGCGGAGTTTGTCATCTGTAGGTAGGTAGTTGTACTAAATTATACATCCCTAAGTTTCGACTAGAAAAGATAATAAGTCCTTCATGGGGAACACGGTGCGCTTCTACTTTCTTTAATAAAAAATTGATTATTTGTAATTATTTAACTTACTTACATACTACTCTTTTATTAGTACATTATTATGTGTCTATGCTTAAGTATTTCAGACACAATGTAAAAATTGTTTTATAAATTCTTATCTTATCTATAATAAACTCTGATAATGTGCCTAAACAACCTATTAAGAAATTTACAGCTTACATAGAGGGTAGTCTTGTGAAGAAATTGTAATATAAATTGGTAATATATTATTAGTAATAAGAATGCATGGCCGTTATATTGCTCTGTTCTCAGACAGTTGACTGACAGACTTGCAATATTTACTTATATTTACTTACTAATATTTACTTACTAGGTTATTATTGTTACCTTGTATATAGATAGATTAACACTTTATTTTACAAAAAAGAACACAGAACAAATAATAGAAATACAATTGTACAATAGGCGACCTTATCGCTAAAAGCGATCTCTTCCAGGCAACCTTTGTATGGACAGGATAAACAAATACAGAACGACGGCGGTGTACAAAAAGTTACTACATACAAAAAATATATACACAAAATATTACTATAATGATGCTAATTGCCATACACGATAAACAATAACACATACAAACAAGTTTATATAAATTAAATAAATTATTGAATTAGTTTTATCGTAGCTAGGCTAGTTAAAAGAATGATCATACAATAAAACGTGTGCGTCTCGGGACACCCGACATAAGTGATAACATAAACTAATCTAACTAGCGCTGTGCGTTAGAGTGAGAGAGGAGGAGCCTCCCGACCGCTGCCGTATGCGTGAGAGAAAAGGAAGCCAGACAAACTGGCGCCGTAACGCGTTACGTAACGAAGCGGTTAACCCTCCCATAAGAATCCATCACTTCAAAAGCTCGAGGACCAGGATGATATTCTTGTCGATTCTGCGACTAGGGATTTGTGGAATTGGCACCTAAATTCACCTAGTAAGTAAGACGTTTGAAAGTGATTCTTGTGATTGTATTGAATAAATAAAATGTTGACTTGACTTTGTAATAATAGTTTTCTTTGCCTAGGGTTAATTAAGTTAATTAAGTGGATATAATAATAATAATAATAATACCGGACATTCCACACAGCATCATCTGGCCCCAAAGTAAGCAGAGCTTGTGTTATGGGTACCACATGACTGATATACTACTTATATACTTTTATTTTTTTTGTAAATACATACATATTATACATAGAAACATCCAGACCCGAGACAAATACAAACATTTGTCTCGCGCTGGGAATCTAACTCTCTCGCATACACTTCACTATTTAGGTAGGTACATCTAATTAGTGGAGTGTAGTGATATGCGATAGTGTGAGTATCGAGGATGTCCATGATGGTAGGTATGAACTATGTATCTAAATTTACTACTCTGAAGGAAGTAGGTATCTACATAAAATCTAGCAGTTAAGTAATTTTACGGTTATTTTCTTGGCAAAGGTGACTCTTCCCCGAGCTATTTGTATTGACATTGGAGTTGAGTTATTGGTCAATAAATGGTCACTTATGTGTGTTATTAACAATAAATCAAGTAGGAAGCACAGGTAGGTAGGTATGTAGGTACAGAGCTAGGTATGTACAGAAAACAAAAGCCAAAAAAGTAGGTTTCTCAATTCGAGCGTTTTTTTATGTATGTTCGCGGATAACTTCGTCGTTTATAAACCGATTTTGGTGATTCTTTTTTGTTTGAAAGGAGATATCCCAAGGGTGGTACCATGATAAGGAAACCAGGATCTCATGATGACATCCCAGAGAAATCGAGGGGAACCTTCGAAAATCGTAGTGGTGGGTGACTAGAACGTTTTGTTTTTCAATAAATATTTTAAAGCGCTACTATTTAATGAAGGTCTGTAGTCGATCTGATGATAGAGCCGAAAGACAGTCAAGGGAACTTTTCAACGATTTATAGCAATTACCTGGTGTTCGGGCTTGATTAATTTATATTGACGATAACTTTACACCTAGATGGGTTGTGACTGTCATTAGGGGTCATGATGGGATGATGTGGGGGATGATGAAGATGAAGGACAGTCAAGGGAACACCCAACGTTTTACAGTAGCTACCTTGAGTATATACATGAAGTCGGTTGTATTTTCATCATCATCATCACATAATTTTCACTCAAAACGGGATATTTACCATGATATATGAGTTTTTCTGCTTCTCGATATTTCGGCACAATTGCATGCGCCATGATCACGAGATAAACTGAAGTCTTTGCGGGTGGATGTTATTGGCAGACAAAACGGTCTACCCTCTTTCTCAGTCTTTTACTGCGAACATTACCCCTACTACCGGTTTCACTGTCACTAACAACTCGATCACGATTACGACACACAACACTCACGGTATCTGGACGCATAACTGGTACCTCACTTTTACGATTTCCACACATCCTCACCACAGGGTTCCAGGCTCCAGACAATTGAAAACCGTCTTCTCGATTGAAATTCCTGTGTTTGGTAATCTCTATTGCCTCTTGTACCAATCTTGGGATGTAATGTTTTTCAGTTGAGATTACCTGTGGATTGTGTAACTCGATCCAGTGGTTTGAGCCAGATTCTAGTAGATGTGTAGCTATGGCCGACTTTTGTGTGTCCATATTTTTGACCGCCCGGATGTGTTCTGTCACTCGACAGGCTATGGTACGTTTTGTTTGGCCGATGTAAGAGCTCCCACAGCTGCAGTCAATCTTGTACACTCCTGGTGTTTGAAGAGGAATCTTATCTTTAGGTGAGCGCAGGTAGTGTGAGATCTTCTTTAAAGGAGTAAAAATTGTTTTTATGGACAATTTTTGCAGGGTTTTCGCAATTTTGTCAGTCACACCTTTGATGTACGGTAGAAAAGCAGGTTTTCGTTCTACTATACATCTGTGGGGTTTAGGCCTTTGTCTAACTGGAAAAGATCGAAGCTTATATCCATTTTTACGTAGGACATGCTGAACATGAGCTAGCTCACTCTTTATGGAGTACTCATCACATAGGTCGAAAGCACGGTTCGTGAGAGACATTACAACCGAGTTAAGCTGCCGAGGGTGATGGTGTGAATCAGCATGGAGATATCGATCCGTATGGGTCGGCTTCCTATAAACCGAATAGCCTAAATTACCATCATCACGAATCTGTACCATCACGTCCAGGAAAGCCAAGCTTCGATCACTTTCCATTTCATACGTAAACCGCATCTTGGTATGTACGCCATTTAGGTATGCCAAAAGGAGTTCAATCTCATGTTTATTGCCTCTTACAATACAGAAAACATCATCAACGTACCTTTTCCACAACTTCATTGGCAAGGGGGCAGAGCATATAGCCAGGTTCTCAAAATACTCCATCCATATATTGGCCACTACGGGAGCGACGGGACTTCCCATGGCAACACCATCAATTTGTAGGTAGTAATTTTCCTTATACAAGAAATAGTTTGTGGCCAGAATATGGTATAAAAGCTTGGCATATACTGCTGGGATACCATTTCTCTGTATTCTAGTCTCTATCACCTTCATACAGTCGGTTTTTATACCATATTCTGGCCACAAACTATTTCTTGTATAAGGAAAATTACTACCTACAAATTGATGGTGTTGCCATGGGAAGTCCCGTCGCTCCCGTAGTGGCCAATATATGGATGGAGTATTTTGAGAACCTGGCTATATGCTCTGCCCCCTTGCCAATGAAGTTGTGGAAAAGGTACGTTGATGATGTTTTCTGTATTGTAAGAGGCAATAAACATGAGATTGAACTCCTTTTGGCATACCTAAATGGCGTACATACCAAGATGCGGTTTACGTATGAAATGGAAAGTGATCGAAGCTTGGCTTTCCTGGACGTGATGGTACAGATTCGTGATGATGGTAATTTAGGCTATTCGGTTTATAGGAAGCCGACCCATACGGATCGATATCTCCATGCTGATTCACACCATCACCCTCGGCAGCTTAACTCGGTTGTAATGTCTCTCACGAACCGTGCTTTCGACCTATGTGATGAGTACTCCATAAAGAGTGAGCTAGCTCATGTTCAGCATGTCCTACGTAAAAAATGGATATAAGCTTCGATCTTTTCCAGTTAGACAAAGGCCTAAACCCCACAGATGTATAGTAGAACGAAAACCTGCTTTTCTACCGTACATCAAAGGTGTGACTGACAAAATTGCGAAAACCCTGCAAAAATTGTCCATAAAAACAATTTTTACTCCTTTAAAGAAGATCTCACACTACCTGCGCTCACCTAAAGATAAGATTCCTCTTCAAACACCAGGAGTGTACAAGATTGACTGCAGCTGTGGGAGCTCTTACATCGGCCAAACAAAACGTACCATAGCCTGTCGAGTGACAGAACACATCCGGGCGGTCAAAAATATGGACACACAAAAGTCGGCCATAGCTACACATCTACTAGAATCTGGCTCAAACCACTGGATCGAGTTACACAATCCACAGGTAATCTCAACTGAAAAACATTACATCCCAAGATTGGTACAAGAGGCAATAGAGATTACCAAACACAGGAATTTCAATCGAGAAGACGGTTTTCAATTGTCTGGAGCCTGGAACCCTGTGGTGAGGATGTGTGGAAATCGTAAAAGTGAGGTACCAGTTATGCGTCCAGATACCGTGAGTGTTGTGTGTCGTAATCGTGATCGAGTTGTTAGTGACAGTGAAACCGGTAGTAGGGGTAATGTTCGCAGTAAAAGACTGAGAAAGAGGGTAGACCGTTTTGTCTGCCAATAACATCCACCCGCAAAGACTTCAGTTTATCTCGTGATCATGGCGCATGCAATTGTGCCGAAATATCGAGAAGCAGAAAAACTCATATATCATGGTAAATATCCCGTTTTGAGTGAAAATTATGTGCAAAACCATGATAGTTTTAAAAGTTATATCATCATCACAGCCTTTATGAAGTCCACTGCTGGACATAGGCCTCCCCAATAGATTTCCAGGAAGAACGATTTTGAGCCATCTCCATCCACCGTCTTCCTGCGATCTTTACAATGTCGTCAGTCCATCGGGTGGTCCATCGGGTTGTATTTTAGTATAACGTAATTATACTAAACGTGTCTTGACTTCTGTCAAAAAAAAATACTGTTTACAATAGTGCCATCTCTTTTTGTAAAATAGTGACAGGGCCAATCTTATGCTAGGAGCCTGTCCAGATGGAGCGTTCTACGCGCGAGTGCCCTCGCGCGTTTAAATTTGTATTACGTCCAGATGCCGCGTTTTACGCGCGCTTCTAAGCGCGATGTGTTTGGGAGGGACCCAGGGACAGTTATAAGCATGGAGCCAGAAAAGCAATTGTGTTGTGGCTCGCATACCGCCGATAGAAACGTCGTAAACAAAGAGGAAGTTGAAAGCTTCACAAAAAGTATCGACTATTTCTTCCCAGTTATTCCGCCTTATGACTCTATATTAAAATAATCCTAATATTCCATATCCCATGTGGCTACTCTTTATCAACTTTGGCAATAAAAAGTTTCGTAGGTATCAAAATTATCAAGCTCCATCTGGACAGGCTCTTAGGCAGTGTTGAGAGCCGTCGATCCCTAAGTATATAAGTAATAAGGCCGTATATATTATGTAGGTTAGATGATAATAATAATTATGTCGGACATTTCACACAGCATCATCTGGCCCAAAGTAAGCAGAGCTTGTGCTAAGTATGAGAAACAAGTGACTGATATAAGTATTACTTATACTTATACTATTTTTTGTAAATACATACATATTATACATAGAAACACCCAGACCAGACACAAATACTTGCAGATCAACCCGCAACCTTATACGTCTCAGCCGGACCTTAGTCCACTGCGCCACAGAGTTCGTCAATTTACCTTACCTACAAGTTGTATGGAACAGAATGTTCATTCTCGCCTCTCGCTCTAAAGTCGTTACCTACTTATTATTAGACTGTGACCCCAACCCAGGAGATATCTATTGCCTTGGGAATTATTAATTAATAATTGAGTTTTAGTGTACCTACCTAATAAACTACTACCACTACTGAACGGAGCGAACGGTAGGTACCTACTTGTATTTGTAATCATGACAAAACAAGGGTGATTTTAAGAGGCTTATTAGGTACTTTACAATCGTGTTTTTTTTAATTAAATGCCGATCTTTGGCGTTCTTGTTCAGAGAAACTGAAAGTCTTCGTAATTTTTTTATTATTGTATGGTAGAGAATAGTCAGAAATATTTACAAAGTATCTACAAAAAAATCCCATTCAAAACCATTAAACTACCTACTCAAAATGTTCAGAATTCAGCTGTAAATTTCTCCTCATTACATTAATACTATCGAGTAAAATTTATACTAGAACAAACGTTAGTTCATAAGCAATGCAATTATATACTATTTCTTTTAAATAATAGTATATAACACTATAAATAAACATAATTACAACGGCGCGAAATGCACAAAATAAATTATAAGATGCGATACGCGGGCCGCTCGAACTCAGTAGGTACTGCGCGCGCGAGCGCTCGTAGGCGTCGATCGAACTTTAGGCGCCCTACGAAACGGAATGTAATTCCTGTCTTATTATTCCTGTCGTTTGGCGCGTATATTGCGACTACCTCGTTTTGATGAATTTTTGTATTGAACATTTATCAAAATGGAAAAACTAATGTTGCCTCGTTATATTTATCTAAGAGTCTTTACTTACTGATGGTTATTTTTGTTCTGTGAATAAATCTGTTGAAAAGAAAAGCTACACTACACATCTACATTTACAAAATCAAATGAAGCAATAAATGAAAGAACAGGTCATACAAATGATCAAATTATTTATACATTTCCATTTTCAGATTTTTTTTATAGCAATTAATTAGATATTTTCCAATAGTACTGTCACTGTCATTTGATTTAAGATGTCAACATCAAGTTTGCAAAAGAAAATTGCTGCCAGCTCCGACTATTCGGTGTTTTTGCGAAATTACTTTATAAGGGTGACATGAATATGTAATTTATATCGAATGTGTTTTTTCAGACCAAATATCCTTTCAAAATGTCTTATTTTTAGTAATCGTGTAAAATAATTGTCTCTAGAAAACAGAATTTACATAAGGCACTTTGGTATAACAGCGACGATATGGTATTTTTTAACGGAGAGGGTGTGGGGAGCAGAAAAGGGGAAGGGGGTTTACCTCTCGGTACCATGCCCCTCGTAAGAAAACGTATAGTTTTCGATACCCGTTTCAACAAAATATAACTAAAACATCACATTTTTCTTTAAGCTAATTTTTCGTAAGCTATATACATATCTAAAAACACCATGATATCAGATGGTACCTACACATACACATCATTTTGTATATGTGACTTTTTTACCATAGATAGGCCTACGTTTGACCACTATCTCGCCTAGTGGTAACCGATTACCGACGATAGGGCATGAAGTTCAAGAAGACACGTATTCACTCTTGACTTGAAGAGAGCCAGATTATAGTTTTAGGGAAAGACAGACGACGGCAGAGTATTCCAATCCTTGGATGTACCTACGTATACTATTATTAATGTGAAAGCGAAGCGCTTTGTTCGTAGAGGTGGTAGACTTACAAGGTATGGATGGTTCTGAGCGGTAAGTCAGCTTGTCCTGTAGTGAAAAGAAAGTGGTGGATTAGAGCACATCCTCCAAAAAGTAGTTTATAAAAGATCGAAATGCAAAATCTTTTATATACCTATTTTTATACAGCATATTTTTTTAAATATTTTTATATACTTTTATAAAGCAGTTAAGCGCTCAGACTAAGGTCTCAGCGTTTAGATGAGACTGCCGTTTACCCATCTGCCACAATGCTCTACGATCGCTCAAGTCTTAGGCAGCCAGCTGGTATTTAGCTAAACCAAGCCATAAGTGGCAGCAGTACCTACGCCATATCTGACCAGACTTGTTTATGTGAAAAGCTGTTCAGGTGTGAAGTATCGCTTCACCTTATTGAGGATGCCAAGCTTCATGGCAGCATTTATGGCATTCATGGCTTTAGATTCGATATAGGAGGCGAAATTGGAGTTCGTGTCCGCAAAACTTCCAAGAGTTCGAGATGATGGTACTTTTTTTATGCTCTAGCGGCAACACTGACTCTAATCTAAGTCCAACAAAAACAAACAAACAAATCATCACATCAACACTTTTGTGATAGTTGTTGTTTGTGTTGTGTGTGTTGTTTCAATTAATTAATTGCACTGTTAGATCCATTATTACGTAGTATTGTATTGTAATCTCTTTGGATAAAACCGAGTAGCAAAGCAACGAGTCAGTCAACAACGTCGTAAACAATTATAAAAATCAAACCTCTGTTGGTCTGTGGTGATTATCAGCAAATTAGAGTGCAAGATAATTTGAGAAATTCAATAGTTATTCCGAAAATGTGAGTACCTACTTATCTTCTTACCTACCTACCTACCTACCAACATTAACCTCTGCTCGTCAACATACTCCAACCACATATATACTGTCCTAAGTTAAGTGTCCTGTATCCTGTATAATATACAAGCGGCAAGTGGTAAGTACTTGAACACATATATTATATGTGTTCAAGTACCACTTGCCGCTTCACAAATTACTTAGTCATAATTAAAGATAAAAACTGAATTTTATTTTCAATCACGTCTGGCATTTTTGTATGATTGTTTTACAAACATACATTAAAATTTTCTTAGACTACCCTAATCATTTTCCCCTAATAAGACTTAGTACCTATAGATATAAGAGTTAAACCTGGAATATCATAATAAGCAAATTTTTTATTTGGAACATCTAATGGTGCAATACAGGAGTAATGCTGACTTGGCTCAGTCTGCCTCAGCTCGAAATGTTTCACATCTGCCAGGTTTTTTAATTATCTTTTTTCAAACTAAGGGCTTCTGCTGAAACGGAGAACACTTACCTACTATCCCCTGAGCAACGTCAGTACTATAAAGACAATGGCTTCTTGGTTATAAAAGAGCTGATTGACTTTACCTCGCTTTATAGCTACAAGTAAGTAAATATATGGGCCCAACTATTACCTCCTACTAATATTATAAACGAGAATGTTTGTGTTGATGTTTGTATGTTAGTGCTTGTTTTTGGTTTAAACATGTTGCAACGACTGAAAGGATTTGGATGAATCTTGGTATAGACTTAGAGTGGGACCTGTTCACTTCAGTTAGTTCCTATGCAGGTATCACACATGTAAACCTGCAGGCATAAGCTAGTATATGCAATAAATGAGTCTACACACTAAAGCACATAATTTCAAGTCTGGTTGAGTTAACTAAATTTTATTCAAGTTATCTCCGGTTTTATTTGTATTTTTGGTGTTCTTATTTAAATAGAGCTAGAGCTATTGACTTGGGTGTGAATAATTGGTCTTTGTGATTCGAGCAAAAATAATCCGTAGTTATTTTATATGAAGGGCACTATCTTTATATATATAATTCTACTGTATGTGTGTATGTCACTGAACTCCTCCTAAATGGCTGGACCGATTTGAATGTTTTTTTTTGTGTGTGTTCAAATGGATTCGAGAATGGTTTAGATTTAACAATAAGATAACTTTTTTTTTATAAATGCGCGGTAGGAATCGCGAACTGGTCAGCAAATTTTACATAAAATTTTGTTTCATTTAAGGCAGCGTTTTATACAGATATGCAAAGGTATCGCCCCCAAAAATATGATAATGATTATCAAGGAACATAGCCTTGTCGGCAAGAAGCAGAAGCCAGAAGACTATATTAACAAGGTAAATTCCTGGGATAGAAGTAGCTTTGTTTTTTTGGGACTAGATGGCGCTGTGTGTGATTGCTATATTTTTAATAAAAAATAAATCTATTGGTTGACAATGCACACAACACCATCTAGTCCTAAACTAAGCAGGCAAACGATCGTATTCTCGTATTCTTCGTATTATGACGACCTCTGTAGCGCAGTGGGCTTAGGTCCGGCTGAGACGCAGAAGGTTGCGGGTTCGATTCCCGCCGCGGGAGAATGTTTGTATGATCTGTAAGTATTTGTCTCGGGTCTGGGTGTTTCTATGTATAATATGTATGTATTTACAAAAAAAAAAGTATTTAGGTCATGTGGTATCCTTAACACAAGCTCTGCTTACTATGGGGCCAGGTGATGCTGTGTGAAATGTCCGGGATTATTTTATTTATTTATTTTGCGCTCTTCTGACACTCTTCAGCTCTTTACTCCTGTCCATAGTTCAGCTATGTATGGTGAATACTTCACTGTTCAAGCTGTTCATTTCTGGAATCTGCTAACTGGTTGATATCATTTATCACTACTTATAATTATTATTATTGTTTCTAGAAAGTTGTTTGTAACAAATAATTATCGTGTATGTCGATTAGCATCATTACAATTATATTTTGTATTATTTATATATTGTATATAAAAATAAAAAATATACTTAATTATATTATAACATAATTTTTGTATATTAACTTCTTGTATACCACCGTCGGCGTCGTTCTGTTTCTGTTTATCCTGTCAAAGGTTGCCTGGAAGAAATCGACTTTAGCGATAAGGCCACATTTTATTTATATTATTTACTCTGTGTTCTTTTTGTGTATAATAAAGTGTCTATCTATCTATATATTTAAATAATAGGTTAGGGAAAAAATTTCTTCGCATTTTTTAAGAAAATTCAAAGTATTTTTTCATATAGTTTATTTACATTTAACTAAAGTATGTAGGTACCATTTTGTTCGATAACTTTTTGCCATCTTGTAGGTAGGCACATGATCCCATTGCTATAGAAATTTTGGGACTTCTGATCAAAATACCGCGACAAGTGGTTTTGGCAGTCCTCTCGTGATGTTAACCTGACACTGCCTAAAGAATTCTGAAGAGACCAAAACAGGTGGAAATATAAAGGTGCAAGGACAGGACTATACGGCGGATGCATTAACACCTCCCAGCCAAACTCTCTTAATTTTTGCTGAGTGGCTAAAGATGTGTGAGGTCTAGCGTTATCATGATGAAAAACCACACCCCTTCTGTTGATTAGTTCCGGCCGCTTTCTTTCAACTTTTTGCTTTAATCTCATCAGTTGTTCGCAGTAGAGTTCAGAATCGATGGTCCTGCCTGGTGGTAACAGCTCATAATGAATAATGTCTTTCCAATCCCACCACACACACAGCATCACCTTGTTGCGAGTTAAAGTCACCGGGTTTCGCCACAGTCTGTGAAGCCTGACCGGCCTTTGACCACGACCTTTTTCGCACGTTCTTGTTGTACGTGATCCACTTTTCATCACCAGTTATCAGCTTCTTCAAAAATGGTTCGGTTTCATTACGTCGTAATAAAGAATCACAAATGAGTACACGGTTCATTAGGTTTCTTTCAGTGAGCTCGTGAGGTACCCAAATATCGAGCTTTTTGTGTACCCAGTTTTTTTCAAATGCGCCAAAATCGTTTTGTGGTCAATTCCCAGTTCTTCAGCTACGTCGTAACTACTGATATGCCGATCTTGCTCCACTTTTTCAAAGATGGCATCCATTTTATCCGTAATAGGGCGACCAGAGCGACGTGCATCTTTGACATCAAAATTTCCGGATTGAAAACGCTTAAACCAAATTTGTGCTACTCTCACAGACACTGCACTAGGTCCATAAACATAGCAATTTTTTTGAGGCTTGCGTTGCATATTTACCTTTTTTGTAGTAAAATTTTAAAATGTATCGAATTTCTTCATTAGATTCGCTCATCTCGACAGTACGAAAAACAAATAAAAATCACACATTTTCCTAATTTGAATTTGGAACTATGTTCTTTAAAATTTAAACTTTTAATGATACCAAAACCAGCCAGATACAAATAGTATAGCCAAAGAGATTTTATTACAAGTTCATACATACTATAATGCGAAAAGACTTTTTCCCCAACCTAATACATAAGATACATTATAACCCCAGACACAGAACAAACATTTATATTTATCACACAAATGTTTGTCTTGGGAATTAATCGACAACCTACAGTGCAGAAGGCAGAGCTACTACCAACTGAGCTGACACGTCCGTCAGTCTGTACACCTGATACTCTAAATTAAGTGAAACAGATAAATAATTCACACACAAACTACATTAGAACGTAGGTATTTCATCTCGAAGGCGAAAACCAGTGTTTGCTGCATGAGCATAATTACGCGCTGAGCTATGACCCTATTTGTCTGACTCCAACGCTCACATAGATTATATTATATGCGTAGTGTGTATTGTTTAAAGGATCGTTTCGCTATAAACCTATTAAACATACATACTTAAAATAAGAATTAAGAATAAATTTATTGCATCACTTAAGTTTTTATTTTATACTCTTATTTTATGTCTTTAAGATTTAACTTAAAATCAAAAACTTTATATTCAATACAATCACAAGGATCACTTTAAACGTGAATACTAGGTGAATTTAGATGCCAATTCTACCTAACCCAAGCCCGAGAAGAACTGGCAAGAAACTCGTCCCGGTCTTAGCGCTTTTTATATCTTTATATATCTATAGCTATATAAAGATATAATATCTATATATCTATAGCTTTATATATCTTATAACTAGCTTAACTATTAAAAACGAATACAAGAGAGTTTATATATTTAAAATGTGTCAGTTAACTATCTGAGGGCAGAGCGACATGAGACCATGCATTCTTATCTATAATATAGTCATTTATATCATAATATGCTTTCTTCAAAAAGACTACCCTTTATGTATGCTTGGGTGGTGATTATATAAGTATTTATAATTCCTTGAGTGAGAATCTTTTGACAAAATGTGTTTGACTATTATAACTTTTAATTTACTTATAACTTTTAAAAGATATTTTTTTTTGTGATCTGGATCGGTTGAGCTATCTATAGATCGTTTTAAACGGTCCTTAGATAGCTCAACTGTTTCCCATGTATTTTATATTATCGTATTTATTGTTAATTTCTGTTAATATTTCCGTAAATAAAGGCCACTTATATTAACAGTATTAAAATACTCGTACATCAATTTATGAACAAAAATAATAACAGAAATGTGCAGAAAAATATAAAATACATGTGAAACAGTTGGGCTATCTAAGGACCGTTTAATACAATCTATAGATAGCTCAGATTAACAGACTAACAGTAGATAATTAGTAAAATATACCTAAATCTAGATAAAACAGTGTTTATAATGATCTGTTTTATAATTTAGAGTTTCTTTCGAGTTTTAGTCGAATTGACGTAAGAACACTTCTAATATTCACACCTGTTTCCCGACGTAAATATTAAATAAATAAATCCATACTGGTGGACAATGCACACAACACCATCTAGACCCAAGTTAAGCATAGCTTGTGTTATGGTGACCAGATGATTGATAGAATACTTTTATATTTTTAAATACATACCTATGATACGTTATAACACCCAGACACAGAACAAATACCTGTGTTCGTCACATAAATGTTTATCCTGGAAGGGAATCGAAAGCTCAACCTACAGCGCAGAAGGCAGAACTACTACCAACAGAGCTGACAGGCCAGTCGAGGTAGGTAGAGACTACGGATTTCCAATTGCTATAGTCCTTTGCTTCACTTACCCATCACGTTCCTCATAAATGCATAGGTTTAGAATACTCTTGACCTAGCATTTCTTTAACACATCCCAAATTTGGTCTAAGAACACTGAGGTCTTCCAGTTTCCAGTTTTCCCTTATAATAAACTATCTACATTTTTATATCTACATATTTAGAGGCCTACTGTAAAAAAAAATGTTGTCTGGACGATAATTTAACGTGATAACGTAATAAGAAATCATTGATGAAAAATTTCATACTTTTAACCTATTAATTAAGATGCGTCACAAGCCGAACGCTCAGGCCGATCGTGCATCTCTGTCGCTTGCGCTCTCGCTTGCACGCTCGGCTCAGGCGGAACGTGTCAATTTTTCGTGCGTGCAGCCGGCGTTCATCGATTTATAAGACGATATCACGTCAAAAACCTGGTTAAAACAACTTATATTATTGCAGCTTCAAGAGATTCTATACGACGATGTGTTCGTACAATATGCGCAGACGCCGCGCTTACTTCATATCCTGACACAGCTGATCGGCGATGACGTCACGGGGATCCACAGCATGTTTATAAACAAACCCCCCGGCACCGGCCGTCATCCACCACATCAGGTGAGGGCTCTCGGCTTTGTCTCAGGTCTAGGTGTATTTCTATGTATACCTAATATCTATTTATGAAATCTACTTAAATAATAATAATATCTATGTATCTATAAAATAGAAAGTAGTATATCAGTTAAGTGGTACATACTCATACACAAGCTCTGCTTACTTTGGGCCCAGATTGTGAAATGTCCGGCATAATTATCATTACTAGTGGTCGCGCACTGGTCGAAATTCGACCAAAATTAATTAGTGATTAATGTATTTTTTATGCATAATTAAAAAAAATGCATTCTGTACTCCTTCCCTATATAAACTATAAGTGTGCGGAATATCATACTCCTCCGTCCGCGTAATTTTCGCAAAAAGGGGTACAAAGTTTTTGTTTCACGTATTAATATAATAATTACCTATAGATTACATATTTCAGGATTTATACTACTTCCCGTATCGACCCGCTGATAAGATAGTGGCTTCATGGACAGCTGTGGACCACGTGACTTTGGACAACGGTTGTCTTTACGTGGTACCAGGCTCTCATAAACGTAAAGAGATATGGCCGCACGGCGAAGTCAAGGTAATTTGTTCTGTACCTGGGTTTTTTAAAGTATCATAAGTATGTATGTATTTAAAAATATACAAGTACTAGCTGATGCCCGCGGCTTCGCACGCATGGTACCTACATAAAAAGTAGCCTATGTCCTTCTCCAAGGTGCCATCTATCTCTAAATTCATCAAAATCGGTTCAGCGGTTTAGACGTGAAAACGTAGCAGACAGACAGACAGAGTTTCATTCGCATTTATAATATTAGTAGGAATCAACAGCCTAAAATGTAATGCTTCTAATTCTGAAAATGACAATACTTCTATACAATCTTTCATCCCCCTTTTCAATCCTTTACAACACTTTTTTTCCAATTAAAAAGTAGCTTATGTCCTTTCTCAGGCTTTAAACTATCTGTGTACCAAATTTCATTTAAATCGGCTCAGTAGTTTTGGCGTGAAAGCGAGACAGACAGACAGAGTTACTTTCGCATTTATAATATTAGTAAGGATATTAGTAAGGATCAACAGCCTAACATTTTATGCTTCTAGTTCTGAAAATGACAATACTGTCATACATCCTTTCATCCCCTTTTCAACCCTTTACAACACTTTTTCTAATAAAAAGTAGCCTATATCATTTCTCAGGCTTTAGACTATCTGTGTACCAAACTTCATTCAAATCGGCTCAGTAGATTTGGCGTGAAAGCGAGACAGACAGACAGAGTTACTTTCGCATTTATAATATTAGTAAGGATTCTGTCAGTTATCTGATTCCCTAATAGTACAAGCTATGCTTAGTTTGGGGCTAGATGGTGTTGTGTGCATTGTCTACTTATACTTATTTATTTATTTATTTAAGGCTGATCGTCAGCTCAGTTGGTAGTAGCTCTGCCTTCTGCGTTGTAGTTTGGGAGGTCGATGCCCTATCAGGATAAACATTCGTGTGATAAACATAAGTGTTTCTTCTACGTCTGATTATACACTTGTACAGTATCATAAGTATATATTTAAAAAGATATATGTAGGTATTCTATCAGTCATCTGGTCACCATAATACAAGCTATGCTTAGTTTGGGGCTAGATGGTGTTGTGTGGCATGTCCAGCAATAATTTGAAATCTGAACGCGATAAACTTGAAAACTGCCGAATTCGAATTCATGTGGTAGGTGTCATTTTCTTTAGGGCTTTGAGTAAATTTTAGGACCTTTGTGGCGTAGGGGCCGAATGCCTGCCTGAGACGCAAAAGGTTGCGGGTCCGAATAGTAGGATAAATGTTTGTATGATCTGCAAGTATTTGTCTCGGGTCTGAGCGTTTTCGATGTAAAAAAAATTTTTGTCTGTAAAGTCGGTTTACGGGCGATAATTTTACGTGAAAACGTCTTATGAAAACATTAATAAAAAATTGTATAGGTATTAAGATGCTATTAAGATGCGTCACAAGCCGAACGCTAAGGCCGATCGTGCCTCTCTATCGCTTGTTCCGCGCTCTCGCTTTCACGCTCGGCTCAGGCGGAACGTGACATTTTTTCGTGCGTGCAGCCAGCGTTCATCTATAAATCGATGGTGATGGATGGTTCGTAGAATCGAGAATGGTTTAGATTTTCATAAAATTTTTTACCTCTTTAAAACGCGCAGACGAAAGACAGCTAGTATATTATAAATATATCAATTGCCGTTCGTTGGTCTCGCAAAAACTCTGAAAAAACTCGACCGATTTTTTTTTTGTTCGTCTCAGTTTTCGTTTGGTTTAGAGTACGTTCAGAAGACAAGCGCTCAACGCTCGTTGAACGCACGCAAAATTTTTGTATTGTGTTCACATGACACGCGCTTGTCAGGCTTTGAACGCGCGTTGCCGCGACGTCATGTCCCATATCTCAGGACGTTTCTCTATTTCATATGTAAATAATTCCGTATTAAAAGCTACGGTTTCTGGACGGACTGTATACTGAAGAACCCAAAAATACGTTTATCCGCGTCGAAAGCGCGCGCTCAACTGAGCAGAAATATAGAAAACCAATGATCTCAAAGCGCGCGTTGACGCGCGCTGACAACAGTCGAGCGCAGCGTTCAACGCACGCTTTATTAAAACGCGCGTTAGCATGTGTACGGCCTGAATAAATGTATGTAGTTGTAAACGCGCGTTATCAAAACGCGCGTTGAGCGCTTGTCATCTGAACGTACTTACAATCAAACCTATTAACGTGGTACGGAGTTCACTGGGACATCTAGTTATAGATAAGAGTCTAATAATAACTGATTCTATTATGCTTCTTCTTCTCGTCACTAGTTATTTCAAACCAGTGTGGTGAAAGGATTAAAGTGCACCGCAAAGACTCTTTTTAACTCACTTCAAATTAGTCAAATTGTTTTTTGTTTTTTTATGTTTGCTACCTCATAACTCCGTTATATATTAACTGATTTGTCAAAATCTGATTTCATGTGAAAGGCGAATATACTTCCCGATTAGTCTAATATAAATTTCATAAATATCGGTTCAAATGTTTTGAAATAAAAAAAATATATATATATATATATATAAAAAAAAAAACACTTGGATGAAACAAAATTTTGATACGTTTGAAGTCGGTTTTGTTTTTATAGTTTTTAGCTTTTAATTATCTTGCAATGGCACATATCTTATGTCTTCCAACTTTTTCTACAACATGCCTCCTCATTTTTTTTTCGAACAGAAAAGTCATGGTGCACGACAGAATTCAAACCCACGACATTATAAACCTCTACAACCAATGCTCTTCTAGAAGATAAGGATGGTCCCGTTATATTTTTAGTTAAATTAAACCTTATCGAACCTTCTGACAGTAGTCAGAAGAAGTACAACTTTTTAATATTATATACTTACTAGCTGTCCCGTTCGTGACTTCGACTGCGCGTTTTAAAAAGAAAATATATATAATTTAATTTTATTATAATTATTATTTTATTATAACAATTTTATTATATTTATTATTTTGATTATAATTTGTTTTAAAACTATGGTCAGGGAACACTATTTGTCCTGTCATTAACTGTTGCTTGATTCTTTATGTCATTTTAGATTTAGGTTTGTTTATGTATGTATTGGTTTATTTAGTTTATTTTATAACGTTGTATTTAATATACTGTAATGTATGTATTGTATATATTTTTGTATAAGTATCTATCTTTTTTTATCCTGTAAATTTGTATGTACACATTATTTTGATTATATATCTCTTAATATTGTTATCATCACCCTTTTTTAAGCTACATTCTGTTCAATCCATCCTAAGGTTGTCTGGCAGAGATCGCTACATAGCGATAAGACCGCCCATTGTACTACCGACTAGCAAAACATTGTTATTTTTGTTTCTACTTGTATATTTGGTGTGCAATAAAGTATTATCTATCTATCTATCTATATCTAATTGTACCGACTGCAGCGCCATCTGCCGGCCTGATTTGTGAATCTAAACCATCCAGGGCGCCACCCAAACGCATACAAAAAAAATCATTTAAATCGGTCCAGCCGTTTAGGAGGAGTTCAGTGACATACACACGTACAGTAGAATTATATATATATTAATACGCAAAGCAAAAGCTTTGTACCCCTTTTTACGAAAATTGCGCGGACGGAGGTGTATGAAATTTCGTACATTTATAGTTTAGATAGAGAAAAAGTGCAGAATGGCTTTTTTTTTTAAATATTGTTATGGTCGAATTTCGACCAGTGGGCGACAACTGGTATATATATATATATATATATATATATATATATATAATATTAATATTAAAAAGTTGTAAGTACTACTTTCTTAAGAGTTAATGGCCAATTCTCGTAATGAAATACCAATGTTTGACCTCAAACAAGGTCACGGTCAAAAAAGCTAGTTATGCTCACACTTAATTTGATAAAACCTTTTGGAGTACGCCAAAGCCTGTCGAATGTTCGGCCGAATATTTGGTTCGATAAACTACCGAACGATTGGCCGAATATTCGTATAATAAAAAAACACTTTTGGATACCATCACTAGTACATACTCGTTCTTACATTAAAAAACATTTTAATGACCTATTAATGCTTCTGATAGTGCTTAAGTTAATCGTAGTTAATTAAATATATTAAATAATGCCGGACATTTCACACAGCATCATCTGGCCCCAAAGTAAGCAGAGCTTGTGTTATGCTTGCATGATTGATATACTACTTATATACTCTTTAAATACATATATATTATACATACAAACACCTAGTCCCAAGACAAATATTAACAGATCATACAAACATTTGTCCCACGGCGAGAATCGAACCCGCAACCTTCTGCGTTTCAGCCGGGCCTTGGTCTACTGCGCCACAGAGGTCGTCATATAAAATAATGATTTTACAATAATATACAAGTTACCTACTTAATTAGTAGGTATTCGTAAGTATGTTATGTACTTCTTGAAACTAATTATCAATAATGTCGTTACGCAAGCATTTTATCTAATAACAATGAATTATCTTTTTATCATGATTTGTTCACAAAATAATATTATCTATTCAATGTAATACTAATAAGTAAATTACAGAACAGTAGTAGACAGACTAATTCGCGCTTTCTGTCAGCTGCGTCGGTGGTGTAATGGTCAGCATAGTTGCCTTCCAAGCAGTTGATCCGGGTTCGATTCCCGGCCGACGCACATTTTTGCATTTTCTGACGAATTATTTTTTCTTTAGCCTACCTAAATAACCTACCATCACATTTTAAATATTAAAATTACAATATTTTATGAATATCGCATATATTTATTTTTTGTAAGATATTTGAAAAAAAAATTGATATCTAAACATTCTTTATTCAATAAAATAACAAGCACCACTTTGGATCGTCTTCTTATAAAACTAGGTGAATCTAGGTGCCGGTTTCTCCTTACCCCGGTCCAAGAATAATCCGGCAGATAATGGTCTGGTCTTTTTTCATGATCCTTGTTAAATTTGTTAATCAAAGTTGAAAAGTTAAAAATATTTTAGTTCAATATAATCACAAGGATCACTTTGAAACGACTTACATACTAGGTGAATTTAAGTACCAATTCATCCTAACCCAAGCCCGAGAAGAACTGGCAAGAAACTCGTCCTGCTCCTAGCGCTTTTCGTATGATCCATCTTATAACTAGCTTAAATACGAAAAACTAATAAAAGATTACAGTAGTTTATAAATTTCAAATGTGTCAGTTAACTGTCTGAGGGCAGAGCAACATGAGGCCATCTATTCTTATCAATAATATAGTCATTTATATTATAATAATCTTTCATCATAAGACTACCTTTATGTAAGCTTTAAATTTCTTAATAGGTAGTTTAGTTACGGATGCCGAGTCGAGCTATTTGTAATCTAAATAATCTGATATTTTATTGATATATTATGCTTTATGAGAATGTTTTTGATAAGTAATATTCTTAAATTTGCCATAACAAATTTAACACGTCGCTTGGGACCTTGTTATAGAAGCTTACACTTAAGTATAAAAAACTGACTAACATTATTTATTGTTTTAGGATGCTGCTATATTATACCACGGAATTTTGGAGGAGGAAAAAGTTGCACCCTTAGACCAAAGGGTGCATTTGGAGATGTCTCCGGGAGATACTGTGCTGTTTCACCCTTATTTAATTCACGGTTCTGGACCTAATATATCCAAGGTATGTTATTAATTAATAATAAAGAAATAATGCTGGACATTTCACACTAATACACCCACTGCCCCAAAGTGAGCAGAGCTTGTGTTATGGGTACCACATGACTGATATACTATATATCTGGTGGTGTGGTAGTGGTGGTTATATAATTAAGAACGCTGATATAAAAGGAAGATTTTTTCTAATTAAGACGCATAACTAATTGCATGAATTTTTTGTTATTTCTCTCGGTATCGTAAAACTGTTCCATAATACCACTGTATTCATTGATACACATGATTAGCTAAAAATAAATAGACAAACTTTTTACACTACTTCTAAACATAGTATTCCTATTTACTGGCTGGTCACGTAATTAAGAACGCTAAATAGTTTATACCTTTATTCAAATTTAAATAGAGAACACTTAGTCGATTTGTTACTGTTTGGTGTTTGTATAATTTTGGCGCCATTTAGTGCTATAAAAGATTCAAAGTGATTGCTTCTTATGAGAAAACAATGGGAAAAAATAAAAGTTGGGATAAATCTACAAGGGAAGTAATAATAAAACTTCGCCGGAAGAATTAGTCTTATAAAAAGATAGCCGACCATCTGCAATGTTCAAAAATGATGGTTTTCCACGCTGTAAAGCATTTTGCTACGTATTAAACTACTTTGAATGTTCCACGTGTACCTAAACAGAGAAAAACAACTCCTCGAGATAATAATAATAATAATAATAATAATAAATATTTATTCAAAATTCCAATAGTACAACAATATAACAAAACAAAATCTTAATTAGACAAAGGTAAATGCTTAACATGAGCCTGAACTAGGTAATCCTGTGTTTCAGGCAATAAGAGCTTAAATATGATCTTAAATAACCACTTACTTATTTATTATAAAATTGAAAACAAATGAAATGCATAGTTATATGATATAAACAAGGTAGACATATGTTATAGTGAAAATACAGAAAAAATAAACAACTCTAAAAACTAAATTAATTACAATTTAAATTTATTTACACACAATTAACAACTTCTCTGTATCATCAAAGTGGTCCTTGTGATTGTAATGAATAAAGTTATTTTGAATTTTTTGAATTTCATCGTAAGACATACTTTGAAGGGAATCTTTAAGGATTGTCCTACAATTACGGTAATTGAGAGCATAAATATTGAAAATTGAGATGACTGACACATCGTTCGTATGGCAAAACAAACAACCCTTTAGCAATATCAGCACGCATTATTCGAAGACGTTTGGTAGAAGAAAAATTGCACGGTAGGATAGCAAGAAAGGTACCCATGTTGAAACTTTGCCACAGACAAGCCCGGCTTGCATTTGCGAGAGAGTATGAAAACTGGACTGTGCTACAGTGGAAATGTATGTAGTTTTTTCTGACGAAACGAAAATAAACAAAGTACGTTCTGATGGAAAACGATATGTACGACGTCCCCCGAATACAGCATTCGACCCGAATACACGAAAGGTACATTAAAGCACGGTGGTGGAAATGTGAAAATTTGGGGGTGCTCTTCTGGACATGTTGTTGGACCTGTAAAGTTGATAGAAGGTAACATGCATCAGTTCCAATACAAAAATATACTGGAAGAAACAATGTCACCGTATGCTGAAGACGTTCTACCGGTTATTTGGACATTCCAGCATGACAATGATCCAAAGCACACTGCACGCACCATAAAGGAATTTCTTACAGCGCAATCAGTTTCTGTCTTAGACTGGCCAGCTAACAGCCCAGATCTAAACCCAATAGAGAATCTGTGGTTCGAAGTAAAGAAAAAGGTTTCAAATACACAGTGTGGGAATTTAAGAGAGCTGTATAATGTAAAATTAATCGAGTCAATGCCTCGCCGGTGTAAAGCAGTAATTAGAAGCCGTGGATATGCTATTAACTATTAATTTTAGTTAAAAATGTATTAAATTGATATTTAAATTTTCTGCGCTACATATTATGTGATTTTTTAAATGTAAGTGTCATACAAAACAGTTCCCGAGCAGTTAAATAAATCGTTCTTAATTATTTGTCCAGCTTCAGTACTATTCAAATGTGTTACTTTGGTAAAATAAATAAAATATGAAAAAAAATAGTTTGCGATTTTATTCTTTATTCTTAAGCCACGTTGCTCTATTAATGTGGCTATTTTATAATATAACTAGTTGCTACACTAGTTGGTACACATCTTTGTGTATGACACGATTTAAAATTATTTTTAATTGAATTTTATTAATATTTAATTAGAGATATTTACAGAGATGTACAGAATAATCCCTACTAATATTATAAATGTGAAAGTTACTCTGTCTGTCTGTCTGCCTATTACACTTGCACGCCTAAACCCCTGAACCGATATTGATGAATTTTGGTATAGAGATAGATGGGCCCTAGGAGAAGAACATAGGCTACTTTTTATGTAGGTACCACGCGCGCGAAACCGCGGGCTTAGAGCTATCTAAGGACCGTTTAAAACGATCTATAGATAGATATTAAATTTTATTATATAATAATATATTGGTGACAATAAGACAATGCACACAACACCATCTAGCCCCAAACTAAGCAGAGCTTGTATTATAGCGACCCAATGACTGATAGAATACTTATATATTTTTAAATATCTACTTATGATACTTTATAACACCCAGACACGGAACAAAAACCTGTGTTCATCACACAAATGTTTATCTTGGGAGGGAATCGAACCCTCAACCTACAGCGCAGAAGGCAGAGCTACTACCAACAGAGCTGACAGGCCAGTGAATTAGACAATAATATTGGTTTTATTATGTATAATTTCAGAACTACCGCAAGGCTATCAGCGTCCACTTCGCGAACAGTAACTGTGATGTAATAGACGTCAGTGGCACAGTGCAAGATGCTGCAGCCAAGGAGGTCGAACTCCAAGCTAAGAAACGAGGTTTCGATCTCAAATTTTCTGTAAGTATTGTATTTAGGTGCCCTCAGCAAATTAACTCTTGTATCTGCTATCTGCTCGACAATGGAAGGAATAATATATAATACGAGTGGAAGAGGAATAATACGACCTCTGTGGCGCAGTGGTCTAAGTTGCGGATTCGATTCCTGCCGCGGGACAAATATTTGAATGATTTGCAAATATTGAAATATGAATTAATCGTGATGTCGGCGTCGGTCGTGACGTTACTGCACGGGGTTAGCATAACACAAGCGCTAAGTAGGTAGGTTTACACTACCTAATCGGCATTATGCTGAGCTGACCCTTTTTGGCGCGACATGATGATTTTTACCACACTGTGTTGTAAGGTGCTTAAGGCATTTTGGTTAGTTTTTCGAAACATGTGCCGAATACACGAAAGGAGTCTCTGAGGCACACTTTAATCCTTTCAACACACTGGTTTTAAAAAAAATAGCGACACGATAAGAACTATTTAACTGGGTAGACAATATTTTGCAATTCATCAAAACTAACCATTTAATTTTATATATATAAAAATCTTGTCACAGTTTTCGTGTTTATACTCCCCCGAAACGGCTTAACTGATTTTGATGAAATATTATATGTATCAGTAGGTTTGAGAATAGGTTTATAACTATTTTTTATACCCCTAAGTGTTGGCTCACTCCAAAAAATTATTTTTAATTTTTGGGACAATTTTTTTTTTGTTATATTTGTATGGTGTGGCATTTAAAAATACATTCAGTCCTTAATTTTCACCCTCCTATCACCAACCCCTACTTTTTATTAGCATTTTATATTTTTCAACCTTGCTCGGCAAGTTTCGCCGAGCTCTTTTTATACGCTTTATATTAGCTTCACTTGTATGTATGTTTGTATGTAACCAACTCCTTAGGACGCGATTTTGACCCACTTTAAACGGCCAGATTTCATTCAAATTTTGCACACCTGTCAAAGACCGATGACAATGCAATAATTCGAAAAAAAATAAAAAAAAATATATCCGATTATCCTAAAACTAAAAAGTAGAAAATAAATAATAGTTTACAAAAACTAAAAAACACGCTTTATATAGAAAACCAAACTAAAAAATAGAAAATAAATTTTAATAAATGTAAGTAAGAAAAAAATGTTTTATATCTATTATTTATTTTCAAATTCATTTTAAAAGTAAAGATATACAAAACATATACTTATCGCAAAACAACGTTTGCTAGCATTTAATAAAGGTTATTTCAAACCAGACCACTGTATTCTAGTTATATGTATTTTTCATTTGTTTATAACATTTTTAAACGTGTTATTTGTGTACCTAAATAAATAAAACGTGTATGGTGTGCCTTAATAAAATAAATTAATATTTTAGTTTTTTTGTAAGCGATAAACACTAATTTTATATTAACTTTGTTGCAGGAACTATGGCAGCTAAAAAGCAGACAAATCATAGGTACTAAGTCCAAAATATAAAGAAAAATGTCATAACAAAACGTAAATATGTATTTACTATTTGTCAACTGTATGTCTAGTACAACTATACAAATTTTAACAAATAGTTAGAATTTTTATCGGCAGTTGTCATCGACTAAGTCTATTGAACTAACTTCGTGCTATATACTTCTATCTCTTTTACACATTGGTAAAAGAAAGAGACAAATATCTCCCGTACTGCCGATAGTTCTTGAAAGTGTCCGCTAGGGGCGCTGCTGGTATGGAAACGAAACAATTTTATCGTAAACTTTGAAAACACTACTAGACGTACAGCTAATCAATAATGTGAGTGATTCTGTTATTTCGTCGGAACTAACTAAAATTTTGTAAAATACTAAAGATATTATTGTGTTTACGCCTAAGTCCAAATTAGATGGATTTTTCATCATTTTTAAATATCTGTTTTAGGTAATTTATAAAAATACTAAGATCTTTGCTATCTACCTTCCTACTTACCTAACTTAACTTTACTATGCGAAATATACCTAGCTCCAGTTTTTTACATTAGTCAGTTCATACTTGACGACGTCTGTGGCGCAGAAAGTTGCGGGTTCGATTCCTGCCGCGGGACAAATGTTTGTATGATCTGCAAGTATATTTCTCGGGTCTGGGTGTTTCTATGTATAATATTATGCATATTACAAAAAAGAAACGTATATAAGTAGTTTATCAGTCATGTGGTACCCATAACACAAACTCTACTTACTTTAGGGCTGGATGATGCTGTGTGAAATGTCTGGCATTATTATTATTATTATACTTAGGTATATGAGTTAGGTAGAAGTTTTTTGTACTACCTACTTGCCTAAGTAGTACTTACGCTAGTTTTAATATATTGTGTATACATCTTGTAGCATTTACATTAGAAACCTGTTTTTCGTCCTATATTTACCTATTTTTTTATTATGAATTTATGATAAATAAATAAAACGGAGCCAAGTTATGCCAAGTGGGACTGGGCAGGTCACGTGAGTCGCATGCATTTAGACAGATGGGTCAACATCGTCGTGGTCGCCCGAAAATGGGTTGGTGATCTTAACAATTTTGAGAGAGGATGGTGGGCGATCTCGAAGGATAGAGCTAGTTGGAATATAGAACGAGTTGGAGACGATATAGGTAAAAAAAAGTTAATATATTGTTCACTTATCTAATTGAGTTTCCGAGCATTTACCGCATTTCCGCAGCCCCAATTTACATAGCGACTGAAATGAGCTAAAACAAGTCAATTTAGTAAGTTTTACAAATGTAATTTAAACCTCACACTAATTTAACTTTGGTGCAAACAAAATAAGATCGTTCGTATTTTACGATATTTCGGTAAAGTCTTGCGAAACAACAGAATCAAAGCCAATATTAAATATGTTATCATCCAACAAACTCACGATATACGTGTTATATATATATAGATATTATCTATTTATGAAACAAGGTGACTGGAAATTATTATAAGTGGGTAGTCTGTGATATTTATCTTCATATATTTAAGTATACCTACCGATATCATTTATACAGGTATCGTTTATTATTAACTTGAAATTATATTAGCCACTAGTGAAAATGAGATATTAATATTATATTATTTAAGATACATTCAGGCGTTGACTGCTAAAATCCATTACAAAACATTCAACGGATGGATAAATATTTAGTATTACTCCGCATGGTTGTGCGGTTCAGTGGACTGTATTTTTAAATAGAAGAAGAGAAGAGAAATGCGAGATAATGCGAATTTAAATTTGGCTTGAGAAAGTTTTGTGACAAGGAATGACGACTAGAACTGCGTGGAACAATGGGAAGAAGCAATTATTGTTATGGATGGGTGCACAATACCTTGCTCTGATGTCCGAGGGTGTGAACAGCGTCCTTGATCGATAATCCAGTGGAAATTCACAGCACAATCACAAATCCAAATTATTTTCGATATCGGTTAATGCGATGCAAAGCGGTACGCAGCCATTTTTTTTATCGAGTCCTTTTCACAGGTGGCGTGCACGTAGAGATGAATGCACGCGATTAGCGTTCTTGCTCACACTTGGGCGAGAAGGTTATGTGCGGGAAAGAGATGGGGAAAGGAAGTTCTTAAGACAATATTTAGTTCCACGCAGATTTTAACAATTAATAAATTGAACTGGCGCGACCACCGCCAATATATACCCAATGAGTTAGACACGATGCAGACGCATGCACCTCCCTCCCCCCGCAATTGATGCGCCATGCAATTGATGCGCCATGCAAAGCGTTAGTAAAGCGTTAGTAAAAGGTTAGCGGAAACCATCCACACATGCAACCTCAAAAATAAATTCGACACGTGTTTCACCTCTTCAGTCTCAGTCTAACGAACGGAGAAGCTGCAGAGCAGAATTTTCGCCAAGGTGTGGAGCGAGTCAAGTGTTCCTGAGGATGCCTCGTGGAGAGGTGAAACACGTCGAATTTATTTTACTGGCGCTTTGCATGGCTTTACAATTGCGGGCGGGAGGGAGGTGCATGCGTCTGCATCGTGTCTAACTCATTATGACTGGCCTGTCAGCTTAGTTGGTAGTAAATAAATAAATAACATATATTGGTGGACAATGCACACAACACCATCTAGCCCCAAACTAAGCATAGCTTGGAATATGGTGACCAGATGACTGATAGAATACTTCGATATTGTTAAATACATACTTATGAAACTTTATAACACCCAGACACAAAATAAACACCAATTTCATCACACAAATGGTTATCCTGGGAGGGTATCGAACCCTCAACCTACAGTGCAGAAGCCAGAGCTACTATTGACTGGCCTGTCAGCTCAGTTGGTAGCTCAGCTCTGCTCTGTTCAAAAATATATAAGTATTCTATCAGTCATCTAGTCACCATAATACAAGCTGCATTATATTACTTATTATTAATATTGTTATTTGTTTTATATATATATATATGTCGGCAGAAGGACTAGGAGGGAACTAAACGAGATGCTCTTTCCAAAAAAAATTTTTTTCTCCTGTCAACTTGAACACGGTCTAAACATTGCTTAAGATTCGCTCTGTCATTATTTGTCACTATCTTACAAAAAGAGATGGCACCATTCTAAAGAGTAGTTAACGTTTGATATAAGCTGAGAGACGTTCCTAAGTAAAAATGAAAATAACATGAAAAAATGAATAATTTCTAAATATTTCTTCTTCTTCTTTGTTAATGGCAGAATTGACACTAATGTCCATTCTGCCAATGTCAAGTGTTTATAGTTTATAGTCAGTTTGTTTGTTATTAGTCTTAGTCGATGGTCAATTGTCGATTCTAGACGTCACGCGGAATGGCGTCTAGAATTTTCTTGGGACTCCTCGTTGTTCAAATCACATTGCACCACAATACACATATAATTCAATTATCCATATCCGTCCTGTAGTCACAATTTATTCATTAAAATTCCGCCAAAATTACTGAATAAAACATGCAATAAAACTGGTAAAAAATATTAAAATAGCAGAGCTATGTTACTCCATGAAATGACAGACGAAGAATGTTTTAAATATTTAAGCTACTATACTACATAAAATGACAAGAATCAGCATCTGTCATAACGTGCAAACAATTGACAGCTTAATGACAGTTGACGTTGACATAATTATGCTGGCCATTATCTAGCCTACCCGGCTTTTGTCCATCGCTACTTCCACTGTCGACATATTTAATATTTAATAAAATATAATTTTTAAGTATTTCTATGAGCTGATGGTCAGCTCTGAAGGGGTTCAAAGTTTAGCAACTACTGCTTCATAATGATTCAGTGACAAAGCCAAGGCCATATTTAGTTAAATATATTTTATTATGGTGTTAACTATGATTATACTTAAAAACATGAATAAATTTAAGTATTTTGTTTATCAAGAAAATGTGTTTTATTTTTTAACAAAGGTATGAGGTATATAACAAAGGTTACCAAAGTATGAGAAAATAACTTTTAGTGAACTTGATAAAAAGTCTGACATCACAATAAGTAATTAGAGGTATAAGTTTAGAGGTAACTTCAAAAAATATCTAGTACTTATCTATAAAAAATAATAAAGTTTAAGTGTCTTTTGTGTTGTCAAAATAACAGCTTTTTACTAAATATACTTACTAAATATGTCTCTCTGTTTGTCTATCTGTTTGTTCTGGCTTATCTCCAAAAGGCTGAACCAACTTTGGCGGGACTTTTACTGGCAGATAGCTGATGTTATAATGAGTAACCATGACTACTTTGGTTATAGAAAAAAAAATAGGGATTCGCGCAAAAAAAAATTTTAAACCCATGAAATTGGAACAAAATTCGAAAGATTCCCCAAATAGTAGGAAAGTATCATAATCTTATTTTATAAAAATAAACTAAAGCTCAGCTATTTATTTTAATAATACAACAAATTTGGAATATTTACTGCATGGGGAATATTTTTATTCAGTGTGAAATGGGTCCATCTGACAAAACCTACTTAGCAAAATGACTAGCTAGCAATACGTCAGCACCTCATCTTCTCTTCATAGCATTTGAACGACATCGCTAAACTGACTTGGTAGCAAAAAGACTACTTTTTCAAAAGTACTGTTAGTAACAAAAACATTTTATTTAGAAAAAATATGTTTAATAACCAACAAAAAGAAAAGATTATTCTTGTTTTTATAACATAAAAATTACACTAAGAATTATACTTAAACATTAGTTTTAAACCCCTCATTGAAAGAGTCGTTTTTACCCTTAAATAAAAAAAAATTTAATCGGCTTACTAAAATTTAAAAAAATATGTTTCTAATGGTTCTGATGAAGAATTTGCTTTTTAATTTCAAAAATGTTTTCTAAGAACTGCATCTCATTGATGTGTCCATGTTTCAGTGATGTAATTTCATTTTTGAGCATTTTATCAAATTGTATGTGGCGACGCAACCGTCGTGATTTGTTAAAATAGTGCTGCTTGATAGCAATATCTTTCAAGCGTGCTTCTTTTCGCAGGATATACAAAAATAAAAGCAACGTGGCCTTATGTGGGATCCGGACGTTAAGGCGTCTGTGCCAGCTCTCCATGCCATTGTTCGTTCTATGCCTTTCAGTAGCACAACAAATGAGTGAAAATGATTTTTCCCATTGCCGTTTGAAGTATTTAATGAACTTGTCATTACGTGCGGTTTTTGGAGCTCGATTCATTATTGCTCTCCAGCCAGCGTCTATATATTTAATTGGCAATAAAGGCAAATTTGCTGTATGTCTAATAATTTCATTTTTAACCTTAAGTTCGCGGCCCTTTTTCCAAACTGCTCGATTGTAGTGGTAAAAACAGCCCGTAACAACTGCCCTTGGAAACACTGCTTTAAAGGCGTTCATAAGACCTGCTTCATAGTCGCATTTGAAATTGCGAATATCAATATTGAGTACATCTCGTATGAGTGTAAAAAGCCTTATGTACGTGACTTCCGTCTTGTTAGGGAGCAAGGCGTATATAACGGGCAATATATTAGTGTACTCACTAGAACTATTCAAATCCACATGTATCGAAAAAAATTGAAAAAATGGTTTCGGACACCTTTTAAAGGTTCCGTCGCCGAAGAAATATTGATTACGTAATACTTTCAAAGTTTTTTTGGCTATCTTGAAGCAAAACAACAATATTTTGTCATCTCCGCCATCATCTGCTACCAAAAAATCAGACGCCATAATTTTGGGTATGACTACTTCTTGTATTTTCTTGAATTCCGTTCTTTTCACATTCAAAGTTTTCTTCCGGGCTCTATATAGGTTATCTTTCACTTCCGAGTAAGATGGCATTATTAAATTTTCGGACCCTTTTATTGACGACTGTATGAGAACATGTCTTTCAAATATTTTCTTAACCGGTTCCATTTTACTACAAACTTCTTGACGGCACAAATCCATCATCAACGCTCTCTTATTGTCGTCTGGATGAGGTGCACAACAGTGAGAACTTTTTCGTACTATCTTATCTTTAGTGTCATTTAAAGTCACTGAAGCGGAACATTCACCTTTATTTACGCACCTCCACAAGCTTCCATTTTTATTGTTTTTAGCAAAATTATATCTATGGCTGTTATGAAGAAGTGCTTGTTTTCCTTTTTGATTTGTAATAAATTTAAGGTTATCCGGCATTTTCTTGGCTTTCACTGCTTACGCTTCTATTACAACCAAATGAATCAATAACAATGAAACAATATTCGATGTTATCTTTCAAGCATACTTCAACATGACAGCTTCCTTCTTAATTTATAATTGACCAGTCTTGTTTTCAAACTACGAAGTTTGAAACCATGAAGTATTAACACCGTTGTAGCCGATTTCGTATTTTTTGTTCAAAAAGTACTAGTTAGCAACATGATTTTCTAAGAGGTAATAGTTAATGTCTATATACTTACTTGAAATTATATTTAGTTTAGCGTACATAAAGGAAAGCTAATAATTACCTTTTTGAAACTTCTGTAACCCTAGTACTTTTCAGAAACCGAATCAGGATGCAACATTATAATATATATGATATTTAAACCATAACCACTGCTCATTCTAACAAGTCTTAAAATTTCAGTATTTAGTAAACACGACATGATTAGGATTTCAACTTTTTGTAAATGACTGTACCTGTTTTGAAAAAGTAGTCTTTTTGCTACCAAGTCAATTTAGCGATGTAGTTCAAATGCTATGAAGAGAAGATGAAGTGTTGATGTATTGCTAGCTAGTCATTTTGCTAAGTAGGTTTTGTCAGATGGACCCTGTGAAATCACGATGAAATATACAGGAAAATTTAAGAAATTGCTAAACATCACATAGACTTTTATAAAAACAAAAATATTACTATCTCAATAATCAAATCTAATCTAATATTACTATCACAAGGATCACATTTATTTTTATTTACCTTTGGTAAATACAATATTTGACTTTGACTTTGTGTTTCAGGAACTATGGAAATTAAAATTTAAGCAAATCAAAGTACGCTCACGTCAGTAGAATCTGAAGATTTCCTAAAAATTTCATCTAATTCGGTCCAGCCGTTTCAGAGTCTATAAACATACATACATACACACATCGCCTTTTATAATATATAGATTAGTATTGTCGTGTTAAAATTATGCTCGGTTAAGCGTATCAGTGGCCCTTACAAAAAATATTTTCTATCCCGTCATATATAGTCATATATATATATATATATATATAGGTCATGCAAAGTTATTCTTGAACAGTTTTTGCAGATATCTGTTTGATAAACTAAGGTTGTAGCACCACGGCGTCTACCGGTGTGCGAACGTGTGTCGTATCCAGTACTGGAAAGTCGGTCACGCTCTCAGACGCTCCCCTCACCCTACCCCTCAGACGTATCTTTACGAACGTTTTGTCTTGCGTACTGCATAACGAACGTTTCGCCGGGAACGCCGAAATCCTGCCTGTTACAAACTAACGCCGTCATTAGTTTTATATTATCTCTGCATCAATTTTGGAAGTAAGAATAAAGAAGATATTTTGTAGAAGTGGTATTTTCGTGAAGACCTGAGGCCCTATCGTCAGTACTTGCTACTTGCTACAAGATTCCATTGTCTATATCGACCGGCTAAATCACTTTGCGCTGTAGAGAAAGCATGTGCAAATGGGGCTATTGCGACTGTACTTGCGCCCAATGCGACTACGGCTCTTATCCAAACGATGTCACATCTACACGTCCCCCCTGTGCTATACCTGTATTAGGATGACATAATGGACGCCACGAACGATGGAGTAAGGGTGGCAGTATTTTATTCAACATTAATTTAGTTGCATGATTGACAAAAAAAAGACAAGAAAACTTCAACCCTTTTAATTTCAACATAGCATAGTATGTACATATTATAAGGAAAATTATCAAAGCTATTAAGGCTTTTGATATGGAATAACGTCTAGTTTCGTAAACCTTAAAAAATCAAAAAGGTCCATACAAACTCTTGGATAGTTTTAAATTTGTTTGAGATCTGAAGTCATTCTTATTTCTACTGACTTCAGAAGCCTACTCTGTGTGTGGTCCGACACGCGCTTTGCCATATTTTGTCCAGGCCGAAAATCACTTTAAAATATTAGTTTTAACCGAAATATCATCTAAATCGGAATCAGGAGATTTATATCATTTGGGTATAATTTTCACTCAAAACGGGATATTTAACATGATATGAGTTTTTCTGCTTCCCGATATTTCGGCACAGTTGCTTGCGCCATGACGAAATAAAGTTTATGTCAGTAAATATCCCGTTTTGAGTGAATAATATTTTCAAAACCATTATAGTTTTTCATGTTATAATTAGGGTGTTAGGAAATTGATGAAAACAAAATATTAAATTAAATATTTTAATTACAAAATCTTAGGTCTTATTACAAACTTTAATTTTAATACTCTGTTTGGTGTAATTCTGCAAATAATTAAGTTTATAATTAATAAATTATAATAAAACAACAAATATTTCTTAATACAATTTTACAATAATTTTGTTTATATGTAAATTAAACTGAATTTGTTTCTCAAAATATAATTGTTTTATTATAATTTATAATTTTTGTTTTACTCACTTATATATTTTAATTAACATTATTATTCCTATTATACCTACCTATCTTTTGATCAAAATAAGTACCTACATAATTAATAATTATAATCAACATAATGTCAATATATATAATGTAACCTACGTCTTATAATATAAAGTTATTGTGTTACGGGTTTAAAATAATTATTACACTAATTTATTTATGAAAACTGAGGTTTAAATATATTTATTTAAATTCTAGTATATACAGAATATAACCTACTTTGTTTAATATGACATTTATAAAATATTAATTGTATAATATATTTGAGCTAATTTAATTTATAAATAATATTAAAATTAAAAAAGGTGAAAATAACTTAATTTTTAAAACTGTGACATGAGACTAGATCTGTTTGAAAATTATTATTATTTATCTGGATTCTAATTATAATAATGTCGGTGAATAAAAGAAACAAAATCATTCTGGTAACTTAAACTTATTTTGATAATGCACTCGACTCCGTCAAAAATCTGTAAAAATATATGTTATTATTTAATATACAAATAATAATATAAAATTATTTTCGGAAGTTTTCAATCTAAAGAAATATAAAAACATAAATTGTAAATAATAATAAATATATTAATTCTAAGTACTTTTAATACCATGCTAAGCTAAGCATATAAAGAAAGCAAGTTACAAAATTTTAATATTTTTAATTATCTCCGTACTTATATTAAACAGTTAATCTTATTAAACATTTAATTTGCATAATAATTATTTTAAACTTTTTTACTTATACTATGTTATTATTATTCTAGTGGTAACTTATACTACAAGTTTATAAAGATAAATCATTATAAATTATTTATTTTATATTATGAGAAAATAAAAGAAAATTTAACATGCAGTGCAATAAATAATTTTGGTGTTCTAAAAGCGGTTCTAAGCGTAACTAAGTGAGTCCCAATTTGATAAATTATAATTCAAATTAACAATGATGGCATAATAATAACCTCTTCAATTATTGGGAATTACCCAGGCATCATAAACATCAGAAGACCAAATTTTCTACCAAACAAAAAAAAGTTTTCGCGGCTTCAATCCCCAATCCCAAGCTTTTGACAGTTGATGTCTTAGAGGATAGTCAGAGACAAGTCCAAACAATAAATTAAGTAGATAATGCCCATATTCATATTTCATAATAATTATTAGCTATTAATAATCCCGACTGGCTGGCACTTGTATTTAAATTATAATTTTAAACCATATTTTCGTATTAATAATTATGATTATTGTTAGTTTTAAAAGCTAGTTAATATGATTTATTATTAAAGCTGAGAAACCAAATCTATCGTATTATTAAATTGCCCTTAAAATATAAATTATTAGATCTATTTTTACATTTCATCAGATTACTGATTCATTTAATTTCAAGCTGTTTTTAAGATCTGTGGTCCAAATTGTAACTAAATACTTATATTCCCATAAGTATAAAAGTAATCATTACTGGTGGACAATGCACACAACACCATTTAGCCCCAAACTAAGCATAGCTTGTGTTATGGTGACCAGTAGGGCGATTATGGAACTCTAATTACAATCAATGTCTTTCAGTTTTCGGCGTAATTTCAATCATTACTGATAGACATTGATTGTAATTAGAGTTCCATAATCGCCCTACTGATGACTGATAGAATACTTTATATTTTTAAATACATACATAACGTAATTTATGGACACAGAACAAACACCTATGTTCATCACACAAATGTTTATCCTGGGAGGGATTCGCACCCTCAACAGCGCAGAAGGCAGAAGCTTTTTATATTTTCTAAATTATTCCCCACTGATGCCAGCTGGTGGGGATTATGTATGACCACCTGTTAATCTTGTTTTAAGAAAACTGATTTTGATATAGCATTTTCCAAAACTTAAGCCTACCTATATTTGGAAGGAAACAATTAAAATACCTGGAGAGTATTTTAATTGTAAACGGCTTCCAAAAATGGGCGAAGGTACAGCTGTAGTTGGCACCTAAATTTACCTAGTATGTAAGACGTTTCAATGATCCTTGTGATTGTATTGAATAAAGTATCTTTTGAGTTTGACTTGACTTTGTTTTGTGTATGTTAATGTTACCACATATCTCCGCTAATTGCAAACCGCTTTTAATACTTTTTTTATTCTATAGTGTATACTTCCTAGGCATGTAATTTTGATGAGGATCTGATGCTGGAAAACAGATCTTCATCAATAGGTATAGGTATAGGCAAATTTTGAGGGTAATAAAGCAGTTTTTTTTAAATATACGAAAAAGCGACAGTAAAAAGAGACAGACACATAAATTCATAAGATTGTGGGAGAAAATGAGATAGGAAGCATTATACAGTGTTTCTTATATTCTTATTCGTCTCATTATCTTGAAGCCAACATTTTTGAAGGTTTCACTTCTACCACGTGGGAATGCACACATGATTTTTTTTTATTTCAAAACCTAACTATTGAACTGAGTTTTATGAAATTGATATGGGACCAATCAGGAAGTATGTATATCCTTTTACATAAAATTAGATTTTTTTCAAATCGGTTCATAAATGACGGAGTTATGAGGTAACAAACATTTAAAAAAAAAAGACGATTTGAGAACCTCCTCCTTTTTGAAGTCGGTTAAAAAACTGAAATAAAACTGGTCTGCTCAGCTGGTCTACTCATGCTTTCTACTATCCACGTATACCCTGACTACTTCACCTTCGTATTTCCTCTGCGACGGCATGAAGTAGAAGTCAGGGTTCGGAGACGGTCCGCCTTCAGGTCTTACGCCACGAGGCAGGGAATATGTGCTGCGGTCAGGTCGAGCTGAATATCTGAAAAAATGCATATTATTACTAAAATGTAATGATATTAACAAAAATAATTATTTACATAAATGTACAGAATAATATACAGTAAAACAATACATGTGAATCAGTTGAGTTATCTAAGGACCGTTTAAAACGATCTATAGATAGCGCAACTGATCCAGATCACAAGACAAGCGTTCTCAAGACACTGACGGCATTGCCACGGTGAATGGCAATGCTAATACGCTAAGCCAGATAGGAGCCAGCTCTTGGTTCACGCAATGTGACATACCAGACACCGTGAATTTATTTTGAAAACGCGGTAGGCTCCTGTTCCCCACGGGCTTCATTCAATTCATTTATTTAAATTTAATTTAATTTAAAATCACAAGGACCACTTTGAATCGCCTTCTTACATGCTAGTGAATCTAGATGCCGGTTACTCCTAACCCCAGTTCAAGAATAATCCAGCAAGAAACTCGTTTGGTCTTAACACTTTTTTGTATGGTCTTTCAAGTCGAGTTGGAGCAGATACATCCCAAGCTTTTTTGTCATCTAAATGATTTGTTATTTTTATGTGACAGTTTCTGTTTTATTACGGTTATAAACTTGGTAATCGACGTATCTAGCATGTCGTTTGGGACAAAGCCTTATAAACTGATTAACTAACAACGCCATCTAGTCCAAAAAGCTTGAACTATTTAACCAGATGAGTGTTGATGCTTATAATACTTATAACTAGCTTCTGCCCGCGGATTTCCCGTGGTACCTATAAAAAGTAGTTTATGTTGTTCCTCAAGATAAAATCTCCTTACTAAATTGAATCAAGGACCTTTCAGCCACATTGCTGTGAAATGTAACAAGTTAACAGAGACATTTTTAAATTTCTGTTAGATGGGAAATGGAAATATAATTATCATAAAAAAGGGAAATATAATTACACGGAATGAACATCTATTTTGAATACACAAATATTTGTCTAGAACGGGAATCGAACCCACAAACTACAATGCAAAAGCAGAGCTAACTATACTACCACCTAAAAATGAGGCTAGGAATAATGTCCTAAAATTCTTAAAATTTGTAGTTTTTAATCAAAAATATGGTGTCGTAAATTTTAGAACCATAAAATAAATATAATGTTACAAAAAGTCCAAAACAATTCATCGACCGTGACAGGACTCGAACCTGCAATCTTCGGATCCGAAGTCCGACGCCTTATCCATTAGGCCACACGGTCACTTGAACGTTAGCTTGAAATTACGCATCCGTTGGATTAACTTACGTCATAAAGAATTTCTACTTTGTTTCATGAATGATCAGAGTACGTATCACATGCAATAGCACACGCTATGTATAATGCTATGCTGCTATGTGCTATGTAGAATGCGCGTAGGTATGTTATATCTTGTCTTCGCTAACTATTTTGTATTGCGTTTGCCAGCGAGTTTGTTCGCGTGGTATGTAGATAAGACATAGCCTAAATCGGTGAAGTTCATACTTTTTGTAATTTTCACTTGTGTTTTGTGGTAAAATAAATGAATATATATTACAATTACACTATACTAATTTTATAATTTAGGTAAATTAGATAGTTATTAAGTTATAATAATAATAATAATAATACCGGACATTTCACACAGCATCATCTGGCCCCAAAGTAAGCAGAGCTTGTATTATGGGTACCACATGACTGATATACTACTTATATACATTTTTTTTTATACATATTATACATAGAAACACCCAGACCCGAGACAAATACTTGCAGATCATACAAACATTTGTCCCGCGACAGGAATCGAACCCGCAACCTTTTGCGCCTCAGCCGGACCTAAGCCCACTGCGCCACAGAGGTCGTCATTTAGATAGTTATTTAGATACTTTAGACTTACGGACTTTGGTGCAACGAGCCAAGTGAGCTCTATCTCACTTTGCTCGTTGCATGCACCAAAGTTCGTACTTACACAGTAACATATTTAAATGACTCTTTTTAAATTTTTTAATTGACGTGTCATTGACGTATTTTAGGTGTTAAATAAAACCGCGAACAATCTTAGGAAAATCAATTCAATATTAAAACTACGACCGTTTTCACAATATTATATACTTATATAATACTAGCTGACCCGTTCGCGACTTCATCTGCGCGTTTAATTGTATCAACTGCAGCGCCATCTGCCGGCCTGATTTGTGTATCTAAACCATCCAGGGCGCCACCCAAACGCATACAAAAAAATTAATTAAAATCGGTCCAGCCGTTTAGGAGGAGTTCAGTGACGTACACACGTACAGTAGAATTATATATATAAAGATGAAAATTTTTTCACTCATAAAAATAGATATGGGTTTCAGCAAAATAGTGACCTTCATAGAATCAATACTAGGAATACACACAAATTATACATCCCTAGGTTTCGACTAGAACAAGTAAATCAGTCGTTTATGTGGAACACGGTGCGCTTCTATAATAAGCTTCCTGAAAATGCTACTAAACTACATACATATTTAGAAATTTAAAGCAGTCTTTTGAAGAAAGCGTATTATAATATAAATGGCTATATTATTGATAAGAATGCATGGCCTCATGTTGCTCTGCCGCCAGACAGTTAACCGACACATTTGAAATGTGTAAACTCTTTGGTATTAGTTTTTCGTTTTTAGTTATAAGATGGATCAAGCAAAAAAGCGCTAGGACCAGGACGAGTTTCTTGCCAGTTCTTCTCGGGCTTGGGTTAGGAGGAATTGGAACAATTGGTGAAATTCACCTAGTATGTAAGACGTTTCAAAGTGATCCTTGTGATTGTATTGAATAAAGTATCTTTTGACTTTGACTTTGAAAAAATCCGAAATCAGTGAATTTCAATTTTGGTATATTTATTGTTAATTATTTAATTGTTTTGATTCCCGCCGCCGTACCAATGTTTGTATGTTCTGCAAGTATATGTCTCGGGTATTTTTCTATGTAATATATATGTATTTGCAAAAAAAAGTATATAAGTAGGATAACAGTCATGTGGTACCCATAACACAAGCTCTGATTACTTTGGGGTCAGATGATGCTGTGTGAAATATCAAACATAATTTATTTAATTGTTTTTACTTTTTGCAATTCTAAATAACCGTAGACCTAAGTATTTGATATTAGTTTCAACTTGATATCACCACGCGTTTATGAGAAATATAACAGACACTTAAACAGACAGACAGACAACAAAGGTACGGAACCCTATAAAGAACTAAATGACCAATGTAACATATTTACATTACACTACATATTAACATTTAACATTTTTAAAACAGTAAGTCTTTGGTCTTTGGAAAATCGTTCGTATTACACCTCGTGAAACAAAACCAGCGAGCTAAGCAAAATTCATTATTTAAAATTCAATATTTATTTATTCAATAAAATCACAAGGACCACTTTGCATCGTCTTCTTACGTGCTAGTGAATATAGGTGCCGGTTCCTCCTAACCCCAGTTCAAGAAGAATCCGGCAAGAAACTTGTCTGGTCTTAACACTTTTTTGTATGATCCTTGACAATTTTGTTCCGGATGCCGAGTCGAGTTGGAGCCGATTCATCCCAAGCTTTTTTGTCATCTAAATAATTAGATATTTTATAATATGCTTTAACAGACAGTTTCTGTTTAATTACACATTGCCCTATAAAATACTTATTAACTTTAGCGAAACTAACAGTGGGAACAGCGAGTTTATCTTTATTTCTAGTGTTAATACTATGATTATCGCAATTTTTTTAATTAAAAAAACACAGCCAGCGAGCCACAGTTCTTACCCATACTGCCCCTGACTTTGTCCCTGACCCCTAGGCCGCTGCAAACTCCTCGTCTCATGATAATACTGCGCTGCACTATTAGCATGCTTGACTGGAACCCGTCCAGTTGTCCCATTCCCATTAGCCCGACCATTGGGCGACCTGTGCTCTCTCTGCCCATTTTGCTCCTTCTCTCTCCCATTTTGCACCATCTCCTGGCTATGTTTGTGCCCTGGGTGACCGTTTTTCGGGGCACTGCCGGGTCGAGGAGGGGGAGGGTCAGTGGGACGGAGGGGGGCTGAGGTGGGGCGGTATCTCGGAGGGGCAGTTGACATGGTGCTGTTGTATTTGTCGTCGTTTTCAAACGGCTCGAAAGCGTAGTTTGTGTTTGCGGAGTAGTCCTTCCATGCTGCGTTGGGTATCAGCTGTTCCTGTTGAGGAATAAATATTATAAATATCTTCTTATTTTGCTCAATTATTTCGAAACAGTGTAAGTGCGCTTCAGAGGTTTCTATCGTGCACTTAACTCTTCAATCTCTATTTCAAAATCTTAAACAATTATGACAGCCGGTGCACTGCGGTGCAATGCAATGACATGATGGCGTCGAAAATACTCTGTGTCACAGTGGGCTAAAGTCTGGCTGAGACGCAGGAGGTTGCGGGTTCGATGCCCGCTGCGGGACAAATGTTTGTAAGATCTACAAGTATTTGTCTCGGGACTGGGTGTTTCTATGTATAATATGTATGTATTTACAAAAAAAAAATTAAGTAGTATATCAGTCATGTGGTACCCATAACACAAGCTCTGCTTACTTTGGGGCCCGATGATGCTGTGTGAAATGTTCAGCATTATTAATATAAATATATAATGCTGGATATTTCAACCAGCATTTAAATGTAAATAAAATAAGGTGGGTAATTTTGCATAAGTACGAGTAGTTCTAGATAAATAAATATAAATAAGTATATATTTGTTTCTCTTCTTCTTCTTAAATGGCATGTGTCATATGATGACAATTTGCCAATGTCAAGTGTTTAGATTGTTTATAGTAAGACGTCACAAGATTCTTCGTTTGTCATTTCATGGAGTAACATAGCTCTGCTAATTTAATATTTTTACTCGTTTTATTGCATGTTTTATTCAGTAATCTTAGCGGACTACAGGACGGTTATGGACAATTGAATTGTATATGTATTGTGGTGCAATGTGATTTGAACGACGAGGAATCCCAAGAAAATTCTAGACGCCATTCCGCGTGACGTCTAGAATTGACAATTGACCATCGACTAAGATTTTAACAAACAAATTGACTAAAAACAAAAATAAACTTTTGACACTGGAAAAATTCACATTATTATGTCACATGCCATAAACAAAGAAGAAGAAGAAGACGTCACAAAGTCGTATTATTGTCGTTCGTCGTTTGTTATTTTATAAAAAATTGTGTCTCTGTATCAAATAATTATACGGATTATTTTTGCTCGAATCACAAAACTTTAATTTTAATTATTCAAACCCGAGTCGATAACAATAGCTTTATTTGAATAAAATCACCAAAATTACAAATAAAATCCGAAATAACTCGGGAAAAATAAATAATATAAGAGCACACATTCCGACGAATTGAGAACTTCCTACTTATTGATAAAGTCGGTTAAAAACAATCGTAATCTGTCTAACGAAATCTTACTTCAGGACATTAATACATAGTAAGATTTACATTGTCATTGGTCTATGAGCTTTCCTACATTGCGACTTAACTCACAAATTAATCCCTACTAATATTATAAATTCGAAAGTAACTCTGTCTGTCACGTTTTCACGCCTAAGCCGCTGAACCGATTTTGATGAATTCTGGTATAGAGATAGATGGGACCTTCGAGAAGGACATAGGCTACTTTTTATGTAGGTACAAGGCGCGCGAACCCGGGGGCAGCACCTAGTTACATATAATTACATTAAGTTGAAGCACTTCAAGAAGCTCTCATTGACATTGGCTTACAAATATATACACTACGCCCTTGGTGGGAAAGCGTATACAAATAGATAATACACATGATTATTTGTACGCACACTATTTGTACATATCCGCTTTAGGTATAATCATCCCATTAATTAGCCTGTGTATTTACGTAAGCGTTTGTGTGAACAAGCGATATAAATATATATAACAACTATCAGGTGTTTAGGTAATTATTAGTAGATTTGTTTCATGTTTACCGCTAGCTTATGGTATGCCATCCATACCAATATTATAAATGCGAAAGTGTCTCTGTATGTCTGTTTGTTTCGTTTTCACGGCTAAACAGCTGTACGGATCTTGATGAAATTTGGTAAGAAGATGTATTGCATTCGGGGGAAGAAAAGATGCTACTTTTTTACACAATGTTTACCAAAAATAATCCTAATAAATGTTTTTATTATGTACCTACAACAGTAAATGTTGACATTGATTTGAAGTTCTTAAGGATACACGAGTCAGCGGCACAAACTCGTTAGTGGGCGCAGCTAAAATGCATGCTATTTCACCTAGCTTAGCGTGAGAAAAGGATAGACGTGCACCAAGGATGGAGATGAGCAGGAAGGAGATAGCGTGATTATAATTTCGAGTCATTTAATCAGATTAGACTATGATTTCTAAATAAAACGATTGCGTAAAAATAATGAATATACCTTTGGCTCAAGGGGTCTCATGAAAAAACTACTGAATGTATTTATTAAAAAAACAGTTATTTTAGCTCTTGAATAAATAATATATGCTTGTATCGGAATATTTTTTTAGTTTGCGTACTCCGTTTGTTATTTATTCACACGTAAAGTTGCGCTAAAATCAGTGATGAAAAACGATTTTTTTGAGTCTTGTATCTTTCAAACCCATATTATTTTAACAATTCTGTATTGATACAAGCATAGATTATGACAAGACAAGTTTATATCACTTTTACGTTTGGCTGTTCATCATCAGACGGTGGTGTGATCACCCTTCGACGTTTGTATGGAAAGATAATCGACTAGTTCACTCGTAAAGGCAGAACTCATTAAGTAACGTAGGGCCAAGTAGGGCTTAATCGAACATTGACTATCACTTTAACCTCACCTTAGTTTTGACGGTAGCTTTGCTTTTATACAGCGTACAACCAGCCTGCAGTAACGCGACCAGGATAAGGGCAGCGACACACCCAACCACGACGTATAGTTTGGTTTCAGCAAGTCCAAAGAATGAACGTGCGTTACCTTCTGGTTCTTCTGTTGGACGTTCTGATAACACTGCAAATATTACATGAAAGATAATCTACAAATAATTAAAATTTAAGTGTCTGTTTGTAATGTAGATGACACAGTGTGAAATATCCGGCATTATTTTTTAATGTCAAAGTAACAGCTTTTTGCTATATGCATATGAAAGCATATAAAACGTAGGTACTTATAACAAAAATCCATTTTTAAAATTATGTATTTTTCCGGCTTATATCTTAAACGCCTGAAACGATTTTGACAAGATTTTCACTAGCAGATAGCTGATGTTAAAGATTAGGCTACTTTTATATTCCAAAAAAATTAGTTTCGCGCAAAAACCTTGAAATTGTGAACAAAGACGGCTATCCAACAAAGGAGCCAGCCAGCCAGCCTTTTGGGCACTTTACCTGCAGTCAGTGATCTGAACTCTGATTTTTATCTATAAGTAATTGCTAATCATTCAGTATTTCTGTATATAAGCTTCGTGCAGATTACATTATACTTACGAGCTATGAATATACTATGAATATCTTGCTAGAAGTGAATCTAAGCCATTTGGATTCTAAGATATGTTTTCACTATGTCACTGTCACTATGTTTTTCTTCGCCAATTGGGATCTCAGGGTTTAAATGCTTGAAGAAACGTACATATTTTAATTTTATATGTAAATTTTTGTACTGCAACATTTTTCTTCTGTATTTTGAATGGTGAACTGAATAAACGTCTTCTATTTTATTGTAATAATTACTTACAGCTCTGAGGCTCGAAGACTAAGAACTCGGGATCCACGTTCAAGTTGCCCACTCTCCCCTGGGCCAGCGTGTCTCTCACTACGCGATGCCACTTCTCCATCTCGTCCACTGTCTCGTTCTTGGCGTCCAGTGACCGGCCTGACCCTTCTATCATGTTCAAGTCTATAGATTTGAGGGTCAGTTCTGCTATTATCGCTTTGGTTTCGTTTCTGTAATTTTAAAACGTATATATAAATAGGCTATTAATATTATCTAACTTAAATCATTGTGTTTAAGTGATATAAATAATCATAATTAGCTGTAAATTTACCAAAATTTTTAAATTAAAATCAAATCAAATAACCTATTTAAAATAGTATTCGTATTCTTTTTTAAATGGCCTGTCAGCTTAGTTGGTAGTAGCTCTGCCTTCTGTGCTGTAGGTTGAGGGTTCGATTCCCTCCCAGGATAAACATTTGTGTGATGAACTTAGGTGTTTATTCTGTGTCTGGGTGTGTCTGGTATATTTCGAAATACAAGTATTACAAGTATGTTTCGAAATATATAAGTTTTCTATAAAAATATATAAGTAGACCAGATGACTGAGTTTGGAGCTAGATGGTGCGTGCATTGTCCACCATTGTTTATTTATAATAAGTAGTGGTCGCCCACTGTTCGAAATTCGACCATAATTAATTAATAATTAATGTATTTTTTATGCATAATTAAAAAAATATCATTCTGCACTTTTTCTCTATATAAACTATAAGTGTGCGAAATTTCATACTCCGCCGTCCGCGCAATTTTCGTAAAAAGGGGTACAAAGGTTTTGCTTCATGCATTATTATATAGATAATAACAATAATGCTGAACATTTCACAAAACATTATCTAAACCCAAAGTAAGCAGAGCTTGTGTTATGGGAACCACATGACTGATATACTACTTAATTTTTTTTTTTTTAAATACATATTACTTATAGAAAAACACCCAGACCCGAGACAAAAACTTGCAGATCACACAAACAATTGTCCCGCGGCGAAATCGAACCCGCAACCTTCTGCGTCTCAGGCAGGCCTTAGCCCATTGCGCCACTGAGGTCGTCAAAGGATATCTTGTCTTGTGTACGTTACTTACTGCATAAACCCGTTGACGAGTAGTCCGTGGTAGCCTTTATTCTTGCTGATCTCACCAGCTATGTTGTCCACCACCCTTCTACTCAACTCCTCATATTCCTTACTGCCAGCTGCAGGCGGTTTGAAGCTGTCTGCTAACCCTGGTGAAGATTACATGATGGCGTACAGTATTACGTTCATATAGTTAGTGGCCAAATTACTTATGACGAAATAGCTCGAAGATAAATAGATAAATATATATATTTATGAGACGGTGTATCTACCAATATACTAAATATAGACGTTCACGGGATGATTTATTTACCAATAGACAAAATACAGAGAGAACATAGTAATGTTCTCTCCGACGACCTCTGTGGCGCAGTGGGCTAAGACCCGGCTGAGACGCAGAAGGTTGCGGGTTCGATTCCCGCCGCGGGACAAATGTTTGTACGATCTGCAAGTATTTGTCTCGGGTCTAGGTGTTTCTATGTATAAAATGTATGTATTTAAAAAAATATATATATTTAAGTAGTATATCAGTCATGTGGTACCCATAACACAAGCTCTGCTTACTTTGGGGCCAGGTGATGCTGTGTGAAATGTCCGGGATTATTTATTTATTTATTATTTATTTATTTATGTCTTGTAACATATGTTAGGTTTGTCTAGACTCTAGACACCAGGTTCTTAAAATATATATTTGCATCAAAAGTATGTGTATTGCGTCATAGAGAACAACATCAATATAATATATTAGCCGCAGAGGTCAAAATCAATTAAAGCGTTATAAATTCAATTTAATTCAATTTAATTGATATAAATTTAGGAGGGTACTTAAATAACTTACCAGTAATGCGGATCAGCATTGTATAAGAAGAGACTCCTGGTACAACCGGTTCAATGGCCAATTCCTCTTCGGTCGGTTCTGCGAAAAACAAAACAAATTAAAATTTATATATTTTTTTTACTACCTTTGTGGCACATAGGGCCAAGGCCTGACTGAGACGCAGATAGTTGCAGGGTTGATTCCCGTCGCATGACAAATGTTTGTATGATCTGCAAGTATTTATACTACATTGTATACTTTTTTTTGTAAATACATATATTTTAAACACCCAAACCCTGAGACATTATTTGCAGATCATACAAATATTTTTCTCGGGGCGCGAATCTAACCCGCAACCCGCATCTCAGGAGGGCCTTCGAGGTCGTCGAACCGCTACTTTAAGGCGTTTAGTCGTAAAAGGGTAACAAACAAACAGAGAGATAGACAGACAGACACTTTCAAATTTATAATCTTAGTATGTACAAACCAGAACATTAAACAGATGGACAAATATTTAGTCAGAATAAGACTTATTCTGACGTTGGTCGAAGCAACAAGTCTGCAGAGCAGAGTGTTTTTTCGTCGGGGTGCGGAGTGAGTCAAGTGTTCCTGAGGATGCCTCGTGGAGGGGCGAAACACGTGTCGAATTTCTTTTGGAGGTAACTCTTTAGGAATAGATTAGCGTAATTGTACTAAATATTTGTCCATCTGTTTAATGTTTTGTAATGGATTTCCGCAAAGTCACGCCTGAATCAATTATCTGTACAAACCAGGTCCACAAGGCTTGATGCAGACTCGTTCTTCAGTGACCACGGGAGTTTGAAGATGCTTTGCTGTACGTTTGTTGACCGCGTCGAAGTCTCCACCTTGCACTATGAACATCATGTACCAGCATTGGTTGTCTGTGAACGCTAGATCCTGAAATATTAAAAAATAATAAATATTGGTGAACATTGCACACAACGCCATCTAGTATCAAATTCAGCATAGCTTATGTCATGGTGACCAGTGGGGCGATTACGGAACTTTGATACTATCAAAACATTGATACTAATAGCTTTCAGTTCGCTGCGATTTCTATCGGCTTCTATCGCTAGTTACAATGTGAAGTTGGTGTCAAACTATAACTCGACCAATTTACAAAGTAGGATTGTGATAGGAACCGTGTTTAGCGTACGCATTTAAATACATCGTATATGATTGATTGAAATAATGCCTATTGCTAATCGAAATTGATAGACATTGATGCCGATTGCTAATCAAATCATAATCGACCTACAGATGACTACTTATATATTTTTCATTACTTTTTTTATTTTTCTTATTACTTATACTCGGAAAGTACGCCTGAAGTTGCTTGAGGAGCGGGTTGAAAGTAGTACTTTTAAGTAGTAGGGACAATTGTTTTCAATTATTATAAGAGGTAATTGGCTTGCAACCTGTCACGTTCGGAATACTTACTAATCAAAATGCAAAATCATTTCTACCCTCAACCCCACCTTCTGATCGTTTGATCCTTAAACTCACTTTCTGATCCTAAGTATCTTTTTGGATGGGTCTCCCAACCCCACTTTTATATCCCGAGTATTCATCTTTAAACCCACCTTCTGATCTCCAGTATCCCGCTTCCTCACAAAGCTGAGCGTGGTGACTCCATCCACGAGACTGCCGGTCTCCTTGGTGACGTCCTGTCGCGGGTCGACCCGCGGCGCCGCGTAGCCCGTCACCCAACTGTCCATTATGAACGGACGGCCCGAGCGAGCGTCTACCCATCCGATAATGGCGTCTGTTTGGGACTGGAAACAAGAAGTGGGTTAGTTTAAGTTAAGTTAAAGTGACGACCTCTGTGGGCGAAGGCCCGGCTGAGACGTAAAAGGTTGCGGGTTCGATTCTCGCCGCGGGACATATTTTTGTTTGATTAGCACGTATTTGTCTCGGGTCTGCGTGTTTCTATGTATAATATGTATGTATTTACAAATCAAAATGGTATGTAAGTGGTATATCAGTCATGTGGTACGAGTACCTATAACACAAGCTCTGCTTACTTTGGGGCTAGATAATGTTGTGTGAGATGTCCGACATTATATATTTATTTATACTAGTGGTCGCCCATTGGTCGAAATTCGGCCATCATTAAATTTAATTTAATGTTTTTTATGCATAACTTAAAAAAATATTAGCATTCTGCACTCCTTCTATATAAACTATAAGTAAAAAGGGGTACAAAGTTTTTGCTTCACGTATTAATACGAGTATATAGATTTATTTAAGTTCAGTATGGCTCTCTGGTAAACCAAGCTACCCAAAGGTCTAAAAACGATTTTCTGCAACCCGGTTTTTTACGTGCCTCTGAAACACGGAAGGTATATATAAATATATAAATATAAATACATATTGTTCTTGGGATATCCCACTTGAAATTGATTTGTGTGAAGAATTTTAACAAAACGCCATCTATTGAACATAGTTTTCAACTCTATGCTACTTATGCACCATTTTATTTTATAACTAAACCCGTTATAAAGTTTTTTAAACTTACGCGATCAGAACACATGATTATAAATACTTACGGGTATTTATCGCGTTTATTTACCTATTTTTCCCGACGTTTCGACAGGTTTACACTCTGTCGTGGTCACGGGATGACTCGTGACCCGTGACCACGACAGAGTGTAAACCTGTCGAAACGTCGGGAAAAATAGGTAAATAAACGCGATAAATACCCGTAAGTATTTATAATAATAAACCCGTTATTTTACTAAATATTTTATATTTAACTACACATTACTAACCATTATTTTTTCAAATCACTGAACCATATAAACCATATAAACCATATAACCGTCTAAAGCTAACTCACGGTCACTATACAAAATTAATGCACAGTGCCATCTATCGAGCATCATTCCGAACTCGAATGCTATTCAAAATTATCTTATCATCAACCATCTAAATAATATTACTAATAATATGATCCTGCTCTAATGCTTGCTATGTTAGGACCATAGGAACAACAGTTACCAAATACACCTATGGTATTCCTATGGTCCTATGGTCTTATGATCTTTACAATGTCGTCAGTCCATCGAGTAGGGGGTCGTCCTACGCTTCGTTTTGCTGTCATTGGTCTCCATTCGAGAACTTTTATTCCCCAACGGTTATCTGCGAACTATATGGCCTGCCCATTGCCACTTCAACTTGCAAATTTTGAGTGCTACGTCGGTGACTTTGGTTCTTCTACGGATTTCCTCGTTGTGGACATCAGCGCCATCTATCGAGCATCATTTCCAACTTTTGCAACTCACCATTTTTTTATTATCGCTGAACCCGATTCCAGTCCAATGCTTGCTATGCTTAGTCCGGATAGTGAACCTCACGGAGTCCTTCCCTCGCTTCAGGCCGAGGTACTCCCAGGAGGCGCGGTACTCGCACGTGTTGTTGGTGACGTCACAGTTGGCGGGGTGCTTCCATTCACCGCCGCATTTGTCTTTGAGCGGGGTTATGCCGCCCGTTAGAGAGGATTTTGTTTCTTCTGTAAATTGAAAGCTTTTTTGAGCAAGAATAAACCAGCTGGTGTAAAATCTTAATTTCTACCTCTTTTATTCGCAATTAAGTCATTTTGCAATTATCGGTAAGTGTGGCCTGTCCTTGTCGTGTCAATAAATAAAAATGGCAATAGATTTTAATGCCATTTTAACTTCAAGAGGCTTTCAACCATTATAAATATGGGCTAATAATTGGTTCTAAACTTATCCAAAAACTTTTTAGGAGCTTAAAATGTAGGTAACCACATTAATTGTGGGCATATGTCTTTACCCCAAGATACAATCTATGTCCATACCAAATTTCAGATCCGTTCAGCCATGAAACGTAACAACCAGCCATTCATACACTCAAATTTATAATGTTAACATGGATGGATATTTATAATACCACTGCAAAGCAATCGCATTGCATAGGGCCTGTAAATGATATGTGAATTTGTCCTATAAATGTTGCATGTTACATGACACTAGATGGCGCTGTAACAAACTTTCGCTCTCACCAAAGAAGTTGATGCTAGTCACGCCTCTCTGATCTTTATGTCCGTGATATTTGACTTCATCTTGTCTGTAGAAGTCGCCCACTGCTGCGGTTCCTTTCTCCAGTCCAGACGGCGGAGAGTGTACGTATTTCCCAGGCTCTTGTCCACGTGCCCATATAACGTGCATTAGATCATCGACGAGCGAGTGGTCAGTGGGTTCTTTGGCCTGGAAATACATAATTATATTAAAACTAGCTGTCTGCAGCTGTGCACTCGTGTAGCCTAAATTTAGCCTATGTCCTTCCCCATGATACAATCTATCTTCTTAGTAAATGTTATCAGGATCTGTTTAGCCCTTTAGCCGTGAAAATGTTACAAACAAACAGATAGATAGAGACGCTCTTGAATTTATAATATTAGTATGAAAAACGGAGCGTAAGTTGAGCTCTAACATAAACTTTAAAATCACATAATGCCACAGTACATAAGTCTTCGTAACAAAGGACTACTGTAATTTTATTTAATATAAAAAATCTGGACCACTTGACCTATCTCTATAGATCGTTTAAAATATCCTTAGATAGCTCAACTGCTTCATATGTATTGTACATTAGTGTTAATATTCTGTGATTTTCTGTAAATAAATAGATTTCTTGCTTATGGAAATTTTATTTTATCATTTAGAATCCCATGGTCGCATGACTGTACCAATGGGGTGGCGCATGCAAAAAGCTATTTACAGATGGCAGCACAAGCGTGAAGGCCTTGTTTACTTTTGTATGAAGTTGGAACTTGATATTGTGAACGTGATAGATGCAATTTGTAGTGTTTACTGTAGAAAATGTAAGTACTTGCTATTTACGAAGGACGAAGGAGAGAATCATTATTTTTTCACAGGAAAATAGAATGATTTGACATACATTTTTGAAACTCGGTTAGTTTCTCTTTCTGAGCGTGATGATACGTATTTTTGGGCTGATATTGTGGTTTCTTCATAGATTAGACCTTTATGATTGAAACGACAACTGCGGGGTGGATTTTTTTGTTTCAATTTTTTCTTCGTTTTTGGTCTTTAAGCAATACATGCGAGCCTCTGTTTTTACAGTCTGTAGCGCAACACTGCAGTATTTTATTTTTTGAAAATAAATCTCGAACACAAATAAACACATGTAATTTGACAGATAAAATGTCAAAGTAAGGTATTGTTGATAATGCGACACCTATCGGAATAAAAATACAGTGTACGATTGTGCAAGATCGTTGGCAGAAAATAAAATAATTTTCAAGTTGCGATCCAAAAGTATCAAACAACATCGTTGTGAAAAAAAGGTACTAGGAAATTGGTATACAGTAGTTCCACCAATTGTTTTTAGAAATGGGTCTACGGGGAACGATAGATTACCTTAATCTTCTTCCTAAACATTATGGTGGTGACTCCGTTTTCCTCGAACCCTCCCGCTGCCGTGAGGTCATCATGGCCTCCCCAGAAGGAGTCCACGCGTGGTGTCGATCTAGATATAAATGAAAGTAAATTTCACTTTTTACAGTTTAAAAGTTTTTATTCAAAAAATATGCCGTTTTCTCGAGACCAATCCATAAATATCAGGCTACAAAAACTGAATAGACATATATTTTGTACGTAAATTGATGCCTAAAATGGACTAGGCACTACTTATGTTTTGCTTATAAATGAATTCTTGCTCTACACATTATAAAATTTGTGTTTTAAAAACTAAAAAGAAAACTAAACTTCATGTAATAAAATTTTAGCAAAAAAATATTGCATCTACGGTGTTACCACACCCATGGTGGTAACACCGTAGATTTATTTTCGAATGTATTTATTTATATCTATAATTCCTTTTAAATACAATACTCAATTAAAAGTCTCAATTTCTTTCCGTACTTTTCACGTCTAATTTTTTCAAATTGAAAAAAATCAATAAATATTGGTGGAAAATACACATCGTCAAGTCAAAATCTAAGCATAGCTTGTATTATGGTGACCAGCGGGGCTAAAAAGGTAACATTGTATGAATCATAATATGATCCTAATATGAATTACATTGCAAATCACAAAATGGCCACATGAAGAGAATTCATATTATGATTCACGAACCGATTCATATCAACAATTCATCTATTTGACAGTTTTGTATGGAGATTCGTAAAATGGTACACAAAATCTGAATTGCTTACACGTCAAATAGCCGATTCATAAAAAGTTACTCGTAAGGAACTTTTTACAATTCATATCGTCGATTTTGATGAAAAATGCATTAATAATGTCAGATTTTTAGGTCTTTATTCAAACTTTCTGATGCGCGGGCGTGTTTCGGAGTATGTTTCATATCGCCGGCAAAGTGTTCGCAAAATCAGATATCAGATGACTGATAGAATACTTATATATTAAACACATGCTTATGATACTTTATAACACCCAGACACAGAACAAACACCTATGTTCATCACACATATATTTGACACGGGAGGGAATCTAACCCTAAGCCTACAGCGCAGAAGGCAGAGTTATCACCACCTGAACTGACAGGCCAGTCGAAAATGAAACCAAAAATGATCTATAAACAAAAAAAAATCGGTTCATAAATTACGAAGTTCTGTCGTAACAAACATGAAAAACCGAATTGAGAACTATATTTTTTTTAAAGGTACTTTTGATCAACTAACTGTTTTAAGGTACCTAGTGTTTAAGTATTCTTACCTATCTCTTGTATAATAGTCCAAAACGCGGTGGTAGTTCCCCTTAGCAGTGCCAATAACGATATCAGTGCAGTCCATCGGGTTGAAGTCAAACTTAGGCACATACTCATGAGCGGGGAAGTACCCTGAAATATTACTAAACCATTAGAAAAAACCGAAAATCGATTTATCTGTTATTGTTTTCCTACATAAAAGTTCTAATAGGTATATAGTATTTGTAGATGTGGAATACCGAAGGAGTCTTATCGTCAAAGTATTTTTCTGAAACACAGGCGATTCGACAATTTCAGAGAATGGTTAGTGGAATTGGCAGCTAAAACCTAGCTGAAACTTAACAAAACAAGAAAAGAAAGACAAAACAGTCAAGAGATATTTACAATTACAAATAAATGTACAGAATAAAATACATTTGAAACAGTTGAGCTATCTAAGGACCGTTTAAAACGATCAATAGATTGCTTAACTGGATCAGGTCACTGCCAGTGGGCAGTGTCCTTAAGGCACTGGCAGCATAACCACATTGAATGTCAATGCTAATACGCTGCCAGATTGAAGCCAGCTTAGGTCCTGATATTTTCAGCAGAAGACGACGCCCCGAAATAATTTTGAAAACAGATTGATAGGAACAAAGAACAGAGTAGAACAAGATGAGAAAGAGTAACTATGGAGAAGAGGAAGAGGGGATAGGATGAAAAAAGCTGTAGATAGCAAGCAATGCAAAGCAGATTTGAAAATATTAAGCTTAGAAAATATAAAATTATTCAAATAAATTGAGAATTTTAGATTTGAAATAGATTAGAAGGTATATTATTTTGTTATTGATTTGATGATTTTTGTATCTTACAATGTTATGTAAGTTAAAGTATTAATTCGAGTCCGACATTCATGTTAATTTAATAAATTAAAATAAAGGTATGTACATAATTATTCTAAAACTACCAATCAATGCTTATTAGGTTTAAAAAGCTTTATTAATTCATTAATATATTATCATTGTATTTTACAAATAAAACTGTAACTGAATAAATGTTAATAAATTTGTGCGAAGCATTGTGCTTTACCTGTATCCTCTTTCAATCCTTTCACTAGCAACGACTCGGGCTCTTCAGCGTTGGGTTCGGGTTTAGGTTCGGGACTAGGTTCAGGTTCTGATTCAGGTTCCGAGCTAGGTTCGGTTTCTGAAGTGGGTTCAGGAGACGGTTCGGGTACTGGTTCGGCTTTTGGGTGGGGTTCTGGTTCAGATTTAGGTTCTGGTTCTGGTTCAGCTTTAGGTTCAGGACTTGGTTCCGGTTCGGATTTAGGTTCAGGGCTTGGTTCCGGTTCGGATTTAGGTTCTAGACTTGGTTCATGTTCTAATTTTGGGATCGACTTAGGTTCAGAGGTGGGCTCAGGTTCAGACTTAGGTTCAGAGGTAGGTTCAAGTTCAACTTTAGGTTCGGCAGTGGGTTCAGGTTCTGATTTAGGTTCAGGGGTAGGTTCAGATTCTAATTTAGGTTCTCTAAATGTTTCTATAGCAGCAGTTGGCTCAGCTTTAGGTTCAAAAGGTTTTAGTGCAGATTTGTGTTCAGATAAAAGTTCTGCTTTAGATTTAGCTGTAGGTTCAGGTTCGGATTTAGGTTCAGGGGTGGGTTCAGGCTCAGAAGTGGGTTCAGGTTCTGAAGTGGGTTCGGGTATTGGCTCTGGTTCTGCAGTTGGTTCAGCTGTAGGCTCAGGCTCTGCTTTGGGATTTGGCAAAGGCTTGGAAGCTTTAACTTTAGATGATATTTTAGGCTTTGGTGCAAACTTTGGCTTTGGTTTGGGTTCTGTGGGTTCGGATGTAGGTACGGGTTCGGGTGATAAAGAGGTCGTTGTGTTGACATCTGCAAACAATGTAACCATGCGTCATACACATTAGTAATAGTGGTTTTTGTACATTTTGTAAAGTTAGTTCTGCATGTATTTTTAGAACATCAATTATTATTTTGTTTGTGCTGAACATTGCGCTTGTGGCTTTTAGCTTTTGTGTGTTTTGTTATTGTGCTCTTTGATGTATTAGATTACTTAACAGTTACTTACCTATTGTGTCATTTAAGGCGCGTTTTGGTCGACCTGCAATAAAGGAAAATTATTACATGATATATAAATAAATAAATATTGGAAGACAATTCACACAGTACCTTGGCCCAAACTAAGCATTGCTTGTACTATTGAAACAAGCTGACTGATAGAATGCTTATATTTTTAAAATACATATCTATGATACTTTTACGTTCATCACACTAATCCTAGGAGAGAATCGAACCCATGCCTACAGCGCAGAAGGCAAAGCTTCTACCAACTGAGCTGTAAGGTCAGGCAATTCGTCTTTCGAAAGGGTTTCTATAGGTTTACAATAAATGATACATAACGTTTATTTGTTATTTTCTGTTTCAGTTTGAATCCAATTTTCGGCGAAGCAACAAGTCTCTAGAGCAGAGTGTTTTTTCGACAAAATCAAGTCAAATATTCCTGAGGATGCCTCGCGGAGAGGTGAAACACGTGTCAAATTTATTTTTGAGGTTGCATGTGTGGATGGTATGCGCTAACCTTTTACTGACGCTTTGCGCGGCTTTTCAATTGCGGGCGGTAGGGAGGTGCGTACGTCTGCATCGTGTCTAACTCATTAGAAATAGATTGGCGGAATAGTACTAAATATTTGTCCATCTTTTTAATGTTATTTTACCTTTAGAGCTTGACACTTTGTAAGAAACACTAGTCTTAACGGTGACATCATCTCCCAAGTTCTTGAAGTCCAGTCCATCGAAAGAATGCATAGCAACTCGCTTATTCCTATCATTTTCCATCTGACTCTGTGTGGTAGGTTCGGGTTCAGGTTCAGCAGTAGGTTCCGCTGATGGTTCTGGTTTGGGTTCTGCTGTGGGTTCGGGTTGGGGTTCCGCTTTAGGCTCGGCGGTAGGTTCAGGCTCCGAATTAGGTTCCGGGCTGGGTTCTGGTTCTGATTTTGGTTCGGGACTGGGTTCTGGTTCAGAGCTGGGTACGGGTTCTGCTTTGGGTTCTGGTTCGGGGAGAGGTTCCAATTTTGGAGATGCTGAAATTCAATAACCTTTATAAACAATGTTATAGCTAGATTAACATTGATTTTATTTATTATTTAACTGCTTAGAATATTTGATTTATATTTACATAAAATTATCACTTTATAGTTAGAGATTATAAAGTGTCTGAGAGAGGATGAAATAATGAGTCATAATAAAATACTTTTTAAAGCCTTTTATGATATTCTAATGTATTAATAATCGTGGGCTTGGCTCAATAAATTGGTCCACGACGCAGGTGTAAATTGCATATCTCTAATGGTTAACTTACAATTTTCTTCCATGATGGGACCTAGCACTGGGAAGTTCTTGCATTGCTTAGTCAAACCACTGGGTCGCCAACCGATAGCTGGAAAGAAAAACAAAGTAAGTAATGCTTGATTACATAGGTCTAAGGTCTAAGGTCCTGGGTTCTAATCAGGTCGTGCATTAGGTCTGGCTTTTTCTGTTCGAAAAATGTACGATATACCAGTACTCTCAAACTGTGACAGAAAACATTGTGAGGAAACCGGCATGTTGTAGAACCTAAAAAGTTCGAAGTCATGCACCAAGAGCACGAAAGGACCCTCTGAGGTGCACTTTAATCCTTTCACCACACTGGTTTGAAAGAACTAGTGACACAATAAGAAGAAGTAAAGCAACGCTCTGTGTTGTCATAATATGGATGGGTGACTGCTGAAATTTATATCTTGGCGCTTTGTGTATCGGGGGAAGGTTCAAGACCTGAGGCTATGAACTCGCAGGGCGTTGCATATTGACAACCCCTGTGACGCATTGTAGCGAATATTCTTGCGAAAAGAATAAAAGTGGTCTTACCAGCATAAGAGGTGCCATTGACCATCATAACGACCTCAATCTCAGCAGACTCCTTAAGCACTCTCCAGTACAAGTTAAAGTGCTCTGAGAGGGACCGCTTGCTGAAGAGTGCCAGGTTTATATTCTTGTCCTTCCATGGAGACTCTGCAAGGGAAAGCTATGATAAAGATAAATGAATAAAGATTACCTAGGTATATAAGATTAATTAAGAAATTAGGATTACCACCTAATTTAGTTAAACGTAGATGCTCCGGCGACTTTATACCACCTAAAAAACAATCCAGCATAGGCAAATGAACAAAAAAAATACTAATATTCAATTCGGGCGTGACATTTTACCAAACGCACGGCAATAAAATAATAAAAAGATTTAATAAAAAGATATAATTATATTGAAAAAGTTTTGTTGAACGGATTTCTATTTCTCTTATAATTTTATAAACGCCCAAACTATTATACTTAGAATATATTTTTGTAATCAAGGCAGATAGAACGTAGGATCCTTTGATGACTTTCTTTTATTACAACGCTTCCCGTAGATCCCACGTGGACAGAAGCACACAACTCGGCGCTTTAACCAAATTGAGTCAAAACAAAAATCTATCTTCAAACAAGGTGCCAAGCAAACAGAACTTGACAGGAGGTTACTTTCATGACTAACTTTTATTACATTCGTTCCCGCAGAAGGCATAAATAAAGACAGCATCCCCTCTCACTCGGTGCTTCAGTTGCGTTTATGCCAACGCAAAAATCTATCTTCAAACATCATTGGTACCAGGCATGCAGAACTTGATAGAAAGTCTCTTTTGATGACTTACTTTTAATATATCTCATGACGACAGACGTATTGACGTCGACCCAAAAACCCAAACCCAACTTATTGTAAGGTTCCTTAGACAGAACGTGACAGGAGGTTCCTTTGACGACTTACTTTTATTACACCCCTTCCCATAGAGAACCCACGAGGAACCACTAATACATCCCACTCAGTACCTCAGTTGAGTGGATGTCAACGCAAAAATCCATCTTCAAACATTATTGGTACCAGGCAGACATAACTTGATATAAGTTTTCAACTTTGTCGATGACTTACTATTATAACACCACTTTTCGTTGAATTCGTGAGGATAGTAGCACATCCTACTCAGTGTCTCAATCGCGTTGATGTCAAAGCAAAATCCATCTTTAAGCATTAATTGTACCAGGCAGACAAAAACACAAACAAGACAGGCAGATAAGAGAATTATTTTGATGACTTACTTTTAATACATCCCTTCCCGTAGATCACTTTGAGGACATAAGCACTCGGCGCTTTAGTTGAATTGAGTCACCGCAAAAATCCATTTTCAAACATGATTGGTACCAGGCAGACAGAAATTATTAGGTTCCATTTGATGACTTACTTTTATTACACCCCTTTCCGTAGAATCCATGAGGACAGTAGCACATCCTACTCGGCGCCTCAGTCGCGTTGATGTCAACGCATTTGCCACGCAAGCCACAGTCGTTGTCTTCTGCGCATTCTTCGGAGAACTGACAGCGCGGTCCCCAGAACATCTTGCTGCATTTACAGCGGCCGAGGATGTGGAAACCGTGCCCGGAACAGGTCTCGTGGTATTTTTTTCCTGTTGAATAAACAGACAATGTCAAATGGTTTTATTGAAAGACAGAAACTAGATATGTGGATATGTGGATTTCATATTATATATTGTATCATATGTTATGTGGCATGACCTCATATTGCTCTGCTCTCAGACAGTTAACTGACAGATTTGAAATGGTAATAAGTGTTATAAGATGGATCATAGAAAAAAGCGCTAGGACCAGGACGAGTTTCTAGCCAGTTCTTTTCCTGGGTTAGGAGGAATTTGCACATTGGTTTTATCCGTGTTAAATAAAAGTATAAATAAATAAATAAAATAAAATAAATAAATAAATTCACCTAGTATGTAAGACGATTCAAGGTGATCCTTCCGATTGTATTAAATAAAAATATTTCTAAAACTATCACGAGATAAACTGAGTTTATCTCGTGATCATGGCGCATGCAACTGTGTCGATATATCGGGAAGCAGAAAAACTCATATATCATGGTAAATATCCCGATTCGAGTGAAAAATATTTGACTCTGACTTTGATCTCTGGTTGGATAAGTCAACAAGGTGGACAACGGCTTGGTGATCCTTGGTAAATATTTAGTTTCTACCGTCCACCTTGTTATCAAATCTCTTTAGATTTGAAGTGCATAGAGATTATTTAGGTTACAGGTTAGCAACTGGAGTTATGTATCTAGACAAACGAACTATATTCTCCTGGCGCTTCGGCCGCCGCTGCCGCGGCACGCTCGCTTCGCTCGCTCGCCTTACGCGTTGTTTGCTCTACTCTAACATAACCTAACTAACTGGTTTCGATCTGATTAATTTCTGAGGTGTACCGTCACCAATATAAAGTTAGGCGATTTTAATCTGAGAGGTGAGTCGTTGAAAAAAAACTTTCAACGGTTCACCCAGATGGTCTCAGGAAGGTGGACGGTGGGTAAGCACCTATATTCGCAACTTAAAACAAACCACATAAAAAATTATAGATAACATACTTACTTCTTAATATCTACGCACGCTAAGCAGCTTACTGTGGCTGGTGTTATAAAATAAAAAAGTATGTAAGTAGTATAATCAGTAATGATTGTGGTACCCATAACACAAGCTCTAAAGCATAAGCATAAGCATCTGGCCTCTTTGAGGCCAGATTATGCTGTGTGAAATGTCCGGCATTATTTATTAGACGACCTCTGTGGCGCAGTTGGCCAAGGTCCGGCTCAGAAACAGAAGGTTGCGGGTTCGATTCTCGGTTGTTTTATGTATAATATTAATGTATTTACAAAAAAAAAACAGTCATGTGGTACCCTTAACACAAGCTCTGCTTACTTCGGGACCAGGATTATGATGTGTAAAATGTCCAGCATTATTTATTTATTAAATAAATAATCTTGTAGTGTTCATGTTTGCATCTTCAATTGATCAATCAGACAATTTTTTTGACTTCAATTAGCATAATATCCCTGTAGTTAATTTCGAAATTACTACATGACAAATCAATTTGATTTCAATCTATAAAATATTGTAGATAATATATTCACTGAGACAGTTTTAATTTGCTGTTGTTGTGTGTCAAACAAAGGACTGAATCTATTTACATACCTCTCTCAAATGTATGGTAATTTGATGTCTTGATTGCCTTGATATTATTTAGAATATGCTTGGAATGCTATCTTGTAGACTGGAACTGGGCCAACAAGACACTCTTGGGGAGTACTTTTATGGTTTACTAGCTTCTGCCAGCGGCTTCCCGCGCTAGGATAAGAAGTTGCCTATGACTATTCCTAAAGTACGATCTTCTTACCTAATTTTATCAAGATCCGTTCGGCTGATTACCCGTGAAAGCGGTATAAGCAAACAGATGTTTTGGATTTACATAATACTAGCCCTCCCGGTTTCCCACGCGTGGTACCTACATAAAAAGTAGCCTATGTCTGTCCCTGGGATGCAATCTATATCCATGCTAAATTTTATCGAAATCTGATTATGTACTTAGCTGTTTAGGCTTGAAAAGTTAACATACCTACAGACAGAGTTACTTTCACATTTATAAGATTAGTATGGTATTGAACACAAAAGATGTATTCTGCATTACTTATTTAAAACAGTACAAGTTCATAAAATCAAGACTAAAACAGCCTAGAAAATTTATAAAATCATGCCATTGTCTCCAACTTTAAATGGTAAACTTTATATCATACAGTTTGAAAGGGATTTAATAAAAAAAGCACACTTAAATTTTAATAAAAGAGCTTCGAAAGCATTCGAAATATCGGATAAAAGAAAAACCCAAATATCATTGTAAATATCCCGTTTATAGTAAAAAATATAATATATAAACAAAACGCTCTATTTTATTAGAAGCTAAATGTTACTCATTTAGGAAAGAAAACCCACAGAATTTTACGTTTCACTGTAAAATGACTGGGCAAATAGACAAAATAACTTGTCAGTAACTTGTGTCACTGTCAAAAATAGTTCCTGTATACAAGAACGGATCTACTAGTGATCCTAAAATCTATCGATCGATAGTTTTTCGGATCTCTACTGCTCACGTCTGACTTATGCCTTAATTACGAAATAGAATTGAGTTTGAATCGAATGAGGTGGGGTACCACAAAGGACACACAAAGAAAAAGCATATTACGTGACCACCACCCATTTCATATAAAAATTTGTCTATCCTATCCTATCCTAATATTTAGTACTACAACTATCCCTTTATCCTTATAATCACATAAATTAGCCAGTATAGCACAAGCGTTTAGTTAGTCTTTGTCTATAGGTTATATAAGTTATCCCTACCGCCTGCGCCAAATAAACTTATCAAACATATATCCAACCGACTGCGCCAGTTGGCGATATCATAGTGTAAGTTTGATGACACTTACGTGGTACAATGTCGATGTCTGCGCAGGACCAGAACCTGTAGTTAGCTCCCCATTCCCCAGCTTCCCTTTGCAGTTGAAGTGTACAGTTGTCACATGTGAAGTCGCTGGGCAGTCTGACTTCATACTTTTGAGCTCTGAAAAAATAGGTCTATACTGTGCAAAATTTATTTTACAAACAACGTTATACATGCTGGGCACAATAATAATGATACCCGACATTTCACACAGCATCATCTGGCCCCAAAGTAAGTAAAGCAAATACATACTTATATACTTTACTACACCCAGACACAGGACATACAGCTATGTTCATCGCTCAAATGTTTATGGGATCGAACCATTAACCTACAGCGCATAAGGCGGAACTACTACCAACGGAGCTTGACAGACCAGTCAAAAATGCTAACTGGGGCTAGATGGCGTTGTGTGCATTGTCCACCAATATTTATTTATATTTCATTATAATATAATGTCTAACATATTCAATAACCGTCATCTCCTAAAGTTGACGTCGTTTTGACTTATAGCTTACACTAACTAATAAACTTTAATTAGAATTCCTTATTTTTTAATAAAAACCTCGATTTGGGCGCCGTGAGTACGCGTCAAGATAAATTGATAAGGGAGTCGTTTTAAGCACGATTTGAGACTGAGAGGTATCGTTCATTCCACAAGGGCATTATGCTAGATTGTCCTTCTGATACGGACCGATTTAATGGATAACTGCAATAGCATTTTCATCAGAACGCTTCTGAGCGCTTCTGTGCTTCGGAAGACACGTTAAGTTGTCGGTCCTGGATACATGGATACTCATATGATACAATACTCATACGATTCTATTACCTAGTACCGTGTGTTGACAGTTTTATATTATAAAAATTGGTTGTCTGCAAATCAGTTAACGGACGATAGTTTAACGTGACAACGTCATAACAACAGCGCAAGCCGCATCTATCTGTTTTGTTACGCGCTCTCGCTCCGATCGTAACGTTACAATGAGCGCAACGGGACAATGAGTCATTATTTTTCGTGATTGCAGCCGGCGTTATCGATTCATTAGACATTGTCACGTTAAAAATGTTTTTTTTTATTTGGGTTTATCATTTAAGTCAAGGCCATTGCTATCCAGACGACCTCCGTGGCACAGTGGGCAGAAAGTTCGATTCGATTTCCGGGTTCGATTCCCACCACGGGACAAATGTTTGAATGATCTGTAATTGTCTCGGGTCTGGTTGTTTTTCTACGTATAATATATACCTATGTATTTACCAAAAAGGTTTTTAAGTCGTATATCAGTCATGTGTATAACATAAGCTCTGCTAACTTTAGACCTACATGACGCTGTTTGAAATAATCGGCATTATTGTTATTATTATTGAGGTCAAGATAATATGCGCAAAAGGGCATGAGATATTTTATCACCACTAAGATACGTAGATCTAGGTACACTAGGTACGTACGATTTGCTCACTACTAGGTAGGTAAGGTACTTTGCTAAATACTTTTCATGAATTATAATCTTACGTTGAGTCATCGCGAACAAACTCCGAGCCACCTGCTCTCGGGGTCAAGTCCAAAACTGGTCGCTCCAAGTAGTCCAATATCCGTAGGCTGAATCCTCCCTGGAAATAAATTAATTTAAAGCTACAAAATGTGTAAAAATATCTAAATGCGTAAAAAGAAAGCCGCCCAACGTGGGGCTCGAACCCACGACCCTGAGATTAAGAGTCTCATGCTCTACCGACTGAGCTAGCCGGGCTTGTGATGAATGCCTGAAAATTACAAACCACTTACTCTGTGAGCGTATGCTAAATGCCAATGTACTGTGAATGTTGATCCAGCAACAAACGATGTTTTTAATGAGCCTGCAACAAAACAAAACAATTTTAAGAATGATTCCCACGCAAGTAAGTGAATACTATAACTTTATTTCGTGTTTTGTAAACCCGTATTGTCAGCTACGACAGCTACCACCATCTACCGTTGAGTAGCGTTACTGTGTGACACGAATACTGTTTTACATAACACCGCATAGATGGCGCAATACTTAATAATTGTTGCACGTGGGTATTTGGAACTAATATTCTGTGATGTGGTGTGGGAGTATGCTACTACTGCGGCCGAGATATTATTACGTACTACATACCTACCTAAGTATTTCTATAGCGGGTATTGAAAGAAATTCTCACGGTACGCACTACGTATCTACCTACCTACCGATTTGAAATATATACAAGTATGTCTGTGATGTAGGTACGAAAATTTAAAACGAAAGAGTATAAAATAATGGGAAGTAATTGGTAGATAATACTCTCCTAGTACCTAGAGACGACATCAATAAATAATAGAATAAGTAATTTAATAACCTTGAAATGGTATTGTTGCAGCCAAAAATGCAAAAAGATTCGCAGCCGGTAGGATTCGAACCTACGCTCCCAGAGGGAATCTGATTTCGAGTCAGACGCCTTAACCACTCGGCCACGACTGCTTGATGACGTAAATTGAAATTACGTAACAACTTCGCGGCAACTATTAAGTAACCGTTAATTTAAGCCGAATCATTTCACTCATTTACCGATATAAATTCAAAACCATTTTTTCATAACTACTTTCAAATGAATTTATAAAAGTATCTGCTCGTAATCGTAAAAGAACATGGAATGGTACTTATTCTTTTCTTAATTCTTAATTAGTTTTAAATACTTATTGTACTTTTTAAAAAGCCAGACTAAAACCATCACCTTTTTCACACAAATGTTTATCTTGGAGCATTCCTGCCTGAGACGCAGATGTAGGTATAATATTTATGTATTTACAAATAATATATTTTTTAGAAGTAGTAGGTATCAGTCATTTGTTTCCCATAACACAAATTTCTAAGCCAAATTTGAAGCTAAATGCTGTGTGTAATGTCCAGCATTATTTATTATTTATTTTTAACAAATTTAAATGCGAGGCCACCTGACAACATTAAAGACCGAAATTACATTTTATTTTTTGGAAAATGAAAAAGTGGCTTTAAGACAAATATTGTTATTCTCTTAGTGAATATATTATAAGCTGTAACATTATTATTAACATATAAAAAAAATTACCTAAATTTTTGGTGGATTTAAGAGTAGAGGTAGGCCAAAGAGAAGATGGATTGATTGTGTGAAGGATGACATGAGTAAGAAAGGAGTGAGTGTTGAGATGACAGCTGATAGAGGAGAATGGAAGAAGAACACATGTTGTGCCGACCTCATTTAAAGTGGGAAAAGGGCAGGAAGATGATGATGATGATGACCTAAATTTTTTTGAATAAATTGTTATTAATTTATATGAAATGACATTGTTTATCTATTATTAGACATTTATTCCAATACATCTCCCAAGAACAAAAACTAAAGTTAATAACTAGGTTAACAAAACTTTAGATATAATATGCATGCTAACAACGAACATGGTAGGACATACAATGGACAAACTACTATAAAACCAAATTGCTTGAACAATAAATAATATTTGATTTAATTCCGAGCAAGCGGGAAATATACCTTCGCAAAAATTAAGAGATTTTACAAATCGAAGACAAAAATATTTTTAATCAATACAATCACAAGGATCACTTTGAAACGTCTTACATACTAGGTGAATTTAGGTGCCAATTCCTCCTAACCTAAGCCGAGAAGATCTGGCAAGAAACTCGTCCCGGTCCTAGCGCTTTTTGTATGATCCATCTAATGACTAGCTTAACTACGAAAACCTTATACATGATTACAATAGTTTATACAGTTTTTTAAACTTACGCGATCAGAACACATTACTATAAATATATACGTATATGAGTACTCCAGTCATCCCGTGACCACGACAGAGTGTAAACCTGTCGAAACGTCGGGAAAAATAGGTAAATAAACGCGATAAATACCCGTAAGTATTTATAATAAAGTACTTTATACATTTCAAATCTGTCAGTTAACTGTCTGAGGGCAGAGCAGAGCAACATGAGGCCACGCATTCTTATCAATAATAGTCATTTATGTAACAACTAGCTGTTTCCCGCGGCTTTGCCCGCGTGGTAGATAAAAGTAGCAAGATAATAATTGAACGAATGAATGTTTCGGTAAAATTACAAAGCATTATCGCTGTTTTCGCGGTTTGACCATGATCCTGAAAAATTCCTAATAATCTACCGTGAATTTTTTGAAAACCTTTCTTAGCGAGCACCTACGGCCCTAGAGGAAGCTGCATACCAAATTTCATTCCAATCCGGTCGGTGGTTTCTAAGATTTCGTGATGAGTGAGTGTATTTGTAAGTATTTGACAAATAAATAGTAGACTACCCTTTATTAGCTTCAAATTTCTTAATAGGTAATTTTGTTGCATTTTTAGGAAGCTTATTAAAGAAGCTTAAAAACAAAACACATCTATTCCAAGTTTTGTTTACATCGTAAACACTATCATTGTTCGATACTCACGAACTAGGTCTAGTCACGTCACGACTGTTAGTCCGGTCAATATAGACATTTAAAATAACAAAAATTCCCGGAAAGCCAAATATTGGTGGAGAGCTGGGGTTTACCATTACAAATAAAGTTTTAAAAGTCCCCATCGATCCTATGTGTGCTTCAAAAGTTATTCGGGGTCAAAGGTCAAAATTTGAGGTTTTTTGGATTTTTTTCGAAAACGGTAAGTTTTATCAAAAAAAAAACCTCAAACCAAAGTTGTAGACTTTAAAATTCTCTACAAAAATGGTCCATATGATTTTTTTCCTAAGAGTTACCATTCGTGAGATATCGCGATTTTAAGAGTCACATTATACATGATAATGCACACATTTCCACGTCACAAAGTCAAAAAGTCAAAGTCAAAAGATGATTTATTCAATACAATCACAAGGATCACTTTGAAACGTCTTACATACTAGGTGAATTTAGGTGCCAATTCATCCTAACCCAAGCTCGAGAAGAATTGGCAAGAAACTCGTCTTGGTCCTAGCGCTTTTTTATATGATCCATCTTATAACTACCTTAACTACGAAATACTAATACAAGAGAGTTTATACATTTCAAGTGTTTCGGTTAACTGTCTGACGGCAGAGCGACATGAGGCCATGCATTCTTATCAATAATATAGTCATTTATATTATAATAAGCTTTCTTCAACAGACTTCCTTTAATGTATGCTTTAAATTTCTTAATAGGTAGTTTATTAGCATTTTCAGGAAGCTTATTATAGAAGCGCACCGTGTTCCCCATAAATGACTTATTAACTTTTTCTAGTCGAAACCTAGAGATGTATAATTTATGTTTATTCCTAGTGTTGATTTTATGAAGGTCACTATTTTGCTGAATCCCATCCACCTGTGAGGTAGTGTACTCGACGCGTTTTTTTTACCGTGGTTTCCCCTGTAGGCCTACTCCACTAACTGTCATGAAAATTTTAGGATTATTTAAGGGAAAAATACCCGTCAAGTTCTAGATATTACTTTATTATTGATATTGTCTTCTTCTTCCTCTTCCTCTTGCTGGATGTTCATAAATTGTTCAAATGTGGCTGAGTCATTAGTCTCTTCATTAGAATCACAGGAATCTTCCTCAATTGTACTCAACTGGACATTTGAGCAAGACTGACCTTGGTAATTGTTACACGCTGGAGAACACAGCAACCCGAATTTTTTACAGCCACATTTGGCACTACAACCTTTTTTGCAATTGCAAAAAATAGTGTTGAGGAGTTTTTCTGGAGCAGGTGGTGGGAGTAAAGTTTTAATCGGTTCCAGAGTATTATCTATCAATTTCCAACCCCAGTCTTCTGGGTTCAGTTGATTGCCTAGCCATGTTTGAACTTGATGGTATACTCGATACAAATATTGAATAGCAGATGCCGATGTTGGAGGAAGACATGATAGTTGTACTTGTTTCTTGTTTCGCGTATTTTTTACAAAAGTTAAGTATCGGTATTTATCAATGCAAGTAATTTTTTTTGGAGCTCCATAAACCGCAAGAAGAAAGCGAATTCCTTCTGTAATTATTGTTTGAGGCCTGGAATCAATTTCTGTAAATACTTTAGCGCAGTCAGTCAAATCTTTTTTTTCGAATACGGACAATAGAAAGAGACAGAGAATAGCCAGATGTTTTTCAAGGCCACGTGGTTAGAGGGGATTCAGTTAGGGACTGTCTGTCTTTTCAATAAATGTTTTCAGGATAGTATAGTATATATAAAAGAGACACAGATAGGTATATATACATATCTTTGGAATCTGACATTATATTATTAATATCGACATGTATACAACATTTTACTAATTATTTACTTCTGATTTTTACTATTTCTTACTGTGACATTTATTTCGATTTGTTATCTATGTGCTTAATTAGAGTAATTGGTTGTGCCGTTCTAATTATTAATAATAATATTAATAATAAATCTTAAGTGCCTGATATGTATATACGTGGCTTATATGTGCATATCATGTATAGTGTGACTCTTAGAATCGCGATATCTCACGAATGGTAACTCTAAGGAAAAAAATTATATGGACTATTTTTGTAGAGAATTTTAAGATCTACAACTTTGGTTTGAGGTTTTTTTTTTGATAGACCTACCGTTTTCGAAAAAAAACCAAAAAACCTCAAATTTTGACCTTTGACCCCGAATAACTTATGAAGCACACATAGGATCGTTGGGGACTTTTAAAACTTTATTTGTAATGGTAAACCCCAGCTCTCCACCAATATTTGGCTTTCCGGGAATTTTGGTTATTTGACCACTATTTTTATGTCTAAATTGACCGGACTATGTAGTCACAACCTCAACAGTTAAATTGCACCCTAATACTGATTACAGTTCTTTTACGTGGTAACTGTTATTATCTGTTTGGTGATGACTTGATGAGTCAGCGGCCAGTGACCTCGCGCTGTATTTGCATTGCTTTGAAAATAATTAAATGTGGATTTAATATAATTTTCACTCAAAACGGGATATTTACCATGATATATGAGTTTTTCTGCTTCCCGATATTTCGGCACAGTTGCATGCGCCATGATCACGAGATAAACTGGTAAACTAAACCATGATCACGAGATAAACTGGTAAACTAAATTAGTTTACCAGTTTATCTCGTGATCATGGCGCATGCAACTGTGCCGAAATATCGGGAAGCAGAAAAACTCATATATCATGGTAAATATCCCGTTTTGAGTGAAAATTATGTGCAAAACCATGATAGTTTTAGAAGTGGATTTAATATTTACCTACAGCTGATGGCTTTATTTACTAGTGACTCTGTGAGCTGTAGACCTCGCGAACATTTTTCGAAATGACTGATATATAACTTTTTTTACGTTTTCAACCCTCTTATCTCCGCCATTTTGAAAAATTTCCGAAAACTGAATCGATAAAAAAAGTTTTATATAGTTATAGAACCTGCTCACAAAATTTCACGAGAATCGGTTGAGAAATGCGACCTGTAGAGGAGAACATCCGGACAGATATACAAAAACATTTTCGCCTAAGCGGAAACGGAGCTGAAACGGATTACAAATTCCCGTCTGCTTGTCAATAATCGCAAATAGAAGTCAGCTTGGCCACTCAATGCATGCAAAAAATGCATCGCTGATTGAATCTATTAATACGAGTTCGTGAAGTAAAAACTTTGTACCCCTTTTTAGTTTAGTTTAGTTTATTTATTCAAAAACAATTTTTACATCGTGTGTGAATATATCGTACATAATATAATAAAATAAAATTAATAGCATTTTACGATAATTGCGCGGACGGAGGAGTATGAAATTTAGCACACTTATAGTTTACTAGCTGGTGCCCGCGACTTCGTCTGCGCAGGATTAGTATAACTTCGTGTAATTCTTTGCAGTGCATGCCAGAATAGCATGCAGATGGCAGATTTTGTTCCCACTTACTTGTTGTTGACACTTATCGTTATATTTTGGACAATTCATACAATATCTTTATAAATTATAGCCTATGAATTATTCTAATGTATAAGATATGTTATTGTTAAGTTTCATTAAAATCCATTCAGTAGTTTTTGCGTGAAAGAGTAACAAACATACACACAAACTTTCGTGTTTATAATATTAGTAAGGATAAGGATATAGAGGAGTGTAGAATGATAATATTTTTTTTAATTATGCATAAAAAATATATTTAATACAATATAATATGTTTTCAGTTACTATTGATGAATTGGTATTATGGAAGGTTGATGTTGATTATAACACATGTTTTCATATTATGAATAGGATCTAAGGTAGAAACTGAACGTACGTTATCGTTATACCAATCCTTCAAATGCCTATTGCTAATTGAAACTGATAGACTGATTATATCAAGAGTTCCATAATCGCCATGCATGACTGATCGAATGCTTATAAATTTTTATATACATACTTATGATATTTTATAACATACAAACACGGAACAAACACCTATGTTCATCACACAAATGTTTACCCTGCGAGGGAATCGAAGGAAAGTTGTTAGGCCATGACGAAGAACTTTGGCGGCATATTAATGCCGCCGCGTCGCCAGATTTCACCACTTACACCTATAAAAGCAGTATTTATATTAATCTGAAACAGAGCTTTATAAGCTCATTGAAGAACAATACGGATCTTTGCTTAAATTTTAGTAGCTCGCTTCGCTTGACAAGAGACCGCTCATTTTTACTTAAAAAAAAGAAGTTCTCAATACGGTTATATTTTTATTTTTATGTTTCTTACCACATAACTCCGTCATTTGTGAACTGATTTGAAAAAATTTTATATATTTCAAATATTTTTTCCCGAATGGAAATATACAAATTTCATGAAATCGGTTCAGTAGTTTGGGTTTTAAATCAATCAAATATATCATCCAACGTAAACGAAATTTTGATATTTTCCTTTCATGTGACTTTCCAGTGGTAGCTACTTCAAAAAAAGGAGGAGGTTCACAATTCGGTTGTATTTTTTCGGAAGTCAGTTTTCTTTTTAGTTTTCCTTACTGCGGTTACAATTTTCCATGTAGTTATTCTCACCTTTCGGCATCCCACAAGGCGGTTTGGTCCGGCTGTTGTCTAAGAAGTCCAGGTCCAATCGCCTGGCAGGCGGGTACGTCAGCGCAACGTGCGCATACGCACCTGTGAGCGCACATAGCGCTAGCGCCAACACACCTTGCATGATTAATCTCTCATTGCTTTTGGGGTAAAGAAATAGTTACCCTTAACTTTTAAGGTTTTAAAACGATTATTGCACCATTTTGTGGTACTTTTTGCACTGTTTTTTTGCCACTTGTTTGATATTTTCTTCAGATTTTATTTTTCACTTTTATTAACACACTTTAGATTTTCTTTGTGTCTATTGTTTTGGTCACTTTTAACACTAAATCAAATTATTTGAGGTTCATTCGTTAATCTGTAACAAAGAAAATTTCGAATTAGTTAAATAAGTAATGTACATTTTAGGGCATACGATTACTATTACGATTAGCCCATTGTGTCCCACTGCTGGGCTAAGGCCTTCCCTTGATCTCTCCAGTCATCTCGGTTTCGAGCAGTATTTACCCAAGCTCTATCGAAGGTGTCATCATTACATAGTATAAAACAAAGTCGCTTCTCGCTGTCTGTCGTTCCCTTTGTATGCTTAGATCTTCAAAACTACGCAACGAATTTTGATGCGTTTTTTTTTAACAGACAGAGTGATTCAAGAGGGAGGTTTATATGTATAATACATACTTAATATAGTAGAGAAACACTGATAATTTTAGAGGTTAGCGCAGTCGCAATATAATTATTTAATAATATTGCGACTTAGATCTGTGCCTTTCAGGCAAACGACTGACTGAGTTGGTATAGGGTAGGTTAGGTAGGTATATAACTATGTACGTACATAATAAGATTTTTTTTTATTTGTGTGATAGTCCTGTTTATTATAATACAATATGTGTGTGTAAAAATTTCAAGTAGGTTCAAACAATTTTGATAAACAAGTGTTTTACTCTCGTATTGTTTTGCCGGAGCCCAACACTGTTTCGATTAATCTAGGGAATCATTAGCAAAACCTGTCGTTATCCAAACAAATGAATCTATTCTTTTTCTTTTTCTTTGTTAATGGCCTGTGACATACTAATGTCCATTCTGCCAATGTCAAGTGTTTATAGTTTATAGTCAGTTTGTTTGTTATTAGTCTTAGTCGATGGTCAATTGTCGATTCTAGACGTCACGCGGAATGGCGTCTAGAATTTTCTTGGGATTCCTCGTCGTTCAAATCACATTGCACCACAATACACATATAATTCAATTATCCATACCCGTCCTGTAGTCACAATTTATTCATTAAAATTCCGCCAAGATTACTGAATAAAACATGCAATAAAACGGGTAAACAATATTAAATTAGCAGAGCTATGTTACTCCATGAAATGACAGACAAAGAATCCCAAATGAATCTAAATAGAGATGTTCGTAAAATGTCATCTTCGTTAATGACATGTGTCATATGATGCCAATTTTGCCAATGTCAAGTGTTTAGATTGTTTATGGTAAGACATCACAAAGTAGTATTTTGTCGTTCGTCATTTTATAAAAAATGGTGTTTTTTTATATGAAATAATGATATAATACGGATTATAAATTAAAATTAAAAAAAAAAAATATAACAGCGCAATATTTGCATCGCAAGACGACCATGCAAATGCAAACTACATCGCAGACAAACATTTCTGTGAGGCAAGATGTGTGACAAACAAATTTGTCTGTAAGACAAACATGAAAACTGAATGCTAGAGCCTACAATTCTAACGTAAGACAAGCAGGTTACTAGCTGCTCAATAAAACCTCATTGTAAGTCCGTTGTAGTTGCATTCCGACTGGTTAAACATATATAAGTAGGTAGTTATGGTGCAATGCAATGCATTCTATTCAGACCAGATTCTGTTATAATACACTAACTGCTGTTACCCGCGGCTTCACACGCGTGGGACTTATTAAAAGTAGCCTATATCTTCTTTTTTAACCGACTTGAAAAAAAGGAGGTTACTCAATTCGATTCGTATATTTTTTTTTTATGTGTGTTCGCGGATAACTTTGTCGTTTTTGAACCGATGTTGATGATTATTTTTTTGTTGGAGGAGTTATTCCAAGGGACTTTTGTAAATACAAAAATATTATACATAGAAAAGCACCCAGACCTGAGACAAATATTTGCAGATCATACAAGCATTTGTACCACGGGAATCGAACACGCAACCTTCTACGCCACATGATCAAAGACGTCGAAAACGCGCTTCAAATTACCTCTATACACGATTTAGTCAGATACTTTTATTCTTTAATTAAACGAATTTCTTAATTATTCTTAAAATATGAGAGATATTCAAAAATTCACAAATCATAATTTCATTAAGATTAAGTCATTTTCAACAGTTACCATAACATTTTGAGTAACAAGTGTGTAACGTAACCTCAAAACCCAGTGACTTGCTACACAAATTCCACCTTTATCATCCTCATGTAAGATTCAAAGTCTTATATCATTAGATCAGCTGTCAGTCCGTCACACTTGGCGGTCACTTTCGTTACTTTCACCCCGACAATAGCCGATTGTTATAAATATTATTATTAACTTTTGTTTTCACTTTACGAGTATCACAACATCCCATTAACTATTTTCTCGTGATGGAATGATTGGTTTAACCAATCTCCCTATTATGTAACTCGCGACAATTAGTAAAAGGTGTGAATTGTGCGATCAATGCTGTCAAACACACGTTTTGAACGTTACGAGTAGCATCACTACAACTAGGTTTGTAAAAGCCAGCAGCTGGCTTCCCTAATAAGCATTTTTTGTAACATATTTCCTCTCGCTATTCTGCAATCTGTGGGTGAGATTTCGTGAAAAGGTGTAACAGAAAGCGGAGAAGCAAGCGTTATTTGATTTTACCAATAAGCGCGCGGTAGAGTCAGCCGATTGATGGTACCAACCCATTTACCGAGTGGTTGGTGCTGTCAGCCAACAGAGTGTGCATGTACGTTAAAGCTTACATAAAGGGTAGTATTTTGAAGAAATCGTATCACTATATATAGTATAAAACAAAGTCGCTTCCCGCCGTCGTCGTAAATAAACACATTTTTTGCGCTTACATTGCAAAAGCTGTCTGAACCCTACGAGATAAATCAAAATAATGTACTACAGAATTGTACACCTTAAAAAGGCCTACACAAAAGTCCGCAATGGTATATGTCTATCTCTTAGTCTATGTTATTCTCTTAGATAACGTTGTATATAAAGACATTCTGTAGTATATTTAGTATCAGTATTGCACACGTACGTCGCTAGTATTAAATAAATCATACATTTATTTATTTCCATTTTCATACATTAAATTGCTGTAGGTACGTAAGTTGACGGCATACCAGGAAGACATTTTTCCGTAACTGAGATCAAAATCGCTCAATAGTCGTAACGATCTTACTCAGATATGATTTTAATTTTTCCTTTGTTTACTGTGGCTACTGCAATAGTATGCAAAAGCAGAACTTGGGTATATTTTTTTTTGTTTATGGGAACATTACGTACCAATCAAAGACCATGATGTTTTGTTTTTTAATACCGGATTTTTCACACAACATCATCTGGCCCCGAAGTAACCAGAGCTTGTGTTATGGCTACAACATGACCGATATACTAATTACCTTATATACTTGTTTTCGTAAATAAATATTATATATAAAAACACCCAGAACCGAGACAAATAAGTGCAGATCATACCAACATTTGTCCCGTTGCTGGAATCGAAACCGGAAACCCTCGGCGTCTCAGCCAAATAGCCCACTGCGCCACAAAGGTCGTTAATGTTATGTTTGCTTTAGGGACATTGAAGCTTGATCTTAATTTCATCAGCTTTGGCCGTGATTCGAATTCGCCAGACAAGCTAACATTTCTTACAATACGTTCGTATTTTGCCTGCATTAAGTCCAACTTTTAATTTGTACTAAAATAAGTTAATATGAAATAATTACAGAAATGTACATAATAATATACAATAATTTAAAATACATATGAAACAGTAGATATATCTGAGGACCGTTCAAAACGATTTATACTCAACTGATCCAGATCACTGCCAGAGGGCAGCGTTCCCGAGACACTGGCGTCATTGACAAAGTCAAAATAAACTTTTGATCCCTTTTTTCATTCGTATTTTAGGAAATGTTAACTAGTCTGGCAAAATTATAAAATCAGGCCCCATTATCACTTCTTTTTATTTTAAAAATAACGACCCGCTCCGGCTTCGCTCGGATGCAATGCTGATACTAAATTTACTACAGAATGTCTAATGTGATTAGAAACCCCTAAAATAATCAGTGTTTCTCTACTATATTATAAACTAGCGACCTGCCTCGGCTTCGCACGGGTGCAATGCTGATACTGAATTATACTACAGAATGGTTATCCCTAAGAGATAGCCATTTATCATCGCAGACTTTTTTGTAGACCTTTTGAGGGTGTACAATACTGTAGTACATTATTTTGATCTATCTCGTAGAGTTCAGCCAGCGTTTGCAATGTAAGCGCAAAACAATGTGTGTTTATTTACGACACCACATAAGAAACCTCTAAAATTTTCAGTGTTTCTCTCATATATTATGCATGTTTTATACATATAAACCTTCCTCTTGAATTACTTTATCTATTTAAAAAAACAGCATCAAAATCCGTTGCATAGTTTTAAAGATCTAAGCATACAACGGGTCAGACAGACAGCGGCAGAAAGCGACTTTGTTTTATACTATGTAGCGATGATTCAGTTATTTCCAACAATGCCTCTCCAGCGCAGAGGCAGACTTCCTTGCTATAATCATTTGTTTCGATAAAATAATCTCAGAATCTAATCGAGTTATCGAGATAGTTCTCGATAGTTTATCGATACAGCAATCGATAGTTTACGTCTCGTTAAAGTCAATCACGTCGGAATGCGGTGAAAGTGGCAGGCGTTGGTGACTGCTGGCGAATATTTATCGTTTGTATTAGCTATAAGGATAATTCTCTGTCCCGTTATCCGAGGCGGCTAAGACACTTTTAACAATGGTGTTTAACTTAATTAAGTCGTAGTTAATAAAATTCAATCTGTAACAGGGCTGACATAGTCGCTAAGCGACTCCAAGTCCTTTAAAAAATAAAAGATATTAAAAAAAAACGGATAACTCTGTATTTAAACACCTACACTCACCTCAATTGGCGCAAATATCCTCTGTGACGCAGTAGGCCAAGACCCGGCTGAGACGCAGAAGGTTGCGGGTTCAATTCCCGCCGTGGGACAAAAGTTTGTATGATCTGCAAGTATTTGTCTCGGGTTTGGATGTTTCTATGTATAATAAGGATGTATTTAAAACCAAATAAGCATATAGGTAGTATATCAGTCATGTGGTACTCATAACACAAGCTCTGCTTACTTTGGGGCCAGATGATACTGTGTGAAATATCCGGCATTATTTATTTATAAATATGCCGGTCTTGATAAGGCCTATATATTTGAGCTTTTTGGAGTCGAGACCCTGGGCCTGTGAGGAGCAAGAACCCACCACGTTTTCAAATTATTTCACGGCGTCTGGTAGATACATTGCGTGACCCAAACGCTGGCTCCTATCTGGATCAGCATATTAGCATTGCCATTCAACTGCTGCCTTTTGGCAGTGAAATGAATCAGTTGATCTATAGATCGTTTTAAACGGTTCTTAGATAGCTCAACTGTTTCACGTGTATTTTATATTATTGTATATTATTCTGTACATTTCTGTAATTATTTCTGTAAATAACACATTATTATCTAAAAATAAAGTCGTATTTAGTTACACCACTTATAATTTGAGAACCGCTGGACCGATTTGGATGAAACTTAAAATGAATATAGTTAGTAACTTGGATTGGGATTATAGGCTATTATTTATCCCGGAAAAACAACGGGGCGGGCGAAGCCGCGGGTGGCCGCTAGCATCTATCAATATTTATCCGTAACTTTGTTAATCTCTGTAATTATTACAATAATTTGAATTGCTATCTTTTTTAATAGCGATATTAGTATTTTTATATTTTTTGTTAAGTTGTAACCTCCCCAACGAAGTGGGCACGTCCACTAATTATTATCTAAAAGAATAAACAAAAAATGTGTCAAGTACACGGAAGGTGCCTCTGGTTAGCCTCTGAATCCTTTCACCACACTGATAATAACAAGGTATTTTAGCAGAATATATAGAAAAATAACTAGCTGACCCGGCAAACGTTGTTTTGCCTTATTGAACATAAAAAAATGTTTTGGGGTGAGCCACCCTTAACACTTAAGAGTATAAAAATTAGTTATAAACCCATTCCAAGACATAAAATTTCATCAAAATCGGTCAAGCCGTTTCGGAGGAGTATAAACACGAAAACTGTGACAAGATTTTTATATATATAGAGATAATTAAATAGACAATTAAAAGAAGTAGGTATATCTAGAGCACTTTGTATGCATAATTTGATACTAACCTAAAAACGTCACGGCGGCCATGGTGTAAGTGACTCAAGTCACACTTCTCAGAGCATGGTACATTCATTCTGTGTCAACCGTCGAGACGAATAACAATGGCGTGTCAAAACAATAATGTTATGTAAACTCGACGTGGGATTTCATAGCATAATTGAAGCTAAGCTATGAGCTAAGATATACGAGACCGCAAATTTAAAAATATAAATCGAAAACATAACCAATATTAAAGTCGGATATGTAAAACTTTTTAATCGCTGCTATTTATACATTGCATTTGATATGGAGTATACTTTCGAACGTAATCATTATATCCGATATGGTCTAGTGGCTAGGATACCTGGCTCTCACCCAGGAGGCTCGGGTTCGATTCCCGGTATCGGAATAGCTTTTTGCAGTATTTTTACGTAAATTCATAATACCACCAACGACGACAAATCGGTTGTTCTTAGAACATTTTAAGATTTCATCAAATTTTATTCAAACTAAACAAACTTTTATGTAAATACCTAATTAGTAATTACCGCCATCTATTATCGAGTAGCTACTAACCAACTTTGTCAAGACGAGTTTGTTAAACTCGATAATCGGGCATAATCTACCAAAAGTGAGTAAGTAAAGCTGTAATTAATATATTTTAATTAACAAAAATTTACAGAATAATAAATGGGCATGTAATGAGAATGGAAGAATGGCATGTAACTAGGAGAGTGCTTGGTATGAATGTTGATGGATTTACGAGTAGAGGTAGGCCAAAGAAAAGATGGATTGATTGTGTGAAGGATGACATGAGTAAGAAAGGAGTGAGTGTTGAGATGACGGCTGACAGAGGAGAATGGAAGAAGAACACATGTTGTGCCGACCTCACATAATGTGGGAAAAGGGCAGGAAGATGATGATGATGACTGTATAATATACAAACAGTTGAGCTACCCAAGGACCGTTTAAAACGATCTATAGATAGATAGATAGCTTGATAGCTAGATAGATAGATAGCTCCAGAGGTCAGCGTCTCCAAGTAACTCGTAATTAGGTTAGTTTACAACAACGATCTTTTTTATTATTTTTACAGAACGATTGTATGTAAACACTGGAAAATCGACGTAATCGCTTGAAGTTATCGTGACGAAGTGATTTGCCTCCACTCGCCGCGACTTCTCGGTTGTTGATTACAAATCATTACGAGTTATCCTAGGTTTTAGGGTCTTATTTCAATGGAATAGAGTTTATATTGTGGTGGGTAAGACTAGGAAATACAAGCTTCCGTCATGTTGTTGTGTTACACAGTTAAAAAGGTGGGAAAGATCCTATCTGGTGGGTTATAATGACCTTACTTGAAGGCAGTCGACGATAAGCTACATTTGCTTCAAACTCACTATCACAAGGATCACTTTGAAACGGCTTACATAGGTACTAGGTGAGTTTAGGTGCCAATTCCTCCTAACCCGAGAAGAACTGGCAAGAAACTCGTCATTGTGTAGCGCTAGGCTTTTTTACATGATCCATCTTATAACTACGAAAAACTAATACAAGAGAGTTTAAACATATATACATTTCAAATGTTAAAAACTGTCTGAGGGCAGAGCAACATGAGGACATGCATTACCTTCCTTCTTATAACTAGCTTATCTAGAACTGTTACAAGGTAACAGTAGGTTATACATTGCGAACTGTCAGAGGGCAGAGCAACATGAGGCCATGCATTATTATCAATAAAATAGTCATATATTTTAAGACTATTTTCACAAGACTATCCTTTATCTAAGCTCGAAATTTCTAGTTAGTTTAGTTGCATTTTGAGGAACACCGGTTTCAGTTACTGTTTCGGCAGATTGCTAGAAGAAATTCAGGAATGGGTTTTGTTTTGTTTATAGATAAGTAAACTCGTAAATTGAAACTCGTAAACTGAATAATTACGTTCTAAAAAGTAAAAAGAAAACCGACTTCATTGAATATATTTTTTTTTGTGGAAAGTAGATGTATTTTGTTTATTTATAATATGGGTAGGCCAACTAAACGCACTGTTCCAATGAGAAAGCGAGGTTTCGGAGTAAACGAAAATATCATCAATTTTTTTATTTTTGTTGATTTTTTAAAAACCGCTCGACTGATTTCGATAAAATTTAAATGGGACCTGGGAAGTGTACGCTTTGAAACAAAAAAGAATTTTCCAAATCGGTTCAGGCGCCTTTGAGTAATCAGTGAACACACTATAAAAAAAATATATAAAATTCCGACGAATTGAGAACCTCCTCCTTTTGTGAAGTCGGTTAAAAAAGAAAAATAATAATGATCAATTTAAGTTCGTGGAAAAATTGCGTTTGACGGAGCGATATTATTATATTATAATTTAAGGTCAAATGTAAAACAACATACAAACTTCGCTAAATTACTGTAAATGTAGGTTAAGTACATCATAAAACACACACAGCCTCAAATGGTTAATGACCGCAGCGCGAAATAATCAGAATTGCGATAATCTAGGTAAAACAGAATGTCTCTTATTATGCCGTGGGAATCGATTACAAAATCGATTAGTTTGCTATCGATGAATGAAGAATCGTAGTAGGTCAGTGACTTTAATGTTCAGCCTCCTGTAAAACTCTTTTCGGAGTAAACTGGCCTCAATTCTGTTGGCACCAACCTAACAAATTTTAGCTAAAATTAGGTTTAGACTGTCAAATTAAACTTTGGTATTCTGCTGCTACCAACTTGTCCTAATTTAATTTTATCTAATTTAATTAAGCGTTCCTAATTTAGTTAGATGGTACCAACCGAATAGGTTTTACAAATGCTATGACTAACTAAATATTTTAGACAATTCCTAATTAATTTTTAAATGAACCAACCGAATTGCCACCAAAATTAGAATGATATTAATTTGTCTAGAATGATATTAATTTGTCTCGTCATAATCAATGCTTGTACCTTTTCTCACACACACAACTCACCCTCGGACATGCACACACACACTCACACGCTCATACTCTGAACATATGTAATTTTCTTTAAATTCGGTTAAGTTTCTTTTACGGTTTTAAAGTTTTTTTTCCTTATTATTTTTCCAAATTCGTAAACACCATTGAAAGACACAGTAATTTCGTTTTATTTTCAGCTTAGTATTTTGATTTAAAAACCACTGCTGAACCGTTTGAGATGAAATTTCAATTCTAATCGGAATAAGTTTTTTTTTTTTTCATTCACATAAAAAATATTTTTTAAATCGGTTCATAAATGACGGAGTATTAAAGCACGAACATTAAAAAAACATTTAAAAATAATACAACCGAATTGAGAGCCTCCTTTTTCAACCGACTTCAAAAATGGAGGAACTCAATTCGACCGTATATTTTTTTTACAAATATGTTAAAAAATATGTACTTGGATGAAACGAAATTGTGATATTATGCTTTTTTACACATGAAGTAATTATTTTAAGTGTCAAAAACCTGTCAGCATAGAACTTTATAATGTTTCACAATTTCTTGGGCAATGATTAATAATAGCCTGTTCTTTTACGATCAGTATCTTACGTACAGACAAGATATAATTATGAAGCATATACCAAATTAGTAACTTGTTTGTAACTTTTTGCAATTTTCTTGGTTCTTGGGCGTTGCCAACAATCAATTAGCCCAAATGGAGTAGAGTAAAGTATGGGCATGAATGATAAGGAAGGACAGAGTAAATAATTACGTTTCAAGAATTAAGAAGAAAACCGACTTCATTTATATAATAACTAGCGACACGCCCCGGTTTCGCTCGGGTGCAATGCTGATACTAAATATACTATGTCTAATGTGATTAGAAACCTCTAAAATTATCAGTGTTTCTCTACTATATCATACTTGTATTATACGTATAAACATTCCTCTTAAATCACTCTATCTATTAAAAAAAACCGCATCAAAATCCGTTGCGTAGTTTCAAAGATCTAAGCATACATAGGGACAAGCAGACAGTGGGAAGCGACTTTATTTTATAGTATGTAGTGACAAGTCTGTCTAGCCTGTTTCCCGCGGCTTTGCCCGCGTGGCAGATAAAGCAAGATAATAATTGAACGAATGAATGTTACAAAATAATCACGGTTTTCGCGGTTTGACCATGATCCTGAGTGAATATTTTGAAAACCTTTCTAAGGCGAGCACCTACGGCCCTAGAGGAAGCTGCATACCAAATTTCATTCCAATCCGTTCTGTGGTTTCTGAGATTTCGTGATGAATGAGTGAGTGGTATTTAACAAATATATAGCACGTTACGTTTTAAAAACAAAAAAGAAACCCGACTTAATTGAATGAAATTTGGGCCTATAAAATACAACCGAATTGAGAACCTCCTCATTTTTATAAGTCGGTTCTTGGGAATTTGCAGTTTTTCAGAAACTGGAAATTTCGTGGACTTGGATGACATATTTCGTGGACTTGGGTGACATATTTTGTGGACTTGGATGACATATTTTGTGGACTTGGATGACATATTTTTTCCAGCTATTTTGATTTAAAACCATACTACTGAACCGATTTTGATAAATGAATTTTTAATTTGTAATTATTAATGAATTATAGTAGGTATAAAGATATTTATTTTGATATTCAAACTCAATCTCATATTTTTATTCAATAGAATCACAAGAATCACTTTGAAACGTGAAACTAGACGAATTTAGGTGCCTACTCCATCTATAGATAATCATTTTTTCGTGGCATTAATGGAAGGTTACATTATGTACATTTTATTTTACTTTGACACACCTTTAACATTTTAAGAGTGAACAAGTCGATTATTTTTCCATACAAACGTCGAAGGGTGATCACACCACCGTCTGATGATGAACAACCAAAACTAAAAGTGATATAAATTTGTCTCGTCATAATCTATGCTTGTATCAATACAGAATTGTAAAAATAATATGGGTTTGAAAGATACAAGACTCAAAAACGCAACTTTAGGTGCGAATAAATAACAAACGGAGTACGCAAACTAAAAAATTATTCCGATACAAGCATAGATTATTTATTCAAGAGCTCAAATAACTTTTTTTTTTAATAAATACATTCAGTAGTTTTTTCATGAGAACCCTTGAGCCAAAGGTCTATTCATTATTTTTACGCAATCGTTCAAAAACTGTTTTTTTTAGAAATCATAGATTAATCTGATCATAATGACTCGAAATTATAATCACGCTATCTCCTTAATGCTCATCTCTATCCTTTTCTCACACTAAGCTAGGTGAAATAGCATGCATTTTAGCTGCGCCCACTAACGAGTTTGTGCCGCTGACTCGTGTATCCTTAAAGCACCTCCTTCAAATATTTGAACATCTTTTGTCAATTCACAGCAATGATTTGAAGGGTAAAAACGAAAATACTGAATATCCAAAGTATATATAATTATAGAGAGTTAAACGAGGTATATTTGTCTTCACTTCTTTTCACAAACACGGCAATGTTCTAAGACAAAGCAAATAGAAATACAGTGACTTATTAATCTTTTTGTCAACATTGCATGATTCGTCAAAGACGTTTCTTAAACATTAGTATAAAAAACGGAAAAAAGTGTTGATTAATGAATGTAATCGCTATAAGATGAGTTTACGCATCATTTAACGACTTGATTATCGATATTACCATTATTGAACAACCCTCGGTCATTGAACTGTTAACGACCGAATGATTTTATTCATTTACCTAATGTTAGCAGACAAGTTTTACGCAAAAATACCAATATTGTCTTTGTTCATATTGATTTAATAATTAACGGTTATTTGTAGCGTATGTAACGGGTATTTACCGAAACTTTTAATGTATTTCCGGCATTTCGGTTATACTGCAGTTTAATAATAATATAAATAAATATTCCTGGACATTTCACACAGCATCATCTGGTCCAAATGTAAGCAGAGCTTGTGTTATGGGTACCACACGACTGATATATACTACTTATATTCTCTTTTTTTCCGTTAATACATACATATTATACATATTACATATTATACAGAAACACCCATACCCGAGACAAATACTTGCAGATCATACAAACTTTTGTCCCGCGGATCGAACCCGCAACCTCCTGCGTTTCAGCCGGACCTGAGCCCACTGCGCTACAGAGGTCGTCATAAAAAATAATGCCGGACATTTCACACAGCATCTTCTCAGTCAAGTGGTTCCCATAACACAAGCTCTGCTTACTTTGGGGCTGTGATATATTTATTTATTGAAGTGATAACTTCTTATGGGAGGGTAAACTGCTTCGTTACGTAACGCGTTACGGTGCCAGTCTGTCTGGTTTCCCTTTCTCTCACGCATACGTCACCGGTAGGCAGGCTCCTCCTCTCTCACTCAAACCCACAGCGCTAGTTAGATTAGTTTAAGTTATCACTTCTGTTGGGCGTCCCGAGACGCACATGTTTTTTTTAAATTTAATTATTATAATTGTAGTCAGTTAATCGATTGCGCAAAGTATGCTTAATGTTATACGTTTCCCCCAAACATAATTATGCACAAACTTATGCACATTGCGTCATAACGAAAGTGTTTCTCTTTGTTCAGTAGGAGTGGTAACCAATTTACACGTCTTAGGCTAACACAGGCATTGACAGACCATTCTGTAGTATAAAACTTAACTCAAAATTTACCATCAAATGTGTTTTCGGCTTCCCGATATTCATACAGTGTATCTCGTGATCATGGCGCATGCAACTGTGCCGAAATATCGGGAAGCAGAAAAGCTTACATTGCATGGTATATATCCCGTTTTAAGGCGCCTTCCCGACCCAATGACCTTGAGCGTAGTTCCTAATCACCCCACCACCGCCGACCGCTCCTATGTAAATCTTTGCGAACTATTGCAGTCCATATAAAATCGTTCTAGTATCACCACTTAACCGGCAGCGCGAGAATAATTTTGAGTGAAAATTCTAACAAAACCATGATTGTTTTAAAAGTTACATTCTGTATTATTGACAAAGTTGCCCTTTAGGCTGTTAGGTTGAGAATTGCAATATTGTTATAACATCGACATTGAGTCTGTTTCAACATGACTGAATAATTAGGTATAATTAATATTACAAAAGTATCATGAGAATCCCGAGAAAGTTCTAGATGGCCATTCCGCGGAGACGTTTAGAATAGACACATTTGACGTTTAACATTCGACTAAGACTTTAAAATCAAACAATCACTTGACATAGACAAAATAGTTATCAATACAGATGCCATAACTATCACTACATAGTATAAAACAGTCGCTTTCCGCTGTCTGTCTGTCCCTATGTATGCTTAGATCTTCGCAACTGATTTTAATGTGTTTTTTTATAGATAGAGTGATTCAAGAGGAAGGTTTCTATGTATAATTCATGCATAATATAGTAGATACACAGATGATTTTAGAGGTTTCCAATGTGGTGTCGTAAATAAACTCATATTTTTGCGCTTACATTGCAAACGCTGTCTGAACCATACGGAATAGGTCAAAATAATGTACTACAGTATTGTAAGGTCTACAAAAGGTCTACAAAAAAGTCCGCGATGGTATATATCTATCTCTTAGGGATAACCATTCTGTAGTATAATTAGTATCAGCATTGCACCCGTGCGAAACCGGGGCGGGTGGCTAGTTACAATTAAAACTGAAGTAGCTAAGTGTGTGTGAATGTTTTGAGAGATTGAAGCAAGAGCATGTAACTGAAATTAATATGCGGCTAAATTATATAAGTTTCGATAGCCGTATTATGTCTGTTGGAATTGGTTTTGTGAACCCGTGTAACTTTTACGTGTGGTCAAATTGTATCTTCCTGTGTGAAAGCAACGAGCAGAAAATCTATGCAAGTAGATTGTGTTCACTGACGCAGAAATAGGGAAAGGGCTCATTCATATTCAGTTAGAAAATTAATGGGCTTATTATAATTGAATATTCAACACAATACTAAGAAACATTACGAGATATTACCACTTAGGTATATATTGAAGATAATAATATTAATAATAACGGACATTTCACACAGCATCATCTGGCCTCAAAGTAAGCAGAGCTTGTGTTATGGGTACCACATGACTGATATACTACTTATATACTTTTTTTTGTAAATATAATACATAGAAACACCTAGACCCGAGACAAATACTTGCAGATCATACAAACATTTATCCCGCGGCGGGAATCGAACCCGCAGTTTTTTACGTCCCAGCCGGACCTAAGCCCACTGCGCCACAGAGGTGCGCAAGATGGTACATACTTTAAAGCTTATTGAATTGTAATGTTCAAACACTTTGTTTTTTCTTAATAAATATAAATCGTCAGTCCGTTTCATAATGTTTTTTGTAGTTAAGGTGTATTTTTCTGATTCTACCGAAGGCGCGTACAAACTACGGCAAAAAAAATGTTTACTTTCGAAGGCGCACAGCTCTATAACAAATACCGTCAATTATAAAAAAATGTGAGCTCATTCAATGAATTTAAAACAAAACTTTCACAGTACATTGTTGATACTTATTTCTAAATTTCGTGGTGCATCGGTGGCCATTCGGTTGGTTCATTTCTAAAATTAGGAACTGTCTAAAATATATTTTAGTTATTCATAGCATTTGTAAAGGCTATTCTGTTGGTACCATCTAACTAAATTAGGAACGCTTGATAAAATTGAATTAGGATAAATTGGTAGCAGCAGAATACCAAAGTTTCATTTGACAGTTCTAAACCTAATTTTAGCTTAATTTAGTTAGGTTGGTGCCAACAGAATTGAGGCCATTGGATGGGTAAATATTAATCCTACTTACATATACGGTAACCCGTTTACCTTATGTTAAAAAAAATCTCATGTAAGCGACAATACATGTCTTTTTGAGAATAAATTTCTTTAAGCAAGAAATAAATATTCAACATTCAAATAATGCACTCTGGTAAAGGTTTAAGGGTTAATGTTTTAGTTAGCTTTCTTTCCGACTGTAAGTTGCAAAAAGACGTTAATTTTAGGAGAGGAGGATGATTACTAAGTATTTTACAAACAATTACATACTTTGAAAACAATTTGAAATGATGAAGTAGGAGGCAACATATTTAAAATACATACTATACACCTTTTATAACTACTATCCTTTCAAAAATTTAATATAAAAGAGCATATTAAAAGAGCATATTACCACTAAATAGAGGTATAATAAGATATTTATTTTCCATACAAAATGTTATTTGCTTAGGGCACCGTCTTCGTTTGTTGTTTGGCCTTTTAATTGATTGATAATTGATTAATAATAATAATGCCTAACATTACAAGCAACATCATCTGGCCCCAAAGTAAGCAGAGCTTGTGTTATGGGTACCACATGACTGATATACTACTTATATACTTTTTTGTTGTAAATACATACTTATTATATAGAAACACCCAGACCCGAGACAAATACTTGCAGATCATACAAACATTTGCCGCGCGACGGGAATCGAACCCGCAACCTGCTGCGTCTCAGGACCTTTAGCCAACTGCGCCACAGAGGTCGTTACCTAATGTGATTCTCGACGTAATAAACATAGAAGCAAACATTATTTAATAATGTAATGGAGGTTTTAATAAAGCCTATCCTACGTACTATTATGATATAATTTGAGGTCAAGACCCCAGTGGCTTATGGCCTTAAAGCCACGGAGATATCAGTGCCTACGACTTCAAATTCAACCTGTGAGATGGCCCAACACATTCAAGTCAAGGTTTCTTGTTGCTTAACCGATCAAATTGTACGGGGTTTTACAAATGCGTGTAGGTAACGAGTTAGGAACTCGATTATGAAAGTATATCGAGTTAATCGATTTTCTAAGCTTCGATATAAACTCACATAAATGGATACTTTCACGGTGATTAAGATAAAGATACTCGTAGGTATCAGGTAATAGATAGATAGATAGTTAGATTACTCTTTATTGTTATACCACATATAAAATTCACAAACAATTATTTTATAATAAAAGGCAATACAATGGGCGGCCTTATCGCTAACAGCGATCTCTGCCAGGCAACCTCTGACAGCCTCTGACAGCCAGCACTGTAAACGACTTTCCATAGAAGGTAGAGGAGTGAACAGGAATTTTAAGTTCATTGGTTTCTGAGGAGCGTAAGGATCGAGAGTTAGAGAGATTCAAACCGTTCTTTGAGATAAAAGGGAGTTGAAGAAGAGAACAGAATATTATAGTTATAATAGAATATTACTGATTAAAATCTCAAAGTATTTTTTTTGACTAGTTAAGGAACCTTTACGCTAAGCGCATGTTCAATAAACATTGAACATTGATTCTTATTAATTTTTTCCGAGTTATTTCAGGTTTAGTTTGTAATTTTGATGATTTGATTTAAATAAAGCTAGAGTTATTCACACAGTGTTAATAATTGGAATGAATGTTTCTTTGTGATTCGAGCAAAAAAAATCCGTATAATTATTTTATAAAAACACCAATTTTTATAAAATAAAAACCGACGAACCAAAGAGTATGTGCGACGAACGACAACATACGACTTGACAACATGTGACATCTTACCATAAACAATCTTAACACTGACAATATTGACATCATAATAATATGACACATGCCATTAACGAAGAAGAAATAAGTCGTAATAATTAACAAAACCTACTTACTGTCAAGCACTAGTTGGTAATTTGTAGAAGCGCCGCTGTAACCTCTCTAGTTTTTAGTTTTCAACAATCCTTTTGTGATAAAAAAGCGGTCAATGCTGATTTCAAAACATTATCCTTCTTTAACTCTAGCTAACTGCAGTTAGTTCACAAAATGACGAAATACAAAACCGGATAGATTTCAAAATGATTATTAAAAATGAATAACGAACGTGTTAAAAATAAGGCCAATTTTTGACATTTAGTTTTCACATACCTTATTTGATTGTATAACTTGAGAGATTACGGTCTTGTGAAAATTTACATTCAAAAGCAGCTGTAATATTTTTTGTTGAAAATCACCCTGATGAAGATTCTCTAGAAGATGAAACGACCAGTGTAATTATACATGAGTAAAAGCATAGTACAACTCACGAAAGTTTTGAATAGGAAAAAACGTAGAGAAATATTTCAAAAATAGGAGTATTATTAGGAGTAACTGAGACATGTAATGTTTAGTTCGTTGGTTTATACATTTTATTAAACACAGATCTGTGATGAACATATGTAGTTGTTTGTTCTGTATCTGGGTGTTATTAAGTATCGTAAATATTTCAAAATATATAAGTACTAGCTCGTGCCCCCGACTTCGTCTGCGCAGGATTAGTACTTCGTGTAATTCTAACGGTTTTTGCAGCGCACGCCAGAATAGCTCGCAAATAGCAGATTTTTTTCTTACTTGACACGTATCGTTATATTTTGGACAATTCACACAATATCTTTTTAAATTATAGCCTATGTGTTATTCCTTATGTATAAGCTATATTATTGTAATGTTTCAGTAGCTTTTGCGTGAAAGAGTAACAAACATACATACAAACTTTCGCGTTTATAATATTAATAAGGATTCTATCAGTCATCCGATCACCATAATACAAGCAATGCTCAACTTTGGTTTGATGGTGTTGCGGGCATTGTTCAACTATATTTATACACAAACACTAAAAGATCCAAGGTCCCAAGCGACGTGTTAGATTTGACGATTGGCACATTTAAGAATACCTATAATTATTCATGAACTGTCTCATAAAGCATATTCAATATCAGATTATTTAGATGATAAAATAGCTTTGGACGAATCTGTTTCAACTGGACTGAATCCATAACAAGGAAAAGCAAGGATCATACAAAGCGTTAAGATCAGACGAGTTTTTTGCCGGGTTCTTCGTAAACTGGGTATAGGAGGAACCGGCACATAGATTCATCTAGTATATAAATAGACGAAATCAAAATGATTGTGCAGGACGACGCATGGATAGATTATACTCGTAGTTATAACGTAGCTAATAGTTAAAAAGTTATATTTTTAAGTTAATCACCATTTGTTTCGTAGTTAAGATTTATAGTTGCTTTATAGATATTTAAATAAATAAAGTTCTAAATACCTTATAGGGATAGGTAGGTAGGTATATAGATGTCATACAAAGCGTGTCATAGAAAATAGTAAATAGGAAAACTCGCGCAAACGTATCAAAATAGTGTTAAAATAATGTGATAGAAATAGGTACATCATATTGAAATAGCCGACCCAGAAGTGTTGAAAATGTATAGGAAAAATAAAGCTCTCTGATTGGCTAAAATTCCTCGCTTCCTATTGGTCCGCCAATCAGAGAGCAGCTTTATCTGGGCAATATTTTGTATAAATATTGAGCGATATGTAGCGACTGGTCAGTCCAGTAGCAGCCTAGCAGTAAGGAACAAGAAGAAAATAAAGAAAGAAAAAACTGAATGGTGTTTCAAGCTCTCCAATCCCAGCGCAAGGAATGTATGGAATCCTGTACATTTAATGGTCCTCCGATAGCCGGATAAGAAGCCTGAAGCCTCAAGAAAAGAAGAATCAAGACTCTCACATCGAGCCACTATGCCGGTCACACGCTCCGTTGGAAAGGGACGCGCACAGTCGTCGGCTACGAACCCGTCTTCGTCCGAAGGAACTACGGCAACATCTGGAACCTCCGCGACTGAGACTACGGTGGAAACCTCCGCAACTGAAATATCGGCGGAAACCTCTACTACAGAAACCACAGCGACGACTGCGGATACCTCTGCGGCAACGGGTACATCAGCCGCCACAGAGAAGAGTGGCGCCACGACGAGGAGAGCGGAGAGCCTTACTGCTAGGGACACTGCTACGCCATCTACAGCTGTTCCCCCCAAGCCCGCATCAAGAATAGAACCTACGAAGAGGGGAACGAAGCACAAGACACGACTGGATCCATGCGAGGAACGCATGCCGCTGCCGGACCCGCAGCGCCGAAGCGCCGCTGGGTCTACCCGTTCCAGATCAAAAGCACAGAAGATAGCAAGAGCGAAAGAAGATCTCCTGCGCATTCAAGCCCAGCTAGCTGCTGCCACGCTAGCTCGTATAGAAGCCATGGACACTGACGATGAAGAGGATGACGACGCTTCCATCTTCTCAAAGTCTGAAGTCAACACCCGAGTGGACACCTGGTTGAACACTCAAGCACAGGCGATGTTAGCAATCTCCAACGAACCTCACCAACGGGAACCCGTTCCTGCCCCTGCAATAGACTCGGTCGCCGCCATTGAAGAGGACCATCGGATAGAAGGACACAGTACCCCGCCGAACCACATAGACGAAGTACTGCTGCAGCCTGCAGTACCTACACCGGCGGGAGTGAACCTAGAACCAATATATAGCGCCCCGTCGAAGCCTATAGACAAAACACTGCTGCAGCCTGCAGTGCCAACACCGGCGGGAGTCACCTTGGAACAAACCCTCTCAAGCTTATCAGCAGCGATCACCAGCGCCATCAAATCGGGACAGAAGTCGAAGTTCGTTGAGTTGCCTGAATTCAGCGGATCACACAAGGAATGGCTGCCGTTCCGAGCAGCCTACAAAGAAACTGAAGATGTCTACACGAAGGTTGAAAATGTCAATCGACTACGGAAGAACTTGAAGGGGAAAGCCAAAGAAGCCGTGCAGAGTCTACTCATCAACAACACGCACCCAACGAAGATCATGGAGACTCTGGAAACGAGATTTGGAAGACCGGAATCTATAGCCAAGCTGGAGATGGATACACTTCGGGCCCTGCCGCGCCTGAATGACTCGCCGAGGGAGACCTGCGTGTTTTCTACTCACGTGACGAACGCCGTATCCACTCTGGAAAATTTAGACTGCGTCCATTATCTCCACAATCCAGAGCTATTCACAGTCCTGTTAGAGAAGCTTACCCCATCGATGCGCCTCAAGTTCTACGACTTCGCAGACACACAACCGAAGAAAGATCCAGCCTTAATGAAGTTCGAGAAATTTATGAAGAGGCAAGCTGAAATATGTGCACCTTATGCGCTGCCCGAAGACATCGCACCGAAAGAGAAGCGTCCACAGAAAGTAACAACGTAATAGATAGTCAGCCGAATACGAAGAAATGCCCGAGCTGCGAAATAGCAGGACACTCAATAGAAGACTGTGACAAGTTCAAGAAAGCGGATGTCAACAATCGATGGGATATTGCCAAGAATAGAAGACTATGCTTCCGTTGCCTACGCTACAGGAGTCAAGTCCACAGTTGCCGGCAGAAGACTTGCGGCGTCAACGGGTGCAAGTATTCGCACCACAAGATGCTGCACGCGGATAAAGTCCAGAAGCCGGCAGATCCCTACCCAATAGAATCAATCAACTCCGCCTGGACGTCGAACAAGCAGTCATATTTGAAGATAGTTCCAGTCAAAGCGTCTGGACCTAAAGGCACCATCGACACCTTCGCGCTGCTGGACGACGGGTCAACGGTCACTCTCATCGACGAGAGCATAGCCAACGACATTGGAGCCCAAGGACCCGTCGATCCCCTGCACATAGAAGCGATCCACGCCATGAAGACAGCTGAATCGGAATCAAGAAGAGTCAACTTCACAATAGAAGGTCCGAATAGAACAGAACAGAAGATTCAAGCCAGAACGATGAAGAATCTCAAGGTATCGCCACAAAGAGTTTCCAAGGATCAAGTCAACAAATGTCGACATCTAAGAGACATCGGTGAAGTACTGAGCTACGAAAATGCCCGACCTCTAATACTCATCGGTCAAGACAACTGGCACCTTCTCATCTCATCGAAGATCAGGAAAGGGAACGCAAAGCAACCAGTGGCATCTCTCACGCCACTAGGCTGGGTGCTGCACGGGACTCATACCCGTACACTCGGACGCAACATAGACTACGTATCCCACATAGCTGAGGTGCCAGCTGAGGAGAACTTAGAGGATCTGATGAGACAGTATTTCGCCATGGATGGACTCTGCCTCAATCCTAGAAGACCAAAGACAGATCCAGATGAGCAAGCCTTACGTATCTTAGAAGAAAATACAGTCCACACAGAAGAAGGAAGATACGAGACAGCTCTACTATGGCGCAATGACGACATCGTTCTACCGAACAACTACGAATCATCGCTCAACCGACTCTTCGGCATAGAAAAGAAATTAGATCGCAACGCAGCACTGAAGGAGAAATACAACGAACAAATGGAAGCCTTAATATATAAGGGATACGCCGAGCCTGCCCCTATAGAGAAGACTCCAAATAGGACCTGGTACCTCCCACACTTCGCCGTGATCAATCCAATGAAACCGGATAAACTGCGGGTGGTACATGATGCAGCAGCCAAGACGAAAGGAGTCTCCCTCAATCATATGCTGCTCAAGGGACCAGACCTTCTACAGTCTCTTCCTGGAGTAGTGATGAGATTTCGTCAACATCAAATAGCAGTGACGGCGGACATCAAAGAAATGTTCATGCAGGTTAAGCTTCGAGTACAAGATCGAGATGCCCTAAGATACTTATGGCGAAAGGATAGACGAGATGATCAACCTCCTGAAGAATATAGAATGACATCTCTCATCTTTGGTGCATCCAGCTCACCATCGACAGCGATCTTCGTGAAAAACTTGAACGCCAAGAAGCACGAGAAATCTCAGCCCGAGGCAGCAGCTGCAATAATAGAGAAGCACTACGTAGATGACTACCTAGACAGCTTCAAGAACACAGAGGACGCAGTGCGCATAGCTACAGGCGTACGCGATATACATAGACAAGCCTGCTACGAGTTAAAACAATGGAAGTCAAACTCGCCGCAACTACTAGAAGCCGTGGGCGAAGAGAACTCAGATCAAGATAGAGAGATTTACAAGTCCGAGGAACAGTCAGAACGGGTCTTGGGTTTGATTTGGAAGCCGTACACAGATGAACTCACCTTCAACCTGAACCTAGCAAGACTCCCGCCATCACTCATTGAAGGGAAAACGCCAACAAAGAGAGAAGCCCTGAGAATAGTCATGTCTCTATTCGATCCACTCGGTTTTGCATCGCCGGTTACGATCAGAGCAAAACAGATGCTCCAAGAAGTTTGGCGCCGAGGGACGGCATGGGATGAAGAGATAGCTGAAGACCTAGCTGAGCAATGGAAGAACTGGATGACGCATCTGAGAAGCCTGAGCAATTTAGCCATACCCAGGAGGTATCTACAGTATAGCGACGCTACAACGCTCCAGCTTCACGTGTTCACCGATGCAAGCGAATCAGCCTACTCAGCGGTCCTCTACTGGAGAGCTACATCGCCGAACAATGAAGTCAACGTCTCACTTATCATGGCCAAAGCTAAGGTGGCGCCACTGAAACTCACTTCGATCCCACGTCTAGAGCTTCAAGCCGCCGTAATGGGCACGCGCCTAGCGGAAGCCGTCATAGAAGAGCACGAAAGAAAACCAGACTCCAAGACATTCTGGACTGATAGCAAGACAGTTCTCACCTGGATCAAGACTGGATCACGATCCTACAAGCCCTACGTAGCTCATCGACTCGCAGCAATAGAAGACGTCGCGACAGTCAACGAATGGCGATGGGTGCCCACGAAGACGAACGTGGCGGACGATGCGACGAGAGATGTACCTATAGCATTTAATAAAGAACATAGATGGTACAAGGGCCCGGAATTCCTGCACATGACCGAGGAATCTTGGCCAACAGAAACGACAGCGTCGCCGACGACAATAGAGCCCACAGGAGAAGAGCGAACTCATCACATCGCCGTCATCAACCAACAGAAGCTTTCTGAAGCCCTTCCAGACGTTACGAGATTCTCCAACTGGGAAAGACTCCGCTTCACGACAGCCAGAGTTCTACAGTTCATACAACTCTGTAGAACTAACAAGCAGAGAGTCAACTACAAACGGACTAAAAAGAATACAATAGCAGACCCAGATTGGAGAAGAGTAGCTAAAAAAGCTATACCGAAACAGCTTTCCCTACAGAAAGTAAATAGAGAACAGAAGAAAGCTCTTCCAATCCCCGCAGAACTCCTCAAGAAAGCTGAACGACTACTCATGCGATCGGCCCAGGAAGACTCATTTCAGAATGAGATAGAAAATTTGAAGAAAGAGAAGCCGATACATAGTGAAAGTCGTTTGAAGCAGCTGAGCGTCGAATACATTGATAGAGTCTTACGACTTCGAAGCCGTATCCAAGCCACAGAACTAGTATCTGAAGACTTCAAGAGTCCGATGATACTTGATGGGGGCCACCCTATAGTCAAACTCTGGATCGTAGCTATACATAAACAGCGACATCACGCCGGAGTCGAGGCAACAGTCAACGAGTGCCGACAACAGTACTGGATCCTGCGCCTACGCCCCACGACTCGCTCGCTTCTGCGCATGTGCCTACACTGCAGAATGAAGACTCGGGTACCGCCATACCCAAGAACAGGTGACCTGCCGCCATGTCGCTTAGCACATCATAAGCGACCCTTCACCTACACGGGGGTGGACTACTTTGGTCCGCTCACAGTCACAGTGGGACGTAATCATCAGAAGCGTTACGTCGCTATATTTACTTGCCTGACGACAAGAGCGATCCATCTAGAGATAGCAGCTTCGCTCAGCACCGATTCGGCAATAATGGCCCTTCGCCGAATGATAGCGCGACGAGGACGACCAGCACAGATATGGTCTGACAATGGGACCAATCTACGCGGAGCGGACAAAGAGCTACGACGAGCAATCGACGAAGCAACAGCGGAGGAAGCGGCAAAGAAGACGATAGGCTGGCGATTCATCCCACCTGGAGCGCCATTTATGGGAGGAGCATGGGAGAGAATGGTACGTTCAGTGAAGACAGCACTCGAAGCCACTCTTCACGAACGTTACCCAACGGAAGAAGTTCTCTCCACGCTGCTGGCGGAAGTCGAGTATACTGTCAATAGTCGTCCGTTGACTCACGTATCGGTCAGCGAAGAAGATCCCGAGGCCCTAACACCCAATCACTTCTTGCTCGGAGGGCCGGGACAAGTACCTACGCCGGGAGAATTCAACGAACGAGATACGATTACAAGGACAAGCTGGCGCGCCGCCCAAAGACTCGCTGATGTCTTCTGGGCCAGATGGCTCAGAGAGTACCTCCCAGAACTACAGAAACGACGAGAGCCACACGGCAAGGGTCCAAACGTCAAAGTCGGTGACCTAGTACAACTCATAGATGCCAACCTGCCGCGCAACGTTTGGATCCGAGGAAGAGTAGCAGCCGTGTACCCTGGACCGGATAGCGTCGTGCGGACAGTCGACGTGTCTACGAAGGGAGGAGTTCTGCGGAGGCCGGTGCGAAAACTAGTGATCCTGCCGATCGACGACGTCGCCCTACACCGAGTTGCTGCAACACGGTCGCACGGCGGGAGAAATGTGCAGGACGACGCATGGATAGATTATACTCGTAGTTATAACGTAGCTAATAGTTAAAAAGTTATATTTTTAAGTTAATCACCATTTGTTTCGTAGTTAAGATTTATAGTTGCTTTATAGATATTTAAATAAATAAAGTTCTAAATACCTTATAGGGATAGGTAGGTAGGTATATAGATGTCATACAAAGCGTGTCATAGAAAATAGTAAATAGGAAAACTCGCGCAAACGTATCAAAATAGTGTTAAAATAATGTGATAGAAATAGGTACATCATATTGAAATAGCCGACCCAGAAGTGTTGAAAATGTATAGGAAAAATAAAGCTCTCTGATTGGCTAAAATTCCTCGCTTCCTATTGGTCCGCCAATCAGAGAGCAGCTTTATCTGGGCAATATTTTGTATAAATATTGAGCGATATGTAGCGACTGGTCAGTCCAGTAGCAGCCTAGCAGTAAGGAACAAGAAGAAAATAAAGAAAGAAAAAACTGAATGGTGTTTCAAGCTCTCCAATCCCAGCGCAAGGAATGTATGGAATCCTGTACAATGATCCATGAGGTTTTATTGTATTTTTTTCATTCTTTCATTGCTAATAACATCCACAATCTCTTTCACGCAAAAACTACTATATGGATTTTAATGAAACTGTACAATAATATAGATTATACATCAGAATAACACATAGGTTATAATTTATAAAGATATTGTGTGAATTGGTCCAAAATATAACGGTAAGTGTCAAGTAAGCAAGAAAAAAATCTGCCATCTGCAACCAATTCTGGCGTGCGCTGCAAAAACCGTTAGAATTACACGAAGTACTAATCCTGCGCAGACGAAGTCGCGGGCACCAGCTAGTCTATTATATCTTAAAGTTTTTATAGCATGATTCGGTATCAACAAACCAATTTCTCAATCAGAAGGGCCCACTTTCCGGATCGTAATAGTTTTACTCAATTACCGTGAAATAAATCAAAATTTAACAATATTATGGCCAGAACACGTAATGTTATGTAATTTAACAATATTATGGCCATAACACGTAATGTTATGTAATTTATAAATATAAATAAATAATGCCGAACATTTCAAACAGCATCATCTAGCCGCAAAGTAAGCAGACCTTGTGCTATGGATACCACATGACTGATATACCCACTTTTTTATACTTACATGTATAATATGTATGTATTAACAAAAAAATTAGGTATATAAGTAGTATATCAGTCATGTGGTACCCATAACACAAGCTCTGCTTAATTTGGGGCCAGGTGATGTTGTGTGAAATGTTCGGCATTATTTATTAATTTATTTATAAAAGAGTTAACTGATTTGGGTAGCATTTAAAAACGGTTAAAATATGCCATACCTAGGTCACAAATAGTATAACAAAGATGGCACGCCGCCCGTGCTATGTTTTCCATAACTGTATTCATCTACTTCTCAAACAGGTTTCAATCTTGAGAATGATAGAAGAACCCGTCGGGTTAGTTTAACAAAAAGTTCCATAGAACAGGTTTTATATGCAGCTATGGATGTTATGACATTGGTATTATATGCTATTTAAATAAAGCATACTTTATTAAAACCTTATATAACTAGGCACGAGTATTGCCGTGGATTCTTAGTTTGTCATTTCATGGAGTAACATAGCTCTGCTAATTTAATATTTTTTACTGGTTTTATTGCATGTTTTATTCAGTAATCTTAGCGGAATTTTAATGAATAAATTGTGACTACATAGGACAAGTATGGACAATTGAATTATATGTTTATTATGGTGCAATGTGATTTGAACGACGAGGAATCCTGAGAAATTCTAGACGGCCATTCCGCGATGACGTTTAGAATTGGCAATTGACCATCGACTAAGACTTTATTAACAAACAAATTGAATATAAACAATTGACACTGGCAAAATTGACATTATTATGTCACATGCCATTAACAAAGATGAAGGATGGAACTATTGCCGTGACTAGGGATACATTAAATCTATATCTTTCATTATCATTAAATCTTATCATATGAATCTTCTGTGCGTGTGTTATAATTAAACTCCTAAACGGCTTACCGAATTTGATACATTTTTTTCAATTTTCAATTACAAGTTTTGTTTAGTTTGGGACTAGATAAATGTACTGTTTGAGCTTGTCCTTTATCATTTACTTATATTTTTATATGTTTTTAACATATAAAAATATAAGTAAATGTTAAAGGACTTGAAACTGATAAAAACAACTCGCATTCTTTTAACCTTTAAAGTGTACGTTTACACTTCAATTTCAAACGAATTGCCAGCTACAAATTTATTTAATTAGCTATTTTATTGTAATGTAGATAATTATGTACTGACTGTATTTTATGAATTATGGACTGTTGTCTGAAATAAATAAATTGAATTGAATTGAAAAATCAAGAAAAAAAGGGCACTGGATCAATTGACACTACTGGGTGAATAGACAAAAGAGCTCACGCTCAGAGCGCGCAACGTGATACCTCCTTGACAGAATACTTATATATTTTAAATACATACTTATGATAGTTTACACCCAGACACAGAACAAACATTATTTTCATCACACAAATGTTTGTCCTTGGAGGGAAGTGAACTCGTAACCTACAGCGCAGAAGGCAGAGCTACTACCAACTGAGCAGAGGCAGAAGAGATAGGTAACAATAAGCAAAGCTCAAGGTGTCTAGAATTGGTAGGTGTATAGATGATGTACTTCCAATTACCAAACAATGCAGCTTGCAGCCTACATGCGATAGATTGCAAGGTTAGGATTAATTCAATTATAATTATATAGCTATATGTACTTTTACAATGTCACTGCATTATTCAGTCGAGTCAAAACTCAATATTTTTATTCATTACAATCACTTGATCACTTGAAACGTCTTACATACTAGGTGAAATTAGGTGCCCATTCCTCCTAACCCAAGTCCGAGAAGAACTGGCAAGAAATATATCTATTAACTACGAAAAACGAATATAAGTTAATATAGTTGGTTATACGTATCCTAAGGTCGTCGATTCGAATCCGGACGCGCACCAGTGGATTTTTCTGTTCAAAAATGTATGTGAGCTATACCAGCACTCTCAAACGGTGAAGAAAAACATTGTGAGGAAACAGGTATGTCGTAGAACCTAAAAAGTTCGAAGACATGTGCCAAGTGCCAAGTGCAAAACATTGATACTACTCGCTTTCGGTTACTATTGATGAATTGGTATAACGGGAGGTTGATGTTGATTGTCATACATGCTGTCACTGTCATATGAATAGAAACCTCAGACCAAATAAATATTAGACGGAGCACTGCGATCAAACATAATAAATAAATTCTGTGACACTTTCTGTCACGGAATATGTTAATGTTTCTTTATGTAAGATGTTTTTTAGAAGACGACATGAGAAAATACTTAATAGTACAAGTATGTATGGATATACTAAGAGGATGGAGCACAGTTTGGTGGGATGTGCGTGCGTGGGTGCGTGTATTTGCACAGAGGAAAATGGTTTTGAGGCTTCACTTAGGGTATTCACGGCCCTTTTATTTCTTCTTCACGGTCTTAATATTTATTTGGTCTGAGATAGAAACCGAACGTACGTATTAGTAATCCATCTTGTCTAAACTGGTTCTACAATCAAACTAATGAGTAATCTAATTTTCACTCAAAACGGGATATTTACCATGATATATGAGTTTTTCTGCTTCTCGATATTTCGGCACAGTTGCATGCGCCATGATCACGAGATAAACTGAGTTTACCCGTGATCATGGCGGATGCAACTGAGTTTATCTCGTGATCATGGCGCATGCAACTGTGCCGAAATATCGAGAAGCAGAAAAACTCATATATCATGGTAAATATCCCGTTTTGAGTGAAAATTATGTGCAAAACCATGATAGTTTTAAAAGTTATAATGAGTAATCGCTTAAAAGCCCTCAAAAATACTTACAAAACTTAGATACAAGTATATCACAGATGCAACAAATTATATTAGAATAGAGAAAGAAGCAACACAACTGGCTTTAACGCCAGTCATTTTCGTCTGAGACCACACAAGCTCCATAATAATGATTGTAATTAATAATCCACCTGAAGTTGTATTCGGTGTTTCCAAGAACCATTATGCACAAGAGACCAGCTTTTTCGATATTCCACTTTCTAGTTATATAACCTGACATTCCGTCACGTATGACCAAAATACACCGCACCCTCTGATGTGATGTCACTTCACAATTTGCACAAAAGTTCCAGTCACTGAAATCACTACCTAAATCTACATTCATTGGGTTCTTCGTCTGTCATTTCATGGAGTAACTCTGCTAATATATTTTACTCGTCTTATTGCATGTTTTAGTCAGTATTCTTGGCGGAATTTTAATAAATAAATTGTGACTACAGGACGGGTGTGGATAATTGAATTATATGTGTATTGTGGTGCAATGAGGTTTGAACGACGAGGAATCCCAAGAAAATTCTAGACGCCATTCCGCGTGACGTCTAGAATTGACAATTGACCATCGACTAAGATTTTAATAACAAACAAACTGACTATAAACACTTGACACTGGCAAAATTGACATTAGTATGTCACAGGCCATTAAAAAGGAGAAGATGAAGAATACATTCATTAATCTTTAATTTCGCCATAATAACTACAAACACAAACTATCCTTATTTTGCTTGCATCAAAGTCTAAATTAGAATAACATTTTAAATAACACTTTTTAAATTTACTAATTGACATATTAACTTGTTTCAGACATAAACTGCTTTACTTAAACGCCTCTCAACTTGAACACTGCCTAAATACAGCTTTACATTCCTGACACTATTTATCACCATCTTACAAAAAGGGTTGCCATTATTTGAAAGTGATTAACTTTTGAAAGTAGTTAAATTGAAACACTTGCTGGTAGGCTTAGTTCCGCTGCATATGCAGTTCGTGCGATACGGTGGCTTACTGATGAAGCTACAGCTAGACTAGTTTATTTTTAGTTACTTCCATAGTGTTATGTCATACGGCATCATTCTCTGGGGGAAAGCAGCTGATATTGGTAAATTATTTGTTATTCAAAAAATGGCAATACGTGCCATTTATAGAATGAAACCACGAGAATCTTTGAGAGAAATATCCAAAGAAATTAATATTCTCACAATAGCTTCACAATATATATATGAAAATTTGTTATACACACATAAAAATAGAGATGGGTTTCAGCAAAATAATTACCTTCATTGAATCAATACCAGGAATAGACACAAACTATACATCCCTAGGTTTCGACTAGAAAAAGTAAATAAGTCATTTATGGGGAACACGGTGCGCTTCTAAAATAAGCTTCCTGAAATGCTACTAACTATCTATTAAGAAATTTAAAGCATACATAAAAGGTAGTCTTTTGGAGAAAGCTTATTATAGTATAAATTACTATATTATTGATAAGAATTGTCGCTCTGCCGTCAGACAGTTAACCGACACACTTGAAATGTATAAACTCTCTTGTATTAGTGTTTCTTAGTTAAGGTAGTTATAAAATGGATCATGTAAAAAAGCGCTAGGACCAAGACGAGTTTCTTGCCAATTCTTCTCGGGCTTGGGTTAAGATGAATTGGCACCTAAATTCACCTAGTATGTAAGACGTTTCAAAGTGATCCCTGTGATTGTATTGAATAAAATATCTTTTGACTTTGACATTGTTTACAGACGTTTCTATGTATCAGTCATGTGGGGTAGGTACCACATGACTGATACTTAGAAACGTCTGTTCCTTATGTCGCTTGTATTTGTACACTTTTATTTGTAAACATTTACATAGAAACTCCCAAACCCGAGACAAATACTTGCAGATTTGTCCCTTGCGGGAATCAAACCCGCAAGCCGGGCCTTGACCCACTGCGCCACAGAAGTCATCAAAAGAACAGGTCAAAAAACATTACCTCATCTTATTTAGTTCGTTAAAATCCTAAACGAGAATCTTACATATAACTTCACGCCATCTTGTAACTTATTACGTCTTCGTTTTAATATTTAAAGATACTAATTAACAGCACTATGCTTAAATTATTTAAATCATGTAACTTTTAATGCACACGAGTAATTTACTTTCAAAATTACACAATCTATCTATTTTCTAAAGTTTAATAGAAAGCAAATGTAAATGTAGTCTTCAGTAAATTATAGTTGTCGAGTTGTTAAGACGTTACCCTGAGCATATTGACTTTTGTATTTACCGCGTGGCTATCTTGTTAACTGAAAGAATAATAGCTATAAAAGATTTAAGGTATACTAGCTGCTGCCCGCGGTTTTACACGCGTGGTACCTACATAAAAATAGCCATGTCCTTCTCCAAGGTCCCATCTATCTCTATACCAAAATTCATTAAAATCGGTTAAGCGGTTTAGGCGTGAAAACGTAACAAACAGATAGACAGACAGACAGACTTTCACATTTATAATATTAGTATAGGTATTTTCAATTGTTCGCCTCCTATTCCCCCCTTAAATTGTTTTTAAAGAAATTGTTAGTTTTATAATTGAAATATTACATAATGTCTAAAATATTCAATCTTTGTCTTCTGTGTCAATGATATAATTAAATAAATTTTGAATAAAATACATATTGCCTTCCTTCCTCACTCCATCGTCCGTGGCGTTCATTAGGTCATCTTTTGTGCAGGTGTAAGAGCGCAAGGGGCAGAAAATATTCAATTATTATCATCTTTTACTAAAGTTAACGTCAGTTTAACTTGGAAATAAGATAATTAAAACATTACCCATAAAACTTTTTTCTGAATTCTTTATTTGAATATATTCTGACTAACGACCCGCCCCGGCTTCGCACGGGTGCAATGCTGATACTAATTATACCTATCTACTACAGAATGGTTATACCTAAGAGATAGACATATACCATCGCGGACTTTTTTGTAGACCTTTTGAGGGTGTACAATATATATATCTCCTAAAGAAATTTAATTTCATTCATAGCTTTCATAATTGTATTACGAAACCGAAAGACAAACGTGTTAAAAATATTTGGCCAAGTTTTTGACATTTACTTTTCACATACCTACCTTATTTGATTTTCATATACCACTAGCTGCCAGCGGCTTCACATGCGTAGCATTAAACCAAATTTCATCTAGATATGTTCAGTTGTTTAGCCGTGAAAAGTAACATACAGACAGACAGATAGATAGACACATTTGAATATAATATTAGAATGGATTCAACGATAGTTAATACTTTATTTTATTACATCCGTAAGACCGTAAATTAATGAATGAGATATAAAAGTAAATAGAACTATTATCTTTTGATCTCTTGGTTACGGAAACTTCATTTTACGATGTAGGGAAAACTTAATTAGGAAGACATAAAACGAATGCTATTAAACCGATAGAATTGAAAGGCTTCATCGACTATCTTGTAATCGATTTTGCTGAATGATTTTCCGTGAACACAATTTTCTAATAGACCTCTTGACTTTATGTTAATGAAATAATTTATTTACAGAAATGTCAAATATAAATACGTTTTAAACAATAAAAAGACAACAGACAGACAGTGCACAATTTTTAGATTTTTGTTGGTTTTTTTATAGACCTGGAAAGTGTTTCCATAACATTATCTGCTTACATTCGGACTAGATGATGCTGTGTGCAATGTTTAGTATTATTTATTATTAGTATACCATATTATTATTATATTCGACGACCTCTATAGCGGAGTAAGACAAAGCCCGGCTGAGATGCAGGCAAAAGGTTACGGGTTCGATTTCCGCTGCAATACAAAAAAAAGTAGTAAGTAGTATATCAGTCATGTGGTACCCATAACACAAGCTCTGCTTGCTTTGGGGCTAGATGATACTGTGTGCAATATCCAGCATTATTATGATTACTAGTGGTCGCCCACTGGTCGGAATTCGACCATAATTAATGTGCTTCATATGCATAATAAAAAAAAATATTAGCATTCTGCACTCCTTCTCTATATAAACTATAAGTGTGCAAAATTTCATATACCTCCGTCCGCGCAATTTTCGTAAAAAGGGGTACAAAGTTTTTGCTTCACATATTTATATATAGATTACAGTTACCGCCTCGAGAACTCTTCCTTTTGTCGAAGTCGGGTAACAATAAAGAATGTTCTTGACATAAATATCATTGTTTTATTATTTTTATCAATAAAACAGCCTCACGCCTCATCTCGTCGTCACTATATTGTTAGCAATTGTCACGTATTACAAACGCATCAGACACGCACAATGTCAAGAACAATCGTGACAAATGATATAAATATCTCAGTTATACATAAATAGGAAATTATAATCGTTTTTAGTAACTACATTGAATCACGCGTCAACCCGATTGAATGTGATAGTCAACGGTTTGTAACCTCTACAACGAAACCTTATTTTCTATGTATAATATGTATGTATTTACAAAAAAATATATGTATAAGTACCTAGTATATCAGTCATGTGGTACCCATAACACAAGCTCTGCTTACTTTGGGGCCAGATGATGCGGTGTGACATGTCCGGGATTATATTATATTATTTCGCTATGAGCGTCTGTTTGTCTACCCCTAACCAGTTATTTGTAGGCTACTAGTGTTAAGAAGAAGAAGAAGAAGAAGAAGGAGAGAAAGAGGAAGATGAAAAAAAATGGTTTTTAGACATATCTCGACATTACAACATTATCGACTAAGTATTAAGACGACCTCTGTGGCACAGTCGGCGAGGGCCTGCCTGAGACGCAAAAGATAGTGGGTTTGATAACCGCTGCGCGATAAATGTTTGTATGATCTGTAAATATTTGTTTATGGTCTGGCTGTTTTTCTTTGTGTAATATGTACGTATTTAAGTAGTATATCAGTCATGTGGTACCCATAACACAAGCTCTGCTTACTTTGGGGCCAGATGATGCTGTGTGACCACATGACCACGTGACTAATATACTACTTATAGACTTCTTATTTTTTAAATACCATACATTAATATACATAGAAACATCCAGAGTTGGTATCAATGTTTTTATATTCCTTAATCGCCCGGCTTCAGTAATCTCTTTTATCGGTGTCAACGTTAACACCGAACAGAGTTTGTACCGATTTTGACCTCTTTTTAACCGACTTTACAAAAGGGGGAGGTTCTCAATTCGTCGGAATCTTTTTTTTATGTATGTTCACCGATTACTCAACGACACCTGTAGGGTGATTATGGAACTCTTGATACAATCAATGTATATCAGTATTTAAATGCTTAGTACGCTAAACACGGTTCCTACCACAATCGTACTTTGTAAATTGGTCGAGTTATAGTTTGACACCAACTTCACATTGTAACTTGCGACAGAAGCCGATAGAAATCCCAGCGATAAGCTATCCGTAATACCATGGCCGACAATCATAGAACTTTCAATCCTGGCCGATTTATAGTCTATATTTAACTAAGATAGTTAACAGTCCCTCCCCCTTCTTTCATACTTCTTTCCTGTTCGATCCGGTCATGTTTGTTTCCTATTTTGCTATCGACATCAAATCAATCCAAACAAACCAACCAAACTAACAGGCAACAGCTGTTGCAGTTTCAAAGTTGAATGACGTTGATTTTTTAATTCTGTAAGTAATTTATATTTATCCTCTCAATTCCTGAACCTGTAATTTAATCTCGCAGTAATGTACGTACAAGTGCTGTGTTGTGAGCTGTGCTAATAAACGAAAAGACGTCAGTTTTTTTATGCTTCCGAAAAGAGAGATTGAACTCTTAGATTGGACTTCGATTGGATTAAAAGACTTCGAGACCTGAAGTTTTCAAGATCTTCGCAAGCAGTATGTGTGTCGAAAGCATTTTTAGAAGAGATTTCTCGCTTCAATTCGAGAGCACATGCCTATCCAACGTAATTTACTGCTACCGAAATGTCTGTCTATTGATGTTCATACTTCTGCTATAATCACCAGTAAGCCTGATGACTTCTGTCCCTCAGGAGATGGGTGGGCCATTGATATGAGATGCTACTTGTGTAGACACCCTTGCCGCATCCCATTAGAGTCTGGGATTTCCGTTACAGCTGGTGCGGCAGCTGAATGTGGGGAGGTGCTGAGGACGTGATAAGACGCAAATATGCCTTTCTTGATAAGGCCTACATTATTTGAGCTTTTTGAGTCGAGACCCTGGGCTCTTTGGTAACAGGAGCCCATCGCGTTTTCAAAATTATTTCAAAGCCGCCTCCGTGAAATAATCAAATGTTCTGGACCAGTGTGGCTATAGATATCTATAGATTGTTTTACGCAGTTTACCTCAACTGTTTGACTTGTATTTTTTATTATTGTTTATTATTCTGTACATTTCTGTAAATAAATGTCTAATTGTATAATCAATGTGTTTATTATGATTATCAGGGTATTTCCTTTGTAGATCGATAAAATATTTTAAAATAGTAAGCAATTGTATCCAAGCCAGCAATAAAAATATACTCGGTAGAATGAATACCCCGCTGATGCTAAAAGGTTCATTCAAAATAAAAAAGTTATCTGTCATATGGGATAAGTGAACGAGTATTGGACTGGATTTTGTCTATGGGAGTGCCCCTTCTGATGCGTTAGCATCCTATAGTTTGTGCGTACTACCAATTCATCAATAGTAACTGAAAGCTATTAGTATCAATGTTTTGATAGTATCAAAGTTCCATAATCGCCCCACCGATTAGGAAATATATTTTTTTGTTTAAAGAGTATACTTCCCAGGTCCCATTTAAATTTGATCTAAATTGGACGAACGGTTTTAAAAAAATCAACAAAAATCTTTTCATGTACTTACATGAAGTCGGTTTCTTTTTAGTTTTTAAAACGAAATTATTTACATTTATGTTTTTCCTGGTATAAGTACCAATGATCTCAATGACCAATGACTCTTTACCAATGATCTCACCGTTCTATAGCACTAGAAAAAAGAAAGAAAAAAAAGAAAAAGAGAGAAAGAAAGATAACATACGTAAAACAACCATTACCTACATATTAATTTAAATTTAAAAATCGTTTTCAATCAATGAATCGCGTTATCGATCACATTGAATTACTTAAATAATTTATTATTCAATAAAATAGGTGATAAGGTCGTAAAATACAAAACGCAATTGACCTTAAGTTTTAAAACTGTGTTCAAACTGACCTTAACAAACTTATATACTTTATTGTTTAACTTTTACCAAATTTAAATTATATGAAGATTGAAATTCGACCTTAATCCAAAGCACTAGAGTCGAATCAAAACTTTGACTGTAGGATAATTTTGCAAAATGATTGTTTCCGATTTAGTGAACACCATCCGCTTATTTAAGATGGCCTATCGATAATGTTAACGGTGCTTGGATACCCGAACACTTGTTGAGCAGATGTCGAAACAATGCTATAGGTACAATAAAAAACACTTACGATGTTATGCTCGGCAAGTTGAAACCCCAGTCTGGAAAAAAAATATACCGCATAAATTAAAATTATAATATTTGCTAGATAATTAGTAATAAAATACATACATTTTATGTTATAATGTGATAAATTAAACATAATTCACAACAAATTGCTAAAACAAGGTATTTATTTAATTAGTTTAAAATTATCACGTTGCGTCGTCTACTTGACACTAGATGGGGCTGTTATCAATTCCGCAGGGCACACGAAAATTGCCAATCTCACATTACTATAGCAAATGTAAACAATGCCATTTGCAACGTGGGTTGACTACACATTATTGAATGGAAGGCATTTACATAGCTTTCGCAATAAAACAAGTACGCGGCGATGACAAATGCCTACCTCGTAACTACCCACACGACGTAGAGGCCATTTCAGCAAACAGGTAGTTAGGTAAGAAAATTATCTTGTCCAAAAAGTTGTGAAAGAATGTAAGAAAAAGATGCAAAATTATGCCCCGGGTGAGGATCGAACTCACGACCTTAAGATTATGAGACTTACGCGCTGCCTACTGCGCCACCGAGGCTACAGATACTAAGCACGAAATAGGTCATCTAATCAAAAATATATTATGAAGTTCACTGCCTTTCTTGCCTATGCCAACCCTATCGATAACAATGAATTTAAAGTTTACTATCTTACAGGAATTGGTATACCGTTGACTGATTTATTTTTGGATCTTTGGAATAAAAAAGAAACGGCGGGCACGTTTATTTAAAAAAAAGCGTGGGGTGCATGGTGTCAATAGTTATAAATATTTCATTGACTGATATGAGAAGGATTATCATTTCGATAATATCTTAAAAAGCACCCCACGCTATCATTTAAATAAAAAAATTTTTTCTTACTTACATTTATTAAAATTTATTTTCTATTTTTTAATTTGGTTTTCTATATAAAGCGTGTTTTTTAGTTTTTTAAACTATTATTTATTATTCCAAAGATCCGGTATTTTTATCTTTTCGTTTCGGAAATGTTCGGTACTTATATAGTTTGTGACGGTATCTTTGCCTGGAAAAAAGTACGTACCTTGCTGGTAACATGTTATATAAAAAAAAAACACAATTGCTTTATCATTGGTAGTAATGATAACCACGTGTTTATACAAAACCGATTTATAATTACTTGTTAAATATTAATAATCGCGCTCTACCAAAACGTACTTTCACTCAACTACATGCGTTAGGCCTTGTGCGCACTGCGAATTATTTCGCGCTGTTCTGTGGAACATGGAATCAAATGTAGGTGCACGCATTAGCGGAAAAATTACATATTTCTGAAATAGATTTAAACCCTAGCGCGCACTGTGTATTATTTCGCGGTGTTTTTTTTTTTGCGCTATTTCGTATATTATAGGTACTACGTATAATTCCATGTCATACGCATGCATGACCTTATGTGGCTCTGCCCTTAGACAGTTATAAACTATAACTATTGTAATCTTGTATTAGTTTACCGTAGTTAAGCTAGTTATAAGATGGATCATACAAAAATGCGCTGGGACCAGGACGGGTTTCCCGGACTTGGGTTAGGAGGAATTGGCATCTAAATTCACCTAGTATGTAAGACGTTTCAAAGTAATCCTTGTGATTGTGTTAGATAAAAAAAAAAAATTTAATTAGTAATTTGCGCACGCATTCGCGTTAAAACCCGCGTTGAAAATTACGTACTTCAGAATAGACTTAGAATAGCGGGAAAAAATTCGCCGCGAAATCATTCGCAGTGTGTGCTAGGCCTTTTATATAAGCAAGATAATGTTCCATCAACACCCACTTGGTACCAACTGGTATCTATTCCCTGTCTATCGGAAAAGCTATTGGTTTTTCTTTACGGATTGAAAAAGCTTTCAAATTACTAAGATGACAGATTGATGTTATTTTTTTCTTTCGATTATTTTCCATTTTGACATTCTATTATAAGATACTAGTAGTTTCCCTCGGCTTTGCCCGCGTGGTAGATGAAAAGCAGCAAGATAATAATTGAACAAAATAATGTTTCGGAAAAATTACATAGCATAATCGCTGTTTTCGCGGTTTGACCATGATCCTGAGTGAATTTTTTGAAAAACTTTCTTAGCGAGCACCTACGGCTCTAGAGGAAGCTGCATACCAAATTTCATTCCAATCCGTTCTGTGGTTTCTGAGAATTCGTGATGAATGAGTGAGTCGTATTAGTCAAATATATAGTAGAAAATTTTCATATGAGTAGGTTAAAATACAATTCGTACTCCAGTTTATTTATTTTATTACAAAGTAGTTAAGAATACCTAATAGGTTAATTTTTAAAATGTATTTATTTCTCTCACAAAGGTTTAATACATAAACAATTATAATACAATACGGAAAATAATATTTATCATTATACTATAATACTTATGTTTAGACTCGAGACAAATACTTGCAGATCATACAATCGAACCCGCAACCCGCAAACTCGCGTCTCAGGCGAGCCTTCACTGCACCACATAGGTTCGCTTCTTCCAATGACTAATTATTACCACTTAGTAATTTATGTTATATACTGTTACCAGGTAAGGCATGGTGAGGCGATACTGTTTTTGCTAGACCATTTTCGGAGGGCACCTTATTCTCGTAGGTATTCAGGGCACCTGGGTTATTAGCATTCATTAACTGACCATATTTGCTTAGATAGGCTTGGTGCCTGCAAGATTTTACGTTTATTTGCTACTAGCTGACCCGTGCCCACTTCGTTGGGTGGTTACAACTTCACAAATATTAAAGTACTAATATCGCTATTAAAAATATATAGCTATTCAAATTATTGTAATAATTACGAATAACTTACGGATAAATATTAATTGGCGCTAGCAGCCACCCGCGGCTTCGGAATTCTAAATTCTATCTGATTATTATAGAACCTAAGAATGCATTGCCTCATGTTGCTCTGCCCTCAAACACTTTGCAATGTGTAAATAATATCATAAAATCCTAATCCTAACCAATTTCTTAATTAACATTTTTGAATTTGTACCTTTAATAAAATGCATATTTACTTACTAGATATGTATGTGTGTATTAAGTAACTAAGTTCAATAATTATGTATATTGTTATATTTATTTTCATATACATTAGTTTATAAGTTAGAAAATTGTACTATTCAGTTTTTTTTTGTTTACGTTTTAAAACTTAAAAGAAATCCGACTTCATCGAATATAAAAAATATCATCGATGTATGCAATTTTCAGATTGTTGTTGATTTATTAAATACGCTCAACTGATTGCGATAAAATTTAAATGGGACCACCTGGGAAGTATACCCTTTGAAGCAAAAATAATAATTTTCCAAATCGGTTCAGGCGTCTGTGTAGGTAATCGGTGAACATACATAAAAAAAAATCCGACGAATTGAGAACCTCCTCCTTTTTTGAAGTCGGTTAATAAAATAAAAATAAAATAAACTACCTATGTACTGTTTGTTACCTTGTTACTGTTTTTCGTAGTAAAGTAAATAATGTTTTGGAACTAAAGTTTCCTCGTGCACTTGTCTAATTTTTCACACATTTTTGTGCAGTTTTTACACGTTATTTATCAAAAGTTTTTATTATCATGTATCATCATCCAAATCGTGATACAAATTTCTTGCTAGATTTTTTAAAAATCCAATCATATTAAAGTAACTCAGACAGTAAGGTAAGTACTGGCACATAATATGTTCATGTCAGAGTCATTAAGGTACATGTGCACCATAACCAGTTGTTTAACTTAACCATTAAAACATTGACAGTGTTTAGTGTGACAGATACCGGGATATGTGTGGCGCAGTGGGCCAGTGATAAATGCTTGTATGATCTGCAAGTATTTGTCTGGCTGTTTCTATGTATAATATGTAGGAATTAAAAATTGAGGTAAACCAGTGTTTAAGGATTTGGTGAACTCCGGCTAAGTTTTTGTCGTATGTCATCATTCTTAGATCACTGTAAATCGCACAAGGTCAGTACATAATGTATGTAATGAGGTAGGTACATAACGTGTTTGAATATATACTTCAAATATTACTGTTATGTTTTGGCTTGGCACATGTTTTTAGCTGCATGTCACACAGCATCATCTGACCCCAAAGTAAGCAGAGCGCGTGTTATGGGTACCACATGACTGATATACTACTTAGGTATTTTTGAAGGATAACTTCATATAGGAGGGTAAACCGCTTCGTTGCGTAACGCGTTACGGCGCCAGTCTGTCTGGCTTCCCTTTCTCTCACGCATACGGCAGCGCTAGGCAGGCTCCTCCTCACACTCAAACCCACAGCGCTAGTTAGATTAGCTTAAGTTATCTATTCTGTCGGGCGTCCCGAGACGCACACGTTTTTTATAGTAAACTAGCTGTCCCGTTCACGACTTCGACCGTGCGTTTTAAAAAGAAAAAAAAAATGTGAAAATCTAAACCATTCTCGAATCCACTTGAACAAAAAATTTCATGAATATCGGTCCACCCGTTAAGAAGGAATTTAATTACAAACACACGCGCAAAATATTTAGATATTAAAGATGATTGTATAGAAAAACATTCAGACTTACGACAAATATTTGAAGATCATACAAATAATTGTCCCGAGGGAACACTCTGCGCTACATTGGTCTTCAAAGTTAAGAGTATCATTGCATTTTTTACCTTATGGCATTGCCGTAAACTTGAAAAATAACTTTTTTAACACGACTGGTTTTTCAACTCGGTTGGTAGTAGCTTTGCCTTCTGCAGGTCGTGGGTTCGATTCCCGTCCAGTACAAACGTGTGTGCTTAACATAGATGCTTGTCTGGGTGATATAAAGTTATGCAAGTATTTTATCAGTCATTTGGTACAAGTTATTATATATACTATATTAGTATGCTTAGTATGTGGTTAGATGGTGTTGTGCGACATTATTGGACATGTCGCACAACACCATCTAATATTTATTTTATATAAACTTAATGTTTATGTATAATGATTATTAAGTAAATAAAGGTATATACTAGTATAGGTAATTCGTAAACTTATGTATCTTATGTACATAATATTTAAATCTCATTATTATGTACATATGTGATTTATTTAATGAAATGCAAAAGTCGATCCGGCTCAAACATTACAATCGATAATATGAAAGTGTAATTCTTTAATGATTATATAAATATGTATCAATTAATATTTTTTTAAATGTATTTTGCACAGAAAAACATAAACCCATTTCAAATAGGTATGTACATAAAAGATACAAAAATATTGCAAGAACTATGTAATTATTAAAGCTAGTGGTCGCCCACTGTTCGAAATTCGACCATAATTTATTAATAATTAATGTATTTTTTATGCATAATAAAAAAAAATCTGCACTCCTTTATATAAACTATAAATGTGCGAAATTTCATACTCCTCCGTCCGCGCAATTTTCGTAAAAAGGGGTACAAAGTTTTTGCTTCACGTATTAATATATAGATTACTCGATGAAAATAATGATATTCCTGCTATCCGAGCATTACATAAAACATCAATGTTTGTTCTGTGCCTGTGTGTTGTATAAATATCATTAATATGTATTTAAAAATATATGTTTTTAATCAGTCATCTAGTTTCCAGAGTACAAGCTTTGCTTTGGGGCCAGCCAAATATTATTTTTGGAACAAAGTTCCTTATCCCACGGTACGGATTTAGCGAAAAAGGCGAAAATAAGTGTAAAGATTTTTCAGTCACGAATTTTCGTCACAACCACGTCACAACACTTTCTTCAGTGTAGACGGTTATCTATAGGGTGACACGAATGAATGAATGAATGAATGAATGAATTAGATGAATTGAATGATGTACAATAAAATGTTTATTTTCACAACTCGAAAAAAAAATTCTACCCTTCCTTCAATTCATTAGTTATTTCTGCGTTTCATATAATTGCTCTCAGACGATAGTAATTCATTCATTTATATTTGTTCATCAAAAATATAATACGTTCATCAATAATAATATAGTACGTTCATTCTTCGTTCGTGCTTCGTTTCAACCGAGTGTTCCACGACACTCACTCATTTTTTTTTAAATTATTACTTAGACTGTAAATCATTTGCCAATCTAAATTAGAAGGATCCCTTAAGAAAATGAACTTCCCGTTATGAGATCAGACTTATTATTATGTAAGGCACAAAAGCTATGCTTAGTTTGGGGCTAGTTGGTGTTGTGTACATTGTCCACCAATATTTATTTATATATTTATAAATGGCCACATCCTATCTGTCGGGGACTTTCGTTAGAGCTGATACGGCGGCTGAATGTGCCGACAACCTCAAAATGCGCAGATATGAGACTTTAGGAGTCGTGACCCTGGGCATTTAGGGAACAGGAGCCCATCGCGTTTCCAAATTATTTCACGGAGTCTGATAGAAACATTGCGTGACCCAAGAGCTGGCTCCTATCTGGCTCAGCGAATTCGCATTGCCATGCAACGTGGCAATGCCGCCAGTGTCTTAAGAATGCTGCAGTTGGCAGTGATCTCGATCAGTTGAGCTATATATAGATCGTTTTAATCGCTCCTTAGATAGCTCAACGGTTTCACATGTATTTTATATTATTGTATATTATTCTGTACATTTCTGTAAACAAAAGTTTACCTTAATAAATGATTGTGAAATAAAAATGTACGTTTGTGAAAATTATTGAATGATATGTATAATACTTACATAACTGAGTAAAACTTGGTACTTTCCTAAGTACATATTTAAAAATAAACTTCACTTCAATGCTTACTAGCAATAAAAACATGGCTAACCTTACTCGATCGTTTGCAGAGCTTATGCAAATAAGTTACGTTGTGTTGTTAATACTTGAGCGTTGAGCCATGTTTAAGCAATGCGCTACCGAAGTGTTTGCGCTTGTCATTCGAAAATCTGTCGTGCAAAGCCATATCAAATTAGGTACAAAATCGATTACATCGACGACCTCTGTGGCGCAGTGGACCAAGGGCCGGCTGAGACGCAGAAGGTTGCGGGTTCGATTCCCGAATGTTTGTATGATCTACAAGTATTTGTCTCGGGTCTGGGAGTTTTTATGTAAAATAATGTGTTTACAAAAAAAAGGACCTATACATATAAATATTATATCAGTCATGTGGTACAAATGTCCGGCATTATTTATTTATTTATATACCTTTATTTTTAGCAACAATATCATCTCCATACTAAATATTAAACAGGACATATATTTAGTACTATTCCGCATTCCGAGAAAGGAATATATTAGCGGAATAATACTAAATATTTGTCCATCTGTTTAATGTTTTGAAATGGATTTCCGGAAAGTCACGCCTGAATCAATTATCTATATACCTACTTTTAATTTTACCTGCCTGCGATAAAGGGCAATGTGGTTGGGGTGTATGTATGCGAGTTCATTTAAATTAAAATGAAAATACTTAATTTCAGATAATTAAAGATCCATAGTAGATTGGCTTTCGCTGTAGCCCAAACGGCTGGACGGATTTTGACAAACGAGGTGTCGTTGAATTCGTCTCGATCACGAGATTGACACACGTTATATAAATTGTAAAAAAATATCTGATGGTACAGCCAGAAGCCATTTTCAATTTACGGTGAATCGACAAATAAGGGTCATTCTTGCAATGTCATAGATATGTCAAGTGTCAAGTATTCTTCTTCTTTGTTAATGGCATGTGTCATATGATGACAATTTTGTTAATGGCATGTGTCATATGATGACAATTTTGCCAATGTCAAGTTTTTAGATTGTTTAAACTAGTGGCACCCACTGGTCGGAATTCGACCATAATTAATAAACATTTAATGTATTTTTTATGCATAATTAAAAAAAAACTATTAGCTTTCTGCATTCTATATCTAAATAAACTATAAGTGTGCGAAATTACATACTCCTCCGTCCGCGCAATTTTTCTAAAAATGGGTACAAAGTTTTTTCTTCACGTATTAATATATAGATTGGTGTCTCTTTATAAAATAATTATAAGGATTATTTTTGCTCGAATCACAAAGATACACATAACTTTTAATCCAATTATTTACACCCGAGTCAATAACTCTAGTTTTATTTAAATAAAATCACCAAAATTACACATAAAACACGAAATACATTAAATCATACATTAAAGGTAGTCTTTTGAAGAAACCTTATTATAATATAGATGACTATATTATTGATAAGAATGCATGGCCTCATGTCGCTCTGCCGCCAGACAGTTAACCGACACACTTGATAAATGTATAAACTCTCTTGTATTAGTATTTCGTAGTTAAGGTAGTTATAAGATGGATCATATAAAAAAGCGCTAGGACCAAGACGAGTTTCTTGCCAATTCTTGCTTCTTCTTCTTCGAGCATGGGTTAGGATGAATTGGCACCTAAATTCACCTAGTATGTAAGACGTTTCAAAGTGATCCTTGTGATTGTATTGAATAAATCATCTTTTGACTTGACTTGACTTGACTTTGAAATAACTCGGGAAAAATAAATAATATAAACGCACTATGTTTACTTCGCAAAAAGGCCAAAAGTAATCCAAGCTACAAGTAAATATGTTTATATATTTCTTTCTTTCTTTAAGTGACTGTCATTATCGTGTATGGCTTTAATAAGGCTTTAATCGGACTAAGAAGTATATAATAGCTAGCTTGTAGATTTGAAGACTGCTCTTGAAACACGGATGCTTAAAAAATTATCTACGTATTAAAAAAAAGTTTTTTTTAATTAAGCACAATTGAAATAAAAAATAGAGTACGTTCAGTTAACACATAGTTCGGTTTTTGTTTTTTTAATTAAATACTTATTATATACTTATTATGTATGTGTTCAGTGATCTCGAAAATTATGTTTTATCTCACTCAAGGTTTGCTCCTTGTACCTTGGGTAGGAAAAACGGAATTTAAAGTTCAAACCACCTTTCTGCGGTATTATAAATAGAAAATATCCAATTTAAAAGATCACTGTGCCTTTGCGTACCCTTTACCGCGAATGGAACCATTTTGAAACCGCAATGACTCACTTCAACCTTGACATCTGAAGGCTGTATGCAATCGTCAAGCTAGTTTCGACGAGATAATATGTCGAATAAAAGTCACTTTTAGTTTGACTAGTATGTCTGTGGTTTGACAGAAGGATGTGTTGACGTGACAGCTGACAGATGTCGCTTAATTAGGAAAATTACGATTCTACGTTTGTCATTTTATGAAGTAACTTTTCTAAATTTTCTAAATAAAAGGATTCGAAGGATTATACAAATAATCATCATCATCATATCAGCATATAAGAAGTCCACTGCTAAAACATAGGCCTCCCCAATAGATTTCCAGGATTAACGATTTTGAGCCCTCTCCATCCACCGACTGCGATCTTTACAATGTCGTCAGTCCATCGGGTGGGGGGTCGTCCTATGCTTCGTTTTCCTGTCCTTGGTCGTCATTCGAGAAATTTTATTCCCCAACGGTTAGATATAAATAATACTTAACACATTTTTTTTTAACTTTAAAAAATAAATGACGGTAATTACGTGTGTGCCCATGTTCCAATGTTCAATGGAAGTGGGCGAAATATTAATTGCAAAATTTTATTTTATTTTATAATTTTCGGAGAACTTACAGCTAGGTACATTAATAAGAAATACAAATAATACATGCTTATAAAACATGTATGCAGAAGGCCAATTATAAGTTCACACTGATAGATAAATTTCAGGACACATACATATATGAATGTACTAGTGAAGTTATTTATAAACCAATATTGTTTTCTCTAGTTATATTTCATGTTTTATTGAATAACCAAAGCGGAATTTTAATCAATAAACTATATTCAGCACAGATGCAGACAATTGAATTGTGAGTGTATAAACTGCTTTGTTTTGTACTTATTTATTTATTATTTATACGACGAAGAAAATTCTAGACGGTCATTCCGCGATGATGTTTAGAATAGAGAAATGACCATTGATTGCGACTCGACGAATGTGCGAATATTAGACACAATAACATTTGATATTGGAAAAATTGTTTTACAACAATACAATGGCATTTGTCTTGCAAATGCCATTGTAGGAAGAGAGGAAGATATGTCGATTAAAAATTACTATTAGTTTGACTGGGTTTGTCCAAAGGATGCATTGACCGTGACAGCTTCCAGATGTCGTTTGTTGAGGAAAATTACAATGTTTATAAATACAGCTATATTATCATAGTACTTAGGTAGCTCCTTCAAACTACTCGTATGAGCCAGAGACTAATTACCGCAATTTTTATTGGAACAATGTTCCTTATCACACGGTACGGACTTAGCAGATGGGGGCTCGACGAAAAAAAGTGTGATTTTTTCCGTCACGACCCTTTCTTTAGTGTAGACGGTTATCCATAGGGTGACACGAATGAATTAGATAAATTGAATAATTTACAAATGTTTATTTTAACAACTCGATTTCCACAACCGGAGCGTTCGCGGGCAGAATTTCCTCTGAAACCGCACTGTGAGGCCATTTAGATTCCAGTGTGTGATGAACACCCCGCCGATGGCGAGTATAGTCTTATATATATATATATGTATAGTACTAGTAGTGAGCTGTAAACTTCGCGAACATTTTTCGAAACGACTGAAATATAACTTTTTTACATTTTCAACCCCCGTATGGATATATGAGCCATTTTGAAAAATTTCGAAACCTGAATCAACAAAAATCTATATAATAAACAAACCAGTATAATAATTTCGTTTTAAAAATTAACAGATAACCGACTTCATTGAATGAAATTTGAGCCCATAAAAATACACCCGAATTGAGAACCTACTTTTTTAAGTCAGTTAAAAAAGATTTTACTGTACCTACTATTTTTTTCGAAATTCCTAAGTACCACAGGAAAGTCACAGGAAAGAAAACTACTGAACCGATTTTGATGAAATTTTGATGAAGTCGGTTAAAAAGACTACAGTTCAAGATTTAAAAGAGGCTTGATTTTTAGCACATTAAAATCAAGCAAAATTTTATGATATTGGACGCAAGCATAGATTGGTAATGAAGATAATTTTATAACCATGACAAGGTCAATTAGAATTCGAAGACCTTACATGGGATTACTCAATAAACTTAATTACTAGCTCTATTGGTGTCAGTCAGCCAATTGCTTGTTCATTTAAATAGCATTGCGTTCTCATACCCTCATATTATATCTACGTCGTACATAATATAACTAATACCTTTTTTAACCGACTTCAGAAAAGGAGGAGGTTCTCAATTCGTCGGAATCCTCTGGTAGATACATTGCGTGACCCAAGAGCTGGCTCCTATCTGGCTCAGCGTATTATCATTGCCATTCAACGTGGTAATGCCGCCAGTATCTTGGGAACGCTGCCCCCTGGCAGTGATCTGGATCAGTTGATCTATCTATAAATCATTTTAAACTGTCCTTAGATAGCTTACCTGTTTCACGTGTATTTTATTGTGTATATTATTCTGTACATTTCTGTAAATAAATTAATACATAGATTTAAATAAATAAATGGATAATAAATAATTCCGACAATTCAACACAACATCATCTGGCCCCAAAATAAGCATATCTTGTGTTATGGGTACCACATGACTGATATACATATATTTATATATATTATATATATTTTTTGTAAAAAAATACATACATATTATTCATAGAAAAATATCCAGATCCGAGACAAATACTTAAAGATCATACAAACATATGTCTCTCAGCGGGAATCGAACGAACCCGCAACCTTCTGCGTTTCATGCAGGCCTTCGTTCACTGCGCCGCATATTTGTGGCCGTTTTGAAATATATCATAGTTATTGACAGAAACCTAAGTATTTTGTATGGGTGTAAACTCCAACGAAAGGAAACAAACTATTTCGAAACCTTACCTCAATTGCTAATTTAAAACGACCTACCGCAGACCTCAAATGGAACGTACACCCATAGCATGTGAATAAGATAAAAACTAGGCTAATTAAACGTGGCACAATTCCTTCGATTCAATACGACATTAAGTACCTACTGTTGCAAATTGCAAAAGCTCTTAGAAAAAAACGTTGTCTATATACGTTTAAATAAACGAACGGTTCGACTTCGTGTGGAATTGTTTCTTTACAAACAATTACATTTCACTACATTGTACCCCAACTTAGGGGATGCATTAGAGAAACCCCTCTGAACTTTACATGTATTTAGGACACAAATTGGAACCTTTTAGTTCAATTGAATTTGTTACCTTACAAACAACCACATTTCACTACATTGTCCCCAACTAAGGGGTTGACTTAGAGAAACCTCTCTGAACTGGTATCTAGATACCAGTTCAGAGGTTTCTGTTGCGTCCTAGGGATGCAAGGACGATTTGACTTCTCATGGCAATGCCATGAGAAGTCAACGGCAATGCCGCCAATATCTTGGAAACGCTGCCCTCTGGCAGTGATCTGGATCAGCTGAGCTATCTTTAGATCGTTTCAAACGGTACTTAGATAGCACATGTATTTTATATTATTGAATATTATTCTGTAATTACTTCTGTAAATAAATGTAATTGTTACCTTACAAAAACAACTTAATTGTACCCCAACAAAGGGGATGCTTTAGATATACCCCTCTCGGTATATATACAGGACGTAAGATTAAGACTCCGATTAGATTTTTACTTTTAGCTTTTTCCACGGATTTGATGATAGTTCATATTAAAATGATATTGAGCTAGTAAAATGAGCTTAACCCCTCAGTTATATTTTTATATATGAAATAGGAAGGTCAGTTAATACAATCACAGCTAGGCCCAAAACCCGTCTTGAAGTGGTCACATCTCCTCAGACCATAGTCAAGTCACTACCACAAGCAAGCATGTAAGCATGTCCCTCAAATACCAATACCTTGCGTCATAAGCACATGCCAGACCGGTTGGGAAACATCTAGTGGTGCCACCTGGTATCGCTTATAATTCCACAAGTTGAGGCGTTTATGGATATATATATTTAACTTAGTACTTTTAAATGCTTCTCAAAATGACGACCTCTGTGGTGCAGTGGGCTAAGGTCCGGCTGAGACACAGAAGGTTGCGGGTTCAATTCAAATGTTCAAATGTTTGTATGATCTGCAAGTATTTGTTTCGGGTCTGGGTGTTTATATGTATGATATGTGTGTATTTAGAAAAAACAACATATAAGTAGTATATCAGTCATGTGGTATCCATGACACAAGCTCTGCTTACTTTGGGGCCAGATGATGCTGTGTGAAATGTTCGGGGTTATTTATTTATATGAAGAATGTTATGTTTATTGTGAAATTATTTGACTTTGTATATTGATTAACAAGTTTTTTTTTTTTTTTTGACATTAAGTACGTTTTTAAATTATATTTTTTTTTGTTATTTTGACATTTGGTTTGACATTATGTAATACGAAGTTATATTGAAGAATTTTTTGTTAATGTGAAACGTATAATTTTTTAGTTCATGTTTATTTATATTATCTAGGTCTGACAAGTGCTATGATTATTTTAATAGATTTTAATTCTTTTTTTTTTATACTATTGCATTAGGGGTCCCTGTAAAAATAGTGTAAGTACTTTTTATAAATAAATAAATAAATAAATATTTAACTTGAACACTGCCTAAATACTTCTTAAGATTCTCCGTCTCTATTTGTCAGTTTATTACAAAAAGGGATAGCACTATTTTAACGTGATTAATTTTTGACAGAAGTTGAGAGACTTATAAAAATAAGATCGACTTTCGATGATTCGACTAGCTATACTACTACGACTACAACTCGACTAGCTTCTCATCACACTCGCACACACTCTTGGCTGACAGTACTAACCTCTCGGAAAATGGGTCGGTACCATCTGACGCTCAGCTATTGGTCAAATCAAATACCGCGCGTTTCCCTGATTTCCTGTTACACATTTTCCATCTCTTTCTACGATATCACTCCCACGGAAAGTTAGAGTAAAGATGTTATTACATATATATCAAAATTTAAGCGTTTAAACAAACGAACAAGACGTTTTAGTTTCTCGTTGAAGTGACAGGCAGTTTTGTAGCTCCGTTCGTTTTGACAAGGACTAGTTTTTATAGGAGACTGATCTACATAATGCTTTAGATAGATTGTAAATTGTCACTCTTTAAATAAAATAATGTTTTGAATACTCTTATTAAATAGAACGACGCAGGTTCTTTTCTACTTATTTTTTTCAAAAGATTTTCAGTGTGATGTTATTGTAGGCGTATAAATAAATATTGCTGGACAATGCACACAACACCATCCAGCCCCAAACTAAGCATAGCTTGTATTATGGTGAAAGCATAACTGTAGAATACTTATTTACTTAAATACATACATACTTATGATACTTTTATGGCATGATTTATTCAGTAACTTTGGCGCAATTTTAATGAATAAATTGTGACTGTCCTGTAGTCGGTTATGGATAATTGAATTATATGTGTATTGTGGACGACGAGAAATCCCAAGAAAATTCTAGACGCCATTCCGCGTGACGTCTAAAATTTACAATTGACCATCGACTAAGACTAATAACAAACAAACTGACTATAAACTATAAACACTTGACATTGGCAAAATTGACATAAGTATGTCACATGCCATTAATAAAGAAGAAGAAGAAGTGAAAACATTCAAAATCTCATCTGTCCGGCTACCCCAATGGCTCGATCCGGCTTTTTAATAAGACTTCGAGTCACGGACCTCGTCTGGCGTTTTTTAGTTCATTGTGAGAAATCATCGAAACTAGAAACAATGGAACAGTAGTAGCACAAATTGTATTGTTTTTCATTCTAGTACCTATACCTAGTAGAATTTAGATGTACTTATACGAGTATGTACTAATGATGTATCTACTTTTAGGAATATATACGTAAATCACCACCATCTCCTTTACGCAACAGGACAAGCAGACGTACCGCTCAGTACCATACCTTGTCAGTCTACCACCCTCTAGAACAAAGCGCTTTGCTTCTACATTTATAATGCGTACAGCCAGGCATTGGCAGACTTTGCCGTCGTCTGTCTTTCCCGAAAACTACAATCTGGGTCTCTATAAGTCATGAGTGAATAAGTCTTCTAGTCTTTCGTGCCCTATCCTCGGCCGCATCGTCACTTACCACCAGGCAAGATTGTGGTCAAACGTAGGACTATCATTGATAAAAAAATATTCCTTCCTAAGCATACTTACATACATTTCAACTCAACGCAGACAGAGACTGTTTGTTATGTTTTCACGCCTAAACCACTGGACCGATTTTGATGAATTTTGGTATAGTGATAGATGGGACCTTGGAGAAGGACATAGGCTATTTTTATATAGGTACCACGTGCGCGATACCGCGGGCAGCAGCTAGTTATTATATAAAGAATAGTGATACACATACAAACATTCGGATTCATTATATTAGTAAGATACTAATAAATATAATCTCTCGAATAATGAATCTCGGAAACGGCTCCCACGATTGTCATAAATTTAGTATGCAGGGGATTTCGGAGGCGATAAATCGATCTAGCTAGGTTTCATTTTTAGAAAACGTCGTTTTATCCGTGTTTTATACCGAGCTATGCTTGGTCATCCAGGTACTTATTAGTAAATCAAGAAGCAAAGTCGTAAAATAGCTTACTACATCCCTCCCTATATATAAAAATCTTGTGTCACAGTTTTCGTGTTTATACTCCGAAACGGCTTGAGAGATTTTGTTGAAATTTTATACGTATATTCAGTAGGTCTGAGAATAGGTTTATATTATAACTAATTTTTATACCCCTAAGTGTTAAGGGTGGCTCACCCAAAAAAATGTTTTATGTTCAATAAGGCAAAACAACGTTTGCCGGGTCAGCTAGTATAATTATATATGTAAGTCTAATGTCAGATACTTGGTTAAAACGAACTAAACTAACTCTTTTGCAAGCGAAGCCGCAGGCAAAACCTACGCATTCCAGAGCAGTTACGTTAATTACATATAATCGGTTGTATAACCACGTATAGAATTTCCTGAGAGAAAAACATGAAGAATGTGCATTAGACTGATTGCATCAAGGAGTTAGGAATAGGAGAAAACTTGTAAAAAACCGGATTCTCAGGTTGTTAGATAACGCTATCCCCACACTAGTATTCTTTGTACCATCAGAAACTGAATGGTACAAAGGTAACATAATTAATTCAGCTTATGAAAGACAATTCAAAATGGTCATAGTGATTGACACAGTTGGTAGTAGCTCTGCCTTCTGCGCTGTTGGTTGAGGATTTGATTCCCTCCCAAAACAAACATTTGTGTGATGAAGATCGATGTTTGTTCCGTGTCTTGGCGGTATTGTATCACTAGCTGTTGCAAACGACTACGTTTTTTTTATATTTGTAGCTTAAATCCTTCCCCCGGATGCCGTTTATCTCCTTGCTAAATTTTATTGATAAGTTTCAAACCAATCACACCCACTATCACCCATTAAAAAGTTTCCATACAATCATTAACACTCTATTTTACTCCTTTATGAGGGTTATTTTGAAAAATCCTAAAACACGTGTCCATTTAGTTTGTATTTTAAGTATCCAAACCAAGTTTCTAAGAAATCACACCTCCCGTTAAAAAGTTCACACACAAACATTGACACCCCTTTTTACTCCATTGTAAGGATTATTTTGAAAAATCCTAAAACACTGTCCAATTATTTTGCATTTTAATTATTCAAATCAAGTTTCCAGCAAATTGCACCACTTGTTAAAAAGTTTCATATATTCGTTTTCACTCCTTTTCACCCTCTTAGGGAATTGAATTTCAAAAAACCCCGCCTTAGTGAGTGGCTCTGTAAATGGAAGCTACCTTCCAAATTTCAGCTTTCTAGCTTCAGCGGTTTTGGCTCGGCGATGATGAATCAGCTGACTGACTGACAGTCAGGTTAAGCTCTTTTATAGGTATACAATTTTAAAATATATAAGTATTCTATCAGTCATCTAATTCCTTTAGTACAAGCTCTTAGTTGGGGGTAAGATGGTGTTGAAAGGCCAATCGGAGATGGAATCCTAATCATTGATACTTACAACATTTTTTTCCCCGACATTTCACACTGCATCATCTGACCCCAAAGTAAGCAGAGCTTGTGTTATGGGTACCACATGACTGATATCATACTTATATATGTACTTTTTTTTGTAAATACATATATATGTATTTATACATAGAAACACTCAGACCCGAGACAAATACTTGCAGATCATACAAACATTTGTCCCGCGGCGGGAATCGAACCCGCAACCTTCTGCGTCTCAGCCGGACCTAAGCCCACTGCGCTACAGAGATCGTCAAATTTGTGTTACACATGATATCAGTTATATAGAAATATACTTAATATCAAATCAAACTCTCGATAAACACATCTTGTCAAAACTGATTCGAGTTGCAATCAAACTAATTGAAACAAATATCCGTAATTCCTACCGAATCTGTTGCGAATTTACACTATTAATAATTGATTGTATTAAGAAATCCGTAATTGCTATCATGTTTGAACCTAGCTAGTTTTACTAATATAACGTGTTGAGTGACACATTGGGGAAAAAATATTTTATGTGCGTCAGTCAGTATTACTCATGATATATCATTTATTCAAACCCAGTGGTTTCTGTGTAAATTTTGCCGCAAGGAATTAATAATCTAGGTATAAATTCACCAAGTTTATTTTTTATCGTAATCTAGGATTCATAGTTAATTAATAAATAAATAATGCCGGACATTTCACACAACATCATCTAGCCCCAAAGTAAGCAGAGCTTGTGTTATGGATACCACATGACTGATATACTACTTATATACTTTGTTTGAAGTGAAACTACTTATGCGACTTCCAAAAAGATTGCGTTAAACGTTAAACGTTCTTATTTTGATTTCCACATTACAAAGTTTCACTTCTTCCGCGCGGAGGGACTCCACGGACTATTTTTCTAAGTACATACATATTATATATAGAAACACTCAGGCCCGAGACAAATACTTGCAGATCATACAAACATTCGTTCCGCGGCGGGAATCGAACCCGCAACCGGACTTGCGTCTCAGCCGGACCTGAGCCCACTGCACCACAGAGGTCGTCAAAAGTAGCAGAGCAAAGTAAACAGAGCTTGTGTTATGTTACTACATGACTATTAAACTACTTAAATATATTTTTTGACTATACGTATTATATTATACATAGAAACACTATATTTTTCTACTAGTTGTCATTTAAACCAAAAACACTAGAGTTAGCCCCCGCCTCACACGATCCTACTCCTAGCGACATCTACCGAAGAGCCTCATCCCTCCCACTCCCATTGTTGATGAACCGAGCTTGCAACACCGTGGCATGTGAAATTACGCGTTCTCTCACGCGCCTAGTTCTCTGATACGTGATCCATGCGCCTACAGATTCACAGCGATTAGCGTTTCGTAATCACAGAAGCCAGTTCTAAGTTTATTTCAATGTACGCCATCTTTTTGATATAACCGCTGGTAAGGCAGCAGCAGTAGCGTTTGTCACGTACCTAGTATACTCGAACTTATAAAATATCATAAATCCGAAAGTAACTCTGTTTGTCTATTTGTTACGTTATCACGCCTAAACAGCTGACCCGATGTTGATGAATTTTGGTATAGAGATGGATGGGACCTTGGAGAAGGACATAGACAACTTTTTATGTATGTACTATGCGTGTGAAGCCGCGGGCAGTTCTGTAGTCTATAAAGATTACTGATTGATCCAACTGTTAGTTAACATTCATCCCATGTTTTCTATGCCCAAGTATGATCTTTTTTTGATGGGAAATTGTTGGTAATATATAATAACATCTAGCGATGTTGGTAGACTTGGCTGAAATCGCAATGTTCTTGTTGGAAGGGCCCTAGAGGTCGAAAGCTACTTCCATGTCTTATGGCATTCTGTTGTGGGGGATTACAGCTGATATTAACACCATATTTGTGTTGCAGAAGAGGGCTGTTCGTGCAATTTATAACATGGACCCTAGAGAATCACTTAGAAATAAATATCATGACAGTGGCTTGTCAGTATATAATATATATACGAAAATTTTATGTATGTGCACAAAAATGTTCAATTATAAAAAAATGCGATAATTATAGAAGGTATTAACACTAGAAATAAAGATAACTCGCTGTTCCCACAGTTAGGCCCGCTAAATTGAATAAGTCTTTTATAGGGCAAAGTGTACGCTTCTATAACAAGGTCCCAAGCGACGTGTTAGATTTGTCGATTGGCAAATTTAAAAACGTAATTAAACAAAAACTGTATATTAAAGCATATTATAAAATATCTGACTATTTAGAAGACAAAAAAGCATAGGATGAATCTTCTCCAACTCGACTCGGCATCCGTAACAAAATTAGCAAGGCTCTTACAAAAAAGTGTTAAGACCAGACGAGTTTCTTGCCGGATTCTTCTTGAACTGGGGTTAGGAGGAACCGGCACCTAGATTCACTAGCATGTAAGAAGACGATTCAAAGTGGTCCTTGTCATTTTATTGAATAAAGAAAGTTAAAAAAAATATTTAATGAGTACCTAAATATACATGCTATTGAAGTCCATCCAAATGTGTAGATCTCCAAGGCAGTTAAAGATAGGTAAGGCTAGGAACGTATGCATTACCTTTATAAACACATCTAAATAGCTTCTTGTAGTGATTACGAACACCATATTGAATTCGATTCGTACACGGCACGTCCTGCTGTGATTGTTTACAATTTAAATCATCTTGCCTTTCTATTCTCTGGCGATTTCGATTGGTTGTTTTGCAAGCCTTCCTTTATATATATTACATGTAAAAATAAGATTATGTGAGCATATGAGATACAGGTTATCCCTGAAAGTGTCATGTCCGTTTTGTTGAGTTGATGCAGCGGGAAAATGCCTTCGAAGTTCCGCAGGACTACTTTATTTACCTTGGGAGTGGATATCGCTGTTTGTTTTCACTTGCAAAATGCTTATTTGCAGTTAAATTATTTCCGCAAAGTACGTAATGTACAGTAATGATTCGTTCAGTTAGTGGTGGAAGAATGTAAATAACATTAAGAATGCAGGTTTATAATATCCTCGTAAAGACCCGGACAGGTATTTTGTATGTATGATGCCACAAAAGACGCAATCAATTGTATATTTTAAGACCCGCCAAGCATACAGCTGTCAACACAGTCGGGGTTCCGCATGTTTTTGCCTCAATTTCACGGTATTCTAGCATGGGAGCATTGCATGGGAACCGATAACAATTAGCTATGTAAGCGTTAATAGATTGTAATGTATTGGTTTAAGCAACAGCCTTGGTTCTGGGATGAGAAAGTGTAAAGTTCTGTGTGGAGAAACGGTTTGTATAATATTATGCGTACCTGACATCATGACTACGGATGTCCAATACCAAGAACACGACTAATTTGGAAATAAACAAGTATTTGAATAGTCGTTTATTCGTACGGCTCTTAAACAAACATATTAAAAAAACGTGTGCGACTCGAGACGCCCCGACAGAAGTGATAACATAAACTAATCTAACTAGCGCTGTGGGTTAGAGTGAGAGATGAGGAGCCTGCCTACCGCTGCCGTATGCGTGCTATATTTTGTTATCACTTCAAATATAACAAAATAAAGGTATTTGCAATTAACAGAATCAAATTATACCTACTTTGAACGATCATGTCGAAAATAATGACGTTAAGAGCTTCAGACACGCATGGGTGAGGTGAATGAAGGCATTAGAAGAGAGTGGATTGTACGAAAGAGAGCAAGCAAAGGGAGAAAGAAGAAGATTAACCATGTCTTGTAGATGTTGCACAAAACACATATTAAGGTTAATTTGACCTGACGTTTTAAAATGATGGTGATTCGACATAAACACCCTAAAATAAATCAAGGATCATCATGTCAATTCAAGTGAAACAAGAGGAGACAATTGATTGATTGTCAATCAATCTGTCACAGAAGTAATATTAATAGTTTTACCTACTACTGTAGCGCTATTGATCAATCGTACTTAAGCTAGAGCAACGGTACAAGTTGCATAAAAACTGGAGTGAAATGAGTAAATTACATCAATTGCGTCAGAGTAAATTGATGTCGGCATTTCAATCAGCGTTAAAGGCACTAGTCAACTGGAATGGTAACTTGTAACTGTCACTGATGGTATAATCCTAGATATATTGAAAACTCCTTGATAAAATTGAAATGATTCGAGTTGTAGGACTTTTTAGAAGAGCGTTTTTTAGAAGCCACTGACAGAAGTTTTAGTTAGATAAGTTTTCATACATACAATACTATGTTATTCTTCATGTTACAAGTTACTTCAAACAAGTGTGGTGATAGGATTCAAGTGCGCTTCAGAAGCTGCTTTCGTGCACTACAAAACTATGTAGGAATAAGCATGACGCTCATTTCGGAATATTTTTCGTTTTTGATATACTCGTCAATTACGTGAGACTTCCAATAAATGTGACTGCTTATCATTAGGGTTCTGTTTGAACTCTCCAGGGGCGGAACCCTGAACTGGATCCGATTATATCTCAATCATCTCTATCTCTGGTGTGGCGAGATGTGAAGAATTTCCATAAAACCACAAAATAAAAACGTAAAAGTAGTTACGTAAGAGAAAGCTGAATGTTTAGCGTTATGCTAACCATGCGAAAGTAGTTGCCAAATTATAATTTGGATTCACTAGAAAAGATTAGACTGTATGAGGGAAAAGGTACCTAATAGCCGTGAGAAATGAGAATATAGAGAGCCCTTTTTAACAGTCTTCAAAAAAAGGAGGTTTCTCAATTCGACCGTATAATACCTATATATTTTTGTGTTTTCGCGGATAACTTCGTCGTTTATGAACCGATTTTGATGATTATTTTTTTGTTGGAAAGGAGATATCCAAAGGGTGGTACCATGATAAGGATACCACTATCTGATGATGGCATCCCAGAGAAATCGAGGGGAACCTTCGAAAATCGTAGTGGCGACTAGTGCGTTTGTTATAAGGCACTGCTAATTAATGAAGGTGTGGAGTCGATCTGATGATGGAGCCGAAAGACAGTCGAGGGAACTCCTCAACGATTTACAGCAATTACCTGGTGTTTGGGCTTGATTAATTTGTAATGATGAGAACTTTACACCTAGATGAGTTGTGACCGTCATTAGGGGTCTAGAAGACAGTCGAGGCGTTTTTTACTTTTTAGTTTGAAGTCAGTTTTTTTTGTTTAAAATTATCTGTGGGAAGAATCAGAAAGAGACAGAGTTGAAGCCAGAGACTTATATTATATCAAAGCAGGATCGCCCGTGATATCGTCCGCGCCTATGTAATACTCTATTTCTATACTAACTATTAGAGTTAAGACATTGTAGCCTCGCGGACTTTTTGTGTGGGTATAAGGCAGGGCGCAAACGTGGACACTTTTGTGTCTTGTATAAGATACAAGCTACCTACCAAGTTTTATAGAATATTTGATTTCTATAAAACCAGTATGAAATCATCCACTCCCTACACATACGTATACATTTTTTGTGTCCAGCATTGACGATCAAAAAGTGTTCGGTGTCGATAAGAAAGACACGTCAGTTGAAGACATAAGCAACATTAACAAATTTCCTTACAATTGTACGGAGCTTCGAAAACGAATTGTATTGTAGGTAATTGTACAAGCAACGAATTGTACCAGTGATCAGTAGTAGCAACGGGCGACTGTGTCCGATCACCGCTACAGGACACAGCAACTACAGTTCCCTGTGATGGTGTGCCGTGTCGGCAACTAAAAGTGTCTACGTTTGCGCAACGCCTTAATGAGTACCTACTATAAATAGTAGTAAGTAAGTACATTATTTTATGTATCATTAAAAGGTTCCGCAGTGCACCTTAAATAATGACTTTTACAAACAAATTTGTGACCTTGAGTTACGTTATTGCAATATTCTTAGGGATATGTTTTTTTTTAAATAAAATACAGCCAATGTTACCCGCTGATAATGTAACTTTCTATTAGTGAAATAAATTTTAAAAGCAGTTGAGTAGTTTTCGATTTTTTATAATATTTGTTTAGACTAAATTGCTTTAGTTACCTCTAGGTACCTACCAAAAAACTCTTATTGGTAGAATAGGTAATAACCTAAATAGGTTCAAATTATCCTATTATTATGTACCTACTTATGTGAAAGTTTTTGAGGGTGTTTAGATATTTGTTTGACACGCTCAAAGAATAAATGAATTAATGAAAATTCTATACAACCATAAAATTAAAAATTTTACATTTTGATAACTAAATACTTATACCTAGGTACCTGGGTACTTATGAAAAGATAAAGAATGAACTGGATTATCTTGGGATCTATAGATTTGGATATGGAATAATATTTATGCTGCTTTTTTCTAAGTAGTTACCTACATACCTACTTATCATAGAGTAAAGTCGCGGGCAGAAGGAAATAAGTAGGTAGGTAGGTATATTGGTAATTAGTTGTTTGTGGAATAGGTAGCTATGAAGATTGTAATTATTTGATAGCAGAGCAGATGCAGTAACTAGATGAGCCATCTGCTAGTCATTATACCTACCTAATAAGTAGGCACCTTACCTAACTATTAAGTAGGTACGTACCTGGGTATACGTATATAACGTAAGTACACTTATGTCGTACGTAGATAGGTAAGATAATTTACCTATTAGGTACGTTGAACGCTATTTTTCAAGATTCACCAATAAGATTAATTTCTCCCAAAAAATGTAGTCGTGGACATGGTTTTATTCCATTTAGAAGTATCTGTCAGGTACGTGTACCTAACCTACCATAATAAGATATTTGCAATAGCCGGACTTTTATTATAGCAATCGAATAGGTATCCTATAAGACAATAAGCCGGACACGTTCGGATCGTACCTCATACTTACATGCAAACGAAGGCAGGTTATTCTAACATAGATATTTTTTAAAAGTGACTCACTCACCAACAGTGTAGGAGTAGGAGGCTAGGAGGTAAGCTACCTGAACATAAATAAACAAATGAAGGTCATTGCTTATTTTTTCCAATACCTACCTGCATACTATAAATACCTCAAGACTATAGTAATAGGTACTTATAGTCAGCAGGTTAGTCTTTCAGACACCAAGGCAGCTGATGGCGTAGGTAAATAACCTAGACACTAGGTAAAATAATAAAAAATCTCACCTTTCTATTTCTTACTGGATTCCAACAAGATTTCGTATAAACAATCATTCGATTGCTATTTTATCGATTACAAATTTCGTAGTCACAAACCTGTTTCAAGAATTCCAACAGTTTCTTCACACTAATAAAACTTAAAATCCACTCGTGTGTGCCGCCAATTATATTGGAACTTGAAGATAAAAACAGTCACAAATGTTTTTACATAAAATTTAAGACTTTACTCCAATAATCACTTCGCGCGCTCAAGACACGACCACGCTTACCACGACGAACGCAAAGCAAAGACAACCACCCAACGCAAGACAAGACAAGCTGACTTAACTTGGTGGTTGACTTCGAGCGAGCGGGCGAATTGACTTGCATTCTCCGCGAGATGGAATACCAAACGCAAACAAGTTGCTCAGCTGTCGATGGCGTACATAAATGATGTGTAATTCACTGCATATTTAGATGCCTATCAATACCTATCATTTACTTAGCTCACTATATTGACTAGTTATTTATGTGAGGTGACTTTCGTGTTCGTAAAAGGTGACTTCCAAACAAGATGCTAATACCTAGGTACCTAAGTATAGAAATATATCGTCCCCAGCCAGTAAAAAAGGAGGAAAGGAGAATTTGAGGCGTAATTTAATTCATTTAGCACAACAACGGTTCGAAATAACTAGTGAGACGATGAAAGAAAAATAGAATATAGGTAGATAGTAATGGTTAAAAACTTTTAACCTAGTTAACGCCATCTAGCGGTAACTGGAATATGAATAAGAATATTTTGTTGCCAAAAGCGGAAGTATGCAGTTAAATTTTAAAAGTTTTATGCATTTCGGACTTACAATATTATAAGTATTTAGTATAGTATACCTAGTATAAAAAGATTGTCACCTAATTAGGTGCAAAGCAGATAGAATTTGCTAAAAATCCTGTTGTATTGAGATTTGTTATTTGGAAAAACGTAATATTTGGTACCTACCTAAGGTAGATAGGTACCAAATATTAAGTTTTTCCACTAACTACGACTATGTGTGTATTATTGTTACTACATTATTGCCCTTTTTACTAAAAATAAATGGAAAGCTAACATTCATACATTAGAGACGCGCAAACTAGTTTTAGATACGCTACTCAACTCAAGATGGCGCTACTAAAAGTATTTTTCGTAAAATCTAATTCCTGTCTGTTGAAGTAGTTAGGTAGGTAGGTACGGAAGGTATTATACCTAGCCTACTGTTTTAAAGATTGTAGGTAATAATTTATTCGTTCATCATCAACTGCATACACCTGAACTTAATATATCGATATTGTAGATACAATAGAAATCCGCTGTCGCCCACGCAGCGCACTTCCGTCAACAAAAATTACGTGACTTCCTTGTTAATTACTGACGAAGAGACTACAAGACTGTGACTCTCCGTTTAAAGTACCTAACACCTACTATATTACCACTTTGTATTAGACAGTGAAAACATCGGTGCTTGTTCTATGTCTGGGTGTTATAAATATTACAAGTATATAGGTATCTAATTTAAAATTATAAGTATTCTATCTGTCTTATTGCTTCATAATACAAGCTGTTTAGTTTGGGACTAGATGATGTTGTGTGCAATGTCTACCAATATTTATTTATTTAGATACGCCTGATGACGGAGTCGTGTCTTCCGAAGTACGGAAGAGCTCAGATGAAAATGCCACTGCGGTCACCCATCCAAGTGCTGACCTCGCAGAGCGTTGATCTATTAGGAATTACTGAGCTAGCTATGTCAGTTACTTGTTAGTATGTTATAATATGGATAATCTTGTTATATAATTACCTACGTTTTAAAAACTAAAAAGAAAACCGACTTCATTGAATGAAATTTGAGCCCGTAAAAATTCAAGCGAATTGAGAACCTCCTCCTTTTTTTAAGTCAGCTAATACCACTGGAATGTCTCAAGAGAGCTAAGTATCGAAATTTCGTTTACTTGAATGCGAATTCCCGCCGCGGGTTTACCTAGGCTGTCTTTGGAGCTGAGGTGTCCGTTTTCACTACCTCATCCGGCTGCACCACAGCTTTGAGGCAGAATTACAGTGCTGGTATCTACCAAGTCTATCTTGCTGTAAAGTTCTACGACCAGGGAAATATGATTTACCTAGTTTATAATTACTTAATATAATTCTTCTTCTTCTTATCGTGTAGGTAATTAAAACCAGTGTGGTGAAAGGATTAAAGTGTTCGTTTCGTGCACTTGCTACATGTCTTCGAACTTTTTAGGTTCTACGACATGCTGTTTTCCTCGCGATGTTTTCCAACACCGTTTTGAGAACACAATTTTTGAACAGAAAATGCATGGGGCACGTCCGGATTCGAACCTACGACTTCAGGGTTGGAAGGCGGGGTCACTACCACTAAACTAACAGTGCATAAAAACACATAAAAAACAGTAGGTAATTATATACTCTAGAAAATACTCTAAAATAAAACAAATGTGTGAATTTTGTACCTTTTTTAATACCCGGATACACGACACGCATTACCTTACTATAGGTACTAAACGCTGATCTAAAAACATAGTCAATTATGGAGATCAATTTTTTTTTTCAATTTTATATTTTTTTGTCATATAATACTTATAATTTGATATTCAAACTCCAATACTGTCCCAGAATAATAATACGTAATAAAATAAATTATATTTCAATAGTGCCTTTATCCATATTATAAAATATGAAATATTATAAAATCCTACTTAACCTAATCATGAAAATTATATTTTTGTAGGTTCCTTACGTGCCAAGCCGTGAGCAGCAGCTATTAAGTAAAATATTGTGTGCCAACTAATGTCAAGACCAGCTTGGATTGGTTGGTAGAGAATGCCCACGGCATTAAGCTTTCTTTTTGACACAATCTGTATTGTTTGAAGAATACAAATAAAAATAAAAAATCTGTACACTTTGTCTTTGATCAGCTGAACTAAATGAGTAACAAATGTTATAGGTTAAAAAAAACATAGAAAAAACGATCCTATTGGAAATACAGTGAAACCTGGATATGTAAAAAACCTCTGTTATTGATAATTACAAAGAGGACCCGACATTTTAGCATCGAAATTATAAATAAATAAATAATGCCCGACATTTCACACAGCATCATCTGGCACCAAAAAAAGCAGAACTTATGGTATCACGTGACTGATAAAGTACTTTTTTTTGGTACTTTATCAGTCACGTGATACCATATACATAGAAATTCTTCTGTTACAAGGAACTATCCAGCCTTTGTAACTGAGACTTGATTTCTTAGATATTGAGATACTAATATAACTTTTAAAACTATCATGGTTTTGCACATAATTTTCACTCAAGCCGGGATATTTACCATGATATATGAGTTTTTCTGCTTCTCGATATTTCGGCACAGTAGCATGCGCCATGATCACGAGAAAAACTCATATATCATGTTAAATATCCCGTTTTGAGTGAAAATTATATTGAGATACTAAATCCTAAGTCTATATTAGAATTTAGTAGCTCAGTATGTATATGTAAACACCTCTGTATTAAGATTTAGTAGCTATTTAGTATTTTATTAGGTTTTGAAAAGTTATGACGCATTTGTTTACAAACAGTCTAATCCCTTCCTTGGTTTGTATGTAATTGCACATATAAATGTACATATAAAAATACGCAATTCTATTTTTTTATTAATCTTTCCACCTCTTTATATGAAGGGGACCCTCTATAAATAAGACAACTTACATGTTGAACTGTTTATTTGGGAAACTAGGTAAATGAAAAGATCAATCAAAGATCAATAAATATAGGTCCCTTCAGATCCCACTTTTCCAGGTTTCACTGTATTTGAAAATAAGAGTTATATGAATTGCCACGATATACGACAAGACAATTACATAATTTGAAAGAAGGAGAGGGCGAGGAAGGTCACGAATCAGCTACCTTGCTAAATTAAGAAGGTAGCTATCGTGTCGTATAAGGAGATCAAGAAAATAGCAGAGGGATAATTATTGGCCAAGTTGTACGATACGACAGTTACATAAGTTGAAAGAAAGAGAGGCTACTAATCAGCTACACAGCCAAATTAAGAAGGTAGCTATCGTGTCGTATAAGGAGATCAAGAAAATAGCAGAGGGATAATTATTGGCCAAGTTGTACGATACGACAGTTACATAAGTTGAAAGAAAGAGAGGCTACTAATCAGCTACACAGCCAAATTAAGAAGGTAGCTATCGTGTCGTATAAGGAGATCAAGAAAATAGCAGAGGGATAATTATTGGCCAAGTTGTACGATACGACAGTTACATAAGTTGAAAGAAAGAGAGGCTACTAATCAGCTACACAGCCAAATTAAGAAGGTAGCTATCGTGTCGTATAAGGAGATCAAGAAAATAGCAGAGGGATAATTATTGGCCAAGTTGTACGATACGACAGTTACATAAGTTGAAAGAAAGAGAGGCTACTAATCAGCTACACAGCCAAATTAAGAAGGAAGCTATCGTGTCGTATAAGTAGATCAAGAAAAAAGGAGAGGGGAAATGATTGGCCAAGTTATACGACACTACAGTTACATAAGTTTACATTAGGTTTTCGCTTTGTTTGTCTTTTACATGAACTTATTTCACCATTTATATTGTAACCTTGTTTATTTTATTTTATCACATAAGTTTACAGTTTTTTTGTTTATTTACATACCTATATGTTAATATTGTTAGTCCTATCCAGCCCGAGACACAGGTTTTCCTAGTTCGGGCATATTGTAATCAGTTACCTAAGTATAGTTACATAATAAGTATTATACTGTTATAATAAATATTATTTTACCTGTTGGAAACAAGGTTGATAGAAAGAGAGGACGAGGAGGACATGAATCAAATTAAGAAGGTGGCTGTCGTGTCGTATAAGGAAATCAAGGAGGCTGCACTGGAGAGGATCAAATGGTAAGAGATACATCATTCACGGACAAGAACACAGCTATTAAATAAGAAGGCACTTTACGAACCCGAGTGTGTATAATCCAAGAGTAGTCTAGCAGCACTAACTCTGCAGGTGTGTACACTGGAATTAGTTACGAAGTTAGGTAATACGAATTACAGGCACCGGTTGGGCAAACTCGTAGAGAAAAAATGCTGGACATTTCACACCACATCATCTGGCACCAAAGTAAGCAGAGCTTGTGTTATGGGTACCACATGACTGATATACTACTTATACATAGAAACACCAAGACCCGACACAAATACTTGCAGATCATACAAACATTTGTCATGTCATCGATCCCGCAACCTTCTGCTTCTCGGCCGGGCCTTGGTCCATTATTATTTTTTAGGTTGATTTGTTGATTTATATGTATTTTTTTAACAATAATTCTTAATTGATTATTTTGTATTTATTATTTGTAATTAATTCATAGTACATTCAAATACGATTTGTTAAATAATTGTAACTGAATAAAATGAAATGTCGATAATGCGACACCTATCGGGATAAAAAGGCAGTGTAACTCCCCATCGCAGAGTTAGCGTGTCCAGTCTAATTAGGTTCATACATTATACACAATAAAAGCAGCCTATAGTTTGCTAATTACTACTCTTGCTATAAAAACATGTCTGATATTCAATTTTATAACATTTGACTAAAACACTAACACAATTTTGTACAAAAATTTTAACTACTTACTTATAAACGTCTCTCAACTTCTGTCAAAATTTAATCACTGTTTAAAATAGTGTCATCCCTTTTTGTAAGATAGTGACAAATAGAGACGGCGAATCTTAAACTGTGTTAAGTCAGTGTTTAAGTTAGGAAGCGTTTATAAGTAAAACCATTAATCTAGGGAATTAATAATACACGTTATACTACAAACATACACTTCTATAATTTTACATCTAGATTCACATATACTAGACTAGTATATCGACTCATCCGTAGAATATAGTTCGATCTGTAGAGTTGATAGTTTTCAGTAGACGTTAGAGAAGTTGTTGACTTGTGTAACTAGCGGTGAGACTTTTCGGTTTTCGGACAATTCGGTTGGTTCATTTCTAAAATTAGAAATTGTCTAAAATATAATAAGTTAGTCATAGCATCTGTAAAACCTATTCGAGTGGTACCATCTAACTAAATTAGGAACACTTAATTAAGTTAGATAAAATTAAATTAGGATAAGTTGGTAGCAGCAGAATACCAAAGGTTAATTTGACAGTCCAAAACCTAATTTTAGCTAAAATTTGTTAGGTTGGTGCCAACAGAATTGAGGCCATTGACATTTAATTACGGTGTTACAATGCCCTAGGCTTGGCTATCACTCCGTGCTTTGTTATGCGGAGTTAATGTCTGTCTTTCCTGAAAACTATATAAGGATCTCTTCAAGTCAAGAGTAAATAGGTATCTTCTAGACCTGCGTGCCCCATCGTCGGCCACATCGTCGCTAAACATCAGTCGAGATCGTGGTCAAACGTAGGTCTATCATTGATTAAAAAAAATAATAATAATAATTTCAGATAGACCGTTATTCGATTTTATATTTCCAAAACTAGATAAGATACGAAAATTCTAAAAACGTACTTCTGTAGAGCTATTTAAATCATTTTTGCTCTATGACTGACGTTGTAAAGATCGCAGGATGCCGGTGCATGGAGATGGCTCAAAATCGTTCTTCCTGGAAATTGGGGAAGCCTATGTTCAGCAGTGGACTTCATAAAGGCTGTTATGATGATGATAAAGATCACATCATATTTTGTTCTACGAATAAGTCGATATACTAAATAAGTACCAAGTTAGTATGAAGTAGTTGCCCGAAGGTCATGACTTAGCTAACGGTCACCGATCTAACACATACAAGTTCCCTAAAGAAGGTTATTCACGCTTGTACAAACAATGTTTTACGAATTTTTTTCTTTACAATCTAAGTGAAAATCGCAGTCTAATTTAAATTCCTGAGTTCCTTACACTTACATGATTTCATACTAAAATGTTTGGTATGGACATTCATACTAAATTCATACTAAAACACTAACATAATTTGATACTAAAACACTTAGTATGGACTTAACATGCTTCATATTAAAACACTTAGTATGGACTTAACATGCTTCATATTAAAACATTTCTACAAATTTGGTACAAATTAAGCAATGAATTTGATACGAAAGGAATTAATAATACCTTAATTTGTTTTAATATTAGACTTAATTTTACTGTATATCTTATAACGACATTAGTTAATTTGTCGTTAATATAGTTTGTCCTTGTCATTTTAATGTTAATAAATAAACATAACAAGTTTTGACCATCAAAACTCAATTGGTAGTAGCTCTACGGTTATGGGTTCGATTCCATCCTAGGACAAACATTAGTGTGCTAAAAGATGTATTTTAAACTTACGCGATCAGAACACATTATTATAAATATTAACGGGTATTTATCGCGTTTATTTACCTATTTTTCCCGACGTTTCGACAGGTTTACACTCTGTCGTGGTCACGGGATGACTGGGGTCATCCCGTGTTGTCGAAACGTCGGGAAAAATAGGTAAATAAACGCGATAAATACCCGTTAATATTTATAATAAAAAGATGTTTGTTCTTTGTCTGGGGGTTATAAAGTATCATAACTATGTATTTATCTGTGTATAAGTACTAGCTGCTGCCCGCGGCATTAAAAGTAGCCTATGTCCTTCTCCAAGGTCCCATCTATCTCTATACCAAAAATCATTAAAATCGGTTCAGCGGCTTAGGCGTGAGAACGTAACAGACAGAGTTACTTTCGCATTTATAATATTAGTAGGGATTTTATCAGTCATCTGATGACACAAGCTGTGCTTAGTTTATGACTAGACTTTAGTTAATATGTGTTTATAAGATAGACGCTTGATCTTTATCTTATAATGAAAAAATAATTAGCATATGCTTTGTCTTTTAAATAGATTAATAAATATTGGTACGCAAGGCACGCAACACTATCTAGCCCCAAACTAAGCATAGCTTGTATTATGGTGGCCATATGACTGATAGAATACTTACATATTTTTAAATACATACATATACATTAACACGCAGACACACAACAAGCATGTATGTTAGTCACACAAATGTGTGTCCTGGGAGGGAATCAAACCCTCAACCTACAGCGCTGAAGGTAGAGCAACTATCAACTGAGCCGCCAGGCCAGTAAATTAATAACAGAACAGAACACATTAGCCAATATATGTGTTTATAGATATTCCCTTTTCTCTTATAATCACGTATTTTATAATGTGGGGTTAAAATCTGTAGCCATCTACAGGGTGTCCCGGAACTAGTATGTTATGCCGAGGTGGGCCGATTCTCGATACTTACGAAAACCAAATGTTAAAAGAAATGAGCAGCAATGTTTGCTTCTAAACTATATACTACAAATGGTAACGTCCCTTAAATCAGCTGTTTATTGAACTCTGAGTGTGACCTCAAAGTTTTTCTGCTTCCCGATATTTCGGCACAGTTGCATTCGCCATGATCACGAGAGAAACTCAAATATCGGGAAGCTGAAAACTCTAAATTTTTTTAAATTTTCTCTAAACAGATTTCAACAATACATTAACTATTAAATGACTAGCTGACCCGATAGACGTCCTCCTTCTTCGTAAATGACATGTGTCATATGATGTAAATTTTGCTAATGGCAAGTGTTTAGATTGTTTATAGTAAGACGCCACAAAGTCGTATGTTGTCGTTCATCGTTTGTTATTTTAGAAAAATTGGTGTCTCTTTATAAAATAATTACACGGATTACTTTTGGTAGAATCACAAAGAAACAAAACTTTCATTCCAATTATTCACACCCGAGTCAATAACTCTAGCTTTATTTGAATAAAATCACCAAAATTACAAATAAACCCCGAAATAAAAATCTATACCTATAAAAGAGCTGAACCTGACGGACTGATTCATCATCGCCGAGCCGAAACCGCTGAAGCTAGAAAGCTGAAATTTGGAAGGAAACTTCCCGAAGAAACCCGCCTTAGTAAACCCACTAAGGCGGGGTTTCTTGAAATTCAATCCCTAAGAGGGGTGAAAAGGGGTGAAAACGAATGTATGAAACTTTTTAACATGTGGTGCGATTTGCTTGAAACTTGATTTGAATAATTAAAATGCAAAATAAATTGACACATTTGTTTAGGATTTTTCAAAATAACTCTTACAAAGGGGTAAAATGGGGTGTCAAAGTTTGTATGTGAACTTTTTAATGGGTGATAGTGGGTGTGATTGGTTTGAAACTTTTCAATAAACTTTGGCAAGTAGATAAACTGCATCCGGGGGAAGGATTTAAGCTACAATCACAAAAAAAAATGCGAACGAAGTCGTTGGCAACAGCTAGTAAGTAATATAGGAGCACAATGTTTATTTTGCAAAACGGCCAAAAATAAATCGACGTTGTCCTGTCTTAACTATGAATAAGCGATCGCGCCAACTGTCAAACGATTGGCAGTTATGTCAAACACCTTAAGGTTACATTAGAAAAGTTTTAATTGCCAAAGTAAGGTTAACGACTATATAAACATTAGAGATGTTTATATAGTCGTTAAGTTAAATTTTCTAATTTTCCACGCAACTTTCTTCATCTGACAATAACAAACACAACAAAAAAATTAACGTGTGACCATTCGTATGCAGGGTTGGCATAATCAATCATTAACATGCCAGGCTCTCGTTCTCTCTACCCACCCCTCTCTTTCATTTTGATTATTGATGTAATAAATAACTATATTCATAAATATATATAGATATACACACACATATGATATATATGTGGGAGACTAGTTATGGGTCTCCTTCATTCTCTCATTCTCTTACTGTTTTTCGTAACGCGTTACATTTTTTTCTCGGCTTCCCTCGCCAACCCGCGATAAGGAACATCGTTCCAAAAAGAATTAGCGAAATCGGTCTAGCCGTTCACGCGTGATGCCGTAACTATACATTTATCATAATGACGTGTTTATCAATATGTACTATACATTTCGATAAACACGGGTTTTACTCACGTATTATTAAGTCGAAGGAGGCACCGACGTTGATTCGAGTCATCTAGAGAATCTTCATCAGGGTGAGTTTGATCCGCGACCCGTAAGTATGAATCGAAACAGTGTCGGTGCCTCCATCGACAAAATAATACGTGAGTAAAACCCGCGTTTATCAAAATGAAATAGGGATTCATTTTTATTTATACAATTATAAGATGTTTATATAACCACCCACTACACACTTTAAGTAAATTTACCAGTCTATCATTACAGTAGAACTCAATCAGGAACAATCCAGCTGTCATAGACGCATTGCCAGTCAATGTTCTTAAAGTACGGATGTCGTTTAATTTCGTCGACGCCATCTTTGCCAGCGCCTAGTCTTTCTGAAGGGTCGTATGTTAATAGCTGAAAATATAATAATAATAATAATCCCGGACATTACACACAGCATCATCTGGCCCCAAAATAAGCAGAGCTGCTATTATGAGTACCACATGACTGATATACTACTTTTTGTAAATACATACATATTGTATATAGAATAATACCCAGACCCGAGACAAATACTTGCAGATCATACAAACATTTTCTCCACGCCGGGAATCGAACCCACTTCGCCACAGAGGTCGTCAAAATAGATGTAAATAGATGTATCCTTATGTGCCTTAGTAGCATCATTTATGTCCAGATGTGGGCTCCAATAAGCCATTAATGATGAGGAATTACCTGTGTCAGTAAGGACTCCACTTCCACCGGCATCTCATCAGGCAGATCCAGGATTGTATGACTAGTAAACGTTGTTCTATGATATTGTGAAAGTGGCTAAAACAAAATAAACATTATTTTCACTATATAAGGACTAGATGGCGCCACAGGAATGAAAACGCGCTATAATATATACTAGCGACCCGCCCCGGCTTCGCACGGGTGCAATGATTATACTAAATATACTACAGAATGTCTAATGTGATTAGAAACCTCTAAAATTATCAGTGTTTCTCTACTATATTATGCATTTATTATACAAACCTTCCTCTTGAATTACTTATCTACTTATTAAAAAAAACCGCATCAAAATCCGTTGCGTAGTTTTTAATATCTAAGCATACATAGGGACAGACAGATAGCGAGAAGCGACTTTATATATATAGCTCGAGATACTTAACTCGATTGAGATTTATAATATTAGTAGGATATAGTCTAACTGGCCTCAGTTCAGTGGTGGGTTCGATTCCCTCTAGACAAAACATTTGTGTGATGTACACAGATGTTTGTTACATGTCTGGGTGTTATTATGTATCATAAGTATGTATTAATATATAATAATAATATCGTTTATTTCAGGCAACACTAGTTTAGTACATGCTGTTAAATACTTACAAACTACGGCCCATATCAAATAAATACCTTAAAGTGTAACATACATAAATAATATTATAATACTAATTACTAGCACGTAGAGTCGGCGACGTGTGACACGCGATATGTGCTGTTGTCGGTAGTCGTCCATAGTTGTCGGTAGTCGTCGATAGTTGTCGGTAGTCGTCGGTAGTTGTCGGTAGTCGTCGATAGTCGTCGGTAGTTGTCGGTAGTCGTCGATCGTTGTCGGTAGTCGTCGATCGTTGTCGGTAGTCGTCGGTAGTTGTCGGTAGTCGTCGATAGTCGTCGGTAGTTGTCGGTAGTCGTCGATCGTTGTCGGTAGTCGTCGATAGTTGTCGGTAGTCGTCGGTAGTTGTCGGTAGTCGTCGATAGTCGTCGATAGTTGTCGGTAGTCGTCGATAGTTGTCGGTAGTCGTCGATAGTTGTCGGAAGTCGTCGAGAGTTGTCGGTAGTCGTCGACAGTCGTCGGTAGTCGTCGGTAGTCGTCGGTAGTCGTCCGCGGAAACGCCGTAACAGCACATTCTTCGGCCAGAATTTATGAAGATTCATAAGTATATAAGTATTCAGTCATCTGGTTCCAAGTACAAGCTATACTTAAATAGTTGTATGTAGTGAGAATCGAACCCACAATCTACAGCGCAGAAGGCAGAGCTACTACCAACTGAACTGCGATGCCAATTCCATCCATCTATACTTACTAATATTATAAATTGAAAAGTGTCTGTCTGTCTGTCTGTTTGTAACGTTTTCACGGCTAAACGGCTGAACGGATCTTATTGAAGGATAAGGATTAAGGATATAAGGATTTAGTAAGGAAAACCAGTAATAATAATAATATAGACTACTCGGAAAGACAACGAAAATACAGGCTTCTCTTATTTTAAAAATAGACTAGACTAGAGCAATATTACTTAATCCGCAAAAATAGTTCATTTTCAGACCTCTGAGGCGCAGTTTTTACTACACGTAAATACATACATATTATACATAGAAACACCCAGACTTGAAACAAATATTTGCAGAAAATACAAACATTTGATCTGCGGCGGGAATCGAACCGAACCTTCTGCTTCTCAAGCAAGCTTTCGCCAAATATTATTGTTAGTATAAATACTCACAAATCCACATATCAACTCGTACATAACAGCTCCATAGCTCCAATAATCGCAAGCTCTTTCATTTTCTATATCAGCGCCATCTACAATCGCATTCATGTACAACTCTGGAGCTATATACATATCGCCAGGCTTCGCTCGCAGTTTAGATAAACACATATCGACCCCGTTGTAAGAAGTGAAGTATGTCAAGATTATCTGCCCGCGGTCGCCTAGAAGTATGTTTGAGGGGTTAAGATCTCTGAAAAAACCAATAAATATTCCTTACTAATATTATAAATGCAAAAGTTTGGATGTATGTGTTTTACTCTTTCACGCAAAAACTGAATGTATTTTAATGAAACTTTACAAATAACAGATAGGCTATAATTTATAAAGATATAAATTATATGGTGGCAATTCGGTTGGTTCATTTCTAAAATTAGGAATTGTCTAAAATATATTTTAGTTAGTCATAGCATTTGTAAAACCTATTCGGTTGGTACCATCTGTCCATCTAACTAAATTAATTAAGTTAGATAAAATAAAATTAGGATAAGTTGGTAACAGCAGAATACCAAAGGTTAATTTGACAGTTCAAAATCTAATTTTAGCTAAAATTAGTTAGGTTAGTGCCAACAGAATTGAGGCCATTGTGTGAATTGTCCAAAATATAACGATAAGTGTCGAGTAAGTAGGAAAAACTACTGCCATCTGCGAGCTATTCTGGCGTGCGCTGCATAAAACGTTAGTATTACAGGAAGTACTAATCCTGCGCAGACGAAGTCGCGGGCACCAGCTAGTAAGATATAAACAATGCCTGCCATTTCACATAGCATCATCACATGACTGATATACTATTTATATACTTTATTTTTGTAAATACATAAAAACACCGAGCCCCGAGAAAAATAATTGCAGATCATACAATCTTTTGTCCCGCGGCGGGAATGTATATGTATAGAGTTGAAATTAATAAGACGACCTCTGTGGCGCAGTAGGCGAAAACCCGCTTACAAAAAAGTATTATAAGTAGTATACCAGCCATGTGGTACCCATAACACAAGCTCTGCTCACTTTGTGGCTGATGCTGTGTGAAATATCCGGCATTATCTATAAACGAACGGCATTATGTGTGAAATTGAAATGTCATTCATCACGAAATCTCAGAAACCACCGAACGGATTGGAATACAATTTGGTATGAAGCTTCCTCTAGGGCCGAAAGTGCTCGCTAAGAAAGGTTTTCAAAAAATTCGGGATCATGGTCAAACTACGAAAACCGCAATTATGCTTTGTAATTTTTCCGAGACATTCGTTCAATTATTATCTAGCTACTTTTATCTACCACGCGGACAAACCTGCGGGAAACAGCTCATTTATTATATTTATTAAGCACGATATCAACTAAATCAATATTATAAGCTAGTGTCATATAATATAGTTTGTACAATCTGAGTGAACGCTATCTGAAAGCGGATCTTATCTAAGCTCCCTGGTTATACCATTTCTTACAAAAGTCAAGTCAAAAGATACTTTATTGAATGCAATCACAAGGATCACTTTGAAACGTCTTACATGCTAAGTGAATTACCTGCAGATAACTCCACTATTATGCAGACTCTCTAACGCAGTGAGTATTTCCGCACCCCATTTGCAAACTGCCGAGGGGGGTAACACATCTCTATGAGGAATCGGCAATATCTACAATATAACAAAAATAGTTTAATAATATCATTTAGTCATCTAATAGGATCAGGCCGTCAATACTTTTTTCTAATAATCAGAACAGATAGTTTTTTACATAATAACATAATTACGTTGTAAAAATTTAAAAGAAAACAGACTTCATTTATATAACACTAGCTGTCCGCGCGCAGCTTTGCCTATGTTTAAACTTTTTTCCGGGATAAAAAGTAGCCTGTGTCACCCAGGGATAGTGTAGCTTTCCAACGGTAAAAGAATTTTTCAAATCGGTCCAGTATTTTCTAAGTTTATTCGTTACATACAAAAATACAAATCTTTTCTCTTTATAATATTAGCGTATATAAATTTATGAATTATATAAAAATTCTATCAGTCATCTGTTTAAAGTAAATATATTTAAACGAATATTTATTTATTTATATTAGCATAATAGCATTGCGTGACTTAAAACCTGGCTCCTATCTGGCCCAGCGTATTAGTATTGCCATTCAACGTGGCAATGCCGCCTGTGTCTGGGGACGTGGCCCTCTGCCAGTAATTGTGATCTGTTGACCTATCTATTAAAAAAATAATACTGATTTGGCTCAACAGTTAAGATGTGTAAAGTTACTATGACACATTTGAGTTCGTTGAACATCCCAGAACAATAATTTGCATGTTGTGTTGATATAAATTATATCGACTTTTGCAATTTTTTATAATTATTTCTGTAAGACAACCATTTCATTAATATAAACAAAATACATCTACTTAATATTATAGGTATAAAACACTTACCCTGTTAACAGTAGGCGTTTCACAAACATTATCCATCACAACCTCATCTCTCTCTGTCAACACCTTATCAACATTCAACAACAATTTCTGAGAATTCAACACTATCTCATCAACATTTCTATTATCAACATTTTGATTATCAACATTTTCGGTATCAACATTTTGATTATCAGTAGCGTTATGCACGTTGTTTTGAGAATCTATCTTACTTTTAGGGTCTGTGAACACATTCTCCAAGTTAACCTCTCTGGCCGGGGTGGTTGGTAATGATTTTGCATAGTTTTTGATATACTTAAATAGTTTTTCACCCGGGGCGTATGAAAGTATCAAGAATAGCAAGTTGTGGGTTTCAATGTATGCCTGTAGTGGTACCATGTACGGTATAACAGTTGGTAGGACTGGGGTTCGAGTTTCTGAAGTGCGCTGTAGGAAGTATTCATCAAATTCCGTTAAGTTGTTTGGTACTTTTTGTATAACCTGAAAGAAATGTAGATTATTATAGAAACTGTGATCTGCCCTTAAGCTTCAGGGTATATATAAAAACTAGTAATATTCCTGTCATACTGTATATATATTGATATAATAATAAATAAATAAATAATGCCAGACATTTTCACACAGCATCAGGCCCCAAAGTAAGCAGAGCTTGTGTTATGGGTACCACATGACTGATTTCTTGTAATATTATACATAGAAGCATCCAGAACCCGAGACAGAGAAATACTTGCAGATCATACAAACATTTGTCCCGCAACCTTCTCCGTCTCAACCGGGTCTTGGCCCACTGCGATACTAAGGACGTTAGATATGTATGGTAGTGAGACCTGGACAGTGACAAAGATAGACAGAGAGATCATAGAAGTTAGTGGTGTTGGAGAAGGATGGAAATTTTTTGCTGGACTGAAAGAGTAACATATGTAGAAGTTTTAAGTGTTTAAAAAAAAACGTTGGCGTCTCGGCACGCCCGACAGAAGTGATAACTTAAACTAATCTAACTAGCGCTGTAGGTTAGAGTGAGAGAGGAGGAGCCTATCTACCGCTGCGGTATGCGTGAGAGAAAGGGAAGCCAGACAGACTGGCGACGTAAAGCGTTACGTAACGAAGCGGGTTACCCTCCCATAAGAAGTGATTACTTCAAAAACCCGATTGAACATAAAACATCCTGAAGATAGACATTGATTGAACTCGTATCAATAGTTTTATAATCGCTTTGCATCCTGGTGAGAAACTATATTTTGATCTCATTTGTTTTCAGGGTCTGATGATGATCAAGGATGAAGAGGAACTCGATCTCGTTCGATTCCCAGGACAAACATTTGAATGTTGAACATAGATGTTTGTTATGTGTCTGGGTGTGATAAAGTATCATAAGTATTTCAATGAATTCTATAACGACTCTGTAACCCAGTGGGCCAAATGCCAGCTGAGACGCTAAAGGTAGCGGGTTCGATTGGCGTCGTGGACAAATATTTGTTGATCTGCAAGTATTTGTCTTGGTCTGGGTGTTTCTATGCATAATATGTATGGATTTACAAAAATAGAAGTATTTAAGTAGTTTATATCAGTCATGCGGTAACCATAACACAAGCTCTGCTTATTTTGGGGTCAGATGATGCTGTGTGAAATGTCCGGGATTATTTATTTATGATATTATCTAGCCCCAAACTTGTACTATGGACAGTACAAGCTTAGTTTGGGGCTAGATGGTGTTGTGTATTGTCTACCAATATTTATTTATTAGGGAGCATACCTTCATAGCATAACAGTTCTTATCAACCTTATGCATAACCAACATTATACTGGATCCGAGAATGGCTAATACGGTGTACAATCCCAAGTCTTCGTATGGCCTCTTTAGCATCGATAAAGGTATAGGACAGTGAAAAGCGTGGATACTGTCCTCCTGCTCTGGCAAGAGCTGTGGGAAAGAGATATATATATATATGTCGGGCAGCTGTCTCGCGGTGATCTCGAATTAGGTTTTTATGGGAAGAAAAATCGAAGGTTAATTAGACAATTATCAAAGAGGATCCGTAACGTTTTTAGTTGAGAATGCAGAATTTTAGAGCTAAGAAATCCTTAACATACAGTGCAAACATTTTTGTTCTACGACAAAAATTGACGAAGTTATGACGAAATGACTAGCGAAGTTCAGTGAGAGTTTACCGCGGTAGCTGTGACGTCACAGGGACGGTCGCCGCCTGTTATCGCCGTGAAGTAAGAGGGCTCCGTCCCAGTGCCCAGTGACGTCACACCCACCCAACTACATACATTTAACCGGCAGGAACGGCATAATGTTTATTACTTAATATCTTCGTAAGTAATGATCCGATTTGGATAATTCAAAAAGATATATCATTCTTATTTTATAAAGATAAAGGTTGAAGAATTCTATTAAATTTGCTATAACTTTACTGATCCTCATTAAAAAGTTCTATGGTTTTTTCTATAGAATTGTAACGCAATATATTAAATTGATTTGTCTGTCGTCTGTCGTGTCAGCTAGTATTATAATATTTGTGATATCATATGGTTTTGAATATGACGATTTAAGATACTATAATATTAAAATTAATGAAAAAAGGAAAACCTCCCAAATAGTGAAAAACCACATATCAGAACGCATAATTCTAATATATTTTGTAATTATTGTTTTTTTTAGAATATATTGTTTAACTTAAAATTATCATGGTTTTGAACATAATTTTAACTCACAACGATATGTAAGTATTTTAGTATATTTCGTAATCATGGCGCATGCAACTGAGCCGAAATATCGGGAAGCAGAAAAACTGGTAGGTATCATTACCATGGTAAATATCTCGTTTTGAATAAAAATTATATATTGTTTGATTTGTATACTTACACTCCTTTCGGCATCACTCAAGTGGTTCTTGTATATTTCTTCGGCATACGATAAATACTTGTTAGTTTTTTCTTTTATTAGGGCTCGTCTTTGAGGGTCCGTGTCAGCTATAAATATAAAATTAGACTTGTTAAGTAAATTATAATAAATAAATAATGCTGGACATTTCACACAGCATTATCTGGCCCCAAAGTAAGCAGAGCTTGTGTTATGCGTACCTACTACTAAATACAGTTTTTTTGGAAATACATACATATTATACATAGACGAACCCAAACTCGAGACAAATCCTTGCAGATCATACAAACAATTGTCCCGCGGCGGGAATCAAACCCGCTACCTTCTGGGTATTTTGCCCCCGCGCCACAGAGGTCGTCTGTGGCAGTGGGTCAAATAAATAAAATATAATAGAAAATATATAGAACTAGCTGCTAACCGCGACTTCACATGCGTGGTGCCTACATAATTACGTTTAAAAACTAAAAAGAAACCCACTTCATCGAATAATAAGTTTTTGTATTTTACGCTTTTAAGTACTTGAAAATGAACACCACTGGTAAGTCATAGTAAAGAAATATACGAAAATTCGTATATCGACATATTTTTTCCAGCTATTTTGATTAAAAAACCGATATTAATGAAACTTTTATGGAACCAATCGGAATGTATATCCTTTTACATTAAAAAATATTTTTTCAAATTTATATAATTCAAAATATTTTTTCATAAGTCTTTGTCACAAGTCATTGATGAATTTTAAGGAAACATACATAAAAAAATCAACCGAATTATGGTTTGAAAACTGTTACTCTAATTTGGACTTTGAATTAAGCAAAATAAGGTCGTTCGAATTTTATGAAATTTAAGCTTGTGCTAGAATTACCAGCATTATTACACTCGTAATTAAAAACGAACTTGATAATGACATAGAGTATTAATGACTTAATAATGATTAGGTAAATACATATTTAATTAAGAAAATGGTTATGACGTCATTTTAATAGATTTAGTTCTAGTTATGCTTACGTTGGGTGATTGAGCTATGCTGTCAGCTCAGATGGTAGTAGCTCTGTCTATTGCGCTGTAGGTATAGGGTTCGATTCGCTCTCAGGACAAACATTTGTGTGACGAAGACGTTTGTTTTGTGTCTGATTGTTATATAATATAATAATAATTCAATTATGAATACAGTCAGTTAGTCAAAATAAAATTTCAATTAATCAAATAACTTTATTTACGGAAATGTAACTTTATTTCGCCACCTAATGATTAAAACGATCTATTGATAACTAAACAGATCCAGATCGCTACAATAAGTCTTCAAGACACATGCAAATAAAATATTATTATATATTAAATTAAATTAAAAAAACAATCATCAGAGAAAGATAAGTGACCAAAAAAGAAAAACATCTTATAGAAAATATAGTAAAGTATTGGAGAAAATAACTTACTCTGTACTCCAATAAGCATTTTTTCGATTCCCGATTTATAACACTCAAATGCTCTTTGAAAGTCTCCCATATCTTCGCATCTCGCCGCCAAATTCAGCATATAACCTGCTTCGAAAACGTAACTATCTTCCGTCTTTGTCTTACTCTCCACGTTAGAAAGGGACAACACACTCCTCTTGCTATGAAGCGACAGTTTCGAACTACTCCGTCGTTCCAACTCACACATTGAAGTGGACGATTCTATATTCGAATTCAAAGAAGTAGTTTCAGAGTCTGTGTTGCCAGTTCTAACTCGAGGCATAGTGTGATAGTCTTCGAATTTTGAAGTTGATGGCACGTCGAAGTTTATTAAATCAGGCAACATTCTCCTGATGCTGGGTTTGCTTTTTTCTATAGATAGTTTGCTTAGCTCGTCATAGAGGTCGCTGTCTATGCTTTCGATTGAAGATAATGATTCGAAGCTATTGGATTTGGTGTGTTTTGGTGATGGCCGTATTTCTACAACTGCTGCTTCATAAATTGGTATTTGGGAGATGAAGTCGGTTTCGTCTGTACCTGGTGGTATTCCTACTGGGATTCGACCTGGACAAATATAAACAAAAAAATGAATTGCCTTCTCAGAACAATCTAGTTTGTTGTAACTTGACGACGTCTGTGGCGTAGTGGGCCAAGGCCTGCCTGTGACGCAGAAGGTTGCGGGTTCGATTCCCGCCGCGGGACAAAAATTATTGTTTGTCTGGTTCTAGGTTTTTTCTATGTATAATATGTAGTATGTTTTTACTAAAGAAAAATTTGTATTAAGCTCTGCTTACTTTGAGGCTAGACGTTGTTGTGTAAAATGTACAGCATTATTTATTTATTTGAGTGACTTTTTACTTTATTGATCAATTAGTGTTCATTGATAAAAATCAAAATCAAAAATCAATCCATCTCGGTAGGTACCACTACAGCGCTAGATATTCTGCCTCCAAGCAGAAGTGCCAAGCATTACTGACAAATTTGAATGGCACTAGAGCATGTAAAATTACTAGCCAAATACAAGAAATATCTACCTTCCATCAGTATAATCAAGTACCGCGCCATCTATTTATTTACAACTTTCGGATTTATCTATAGATGGCTTTTAAGAATTGCCTTTTTACCTGTATCACTTGGACTCCTAGCATCTTCATCATCAGTCTGGTATTCCAAAGGCGGAGACTCTTCAATAGGCAGGTGGAGCGATGTTCTTATAGAGTCTATAACACCGCTCGGCTTTTTGTCCGGTTTGGGATAGCCAGTCTGAAAAATATTAAATTTTATTTCAAAATATCTAACTGGCAACATTATACTGCTTAAAAGAGGATAACTTAGCAACAAAATTTGATTTAAATCACTTAACAATGGTGAAGAAATAGTATTATAAGTTATTTGAATCTAAGTAAGACCAGGTCATGGACTTACTACTTCTTGTCATACAAAGGTATCTTTAATATCTGGTTGTATGCTGAATGTTCCATTGTTCTTAATGTACTTACTTGAAGGAAGTTTACAAAGTCTGTGCTCGTAAATAATAATCTGTGTTCTGCAATGAATTCCAATAACAACTTTATTGTTTTAGCTCTCTCTTCTATTACCTGGAAAAAAACAATTAGTTTACTAAAACTATGAGACATTCTAAAATCATCACCAAATAAAATAAAAACAAATGCACTATACTCATTGCAAACAACCTCTGTAGCGCAGTAGGCAATGGCCCGGCGAAAACGCAGAAGGTTGAGGATTAGATTCTGGCTGCAGGTCAAATGTTTATGATCTGCAAGTATTTGTCTATGTCTGGGTGTTCCTATGTAAAATATGTATGTAGAGAGAAAAAATAATGTATTTAAGTAGTATGTCAGTCATTTGGTAGCTATAACACAAGCTCTGCTTACTTTGGAGTTAGATGATGCTGTGTGAAATTTACAGCATTCATGTTTATTAAAAGACCTTTATAGGCTGATGACTATTGTTTTAGTAGTTAATGTGTATTTATTGCATATCACCTTTATGGAAATAATTCTAGAAATGTACAGAAAAATATAAATATATAAATATATAATAATATAAAATACATGTAAAACAGTTGCGCTATTTAATGAACATTTAAAATGAACTATAGATAGCTCAACTGATCCAGATCACTGGCAGAGGGCAGCATTCCCAAGATACTGGCAGCATTGCAACATTGAATGGCAATGCAAATATGTTGAGCCAAATAGGAGCCAGCTCTTGGTTTATAACTTTTCATGACCTTTTTATTTATTTTCATGTTTTTGCTATAACAATATATTTCATTATATTTTCTTCATCCCATACATTCAATTTATTTATTGGTACATATTCATATACATATTTAAGCCCCAACCAAACACAATTACATAATATTCTATAATAATAATAATAAATATTGCTGGACAATGCACACAACACCATCTAGTCCTAAACTAAGCATAGCTTGTATTGTGGTGACTAGATGCCTGATAGATACTTAAATATTTTTAAATACATACTTATGATACTTTATAACCCTAGACACAGAACAAACATCTATGTTCTTCACACAAGTGTTTATCCTGGGAGGGAATCGAACCCTCAACCTACAGTGCAGAAGGTAGAGCTACTAAAAACTGAGCTGACAGGCTAGTCAGTAATTGTAGTATATGTAATTGTATCCTTATATTATTCTTCCCTAGGATTTTATGTATGAGCGTCAAAACTATACATCGTATGTACCACTCTTCTACTCAAGCTACTTATTATCTTAAACCTATAAACCTATTTTCATCTGTGGCTGGAAGAGGATTCTGGGCACCAGGATACAGTTAATATAGTCCGGCTCTTAGTACACCAGTAGCTATTTATATAAAAATATAAAAGCTTTATTATTATTTCCACATCTTTTAAATAAAACATTTCAAATGTGTGTTAGTATTTTTTTTTCTTATTCTAGTATTAGTGAGATGTGGACCCCTTCAGGGTAGAAGCAGTAGCAATTTATTTAAGTGGAATAAATTACTATTTGATTTGATTTGGCTGATTTGATAGTCTGAGTGGAAGAATAGGGAGATCCCACTAAGTAAATACCTGTTAACTACTAAAACAGTGTGAGTTCTAATCACTAATGTATAATATTAAAATGATGACTGCTCAAACATAAGCTATTATTGAGATGTCATTATTTTATCAGTTTATGTGGTATATTTAAAACTATTAGAAATAAAGAAACATGAGTAATGGCAGTTTTAAACATGACCTCTCACTCAGAGAAATGAAGAGCTTTGTTTGGCTTTGTGTATTGTCCTAGAGATATATGCCAAAGATAAGGCTTACTCAAATTGTATTTGAATCATCCACAATATTGGCAAGATAAAGAAGTAGAGTAAGCCTTAGTGGCCTTATTCTCTATTTAGAATTTACCTCTTGCTGAAAGCGCTTGAAGTAGCTATATCTAGGTAATGTAGGAAAAGTGCCGCTGAGATGCAAACCAGAGTGCAACGACCTCATGCTTTTGTGAAGTCTCTGTACATCACTGTAGCGCTTCCAGACTGATATGGACGTCACGGCTTCGGGAGATTCTAGGGGGAAGAGCTGGAAACACAGTTTGTATGTATGTTCTTTTCGCTAATGAGGAGATAGAATACTAGGTATCGCACAAGACGACTTCATTATAATAAATGACTCATTGTTAATAATTATCTACATTCTACAACTTTCAAGGTTTTCAAGAACTTGAACTATTTTAGAGCTGTTTTTGGAAGAAGGTAGATCTAAGATTAACCAAAGTTAGCTTACCACTGAAGTTATCTTGTAAATAGTGAAGCCGTTCTTGTGTTTTTCAGTTTCGTCAACAGAAAACCGGCGAATCCACTTGTCCCGTGCTGACATTTTATCGATTTTTAGAGATATTTTGTAACATGTAAAAACGGCGCGCACTCACGTATATCGCTTACTACGTTTAATCATTATGGTATCGTATGAGGAAATAAGCGAGAATTTTTAAGGAAATACGCATGAAATACAATATTTTATCGGGTCATCGATTTCGTATCAAAAAGAAAACAACAGAAAGTTACGTTCCGTCACTCTACATAACAACCATAAAGTTGGTGGAAAAAAAAACACATGAAAGAAAAGGGTTGGTCGGTCTACTTATTCAGTTTTTCTCATTAGTTTTGCATGTCTGCTGTCTCTTTCTCATGATAGAAAACTAAATTAGACAATGAGCGTCATGTCAACGTTTGACATTGACATAAAACCTACATATTCTACAACTGATCTACATGATGAACTACACGTTCATCATCATCATCATCATCATCCACAGCCTACATTACCTACTTACTTCTTTCGTAGGTAGTAGGTTTGTACCATCCGCCGCGCCGTGATGCTGTGGTTGTCTTGTCTGCTGGCAAGATGCATCAATGATATAGTCAAGATGCAGGCCGCGGATAGATAAGAATAGCAACCCACGTTTATACGTCTTACGGTTAATATGGGCAACGTCCATGGAACGCTGCTGCCCTCTGGCTGTGTTCTGGACAACTTGAGCAACAGATAGCTCAACTGATAGCTCAACTGAAGTAACCTAAGTACCTAAGAATTTTTAAAAGTCTCTAATAGAGACCCGCAAAATACTTAGGTACCTAGGTCACTTCCTACCTACCTTTGTTTGTGGTTAGCGAAAATGACTAGCAGAAGTTCCTTAGAGGAAGGAAGGGAAAGGATAAATTATCCCCGATAGGTACCTATTTTTACATTATTATTATATCTCCCCCTTCCATACTCTTTACAGAAATTAATTACTTAGGTGAGTAACCTACATTCTACTGAAATGTAAGTACAGATTATTTACAATAGTTATAAAAACATTAGGTATTATGTATTGGTAAGGTTAAATTAAAGGTGGCACTTTTCTGGGGTAGGTCGTTATAGGTACCTACCTAACTACGTATAACACAATAAAGATGTACCTATAAACTCGCAGGTGGGCATGGCTCTACTAAAAAAAAGTATGTGAGGTAAGTATGCATTGTGATTTTACTTAATGTTGAATACCAGCAACAAAAGGCAGCAGGTCAAACTTGCAGCTTCATCAGCCATCCCCACTCCGAGTCACTTAACCGAATGGCTCGCGGCGAGAGGTTGTGCCGTCTCGCATTTCGTCCGGCCCGTGTTGTGTCGTGTTTCTTGTGTCCTCGACTACATCGCAATAATACTTTTCCCCAAGACATGAATACAAACCGTGCTAAACAATCTCAGTGCTAACAACACACGAAAAATGAGTGTCCACTAACCGAGTGACCCGAATCTGTGACCAAAAAGTTTTGTAAACAACCGGATATCAACATGGGTTCTAAAATCGAATACGTGGATTCCTCGCATTTATACGCGACCAACTACGTTCGAAATTCAAAAGCGATCGGTGTGCTTTGGGCTATATTTACGATCTGTTACGCTATAATAAGCGTCGTGGCTTTTGTGACCCCTGAATGGATTGGTGACTTAGAAACTGAATATCCGAGGAAATTTGGTTTGTGGCAAGTGTGTAGGGCTGACGAAGCCGTGGAAGACTGTAAAGGGAGGTTGGATGACTTCCTGTCTATAAACGGGCTGGTGTTCAAGATAGCAACTGTGTTAGTGGGATTGGCAGTTACTCTGGCCCTGTTTACGATATGCTCAATGCTGTTGTTCTTCTTTTGCCAGTCAACGACTGTCTTCCATATCTGTGGATGGTTGCAGCTTTTATCTGGTAAGTTTAATAAAAACTATTACAACTAAAAAAACGGGTAAAACGAAGCTGTTTTTATGGTTGACTATAAAAACATATCCTCATTCCAAACTCGTCCAAAAGTCGGTCAGCTTCTTCGAAAAAGATTAAACTGTACCCTAAAAGATTAAACTCGTAACGGTTTGACATTTAAAACAGGTTTCAAGTGAAAGTTATGCATATAGACGTTGATTGACCTTGCAGTTGTACTGGTCTATTGGAACAGATCAAGCTTCAAACAAAGCTGACTGAGGAATTGATAGATTCTCAATTGAATTGAAGTCCCAGTGGCAGTGGTACAAAAATGCTGAGTAGGTTGGAGCGTAGAGCGGCTAATTTAGGGACCAGACCTTTGATTTTTAAGCGCCTATTCTAAATAGCATTCCTAAAACACTAAGAGAGCTACCGCGTGTGTACATTGTTGAAAATTGTATGAAAAAGTTGTAAACCATTTTTATATTAATATTATTCAGTAGATGACTTCCTTAATGATATAAAAAAACTGTAGGTAGGTAAATAATATTAATGTTTATGACCTAAATATTGTTTTTTTTGTATTGAAATTTTCTTTTGATTATATTATAATTTGAATTGTCATTTTATTAGTATTTTTACGTTTTTTTGTTGACAATGCACACAACACCGTCTAGCCCCAAACTAAGCATAGCTTGTATTATACCTAATGACCAGTATAACGATTATGAAACTCTTGATACAATCAATGTCTATCAATTTCGATTAGTAATAGGCATTATTTTAATCAATAGTTTGAGTATTAAGTATGGTATGTGTCCATTCATACATGTATGATGGCATGTGTTACAATAGACATAACCTTCCTTAATACTAATTCATCAATAGCAACTGAAAGCTTTGAGTATCAACGTTTTGATAGTATCCGAGTTACATAATCACCCGGCATATGACTGATAGAATAGGTACGTATATATTTAAATACATAGGACTTATGATTGAACACAGAACGAACAACTACCTATGTTCATCAGACAAATGTTCGTCCTGGGAGCCCACAAACACACAACCTACAGTGCAGAGTTACCTACTACATGACATGAGTCGAAATATATTTGTAGACTGCTTCTATCTCCAAACCCCTAGGATCCATCTAGGAACATGGTAGGAACTGACAATGTTTACATTCAAGGAATAGTTGGGAATTGTGTAAAACCGCCACTGGATCCTTCTATCCGCTTATAATAGATCAGGCAGGTGGTCCATAGATGCCGCATCCGGTTGCGCTAGAGAGGCAGGTGTAATCACACAACGGCCTTAAGTACAATACTAGGTACCTACTGGCACTGCTTGCATTCAGTAGTTGAATCGCAAAGTTTAGAGAACAAAAGAATGGCCATTCTGCCTTTCAGTGTTCTTGGTAGGTACCTGTTTAATTGCTTTCATACAGATAGAGGCAGCTTTGGGTGTAGTAGATGTACCTATACTACTAAATATACCATTGACCTCGGATCTACGAGATATTTTGTTTTAGTCAATATCGTCATTGTTTTTTGTCGGTACTGTCCAAACTTAGATACCTAGGTAGGAAACTTGTTGTACCTTGTTCTAGAATAGGTACCTATATGTATTATTATTACTACCCTCTTACTACCTAAGTACCTAAAAAGTAGCCTATCCTTCCAAGATACAATCTATCTTCTTAACAAATGTCATCAACATCATCATCCGTTCAGTTGATTCGTAACAACCATACAATCACACAGACAGATACAGTCGAATTTATAATTATTAGTATAGATTATTAATTTGGATTATCTAGCCCCAAAGTAAACAAAGCTTACATACATACAATACATAGGTACATAATAGAAACACAAAGACAAATATTTAAACATTTGTCCCTTGTCGGTAATCATACCCACAACCTTCTGCGTCTCTGGCGGGCCTTAGCCAACTGCGCAACAGAAGTCGTCAAATGTATTTATTTATTGCACTCTAAAACGATTGATTGTGTTAAAAGACATGCTTAATGCGAAGGGCATTCTCTACCAGCCAACCCACGTTTGTCTTGTCATCGGTCATCACATCGCCAGCGGCACAAAGCGGCACAAAATTCATAATATATGATTGGATCATAACACAAAACCTTGCCTTGTGAAGCCTGTATGAAGCCTGAATATTTCTATACTCACCATATACATCGAAGAATGCAAAGGTTACATCTAGATACCTTCCCTACTAGATATAAATACCTGCTGTATTTATATTTTACTGGTGGAACGCCCCGTAAATACTTTGAACAATTGCATTCCCATAAAATCAGTTTTTCGGAATAAAAATATCTTAGCATCAAGTCAAAATATTCTCTATTCAATAATCATTTTGAATTGTCTTACATGCTAGTGAATCTAGGTGCTCGTTCCTCCTAACTCCAGTTCAAGAAGAATCCGTCAAGAAACTCCTCTAGTATATATTTAATTTATACCAAATTTCATGGGAATCGATTCAACTCTTACGACACGTGACTAACCAACGATGTGACGTAAGAACGGTAAAAAAATATCAACATTTTCAAACTAGCATAAATCCAAATTTCACATTTATAACCAGTATAATAAAGTATAAAAAAAAGCCTTGAGTAAGTATGTGTTTTATGATCAACTGTAAACTTAACAGTTGAACATAAAAAAATCAAGGTTGGTTATATCGATCTCTATGTAACCTTTAATTCGATACTCAAGACACGAGAATGGATAATTACGTTTTAAAAACTAAAAAGACAACCGACTTCATGTATATACACACAAGGTAGCTACTGTAAAACGTTGAGGAGTTCCCTTGGCTGTCCTTCGTCTTCATCATCAGACCCCTAATGCCAGTTACACACAACCCATCTTGGTGTAAAGTTCTCATCAATACAAATTAATCAAGCCCTAACACCGGGTAATTGCTGAAAATCGTAGAGTAGTTCCCTCGAATGTCTTTCGGCTCCATCATCAGATCGACTCCAGACCTTCATTAAATAGTAGTGCTTTAAAATACTCAATGAAAAAAAATAACAAACGCACTAGTCGCACTACGATTTTCGAAGGTTCCCCTCGATTTCTCTGGGATGCCATCATTAGATCCTGGATTCCTTATCATGGTACCCTTGGATATCTCCTTTCCAACAAAAATATAATCAATATCGGTTCATAAACGACGAACTTATATCCACGAACACACGTAAAATAATATATATACTTACTGTCGAATTGAGAAACCTATTTTTTTTGAAGTCGGTTAAAACTACATTAGATAGGTACCTAATTAAATTTTATTTACAAGACACGCTCAAGAAAGAAAGAAAATATGTTTATTTGACCCACAAACAAGTGGGTCTAATGTTCGGCACTAATATCAATCAACCCATACCACAAAAAAATATTAATACAAATTACAGAAGGTGAATTCCACAAAAATATTTGCATATCTAGCGACTCTTGATACGACGCAACAAAGTTCAATTCAGCTCGCACAAGCCCTTAGCGCCTAACATTATAATATACCTATATAGTGCCTCTCTATCTATCGCGTAACTCTATGGATAGAGAGGCTGGTACGTCTGGACCGCCGGTGTACTTGTACTTAAATACGGAGTGCGCGTAGCCTGTCTATAATTTAAATCGATGAAGAGATGTCTCTTAGGAAATGGGTAGCCCATTGGTATAGGATGCCAATGGATGCTCCTTGCATGACCCAAGAGCTGGAGCCTATCTGACTCAGCGTATTAACGACGTGGCAATGTCGCCCGCCAGTTTCTTGGGGAAGCTGCCACTTGATCGATCTATAGATGGTTTTAAAATACCCTTAGATAGCTCAACTGTTTCACTTTGAAAAATCTGGTTTCTGGTTTGAAAACTGGTTATTTAAAAAAATCCTGATACACGTTTCTATTTATTTGGCATTTTAATTATTCAAATCAAGTTTCAAACAAATCGCACCACGCGTTAAAAAGTTTCATACATGCGTTTTCACCCCTTTTCACCTTCTTAGGGATTTAATTTAAAAAAAAAACCCGCCTTAGTGGGTGGTTTTGCTATAAAAGGAAGCTACCTTCCAAATTTCAGCTTTCTAGCTTCAGCGGTTTCGGCTCGGCGATGATGAATCAGTCAGTCAGGTTATACTCTTTTATAGGTATAGATAATACATACTTATGATACTGTATAACACCCAGACACAGAACAAACACCTATGTTCATCACACAAATATTTATCCTGCGAGATATCGAACCCTCAACGTACAGCGCAGAGAGCAAAGTTACCACCAATTGAGCTGGCAGGGCAATCAAAAATGCACTCTCTAAATCTAAATATTAACACTGGATCAGAACTGAATGCTTTTTTTCTTGTTTTAACAGTCCTTTATTCATATAGTCCTTCATGAATGCCAAGAGGTGAGTCCCGATTTAGGAACTTTTTATTAGATGAGTCGCGGTTCAGTCAACTTTGAGAACCGCTGGCCTAGATTATTGCATGGGGCAAGGTGTGGTAGACTTCATGCTCAAATCTCGTCTACCTACCAAGCTCATCAATACTAAAAATGTAATTAAAACTACGGTTTCAATCTCTACAATTACGAGTGCTGACAAGCTCCAAGTGTGAGTAATTGGGAGTCCGCATAACCGGTAAAACCTCTCAGTCATGCAACAAGAATTCCGAACTAAACAAAAATGAAGCGCGACGTGCGATAGCGAATCAAAATGGAGATTTTGTGAAGTATCATTGGAGCAGAACACGAACACGCCTTGGTTTAACAGTTTCGTGGTCATTTTGGATGTTAAACTTTATTGAGGTTTAGAAGGAATCCGGTTTCGTCAATAATTCAATTAGCACCGCAGTTTCTTCAATCTCATTTTCGTAGTTAAGAAGTACACTAAGTAAGTGTATGTCTAGTAGGGATAAGAATTAGGATCAGAATCAGAACCATTCATTTTATCAAACATTAAATACATTAAAATTAACCTACTATCGTATTGAGTATAGTGGATATTATGTACATAGTTTGTTTAGCGTGGTACCAATAGAATGTGCCATTGATAGTAATGTGCTGATATTTTTTTTCCGAACCATCATGTATGATATAACAAGATAATCTTTCATACCACAGTTTTGATACACATTTATTATAATAATTTAGATCGATGAATGTTCCTTTGGAGATGGGTAGGTATGAGATGCTACTTGCGTTGACACTCTAGCTAGCCGCATCCCATCTGTCGGGGTCTTCTGTTAGAGCTGGTGCAAAGGCTGTACCGAGGACCTCAAAAGGCACAAATATGCTGGTCTCTATTTGCTGGAGACCCTGGCTCCTATCTGGCCCAGCGTATTAGCATTGCCATTCAACGTGGCAATGCCTTGGGCATGCTTGCCGATGCTCATGTGTATGACTTTCTTGCAATTAGGAGAAGAAAATGGGTTCTATTAAAAACAAAATACTGGGTAAGTAGTCCCAATAGAATTCATGGGGCTCTTGCAGGTGGGGGGTGAAACAGTGTCCTTTTTATTTTAATGTAATAGGTTGGGGAAAAAGTTTCTTCGCATTTTTTAAGAAAATTCAAAAAAAAATTTAATATAGTTTATTTACATTTAACTAAAGTATGTAGGTACCATTTTGTTCGATAACTTTTTGCCATCTTGTAGGTAGGGACATATACCCATTGCTATAGAAATTTTGAGACTTCTTATCAAAATACCGCGACAAGTGGTTTTGGCAGTCCTCTCGTGATGTAACCTGACACTGCCTAAAGAATTCTGAAGAGACCGAAACAGGTGGAAATCTGAAGGTGCAAGGTCAGGACTATACGGCGGATGCATTAACACCTCCCAGCCAAACTCTCTTAATTTTTGCTGAGTGGCTAAAGATGTGTGAGGTCTAGCGTTATCATGATGAAAAACAACACCCCTTCTGTTGATTAATTCCGGCCGCTTTCTCTCAACTTCTTGCTTTAATCTCATCAGTTGTTCGCAGTAGAGTTCAGAATCGATGGTCCTGCCTGGTGGTAACAGCTCATAATGAATAATGCCCTCCCAATCCCACCACACACACAGCATCAACTTGTTGCGAGTTAACCCGGGTTTCGCCACAGTCTGTGAAGCCTGACCGGCCTTTGACCACGACCTTTTTAGCACGTTCTTGTCGTATGTGATCCACTTTTATCATACATCACCAGTTATCAACTTCTTCAAAAATTTTTCGGTTTCATTACGTCGTAATAAATAATCACAAGTGAGTACACGGTTCATTAGGTTTCTTTCAGTGAGCTCGTGAGGTACCCAAATATCGAGCTTTTTTGTGTACCCAGTTTTTTTCAAACGCGCCAAAACTGTTTTGTGGTCAATTCCCAGTTCTTCAGCTACGTCGTTACTACTGATATGCCGATCTTGCTCCACTTTTTCAAAAATGGCATCCATTTTATCCGTAATAAGGCGACCAGAGCGACGTGCATCTTTGACATCAAAATTTCCGCATTGAAAACGCTTAAACCAAATTTGTGCTACTCTCACAGACACTGCACTAGGTCCATAAACATCGCAAAGTTTATTCGAGGCTTGCGTTGCATTTTTACTTTTTTTGTAGTAAAATTTTAAAATGTATCTAATTTCTTCATTAGATTCACTCATCTTGACAGTACGAAAAACAAATAAAAATCACACATTTTCCTAATTTGAATTTGGAATTATGTTCTTTAAAATTTAAACTTTTAATAATACCAATACCAATACCATAGCGGATGTAGGTACGAGGACTGCATGTTTGAAATGGGACTGGGCAGGGCATGTAACTCGAATGCATTCAGAACGTTGGGCAAAGTTCTTCACTCTGTGGGAGCCCGATAGTCGGAGACGACGCGGTAGACCCAGGAAAAAATGGCGAGACGATCTAGATGCATTCGAGCCAAATTGGCAAACTGTGGCCTTGGAGCGCAAAGAATGGAAGGTAAAGGGGGAGACCTTTGCCCAGCAGTGGGACACTATAGGTTAAAGAAAAAAATAATAATAATACATAAGACCAAAACCAGCCAGATACAAATAGTAAAGCCAAATAGATTTTATTACAAGTTCATACATACTATAATGCGAAATGACTTTTTCCCCAACCAATATGTACAATGGATCTTAGCTGAATGAATAAATGTATTAATGCCAATGCCAATGATAATGCCACCAGTGTCATGGTGACGCTGCTCTCTGACAGTGATCTGGATCAGTTGAGATCGTTTTAAACAGTCCTTAGATAGGTCAACTGCATCATATATATTTTATATTATTCTGTAAATAAAGATTAGAAATATAATCATTGGTGACTTCGACATGTAGTGGAAAAGTTAGCCTCAAAAAAACTATCACACGCATCAAACCAGTCTGAAGCATCATTGCCTTCTATTGCAGCTACGAAATTACAAAATTATTCTTAAGAATGCGGATAATGGCTTCACAGGCAGCAATTCGCTCGAGCCCGGCCAGTGTTAACATAATTGCACGATTACTCCCAAGCCCCATGTTTCTCTGACCTCATCACGACTGGAGTTCACCAAACCGCTACGTGACCAGCAAAAAATACCCATACAGTCAACACAGAAGTAGCAGTCAGCGTTTTGTACCTTATTCCAAAGAGGTTTAGTAAATTCTAAACCTTTTTTTAATTTTAATTTTTAATTTTATGTATGACTAGCGACCCGCCCCGGCTTCGCACGGGTGCAATGCTGATACTAAATTTACTACAGAATGTCTAATGTGATTAGAAACCTCTAAAATAATCAGTGTTTCTCTACTATATTACACATGTATTATACATATAAACCTTCCTCTTGAATCACTCTATCTATTAAAAAACCGCATCAAAATCCGTTGCGTAGGTTTAAAGATCTAAGCATACATAGGGACAGACAGACAGCGGGAAGCGACTTTGTTTTATACTACGTAGGGATGTTGTGATGAAGCGGAATGCTTGACTGGAAGCGTCTAGAGCGTTAAGATTTGCTGTGGCGCTGTTCAGTACACCATAGGGTTTCTCAAGTCAAGTCAAGTCAAGTCCTCAAAAAAAAAAAAAAAATTGGTGGACAATTCACAAGTACCATCACTTGACACTGATTATTATATTGGTGTTATAAAAAAATATATTTATCTAACTAATATATTACCAATAAATGCGAAAGTAACTCTGTATGTCTGTTTGTTACGTTTTCGCACCTAAACCGCTGAACCGATTTTGATGGATTTTGGGATAGAGCTAGATGGGACCTTGGAGAAGGGCATAGGCTACTTTTTATGAAGGTACCACGCGTGCGAAGCCGCTGGCAGCAGCTAGTGTATTATGTATGTAAAACTCGTAAGATAGCACTGATGTTCTAGTGGTAGTGGTACTATCACTGAGCTGTGATGAGAGTCGTCATGCATACTAAAGTTGAAAGTAAATAAGAAACTTGTGAGGCAGACTGTTCAAAGTAAAGCGTTACGTGTTAATTTGTAAAGAAAGGCTATTGCTAAATATGGAAAGCTACGAGTGTTCAATAGATTTCTTTGTTGAGATTGAGAAGTTAACTGAATTCGTTTGTTTGCAGGTACGTAAAGAACCAGTAGGTAGGTAAGGTATAACATTACGAAAAAAATGAGTAAAATGAGTAAAAAAAATCCCTGCTAAAATATGACTAAATTATACAATATTTATCACGGTTTAATTATGGTTTGATAGAAGAATTTATTACTGAACTGTTTTATTTAAATTTAAACAGATCTAATGTAATCAAGCACAGATTAACTTACATAAAAATATGCGTTTTGAAAAATCTTATGTTAAATTAGGGGGCAAGGAGGTCGACCAAATCTCACCAAGGGTTGAGGGGAGGGTCGAAAAATCGCCAAAACATTTTATATATTCAATCATTATTATAAATATTTACGGGTATTTATCGCGTTTATTTACCTATTTTCGGTCATCCCGTGACCACGACAGAGTGTAAACCTGTCGAAACGTCGGGAAAAATAGGTAAATAAACGCGATAATTACCCGTAAGTATTTATAATAATGTGTTCTGATCGCGTAAGTTTAATTTTTTTTATATTTAATCATCTAAGGTATTTGTTGGTGTCTTAAGGCACAGAAGTCTCAATATTGCAGCCCAAGCTGTTTCAATCCTGCTTTCCTGGTGACATTGACATTTTAATGCAAGATACTCAAGTATCCTGGTGCCAAAATAACCGATTCAAAAACCTGATTGAATATAATAACCTCGAATAAAATAACAAATAAATGTTACTTTTATGTAGGTACAGTCCAAGGTGCGTGCGGAAGCTAGTTTATATAATTTCAGTTGGCGTATTTATAACAGACCTAGGTACTATAAAATTTCAAATGCCATGTGCAAGGCCACAATCAGTAGGTAGGTAAGTTAGATAGGTAGATACAACATTTATTTGATAAACTAGCACACAGGTACAATCAATGGTACCACTGTACATAATGGTAAATACATAAAACATTAGGTTACTAACTAGATACTTAAAACTGATAGTGCATGTGTGTTGCAATATCAAAAGGGTCATAGCGATAATATTTCTTAAGAAGCAAACACTGATTTTCAGCTATTACCATCGAGATGCCGAAGATAAGTAATTTCAATGAAACACTGCTACAATTCAATAGGTAAATATAATAAATTGTTTATAAAACTAGCTGCTGCTCGCTGCTTCACATGCGTTATCTAGATAACAAAACAAGCGAGCCTTACAGTAGTCGATAGTGAGTGACATCTCACCTTGGTAATAAGAAACAACGCGCGCGCTAATTGGTCTAAATAAATACTAAATCATAGATTCCATAAACTAAGGTAGCCTATGTCCGTCTCCAAGATCCCAAGAAACAATCTATCTCCGTACCATATTTCATCAAGATCAAAACAGACAGACGGAGACGCTTTCGAAAATTAGTATGATTAGTATGTGTTCGATTCCCGCCGCGGGACGAATGTTTTTATGATATGCAAGTAGGTATCTGTATTTTTACAAAAAAAAGTATATAAGTAGTATGTCAGTCATGTGGTACCCATAACACAAGCTCTGCTTACTTTGGGGCCAGATGATGCTTTGTGAAATGTCCGATGCATTGAGGTTTCTAATATTTTTTTTTTCTAAACTTAATAGTTTGCGCGAGAAACACTTCCAAAGTGGTAAAATGTGTCCCCGCCCCCTGTAACTTCTAAAATAAAAGAATGATAAAACAAAAAAAATATTATGATGTACATTCATGCAAACTTCCAACGAAAATTGGTTTGAACGAGATCTAGTTAGTAGTTTTTTTTAATACGTCATAAATCGTAAACCGCAATTTACCTTTCATTCAATCAACTCAAATATAAAATGTTACTTGCTGCTACGGAACCCTTCATGGGCGAGTCCGACTCGCACTTGGCCGCTTTAGTATATATCTGCGGTTTAGTAAATATCTGCTTGTTAATGGTACGAATAAGTTATATAGTTAATAAAAGAAAAAAAAATCAGATAAGAAAATTTAAAATATATACGGTAGATATGTATAAAAAATATGCTAATACTAATATTATAAAGCTGAAAAGTTTGTTTGTTTGTTTGTTTGTTTGAACGCGCTAATCTCAGGAACTACTGGTTAGAATTAAAAAAACGTTTTGTGTTGGGTAGTTCAATTATCGAGGAAGGCTTTAGGCTATATAATATCACGCTCCGACCAATGGGAGCGAAGCATCAATGGAAAATATTGCAAAAACGGGAAGAAATATTCCTTTTTGAGAGCTTCCGTTGCGTGCGCTGCGTAAACGTTTTAAATTACGGAAAAATTATGCATGATGGAATTGTTCCTCTTTAAAAGTTTTAAAAAAAGACCGTGACAGCATATGTCTATCTTTTAAGATTGACTCACTATAACCTTTTTGATGGTAATCAAATTTATTTAAAATTAATGCATTATTTGCAAAGGAGTTTTATCAACAAAATATTAAGTCTTATCCAAATAAATATTTTTTTAATTACAAGCATTTCATTGTGAACAAAATTGTCCTTGACATCACTTGATTTCAATCAACATCTTAGGAGATATCAAAATTTTAAAATAACTCCGCAACAAAATAGGTATGTTCGCGTTCACGCGCGGAGAAGTAACTTTGCCTGTCAAGCCTAAACTACTGAATCGATTATGACGAAATTTAGTATAGAGTAAGCTTAAACCTCAAGGAAGGAGAAATTATTAATATTTATCCAATCGCGATATTCACGCGGATGAAGTCGCGAGCAACAGCTAGTTTTCAATATTTTGACTCTTACTTAGGTATTTAATTATGTAATAATGTCTAAAATATTCAATAATTATCATTTTCTCCTAATGTTAACGTAGTTTTAACTTGTAGTTAACACTTATAGGCGGAATGTATACTAAATAAAACATTACCCGTTAAACTTTTTTCAGAATACCTTATTTGAATGATTGCGTTTTGAGCGCCGATACGTGCCAAGATTATTTGATCAGGTAGTCGCCTTAATTGTAAGACCGTAAAAAGTAAAAGTGAATCATGATATTATAATGACAATAAATTGCAATGCTATGCTGTTTTAACGCTTTTTACAACGATTAATGACTTTAAAACGCAATTTGGCACGACAAGTGGATGCTTTGAAGTTAAAATGCTTGTACGTAATGGTGGTAGAACGAATCTTGCACTTTCTCTCTTAATCTATCTATTATTTAACCGAATAAAGGCTGTATTTTTAGGGCATAAATTTCATATAATGTCGGTCGGTTTCTTTTAGTTTAAAAAAAATTGGTTGTCTGTAAAGTCGGTTACGGACGACAGTTTAACGTGACAACGTCATAACAAAACATTGATGAAATGATTGCATACTTTTATGGATAAAATTGAATCATTTTTATTGAATTATCAAACTTTTTATCTCTTATCAATTATATGAATCACCATATTTTTTTAGTCAATTGTAACATAACCTATTATTACTGCACTCACCGACCGATGCTACTTTTTTAACAATAATAGAATAAATACCTACTTACTTGAAATTATACTCGTAATCAGGTTTTTAAAATGTAAGAACAATTTACCTTTATTGCCGCAATTGTTGTTGTAATAAACAATGAAAACCACATTAACTTTTCACTTCACTTTATAAACAGTTCACGTGTAGATGTAAGTTGTGTGCTGCCGGCGTCTTTTTTCTCCTCGGACGCATATGCCAATCGAGTGGAAGAGAGATATATACGGCGCAAGCCGAACGCTTAAGCCGATCGTGCCTTTCGCTCGCTCGTGCAGCGCTCTCGCTCCGATCGTAACGTTACAATGAGTCATAATTTTTCGTGCAGCCGGCGTTCATCGATTTATTAGACGTTGTCACGTCAAAAACGTGGGTAATTATTTATTATTCATTCATATTTTTTAGGGACTATTTTTTTCGATACCTACTTCTCGTGTTACTAGTAGTAACACGTACATGTACTACATTACATGTAGTGTGGCGATAGGATTAAAGTGCGCCTCACAGGCTCCTTTCGTGTCCTTTTCGACACCAAAGCATAGACACAAAACTTAAGGTTGTAGGTGACTTACTCTAATAAGTATGTAATACGATATGTTAATAGCTACGAATCAATCGTAGGTAGCCAAAGAAACTATCCAATTACTGACTTAGCAAATTAGGTATGTAGGTATCTAAGTATTTCTTTCGCAATGTTTACCTGGAAAAACGTTTCTCAAGTCGCAGCCATTACAGAAAACGGTCACTTTACTTAGGATGTGAAAATTGTCGAGTAAAAGCTGATAGAAAGTGGTCCAGGCAAGACTCCAGTCATTCTAGACCACTTTGTAACGACTAGAATTGTTAGCAGGATGCCGATGTTGACGTTATTTCTAACAGAACTTATCTTGTACTTACTACGTGTGCACTAAATCAACAAATAAATTATAGAAGTGAGAATATTTATGTTTATTTAAAGAAATATTTACAGAAATGTACAAAATACTATACGATAATATAAAATACACGTGAAACAGTTAAGCTATCTAAGGACCGTTTAAAACGATCTATAGATAGCTCAACTGATCCAGATCACTGCCTGAGAGCGTTTATTTTGTTTATTTTGTATTATATAATTTTTTAGGTATAATAAACAACTACAATGTATAGTAATATGTTAGATATATGGTAATATAGTAACAATATCGTAATCCGCCGTTTTGTCTACCTTTAACACGATTTAAACCTCTTTCAAGCCTACTTGTTATGAGAACTCTTTTCACAAAGCTAAAACGTCAAACTATCATCATAGAGAAATACTACACTAGGCATGTTTTAAAAACGTCAACATTTTTTTTAAATGCTTGCAAAATATTTTTGTACCGATTTTTACGTTAGATTTTTGATAAATTTGAAACCATGTCCGCTCCACTAACAACGTTTCCCGAAGACGACAAATGTCCAAAGGTCTGCAACGATATTGGTGCTTTTAAAAAAGCTGAAAAAAGCCCAGAAAAGGCCAACGAGGAGGTTAAAGCTGCTGGAGAAGCCAAAGCTCAACCTGATGTTGGACATGCTGCACACCCTGTGCATGAGGAAATGCCTGATAACCGACAAGCACCTTCCGGAGAAGAATATCTACCCAGCTTAAGACCAGGCTCCGATGGTAATGTTGACTGGACCCCTCTCGGAGGCATGACGGGTACCAGACCAGGGGTCAATAAGTTCTCCATTAGCAGATACTCTCTAAGTGAATGGAGGAGTCACAACGAACATGTTCTAGACCCTGAAAGCATAAACGAGTCCAACATTGTTGATTACAACGCCAAAACATCCATGATGCAAGCTTTTGGCAACATTGATAAACAACAGTCAGAGAATTCGAAAAGATTGAAACAAAAGGCTGCGGATATCTTCAGATGGAAAGTAGAAGTGGAAAAAGCATGTAAAGCTTTAGCTGAAGAAGTTGAGACATTGGAAATTGAAAGGCAACGGCTGAAAGGAGCGTCAAGAGTCCTAATGCTTCCAGAGTCGATTTCTAAAGAATGTCTTGAAATGCGCTCGAACCGGTTTGAATCAGATTTAGTCTCTGACGTAGCAGAACAAGAATTGATCAAAGAAATGGATCTAGTAGGTGAAGTAAGAGCGAACCTAAAGAATACTCTGGACAAAATTGAAGAACAAATGGCTATCAATAAAGCAGCCAAACATAAAATAGAATACGACTGGTGTGACAAAACTATGGCCTACAACACCGAGACTATAAACTTGAGTCTGAACCCAAAATCTAACACTATAATGTTCAGACCTGGAGCAACGAAATTTGGTGACTATACAGCGCCTTTAGAATATTGGGAGTTCTTTTGCAGAGAAACAGTACAGAACTGTGAAACAGCCAGACAGAATTCTGCTGATCTACGTGGAAGCCTAAACGCTATCTTAGTCAACGGTGGTAGAAAGCTACGAAACCAAGCTGACAAAACTGATGTCGCTTTGGCCGAGACAGTAGCTATAACATCTGAACTCTGCACTAAACTAGAAGAAACTTTACTAAACACACTTCAAAAAATCGCTGATATGGAACTGTTGATAGGCAACCTGAAGGACTCGGTACAAGCGATGGACGTCGCTATGAAACTAGCTCAAACTAGGCTTGATAATAGAAATAACTGGAGACCTCACGGCGAAAATGTGAGAGACCAAGCTCATTTAGGTCTGATAGATGAAGTAAAGAAAATCCACGAAACCGTTACCTCTTTGCTTGGACAGTTGAGAAATGCGGAGAGAATAAGAAAGGATCTAATAAGGAAGAGATTAGAGTTGGAAAGAGACATAGCATCGAAGAGAAAGACGTTGAATATTGATAGAGAGAGATGTGGGATGGTGAGATCACACTATCCCTCTGCTTCGGAGTTGGCTGGATATTGAAGCATTAGTTGCAGGTTTTTGGTAATTGAAATTGAGTTTTCACATTTGGGAAAAAATATAACGAATTTAATTATACTTACAGAATAAATGTTCTTCTTTCTATTGCTTCAAGCGATGAGGCTCTTCAGAACCTCTGATCTTAAAAAGCCTGAAAGGCTTGTTCTTCTTGCAAGTCTAGTTTCGTACACTATCCATTGCCCCGACAATGGATAGTGTACGAAGAGAAAACTCGATTTAAATCTTTTAGAAATCATTTTTACCTACCTTTGTATCACTACTACTTCGTAAGAATCAATGGTCTGCTCTGGTGATGAGTAGGCTGTAGGCTGGCCAATAGACAGCTTAACGTGCCTCTGATGCCTCTGAAGCACGAAAGAAAGGATTTGTTCCGCCACCTTTTAAAATGCAAGCGCTGCATATGCCATGCCTTTTGCATTTTCTCATTAGGTACAATATTCTTTTGTAACAACACTAAAGGAATCATCGACATCAATCAAGGTTATAGCCAGTGTGCAATAATAGAAACAATTAATTGAAATCCAAAGATTTGACTAGTTTTTGACTGATTTCGAAAAAGTTGTTCAATATCGTTTTATTTTATGTTTATTTAGAAAAATACGATTTGTAAAGACGATTCTCAAAAAAATATTGTTTTATGTAAAGGGATATACTTTCCGATTGGTTCATAGAAATATACATACAAATTCCATAGAAATTCCATCAAAATCGGTTCTATAGTTTGGTTTTTAAATCTAATTAGCTGGAAAAAGTCTGCATCCAAGTAAACAAAATATAGTTTTTTTGTTTCCTGTGATTTTCCAGAGGTTTCGAAAATTTCGAAAATTGATTAAAGTAGGTCGTCTGTTTTCTTTTTAGTTTTCAAAACGTCATTATTTTATTAATAAAAAAATAGAATGCATTAGGTTGGTAAAACAGGAGTTGCAATTTGGTTTTTCAAATTGTAATCAATTAAGTTGTTTTTATTTTGAATTTTAAAACGTCGTTATTCTTTTTTATTTGCGTGCCATGTATGTTATACTGGATCCTTTCTCTTAACTTAGTCTTGCACATCTTATCCAATCATAAGAAACGTTGTGTGCTTATTGCACAACCTGTAGTAACCTGAACCGTGTTACATACATATATGTATATAACAGGTAGGCTATTTAATTACTGTATAGTCTACATATACATATACTACATATTTTTATATATTTACTTAAAGTAGGTATTCAAATTACTTCCGTCCGTGATGAAGGTATGTAGGTATTATAAATTATACATCCCATCTTCAACTTAAAACAGTTTGTGTGAGAATATTTTATGTTTGAATTTACTAGATGACTTTAAGGATTTAAAATTAAAATAAGTATCTAATGTACATACTTATATACAAATACAAAACTTTCTTTATTCAATAAAACACAAGGACCACTTTCAATCGTCTTCTTACATGCTAGTGTATCTAGGTGCCGGTTCCTCCTAACCCCAGTTCAAGAAGAATCCAGCAAGCAACTCGTCTGGTCTTAACACTTATTTGTATGATCCGTGCCAATTTTGTTACGGATGCCGAGTCGAGTTGGAGCAGATTCATCCCAAGCTTTTTTGTCATCTAAATAATCAGATATTTTATAATATGCTTTAATAGACAGTTTCTGTTTAATTACGTTTTTATATTTACCAATCGACAAATCTAACACATACTAAATCATAGTATCAAATACTAGTATAGTAGTACCATACTATGATTAGTATAGTATGGTACTGGTAGTATTATACTAATCATAGTATGGTATTATTAACATGATCAAATAGGTACGATAGGTTATATCTCCACATACGCGAAACCGTACGCAGAAACTTTATTGATTAAGAAGGAACTGCATATTGGTGCAATAGATATTTCTTAGCTTAGTTCAATCACGTGATAAATTTTATAGCTTCCTATATACTAATGAAGCAATTTAGGAGTATTTGATTGGAACTCAATAATTTATAGCAGCTTCTGTTCGCGACTTTGCTCGTATGGTATAAATAATAAATAATGTCGGACATTTCACACAGCATCATCTGGCCCCAAAGTAAGCAGAGCTTGTGTTATGGGTACCACATGACTGATATACTACATAATATATACTTTTTATTGTAAATACATACATGTTATACATAGAAACACCGAGACCCGTGAGAAATACTTGCAGATCATGCAAACATTTGTCCCGCGCTGGGAATCGAACCCGCAACCTTCTGCGTCTGAGCCGGACATTAGTCCAATGCTCCAAAGAGGTCGTCAAATAAAAAAAATCGTATGTAAGGTACTTATTAAAATAATCCTTGAAACCATCTGGATCACCATCTCGAAGGTATTGGCCCTGATTGTGATTCGAAATTCCCTATTTTATTTGCACCTAACTTGGCGTGTTTTAGCGCATTATACGAATAGCCATCATGTAACGAGGTGTTGATTAAAACTACGGAAAATCCTAGGAAAATCGATTTAATAAAGAAATCAAATGTCAATTCTAACTTATTTTAGAACTGCCTTAAAAGTGTTACTCTAATTTCGACTCTGGAGTTATCAAAATAGGGTCGTGCGTATTTCAGGAAATTTTTGCTAGACTTGCGAAACTCCAGAATTAGTAGTCCAGAACTGCTTTAAATAAATAAGACGTACATTATTTTAAATATTGATGGAAAATGAACTGATAGAATACTTCTTACGTATTTATGTTTTTTTTAATACATACCCTCTTTGATACTTAACACCCAGACACATAACAAATATCTTATTAATCATATAAATAATTGTCCTGTGAGGAAATCGAACCCTAAACCAGAAGGCAGAACTAATAACAAGTTTTACGACCTATGTGGCGCTGTGGTCTAAGGCCCGGCTGAGACGCAGGTGTGAAACGTCGGGCAATATTTATTTTATTTATTTACTAGCTGTTTCTCGCGACTTCGTCCACATTTGTTTTTAAAGGAATTGTAGCTTAAATCCTTCCCCGGGGTGCAATTTATCTCCTTGCCAAATTTTATTGAAAGTTTCAAACCAATCACCTGACCGCCATTAAAAAGATTCCATACAAACATTCACACTTTATTTTACTCGTTTATTTTGAAAAATCCCGACACACGTGTCCATTTATTTTAAGTATCAAATCCAAGTTTCTAAGTAATCACACTACCCGTTAAAAAGTTCCCATACAAACTTTGACACTCCAATTGACCCCTTTGTTAGGGTTATTTTAAAATTCCTGAAACACGTGTCCATTTATTTTGCATTTTATTTATTCATATCAAGTTTCAAGCAAATCGCACCACGCGTTAAAAAGTTTCATACATTCGTTTTCACCCCTTTTTACCCTCTAATGGTTGAATTTCAAAAAATCCCACATTAGTGAGTGGTATTGCTGTAAAAGGAAGTTACCTTCCAAATTTCAGCTTTCTAGCTTCAGCGGTTTCGGCTCGGCGATGATGAATCAGTCATTCAGTCAGGTTAAGCTCTTTTATAGGTATAGATTAACTGAGCTCACAGGCTAGTCATAACAATATAAATATCGAATTAATACACTGTTATGTTTTCTGTGTTAGTACCTGCGTAAAGAAAACGAATAGGTACCTAACCTACTGCAGTCCATAATAATGAATTCAAATACATATCAACAATAGCATCATTGTCCATGTGAAGCCGAACGGATAACAAAAGACGGTGTGTGACCTGACCGGCTCCCATGCCAGACCACTTCAAGATACAGGTGTAATAAAACTCCGTATAACTCACAATGAAACGTGTATTTCTCCCTTGATTCAATTTTTAATCATTTGATTTTGCTACCATCATAGTCCTCGGTATGCCACCATCACTTCCGACCGCACTCTGCCGACTGACTTCTCGACGGCCATTTTCATGGCGCCATTATGTTTGCCGGAAGTGTTGCTGGCATATCGAATTTACAAAAATATACAAACGGACTTATTTTATCATGAAGATGCTAATAAAAATAATATAAAAGTATCCTACCATTTTACAAAATCGATAATAAATTTTAAGAACATAAAAACAATCAAAACAAACAAAAATAGTTCCTAAAAAGAATATCAATTCTACCTAGGATTATAATAACCATCTTTAAAATGTTCCAAAAATTACTATTAAGCTAATAAAACCCAACACTCGTCCATCCTGACGACGTGCATGTCCTCATGCACGTATCAAGTGAACACTATACCCAACACTCTGCTTCTATTTAAATCGACTCTCAATCGAGTTAATTTTAATAATAATCAATAAGTACATAACTGGTTCTATATAACTTGACTCTCAATCAAGTTAATATTAATAATAATCAATAAGTACATAACTGGTTCTATATAACTTGACTCTCAATCAAGTTAATATTAATAATGATAACAATAATCAATAAGTAAATTGAATCAATCATGTAATAGCTGTCCGTAAACCCATCCATTCTTACGGACACCTATCCTGCGACTTTGCGAACCCATCCATTCTCGCAAAGACAGCAGGAAGTTAGATTACTTTGCAAAAAGAACATGAACCCATCCATTCTCACGTTCTAGTTGTAAACATAAACAATATGACTTTGTGAACCCATCCATTCTCACAAAATCAATTTGACATAGGCTTGTTTTGCAACAGAGCATGAACCCTTCCATTCTCATACTCGATTGCAGCCCAATCCAACTCTTATAATGATATAATGGTACGTGACATGAAAACCTCTATTCATATACACGATATACACGACAATATCTAATCTTTATAAACATATATTAAAATATACAGTTAAAATATTATCATAATTATCCATAAATAATTTCATAAACTTTCCTCTAGATTACTAGTCACAGGAGATTCATCATCGGTAGTATTATCATTAAGTTCTAGTGCAGCTACATGAACCCATGGACGCATACGATTAGCAGCTACTGTGGTCTTACGTTTGTTATTAGTACCAGTAAGTCCTGGAATCGCAGCTATCTCATACCTATCGTTGCCCAATACTGACACTACGCGATACGGGCCCACATAAGAGGGCAGGAGTTTTTTACTCTTACCGTCATTATTAAATGCAGTCTTTGTTATTTTAACAAGCGCACCCTCAGAGTAGTTAAGAGCAGGACGCCTATTCTTGTCAAAGTATTGTTTTTGTTTAGTTTGCTCATGATCTATCCTATCCTTAACCTGTTCTCGAATAGTACTAAGGACAGTTTGGTCTCTCGTAGCCTGTCTTACTTCATTAAGTCTAGGATCTACTTCGCTGTTCATTTGTGTACCAAACATAACCTCTGCGGGAGTCCTACCTGTTGTCTTTTGCACGCTATTATTAAGCCCCCATTGAATTTTACCTATTTTTGTATCCCAATCTTTTTCATTACTGTTTAGATTTTGTGCAGTTAGGGAATCGAGAATAGTGCGGTTGTACCTTTCGACTTGTCCGTTCGATTGCGGACTGGCAACTGCGTTTAGGACGTGTTTGATGCCTTTATCGGTACAAAATTTTTTAAACAAATGAGAGGTAAAGCACGTACCCCTATCACTGATTACACGATCTGGAGTCCTAAATGTGTCAAAAATATTTTCCAGGATGTTAATAGCCGTCACTGATTTTGTATTTCTTACAGGTCTGATAAAAATAAATTTAGTAAAGGCATCGATCACGACTAATAAGTATGAATTGCCCTTTTTTGACTTTACAAAGGGCCCAAGGTGGTCGATGTGTAGCGTGTGGAATGGGACTTCTACTTTCGTAATCGGATGCAACAGTCCTTCTGATCCATGATTGCCCTTTTTCGAGTATGCGCACTCAATACATGAACCAACATATTTTTTTATAAACTTTGCCATACGCGGAAACCAGTATGCGTTTTTAACTCGCTCTAGCGTTTTCTCAACTCCAAGATGACCAATGTCATCATGGTTTAAGCGACACAACTGCCACCTTGCTCCCTTTGGAACAGCCCACCTAAGTTTGGCTCTGTCACCATCTATACATTTGTACAAACCGTTGTCTTTTATCATATAGTTATCCTTTATATATTTAAGTCCTTCTGAATCGAGATTGGATGTAAGAATATCGCGTATCCTATTCAACTCAGAGTCTCCTAACTGTAATGTATGCAGCCAATTATCTTGGCTTATTGACATAATCATTGGGTATTGATCGACCGGACTTTGATCCTCGTTTGGAATGGGATTTCTTGATAGTGCGTCTACGTGCAACATTTTGGCACCCGGACGATATTCTATGGAGCAATTAAATTCTTGCAGCATTAACCACCACCTAGCGATGCGAGGGATCAGGTCTCGTTTAGCAAAGGTAGTGCGTAATGCGCTGCAGTCCGAAACTACTTTAAATTCGTGCCCTAATAAGTAGACCCTAAATTTTTTTAAGGAACATATAACGGCAAGAGTTTCCAGCTCATAAGAGTGGAAATTTTTCTCTTCCGGCGAAGTTTGGCGACTATAAAAAGCCACGGGCCGGAAAGGTTCAGTACTAGCTGAACGTTGCATCAATATACCTCCTATACCAACCCTACTCGCATCAGTGTGCAGTTCTAACTCGGCAGCCGGGTCATAATTTGCCAACACTGGTCTCTCGATCAGTTTTTCTTTTAGTGAACTGAAAGCTTCTTCCTGATCACAGCTCCAAGTCCATAATACGTCCTTCTTCAGAAGTCGACTGAGAGAGTGTGCTATCAGGGCAAAGTTTTGGATAAACTTGCGAAAATAGCTCGCTAACCCTAAAAATTGGCGCACGCCATGGATATTAGTAGGCCGAGGGAAATCGACAACCGACTGAATTTTCTTATTACCAGGCCTTACCCCAGAACCACTAATTTCGTACCCTAGGTAATCAATTTTATTCTTGAGAAATTCGCACTTTGATAAATTTAGAGTTAAATTAGCCTGCTCTAATAATTTTAAAATATATTCTAACTTTGCCAGACAGTCATCAACATTTTCTCCATATATTAAGAGATCGTCTATGTAAGCGGTAGCTTTGGAAAATCTTGCGGGACCTAACACCTTGTTCATCATCCGTTGGAAAACGGCGGGGGCATTGGCCAATCCAAACGGCATGCGATTATATTCGTATTGGCCGTCTGGAGTGACAAATGACGTAAGAGGCTTCGAACTCTCTGATATGGGCACCTGGTAATAACCAGAAGCGAGGTCAAGAGAAATAAAACATGCCTGTCCAGAAAGTCTAGATATTTCATCTTCTATTATTGGCATCGGATAACGTTCTTTGATCGTAATTGAATTAAGCATCCTATAATCTACGCATAACCTATGGTTCCCATCCTTCTTGCGTACCAAAATTATAGGGCTGGCGTATTCCGATACCGATTCTCGGATTATCCCCGATTCTAACATCTCATCCACCATGTTCCGTACTTTTAGTCGCTCGATATGAGAGAGCCGATAGGGGCGATACACAATCGGAGTTTTGTTATTTACTTCGATGCTCATTTCGCAGATATCCGTACAACCTAAGTCTTTAAGAGATGATGCGAAGCAATGAGCATACTTATTTAATGTATTGATAAGCCTATTCTTATCAGTTTCGCTAACCGACTCCCCGACACGAATCTGACTGACTTCGACCTGCTTAGCTGACTGCATATTTATTTCAGACTGCTGTGCAACGATGCAATTTACTACTCTGACTAGAGTTGCCCGCCCTATCGTAGTTCCAGTCTGATTCGTGCATGACATCGAAACTGGAGTCATATATATATTGACAACACCATCCTTAACTGGATAGACTCCAGCAGTCACTACACATTGTTCGTTAGGTTTGCCTACAAACCCACTATCTAACAACACGTGTCCGTTAAATGATCGCCCTACTGACGCCCTAACTGATGCCTTCCCGTACAGCTTCACGCTATTAGTTAGTTTCACACAGAGTGTGTTATCATTACCAATGTCATCTATTCGTGAAAATGGGATCTCATTATTGATGTCAATAAATTTCAGTTCTGTAGCGCTTTTAACTGTAACAATGTGAGGCTGTTCGGTATAGGACTGCCCAATCAACATAGGCATTTCAAGGAACTTATCATCAACGACACAGCAACAAACTTTACCACAAACACCATCTACGCATAGGTTTACCTCTATTTTACCAAGTGAGTTGACCATCTTATTCCCAAAGCCCTTTAAAACGGTCACGACATTATCATGTTTGAGTTTTAAGTCAATGAGTAATGATTGCTTCATTAAAGAAACTTCACTTCCGAAATCTACAAAAGCATTTACTGACAAATCGTTAATCGTGACCTTTTTAATGAATTTTGAGTTTGGTTCAGTAGCTGATATGCACATAGTTTTGCTGACTGTGTCGTTGGTTTTGTTACCTACCTCCAATCTAGAAAAACAGTTTTCTGCTGTGTGACCTACTTTCTTACATTTAGAGCAATTTATCAAAGGCTTTGGGCATTTTAAAAAAGGGTGTCCCTTTTCTTTACAATTAAAACAGAACATGCCATTATTGTGCGCATTAGGCGGTCTGTTTGAAAATTTGTTATTAAAAACAGCATTTGATTCGGGGCCTGACCTCTGCCTAACATTACTACCGCGCTGTTCCGAAAATACAAAGCTTTCCTTGTTACTCATCAAGAATTGCAGCAATTGGTCGGGGTGGCTACTACGCAATGCGAGGGCACTTGATTTTGTAGTCTTGTCAGTTATACCGTGTATAATGCAATCGGTAGCTCGTTTACCGGTTATGTCACATTGATTTAGAAGACCTAATTTTTCATAAAAGTAAACTTCAATAGGCTCATTGTATCTGCTTTTCCTTCTTAGCATATCTTCCAAGGATTGGCCATAATTCTGCTCATGAGGAAATGCACTCTGTAACTTTTCTTGCCACTCAGGCCAAGTAAACAGAATAGTGTTTAAACTTTCGTACCAGGTTTTGGCCAACCCTTGTAGTTTCTGCATAGCAAAGTGCACGGTAGTTTTATCGTCCCAGCCATAAACGGACGAGCACTCATTGACCTTTTTTATCCATATATCGATTCGTTGATTTTTAAGAGATGGATTGAACTCTGGCAAAATGTTATTATGATCACTGGGTCTAAATGTAGGTGCTGTTTTCGATGTTGGCTGAGGCGTCAGGTTCTTAATAGTACCTAACAGATTCATAACATCTTTGGTAGAAAACTCTACGCTACTAGGTCTTAGATTTCTATCATTGGCTATATCGCCACTTCTAATCCGCTTGCGGTCACGACTTGGTGACGAGAGAACTCGCGGAAGAGGCGCGTGATCTACTTGACTTTCGCACTGTTGTTGATTTGATAATAATAGGCTACGAGCGTTGCGTACCTCATTTTCCAATGTTAGTAGTTGCTCTCGTTCACGTGCAAGCATCCTCTCCTGCTCCCGTACACTCCGGTAGCTGGGCCCACGGCTGCGAAGGTGACTGCGGCTGCGCTCGCGCTGATGGCTGCACTCCCTGCTTCGCTGGCGTCTGCGCCGATGGCTGCGTTCACCGCTGTGCTGGTGGCTGCGCCTGTGGCTGCGCTGGCAGCTGCACCAATGGCTACGTTCGCAGTTGCGCTCCCTGCTGCGCGGGCAGCTGCGGTCCTTGCTGTGCTGGGGGCTGGGCTGGCGGTTGCACTGACGGCTGCGCTGGCGGCTGGGCCTGGCAGTTCTTTCTCTCGATGCCTCTTCAACACGGCGTGACCGACTTCTCGGCCTTGGTGTCAGAAGGCGTCGGGGATCATCATTGTCGAGTGGCATTGTCTGGAACTCAGAAACAAGAGTTGTTATGCATATAATAATTTACCCATTATTCTTGATGAGGCACTATTAATAAAATTGTATAAAACTATTTTAAGCACAAAAGCATTTAATTTACCAGTAATATTGACTAGCAAAATCCCAATCTATTATAACTATCCTGTGCTTGGCGGTTAGACGTAATTATAAACAGTTAAGTCAGTACTCGATCATCTACGATCAACCCTAGTATTTGACACTTACAAGGGTAGCATTCAATTATATAATGATCAATATCAATTGCGTTTACCACATGCGAAAGCAAAAATATATAAACAAAATGGGCGTGTACTTACCACTTCGGATATGTAATAAAACTCCGTATAACTCACAATGAAACGTGTATTTCTCCCTTGATTCAATTTTTAATCATTTGATTTTGCTACCATCATAGTCCTCGGTATGCCACCATCACTTCCGACCGCACTCTGCCGACTGACTTCTCGACGGCCATTTTCATGGCGCCATTATGTTTGCCGGAAGTGTTGCTGGCATATCGAATTTACAAAAATATACAAACGGACTTATTTTATCATGAAGATGCTAATAAAAATAATATAAAAGTATCCTACCATTTTACAAAATCGATAATAAATTTTAAGAACATAAAAACAATCAAAACAAACAAAAATAGTTCCTAAAAAGAATATCAATTCTACCTAGGATTATAATAACCATCTTTAAAATGTTCCAAAAATTACTATTAAGCTAATAAAACCCAACACAGGGTACCGTTAGATGTACATGTAGCTTCCTCACAGATACCTTGAAGAGCTCACCTAACCCGGCTCATTGTGATAAATACGAGAATAGTGTTTCAATACAATACAATCACAAGAATCACTTTGAAACGTTTTACATACTAGGTGAATTTAGGTGCCAATTCCTCCTAACACAAGTCCGAGAAGAATTAACGAGAAACCAGCCTACGTTGATACTGCTCTCAGACAGTTAACTGACAGATTTAAAATGTATCAACAACTGTAATCTTGTATTAGTTTTTCGTAGTTAAGCTGGATCATACAAAAAAGTTCTGGGACCAGGACAAGTTTCTTGAAAGTTCTTCTCGGACTTGGGTTAGCAGGAATTGGCATCTAAATTCTAGTATGTAAGACGTTTCAAAGTGATCCTTGTGATTTTATTGAATACAAATATTTGAGTTAAGTTTGAGGTTGACTCATCATCTGCCATAGTATCATAGTAAATAGTCTCCCTCCGATATACTGACCTACCTTCAATTTACTCAGACCTGATTACTGACCTTGCATAATTAAATCTTGTCGACACCGACATTATTTAATTATGTTTTCATTGGCAAAATTGTGGAAAGTAACCACAGATGCCATAACCAAAGAAGAAGAAGAAGAATAAACAAGGTCAAAGCTATGCGCAGAAAGTAGTAAAAATTTTTCACTTTGGGATAAAGCTCAAATCCTTGGGACAATGAGAGATAAAGCTTCTTCTAATCGTGTCACTAGTTATTGCAAATCAGTGAGGTGAAAGGATTAAAGTAGCCTCAGAGGCTCCTTTCGTGCACTTGGCACTGGTCTTCGAACTTTTTACGAACGACATACCGTTTTTCTCATTAGGTTTTCCTATACAGTTTGAGAGTATTGGTTTAGCGAACATACAATTTGCGATCAGAAAAATACATTGTCTACGACTGGATTCGAGTCCACGACCGTAGGATCGGAAGGCGGGGCCAGTACCACTAGAACGCGAGTACTCTAGGAATGAAGCTAAAATGAGATGAAAGAGGATAACCCAAAGATTCAAACTGACCTTTCCTTTACCAAAGAGGGTTTAACTACGTTAGTTGACCACGAAGCTGAAGTTTACAAACATTCAGTGTGTGAAGGTTTTATATTCGATAATTTGAAAGACAGTTAGATGACATTACATTGACATCATTAATTAATACACGGCTTTCGTGTTGGTTAGGTATTTTTAACTTAGTTGTAAGTGCTTTATTTTGTAGTAAACACTCTAAATTACCGTTAAAATGGCTAAACCAAATTGTCCCGACATCTGCCCCGTAAACACGATAATTGAAAGTCCAGTCATATATCCAGAAGCAGGGCAATTTCGTATTCCGGATAACCCCCATGCTGCTCCGTATGTTCCTGGTATGATCGTGCAGAGGGATCCGAAGGTATACCCACCAGGAGCACCACCTACTTACCTTCCACAACCTACTGACAGTACCAGCGGTGATATCTTGGGAATGGCCCCGATAGGACCCTGGGCCGCTGGACATTTAGACTGGACGCCTATAGCCGGAATTACTGGAGTCAGACCCGTAGTAGACAAGTACTCTATAACTAGGTACAGCACTGGGGAATGGAGAAAGAACAACGAATACATTCTGACTCCAAGAGCAACGGATAAAGCTAGGGCTGTGGATATACAATCCAGGAAGGAGATCGGTGAATGCTTTAAAAGTTTGGACAACCAACTAAATGAGAACAACATAAAGCTCAAAAAACGAGTAAAAGATCTTACTTATTGGAAAAAAAACGTAGAAAAGGCTTTAAATGCTATCACTGAAGAGTTAGCCACATTGGACGATAATCGAGCTAAGCTGAAAGGAGCCTGTAGAATCCTAATGATGCCTGAAGCTATCTCGAGAGAATGTTTAGAACTGCGAACCAACAGATACGAACCAGATCTAGTAAGAGATGATGCTGAACAGGAACTGGTTAAGGAAGTCGCTATAGTTGGAGAGATTAGACGAGTGTTTTTAAATACACTAGCAAAAGTCGAAGACATGATGATCAAGCTAAAAGCTGTGAAATCGAGCATTGAATTCGACTGGAGTGACAAGAACTTGACACTAAAGTTGGATAAGACAAATCTGAGCCTGACTCCAGACTCGAGTTTAGTCCTCTGGCATCCAGGAGTAGCTAGGTGGACGGACAATGCTGTAAACTTAGAATACTGGGAGCACTACTGCAGTGAAATTATCAGGGATTGCGATGAAGTAATCAAAAAATCAGAAGCCCTACGACGTGGTGCTATGACTACACTCGTAAAAGGAAGCCAGGATATGAAACTACAAGCAGATAGAACTAACGTAGCATTAGCTGAGACCGTTGCAGCCACTCAACAAATGTGCGCCGCCTTAGAAGCAAATTTAAAAGATAACTTGCAAAAAATAGCTGATATCGAACAGCTTATACAATATCTACAAGAATCTATAAGAAAAATAGCTGGTAGGAACAAATTAGTCATGACAAGACTCCATGCAAGGAACTATGATCGTCCCCGTGTAGAGAATTGCAGAGATGAGGCACAGTTCGGCTTGATGGCTGAATCAAAGTTCATTCAAGAGTCCAGTGAGTCTTTAGCTAACAAGATGCGAGAGGCGGAAAATATTAAGAGCGTGCTGATGAAGTACAGAGGAGATTTGGAGAAAGAAATAGCTTGTAAAAGGAAGAGCCTGCAAATAGATGAGGACAGATGTGCGAGGGTTCGAGCTCATATGCCCACTCCTGAAGAATTTGCAAATGCATAGTACTTGATTCTAATAAATATTTTATAAAAAAACTTGTTGATGTGTGATGTTAATCTAAAACAATCTATCCCGCGACTCCTTGGGTTTCTTTAACACCGCACGCAACAATATTTATACGATCAGGAAGTAAAATTTCAAAAACAAACAAGCCCAACTTAAAACCCCCAATCATTTTTTTATTTTATAAAATAACTTTGTAAGGGTCGTATTACCACAATAACATGTAAAATTTAATCATAATTAAAACTATATATAGTCTGAGCTTTGATTAGGGGTGGACAGTCAGATTGGCAGACGACATGGCGAAACTATAATGGCTTCCTTGTGGACCAATTTATGGACAAGTCCGGTTAGTCCATCTATTGCTCCTAAAATATTACTCCCAGGAGTAATACATGTCTGTGTATTTTTACTACATTATTCACCCTTAGTAGATTTCAACAGTATTTCTAGGAACATCCTTACGACAGACGCAGACTGACCCAACGCAGTTGCTATGCTATCCACCTATCCAGATAATAAAGTTTCAAGATCTAGGTTTTTGAAAGCATTACATGCATTAATACCTATTAGTATAAACCGCTTTAACAATGAATAACTCACCCAAGATTTTAGAGATTATTTAAGTTCAATAAAGAGATTTTTCCACTTTTGCTTCAGTAATCCCAGAGAAATAATTTTGACATTATAGAGCATGTTGGAATTGTACCAGTATCTATTACTCCTGGGAGAAATACTTTAGGAGCAATAGATGGATTAACCAGAGAAGTCACTTAATAATAAATAAATTATGCCGGATATTTCACACAGCGCCATTTAGCCCCAAAGCAAGGAAAGCTTGTGTTATGGGTACATGACAGTAGGTGTAGAAACAAAAGTATCCACATATCCTAATTACCCTTTCCTAATTCCTACATACCCATTTCAAGCGATCAATCTCAGTGGATCCATTGTCCAGATCCATAGTGGATCAAGTGAGTATTTTTTCTGATATGAAAATTCTGGTGATAATTCTGGTAATGACAAATCTGGACAGGTTAGCAACTGGACAGAGTTATGACAGATGAACTAAGTATATTCTTCTGGCGCTTCGGCAGCCGCTACCGTGGCGCGCTCGCTTTGCTCGCTCGCCGTGCGCGTTGTTTTCTATACTTTAACATAACCTAACCAAGTGGTTTGCAATAAAAATTCTAATCAGATCCAAACCGATCTACAGAGAAAAAAATATCTCACTAGATCCATTATGGATCTGGACAATGGATCTACTGAGATTGAACTAGGAGTAGAGACACAACCACTTCAAAATTCCCTATTTGGAGAAAAGGTGGCGATACAAAACCAGAACCTTCTCTTCTAGCATTGTGAAAGAAGCTCCATGAAGAAGTGTTTTAAATCAAACTTGTAACGATAAAGTTATTAAAGATAATTAGCTTTGAGTTTTGACACAAAAGTTTCAATTCTATTTCTCTTAGTAATTATCTATGGAATGTTCATTGTTGAATTTCGTAAGATACCTACATGTCTCGACCTACTTTGTGAATGATGCAACACTGCGATTGTGGGGAAGATATTATTGTTAGTTTTATCTTTTATAGATTTTTTTTAAATTTACCGTCGCTTGTCTTTGCAACAAATATGGAAAACGGAACACCTAATTTGTTGTGTTTTTCTGGCACTACCTTCTCAAGAGTAAATCTATACGACGAGGAATCCAAGAAAATTGGAGACGGTCATTCCGCGATGATGATCGACTACGCCTTTGTGACGAACAACACAAAATCACTTGATACTCGTATTAGCAAAATCGACATGAAGACAAATACTATTATAAGAAGAAAGAAAAGGAGCCTCTGACGCGCACTTTAATCCTTTCACCACACTGGTTAGAAATAACTAGTGACACAATGAGAAGATAGGAAGAAGGTTTTATACATTGCGCTCTTATATTATTTATTTTTCTCAAATAATTTCCGGTTTTATTAATAAAAACTTTGTATTTCTTTGTGATTCAAGAAATAATAACGTTTTAAAAACTAAAAAGAAACCGACTTCATTGAATGAAATTTGAACCTATAATACATTTTTAGTGGAAATTAGATGTATTTGTATATATATAATATGGGTAGGCCAAATAAACGCAACGCTCCAATAAGACAGCGAGGAGGTATATACATACAAACACATCATGTACATGAAAACATCATCGATGTATACAATTTTTTGATATTGGGTTATTTTTCAGCTCGTCCGATTTTGATAAAATTTATATGGGACCACCTGTGAAGTATACCCTTTCAATCAAAAAAATAATTTTCTAAATCGGTTTAGCCGTTTTCGAGTAATCGGTGAACATACATAAAAAAAATGAGAACCTCCTCCTTTTTGATAAAGTCGGTTAAAAATAATCCATAATATGAAAAGACCATTTTATAATGAAATAACAAATGACGAACGACAATATACGACATTTGATATCATATTATAAACACTTGACATTGTCAAAATTTACATTATTATGACGCATGCCATTACCGAAGAAGAAGGAAGAAGAAGAAGATAGAGACTGTATTTAAGACGCGTACGAAAGGACTTTGTACGCTTCAAGTAGCGGGTGTTCCATTAATGCATCCATATGCATATTATAAATTGACATCGTGTCTCTGTCTGATTGTTTATAAATAAATAAATTGACATCGTATCTCTGTCTCTGTTATTATATTAATACCTTGCAGCTCAGTTCGTAGTAACTCTGCCTTATGCGCTGTAGGTCGTGTGTTCGATCCTCATCCTGGACAAATATTATTCTGTGTGATGAATATGGATGCCGAACAAATTCAATCAGACAGAGACACAGATTTTATTTTCTGTTATGTAATTTAAGCACGTGATAACGTCATATAAATCGAGGAACGCCGGCTGCACGTACGATAAATTGTCACATTCCGCCTGGGCCAAGCGTGCAAGCGAGAGCGCGGAATAAGCGATAGAGAGAAACGGTCGGCCTAAGCGTTCGGCTTTTGACGCATCTTAATAGGTTAAAAGTGTGAAACTTTTCATCAATGTTTTCTTATGACGTTATCACGTAAAATTATCGTCCGTAAACATACCGTACAGACAACCATATTTTTTTTTATTAATCTTTACTCTGTTGCCTAATACCACATTAGATTCTATCTCCGCATCACGATGTACGTGATCATGATGCATCTAAATTACTCAGCTGACGATTAATGTCACGTTATGAATGTTATTTACCAGAATATTACTTATTAGCTTCTACCCGTGGCTTCACAATTTTCGAATAGAAAAAAAATCTTTTTGTATTTCGATAATAAAAAATTCAGACCCCATACCTTCAAGTGTCCACAGACGCGTCACTTATAATTATAACATAGAAGGTATAGAAGAACATAAATACCCCAGAAACAAGTGAAAGGTCTATTCCTTCATAAAACAATACTCACTATCTTGAAAACCCGCCATCAAATACAAGCATTAACTGCAATTTAGCTGTGCTTAGTCAATATTACTTCCTCGTTACATGAGTTTTGGTGTTAGGTAAGATCTTTGTTTTATTTTGATGCGTAAGATAATTCTGCTAATGGATTAGGTACTTTGTATCTCTCTTATTGTTAGACTTTGCCTGTATCTGCCGTAAGAAACAGGTTGCATCCTCAATCGAAATAAATTTAAAGACGGAGCGCCGCGTTCAACTAAAGTGAAGCCATTATTTTATGTATGTGAATGTCTAATGATTGCTTTTTGTTAACACATTCACTGCCACTGACACGCCTCGCGTGTTCAGGCTAATCTAAGTCTCTACGCCAAGAACACGCCAGGCGTGTTTTGAATGTTTCGGTTATATTTCCAAAACTAGGCCAGATTTTCTGTTCAAATTTTTAGTGCATCATTTTTAAAGGATAGGCTATGGCATATTGAAGCGGTTCTCTAAAAAAACTAGTTAGATTTTTTTACGAAAAATAGGTATTTTGTAGTGCCGAGAACACGCTAGGTGTGTTCACTTACTGAAGCTACCCTTAGGTTCCCAAACTTTTTTATTCTTTTAAACGCTTCGCTAATTTCAGAGTTATAAGCTTGCGATATGAGATTTTTAACCAGTATTTGATGACAAAACGGAATGTCATAATTTATCGGACCGTTGTTTTTACCGTATACAGTACTGTGTCATGTATGAATAAATAATAAATAAATAAATAATGCCGGACATTTCACACAGCACCATCTGGCCCCAAAGTAAGCAGAGCTTGTGTTATGGGTACCACATGACTGATATACTACTTATATGAAGTCGCTTATACAACTCCATACGCCATCAATGAAAAAAAACGTACCTATCCGATGTATCTTTATATAATTATACATACACACACAGTGACACAGACATACACACGTACAGTAAAATTATCCCTTTTATATAAAAATCAATTGCTGTTCGTTTGTCTCGCTAAAAATTTTGTCATCATTAATATCTTCCGTTTCCGGTACAAATTTAACTATTCCTGAAAAAAAGATAGGAAATCAATTTATTTCATTTGAATATTTTGAATTTAATTCATACTTATGTAATTAGGTAAGGCCAATCAACCAACATTACGATAATACGAGATAAATAACGTAAACAAACTTTCTGTAGTTCAAAGCTTTTTATCGGTTTAATAATTTAGATGAATTCACTTTTATAAGACTGAAAATATGTTTAAATATGATTGTCACTCAATATATTATTAAAACAAATGTACTTGCACTGTTAACAATGCCAATGTTACAGTTCACAATAAAACTTTATTCATTTATGCATGGGAATTTTAGTAAAAAAAGTTTGAGAACCTTAAATTACGTTATAATAAATTTACTTACTAAAATCTATTTTTCCAAGCAATGCCGCGAGCACGCCTAGCGTGTCCGCGGTTTTATACGGCGGCATCTCGATAAACTTCAAGAAAATCGTGGTGGCAGTGAATGAGTTAAATGATATGTCAGACTGAAATTACAGCTCAGTTGGTAGTAGCTCTGCTTTCTAGGCTGTAAGCTGAGGGTTCGGTTCTCTCCCAGGATGAACATTTGTGTGATGAACTTTGATATGAACAAGCTATGCTTAGTTTGGGATGAGACGATGATGTCTGAATTGTCCACTAATATTTTTTATACATTTTTATTATTTATATGTGTAATGAATAATGATATTGCATTATGAATTACAACTGTGCAGGCTATTTTTCGGTATTTTATAATAATATTACTGGAGAAATTGCCATAGACTCCGTGACAGATTTTTTAAGTTATGCTGCAATTTTTACACGTTTTCACCACATGTTTTTTTTGTACCATGTTTGCTGGACGACCGATGATGTGACATGGAGGTGCTAAAGATAGAGGAGCACGGTTTTGAGAATTCTGTTTGGTTGATCGCGACGCTCAGTCTTTATATTTATTTGGTATGAGTATGCATCTACTTAGATGATTTACAAATCGCTAAGCGCAAGTTTTAACTCACTCGCAGCACAGGACTTTGTAGTGTCTGAAACAGTTTTTAGATGGAGTGGGCTAAAGATTAAAGATAAAATTATTTATTTGCATAAACATGTGTAGGTAGGTCGATAATTTTAAGTTTAGGTATGTCACAACACGTTTTACTGATTTCGGAGTGCAAACCGAGAGAATAGCATGCTAATGTGTAAACAATAAACTTAATATCAAAATTTAGTATTACGATAATGTCAAGCAATAAAATTAAATAATACAATTCCATTTTTATTTTAATATTATTTTGAAACCCTTAAACCATTAAAGTTTCTGGTAGCTTTTTGGTATTTTATTATATTATAAATTATTGGTGCCATACAGACATACAAACTTTTGCGTAACAATGCAGTCTTGGATTCAAATAAACACAGCTTTTATTCACGTCTGTTTCTTGCCACATTGTCGGATATTAGTGGAAACAGGTGGGGATTGTTTCTCACAAATAATAGTACTTCAATCTATACCTATAAATAGCTTAACCTGACTGACTGACTGACTGATTCATCATCGCCGAGCCGAAACCGCTGAATCTAGAAAGCTGAAATTTAGAAGGTAGCTTCCTTTTACAGCAAAACCTCTACGGCGGGATTTAAAAAAAATCAACCCCTAAGAGGATGAAAAGGGGTAAAAACGAATGTATGAAATGTTTTAACGCGTGGTGCGATTTGCTTAAAACTTGTTATGAATAAATAAAATGCAAAATCAATGGACACGTGTTTTAGGATTTTTCAAAATAACCCTAACAAAGGGGTAAATTGGGGTGTCAAAGTTTGAATAGGAACTTTTTAACGGGTGGTGTGATTTCTTAGAAACTTGGTTTGGATACCTAAAATGCAAAATAAATGGTCACGTGTTTTAGGATTTTGCAAAATAACCCTCATAAAAGAGTAAAATGAGGTGTGAATGTTTGTATGCAATCTTTTTAATGGGCGGTCAGGTGATTGGTTTGATACTTATCAATAAAATTTGGCAAGAGGATAAATTGCATCCTGGGGAAGGATTTAAGGTACAATTCCTTTAAAAATGCGGACGAAGTCGCGAGCAACAGCTAGTTATATATAAGGAAGTTCAAGAATGGCCCGGCACATACGGTGTTGCCAAACATTTGTTCTTAACTGTCACGAAGTCCAACAAGAAATTCATATAATTTCGCCATCTCCATCTGTTTTATTTCTATGACATAACCAACTAAAACCGACCTAATCGTCTCATCTCCCAGTCCATCACATTATTGTAAACGATATTACGTATTAGACCATCGCTTATTGAGTTCATAATCAGCTTGCGTTACGAAACGGTTAATTTTATAATAACTGGTTTGCGCTTGAGACGGTCTGATGCGCGTCGTGTGAAAAAACTGGCCTAGATAGATGACAATAACAAAATAGCAGCACAGAAGTTCTGACACCATATTGTAGTTGAACGGGTAATTGAAACTACAAAGTACAACAGCACCTATATCTACCCTAATCATAATAATAATATGTTTTATTTCCAAAAAAAGTCCAATGAAGACTTGTCGCCTTCATCTGTAAAATCTTAATGACCAAAATTAGGTTTTGAACTGTCAAATGAAGCTTTGGTATTCTGCTGCTACTAACTTATCCTAATTTAATTTTATCTAATTTAATTAACCGTTCCTAATTTAGTTAGATGGTACCAACCGAATAGGTTTTACAAATGCTATGACTAACTAAATATATTTTAGACAATTCCTAAATTTAGAAATGAACCAACCGAATTTCCACCATTGACTCCTCACTCTATCTAAGTATTATTTACTTCTAACTAGAATTGAGGGATCTCTGCTTCGGCTTTCTACAAAGTGTAGTATTTGTTTGTATATGTGTAATTTGCAGAGACCAACGATATCCGATTCAAAACGAAAAATGTTATTTAAAAGTCTTTTTCTGACCATCGAAGACCATAGAGTTACCACGCACCATTGCAATGGTGTGTGGTGACTTCCAAACATTGAGCTCGTTGATTGAGTCAATCAATGCGTTTTTTAACCGACTTCAAAAAACGGAGTTACTCATTTCTACCGTATATTTTTTTTTTTTTATGTGTGTTCGCGGGTAACTTCGTCGCTTATGAACCGATTTTCATGATTGATTTTTAGTTAGTAGGGAGATATCCCAAGGGTGGTACCATGATAAGGAAACCAGGATCTGATGATGGCATCCCAGAGAAATCGAGGGGAACCTTTGAAAATCGCCTTACACCTATATGGGTTGTGACTGTCATTAGGGGTCTGATGATGAAGACGAAGGACACAACGTTTTACAGTAGTTACCTTGTGTATATATAAATGAAATCGGTTGTCTTTTTAGTTTTTAAAACGTAATTGTAAGAAATATGTTTATGAAATATGAAAAGAAATATGTTCAGTACTTTAGTTGTAATGTTGTGGAAATTGCTGCAACTATTTCCAGGATCATCGGCACTGGATCAAGCGCCCATGGTCAGGTCATAGCAAGCTTAGCGCTCTGGCACTGTAGGTTTATAGACTCACAACGTTACTCATCGGAAGTTTTTTGAATGTTTTTATTATAGCAAAAATAAATCACTTTGACAAATGTTTGTATGATCTGCAAGTATTCGTTTCTGGTCTGGATGTTCCTATGTATAAAATTTGTATGTATTCAGAATATATATATAAGTATATCAAACCCACCTCAGCTTGCTGGAGTGGATCCATGAACGAAAGATTTCAATTACAATTAACTGCTCTGTAACTTCTGCCGCCACCTAAATCATCTTGCACTAAAATGATGTAAGTAGTAACAGGCATGTGGTATCCATAACACAAGCACTGCTTACTTTGGGGCCAGATGATGCTGTGTGATGTGAAATGTCCGGCTTCATTATTACTTTGTATGTCTCTTGTATCACTAAAAACAAATTGTTAGGTATACAAAACGTCTATAAAGCACCCTGGGAACAGATTGTTTAAGCATCATTGTATGCAAGACTGCCATTCTATTGTTTAGTACTCAAGGATAATGCCCCTCTCCATCAGATATCCTAACATTTTGATTACTGTTCATGACTTACCAGGTGGTAGCACTTTTCTTAAGACTTCGTATTTGTATAGGAACAAACCTATCACTTTATCTTATGATTCCCTGATGATTCTAATGATTTGAACGCGTATTCACGGCTTTCAAATAGCGATTTCTTTATCTGAAAACGTTAAAATAACGAATTCAGAAAATAAAACAATGGGTTATATTTATACTAGCGCCCCGCCTTCGCACGGGTGCAATGCTGATACTAAATATACTACAGAATGTCTAATGTGATTAGAAACCTCTAAAATTATCAGTGTTTCTCTTCTATACTATACATGTATTATACACATAAGCCTTTCTCTTGAATCACTCTATTAAAAAAACCGCATCAAAATCCGTTGCGTAGTTTTAAAAATCTAAGAATACATAGGGACAGACAGAGAGCGGGAAGCGACTTTGTTTTATACTATGTAATGATACATAGTATAAAACAAAGTCGCTTCCCGCTGCTTACTTTCCGCTAAAATAAAAAATAAAAATAATTTGTTTAAATTCAGTGCGTTTTGACAACCTATTGCGATTGCGTTTTTGAAGCTTTAGAATGCTACTTTAGGATACTGGCGAAAAATAAGAGAGACATAATATGGTTCTATCTTCTTCTTCTGCTTCGTTAATGGCATGTGTCATAATAATGAACATTTTGCCAGTGTCAAATGTTTATATTGTTTATACCCAGCATGTCACAAAGAGAGATGAAAATAATGTACTACAGTATTGTACCCGTACGAAGCCGGGCGGCTAGTTTTATATAAATGGTGCCTTTCATATAAAATAACCACGGAAACAACAAAATTAATCCAAAAATAATTAAAGTAAATAATATAAGAACGCAATGTTTGCTTCAAAAGACGACATAAAATAATCAGGTTCTATTGCCATCCTTATTTATTAACATAAGTATGACAAGGACAAAACATACTTAAACACTACAGTAGCTAATTATCCGGTAATAGAATATAAACTACTGCATATAAGTCAGAGGTCGTCAACTCATACTTAGCAGTGAGTGATACTTGACCGGGATGATATAACGATGAAAATCCTTTGGCAGATTTTAAAGCCTTCATCGCGCATGTTTAACCACGGAATAGCTTTAAGTTACTATGACAAATTAACACAGAATATTGTCACAGTTATTACGGGAAAGCTCTAAACTCCATTGCTCGATAATTCGCAAGAGGTGGCGCGCGCAGCTTTAACAAAGCCAACCCTTATTTAGAATGTCTTTGATAAGACCGTGTGGCCTAATGGATAAGGCGTCGGACTTCGGATCCGAAGATTGCAGGTTCGAGTCCTGTCACGGTCGAATGATCTTTACATTGCTTTTTACTTTTTCTAGGTATATTTTTTTCATCTACAGGTTTTCAACTGGCAAATGTCTGACTGAATAATAAATGAAGTATTCCCGACGCTTTTATAACTTGTAGTTAAGTAGAGTCGCAAGAGTCATGTTAATTAGCACCTACATACAGTCTGTCCTAATTAGTACTTACTCATGAAATTACTACAGGGCATGACTACGCGAACTTCACGCAACCAAAGATTATCCACACAGCAAGTGAAATTGAAAAGTACCACAGTTTCAATTAAAGTTTCTACGCGAATAAAGCTTACAACTTTCTTTGCAAACGCGCAGCCGTGACCACTCAGTGGTGCAATTAGAAGCCATGGTTGCCATTATAATGACAGGGAAAAGCTAATATCAATGGGAAACCACAGACTCATTGCTTTTAGAAATCATTTGTAAACAAAATAGTGTAGACATACCTTAGATAGATAATTGATTCAGATGTGACTTTGCGGAAATCTTTTACAAATGGGCAAATATTTGGTACTATTCCTCCAATCTATGCCTTCAAAAAGAAATGCGACACGTATTTCGCCTCATCACGAGGCATCAGGACCTGACTCGCTCCGCACTTTGACGAAAAATCACTCTGCTCTGCAGACTTGTTCGTCGATCGTTGTACTGAGACTTTAGTACACGTGTCGAATTTATTTTTTAAGCAAGGAATAGATTGGCGGAATAGTACTAAATATTTGTCCATCCGTTTAAAGTTTTGTAATAGACATACCTTTGTACCAGCCAATTCCATCTAAAATCTACAGTGACTACAGCATCCTGTTAGTGAGAAAAAGGTAACGCTATATAACTTATCTTAGATAATTGATTCAGGCGTGACCTTGCGGAAATCCATTACAAAACATTTAATAGATGGACAAATATTTAGTACTTAAGTAGATACTGTTCCGCCAATCTATTCCCAAAGAGTTAGACACGATGCAGACGTATGCACCTCCCTCCCGCCCGCAATTTAAAAGCCATGTTAAGTGTAATTAAAAGGTAAGCACACACAATCCAACCTCCAAATAAACTCGACACGTGTTTCGCCTCTCCACGAGGTATCCTCAGGAACACTTGACTCACTCCGCACCCCGACGAAATCCCTGATCGTGTCTAATTCTTTGGGAATAGATTGGCGAAGTACTAAATATTTATCCATCTATTTAACGTTTTATAACATATATTGTTAAATGCAAAGGATTTCATATTAACTAAACAGGTATATGATACCTGAACCAGGCCAAGCGCTCTCCGCACTTGAGGTTCGAAGTAAAATGTACATTGACGATCCCATTCTAGAAAATTCGTAGAATCTTAGTGCCGCGCCAGACGAGATTGAGTTACGCTACAGAAAGAGCTGCACTATGTAGGTAAATATAATGTGAGGTACTATGTTTTTGTGCAAGGTCAATTGCACTTTGTTGCGTCGAAGCAAGAGTCGCTTTTTATATAAATGTTTTCGCGGACTGCACGAACTAATAAGTATTCTGTGCCTGCACTAAGGTATAAACAGCACAAATGTTGTTTTAATAATATTTATTAACAGAAATGAATGTAATGTATCCATAAAGAATGTACAGAATAATTAACAATAATATAAAATACATGTGAAAATTTTAGCTATCTAAAGATTGTTTAAAACGGTCTATAGATAGCTCAACTTATCCAGATCACTGTCAGAGGGCAGCGTCCCCAAGACACTGGCGGCATTGACAAGTTGAATGGCAGTGCTAATACGCTGGGCTAGATAGGAACCAGCTCCTGGGCCACGCGATGTTTTTACCAGACACCTTGCACCTTGGTGGGCAAATTCGTAGAGAAGTGCCGCGCCAGACGAGATAGAGTTACGCGATAGAGAGACACTCTCAATTCTGTTGGCACCAACCTAACAAATTTTAGCTAAAATTAGGTTTTGAACTGTCAAATTAACCTTTGGTATTCTGCTGCTACCAACGTATCCTAGTTTAATTTTATCTAACTTAATTAAGTGTTCCTAATTTAGTTAAATGGTACCAGCCGAATAGGTTTTACAAATGCTATGACTAACTAAAATATATTTTAGACAATTCCTAATCTTAGAAATAAACCAACCGAATTGCCACCATTATGTAGGTATATTATAATGTTATGCGATAAGCGATAAGGCGATGACATTTTGTCAACGCGATGGAACCTTATGAATAAATTATGGGTGTAGTAGGACATGTGGATTTACAGACGTTCAAGTACCATCCACTGCACCGTGGCACTCTTTCGGTCCAGAGTCCTAGACGCGAAATATAAAATTTTATAACGCCCTTGTCTTTCGTTCCAGCTCTGCTGATGGTGGCTGGAGTGGCCGTGTACCCAGCTGCGTGGAATGAGACGTCAGTTCAAGAGACCTGTGGACCCACAGCCGACCAGTATAATATTGGTAAGCAAGAGAATTTCTTGTACTATTTACGACGAAAGAAATGTAAAAGATTCAAAAAATGATTCATCTTGCATCTTGCAAGACGATTGAAACTTTGAAAATGGTACTTCGGCGACCTCAAAATGTTTTGACAAATGTTTGTATGATCTGCATGTGTTTGTCTCGGGTCTGGGTGTTTTTCTATGTATAATACGTATGTATTTACAAAAAAAAGTATTTAAGTAGTATCAGTCATTACATGTGGTACCCATATCACAAGCTCTGGTTTCATTTGTGTCCAGATGATGTTGTGTGAAATGTCCGGCATTATTACTAATAGCGATCTCTACCTTGCAACCGTTGGATGGACTGAACTATAAATAAACAGAGAAGGGGCATGTAGGTGTGGTGTATTTATATAATTACATACTTACAATATGTATAAACTAAACAAATACTGATATAAATATATACAAACTTGAACTCAATAGATATATAAACATATATATATATATATATATACATAGGTACATATGTATATATATGTGTGTATATATGTATATATATACATAAAAATAAACAGTATAAAAAAATAACAATACAGAAATGACTAAGTATAACAGCACGACAAATAATGTTTCATGACCATGTTTTTGAAGATGGGAAGAGTCTTGGCCTTTCTGATATCTACAGGTAGTTATTAGGGTTCCGTACCTCAAAAGTAAAAAATCGAGTCATCGATACAACGAACAAAAAGTCAATGATAAATAATTTAGTAACTTATGTCTCAAATTTCGACATCAAAAATATATCAAATCCATCCATCAAATTCAAAAATATAGGGAACTTCCCGTTGACTCATTACTTCCCGTTGAGAATCATGAAAATTGGCAAGAAACAAGGTCTCAAGGAAGACAAGAAAAAAACAAGAAAAACCGCTCAATTAAACTAATAACACAAGACAAATTACAAACAATGTAATTTGTCAAACGTTTGGTGCTTTCCTAGTTTGACGGTATAATTTGAACTAGGTAGTAATATTAATCAATAGTAAAAGAACTATGATGCTGTTTAGAGAAGATAGGTACTCTTGTAACGGTACCCTCTCAGCCACGACTTTTGAACTTGGCTGATTAATCAACTATTTTCCATCTCTGGTTCCAGGTCGCTGTCATATTCGCTGGGCGTACCTCCTAGCTGTGATAGGATGTTTGGACGGCGTGGTCCTGTCTGCATTAGCCTTTATCCTGGCCACCAGGCATGTCAGACTTCAACCAGACACTGGATATCCTCCGCCATCGCTTTACAAGGGTGAGTTTATCAGCTTGAAGATGCTGGAGACTAGCTTACAGATCAGGATGATGACTGCTTGGATTTTGAGATGAAAATATCCGTGGTTCCGAGGGCACGTTAGCTCAAATTCAAAGTCAAAAGTCAAAAGATATTTTATTCAATACAATCACAAGGATCACTATGAAACGTCTTACATACTAGGTGAATTTAGGTGCCAATTCATCCTAACCCAAGCCCGAGAAGAACTGGCAAGAAACTCGTCTTGGTCCTAGCGCTTTTTTACATGCAGCTTTTTATGTGCTTTAAAATTCTAATTGTGGAGAACCTTATTATTATTGTAATTTAAGATATTTGAGTATTTTGAACCCTTTTGAGCCCGTAGGGAACAGGAGGCCATCGCAATGTATCGACTGGCCTGGTAGCTCAGTTGGTAGTTTGAAAGAAATATGGATAGGTATTGGTAGGATCAGAAAAAGCAGCCGGATAAGATAATAGACCTTAAGTTGTTGACAACAAAATGCCCCAAGCAAAATGCAAATCGGTATTCAACATATTAAAAGACTCATGAATATGCTAACGGCGGTGTGACACAGTTACACAGTTACTACTGTGGGTGTATGCAACCTTTACAAGTATTCTAGATGTTTTTGGATTGTTAACAAAGATTAACACATAACATTTTTTTATTCAATATTGGTCTAGCTATATAATCTTATGTATTAATTTTCAAAACTTTCGTGAGTTGTACATTTTGATAAACAAGGGTTTTACTCACGTATTATTTTGTCGATGGAGGCACCGACACTGTTTCGATGAAACTAGATGAATGATGAGATGAGACAGTGGCCTCAATTCTGTTGGCACCAACCTAACTAATTTTAGCTAAAATTAGGTTTTGAACTGTCAAATTAACCTTTGGTATTCTGCTGTTACCAACTTATCGTAATTTAATTTTATCTAACTTAATTAAGCGTTCCTAATGTACCAACCGAATAGGTTTTACAAAGGCTATGACTAACTAAATATATTTTACACAATTCCTAATTTTAGAAATGAACCAACCGAATTGCCACCACTGTCGGTGCCTCCATTGACAAAATAATAACTTATCCAATCCTAGGGGATTAAGAGACACCATAACAATTTAGCAAGGATTATACAAAAAAATTAAGACCAGACGAGTTTTTTGCCGGATTCTTCTTTAATTGACGTTAGAGGAGCCGGCACCTAGATTCACTAGCATGTAATGAGTTAACGATATTTATATCTATAAATATATTTAAACACAATAAAACGTATTTTTGAGTTGTATTTATGCCTAGTCTAGTCTAGTCTTGAATCCGGCTACAGTGACATTCTTTGGGAAAGTAGGAGTAATCCAACGAATTCGTACATACACAATTTTTTTGTGTTTCATACACATGATTTTGTTGCCTGAAATAAAATTTATATTATTATTATTATTATTATTCATACAAGCTATGGTTGGGGCTAGATGGTGTTGTGTGTATTTTACCAAAATTTATTTTTATTTAGCAAAGCAAAGGGGTTGAATTTTCACCAGGACAAACATGTGTGGTGAACATTATGTTTTTGTGTTGTGTCTATCAGTCATCTGGTCACCATAATACATCTATGAGAGCCTATGATAACCTCATGACTGGTAATTTTCACTCGAAACAGGATATTTACCATGATATATGAGTTTTTCTGCTTCCCGATATTTCAGCAGCACAGTTGCATGCGCCATGATCACGAGATAAACTAAATATCCTGTTTCGAATGAAAATTAACAGTCATGAGGTTCTTATAACACAAGCTCTGCGCACTTCAGGGCTAGGTGATGCTCTGTGAAATGTCTAGCATTATTTATTTATTATTTAGGCCTGGGATTAGAAGGATCTGTAAGCACCCACATTTAGGCTAGGCTATAGGCTACCTATAGGTTAAGCTTAGTTACCAAAACGACACGAAGACGCGTAGCTACACGAGCTAGTGCCTAAACCACCAATAAGACCAATGTAACCCACTTTTTATAAAAATATGAGGAATGCGATTACTGATGAGATTTGATGAAGCAAAGGATACTTCCTTTCATTTCGACTGCCCTGTCAGCTCAGCTGGTAGTAGCTCTGCCTTCTGCGCTGTAGGTTGGTGGTAGATGGTTCGATTCCCAGGACAACATTTTGTGTGATGAACACAGGTGTTTGTTCTGCTTGGGTGTTATATACAGGGTTATTGGTAATTCGACGTATATCCGTTATAACGGATATACGTCGAATTGCAAATTGGTATACTGTCTACCTAAGCCAATGCTGGAAGCAAACTGGCAGGTTAAGAAAGGCAGAGTTCATTTTCAAAAACTTTTCACGCGTGTATTAGTTTTGTTTTACTAATTGTTGTCGTGTTTTTTGAAGTAAATACACTCACGATTGTAGTAGGTAGTTAATTTAAAAAAAACTAAAGAACATGATATCTCAAAAATGGTCCACTTTTGCATAAATCATATTAGGGTTAAAATTATCGCAAATAATCACCCTTTTCACCTCCTAACGGATATACGTCGAATTACCAATAACCCTGTATATTAGTACTTTATCAATCATCTGTTCCCTATAATACCAGCTATGTTCGAGGCTAGATGAAGTTGTGTGCATTGTCCTGAAATATTTTTTTTGAAGTTATAACTTCTTATGGTAGGGTAAACCGCTTCGTTGCGTAACGCGTTACGGCGTCTGTCTGGCTTCCCTTTCTCTCACGCATACGGCAGCGGTAGGCAGGCTCCTCCTCTCTCACTTTAACCCACAGCGGTAGTTAGATTAGTTTAAGTTATCACTTCTGTCGGGCGTCCCGAGACGCACACGTTTTTTTTTATTGTCAGGATCGTAGCATGTGAATATCCATAGTATCTCTACCTCGTTGGGAAACAGGAGTGTTTTTACTATATGTAGGAACTATGTACTTATGTATGTACGCAACCAATGATATTTGACCAGGCAGAACGCTGAAACTGCTTTTTAAGTCTAATGAATATATTGAACGGTTTCCTAATGGAAAGTGCTTGTAAATCATTAAAATCAAGTGAAACTTCAAGTAGGTACGGTTACGCAACTAGGCCATAACTGAATGTGAGTACTATGTATTCTGTGGCCAGTGCTGATCACAAACTGTGTCGGGTTCCGGTCTGCTTACGAATGTGTAGTTTATGACTGTAAGGGTATATTGAAAACGAAAGCCTCTTTTAATAATAATAATAAAAATAAAACATTTATTTTCGCCAGATAAAGTTCTTCTTCGTTCTTCTTTGTTTATGGCATGTGACATAATAATGTCAATTTAGCCAGTGTCAAGAGTTTATTTTTGTTTATAGTCAATTTGTTTGTTAAAGTCTTAGTCGATGGTCAATTGTCAATTCTAGACGTCACGTCACGCGGAATGGCCGTCTAAATTTTTCTTGGGATTCCTCGTCGTTCAAATCACATTGCACCATAATACACATATAATTCAATTGTCCATACTTGTCCTATGTAGTCACAATTTATTCAATAAAATTCCGCAAAGATTACTGAATAAAACATGCAATAAAACGAATTAGAAATATTAAATTAGCAGAGCTATGTAACTTCATGAAATGACAAACAGAATCCTTTTTCTTTGTTAACGACATGAAGTATGAATAATTGGTAAAATTGTCTTCATACTTCACGTAAAATGTCACGTTTAATGTCAAGTGTCAAGATTGTTTATAGTAAGACGTCACAAAGTCGTATGTTGTCGTTCGTCGTTTGTTATTTTATAAATATTGGTGTCTCTTTATAAAATAATTATACGGATTATTTTTGCTAGAATCACAAAGAAACACAAAACTTTCATTCCAATTATTCACAGCCGATTGAATAACTCTAGCTTTATTTGAATAAAATTCCAAAAATAACAAATAAAACCCGAAATAAATCGGGAAAAATAAATAAAATAGGAGCAAATTGTTTACTTCGCGAAACGGCTAAAAATAATCCCCACGTAAAGTTAAACATTACCAAATAATAATTATTAAATAATAGCAAAAATGGACACCATTCAGCAAAATTTGACATTGGCCATACGCACTGCGACGCTGAACTTCCTTGACGCCTGAGTGCGTGGCGGCACCAACTGTGGTACACAACGTTTACCATTTCTATCATGTACCTAGTTATTTACATTTTGATTAAAAAAGAAAAAGAGCCTAATAATGCAGAGGTAAAATACAAAGTTTTCTTAAAACAACAAAATTAGAATCATCAAAATAATTAAATAAATACTGCCGGACATTTCACACAGCATCATCTGGCCCAAAGTAAGCAGAGCTTGTGTTATGGGTACCACATGACGATATACTACTTATATACTTTTTTGTAAATCCCGAGACCAATATTCGTAGATCATACAAAAATATTAGCATTCTGCACTCCTTCTCAATATAAACTATAAGTGTGCAAAATTTCATACTCTTCCGTCCGCGCAATTTTCGTAGAAAGAGGTACAAAGTTTTCGCTTCACGTATTAATATATAGATAATACTAATTAATTATGAAATACATTCATTATTAATTTATTATTGTTGAATTTCGAGTGGGCGACTACTAGTAATAATAATTACACAGTTTGTAACACTACCAGCAGTAATCAGTCGTGATTCAGGTTAATAGGTATAAATTCACGCGCTACCAGAATGGAACTTTGTCAAAGTAAATCGAAAATGACAGTTCACTAGCGAAGTCTAACGGTGTAGTACTAGTATAGTATTATGTTATCTGTGGTGAAGGGAAACGTGAGAAAACCGGAATGTCGTAGAACCTTAAAAGTTCGAAGACATGTGCATCAAAGAAGCCTCGGTAATGCACTTGAATCCTTTCACCACACTGGTTTGAAATAACTTGAGACACGATAAGAAAAAGACGCGTTCGCTGAGTTCTAAACAATAATTATCCGACTCTGGCAGAGCATGGTTATGATTTTTTTTTTTTAGAATTTTCGGAGAACTAATACAAATAATTCAAGTTCATAGTACACATGCACAAGTCACAAGGCCAACACCGATAGTTCACACTGATAGATGTAAAAATATATATATTAGGTATATTGATGAAAAATACAGTCCAAGTGGAAACCTAAACAATACAAAGTAAAAAAAGAGAAAATATTTAGAAATAGTTAAAAATAGATCAAACAACAAGAAAATAAAAAACGAAATAAGTACCTGTAGGTACTATCAAAAGAATTTGTCACAGCTTTAGCTTTTTAGCTTGCTCGTTGATGATGTATTAAATATACATTTTAAATTATATCTGCGCTAAGGTTTTAGCGGATTATGTAAATTACTTATTTGTTTAATTGTAATGTATGTTTTGTATGTTAACAAAAATACGTAGGTATGTTATATGGTTACAGATATACCTACAACAAATTCATTTTTTAATCCTTTACAGGTGAAGTGAACAACGGTTATGTGACCGATGCGACATCTGTGTCCGGTTCTCGGAAGTCCCTCGCACTTCAACCGGTTCTGATCATGCATCCCCACGCACCGATGGATATGGATACATATTCCCACTACTCTGGACGCACCGGCAGGTCTAAACACGGCATTTACGCGAACACGATGCATAATTATCAGTTGTAAAAATTACACTGAAAGTTTGTAACAGCGTCATCTTGCGTCGAGTATCTCAACTAAATTGTATTTTTTGAACTTTTACGATCAGAAATGTTTGTTTTAAGGTCTATACCATAATTACTCACTAGCTAATGTGTTGTTGCTAAATACGTTAAATACGTTGCTATCTCTATTCATTGCCATAAGAATGATAAGGACAAACCATGTCTTAACGCTGAGCTAGCTAATTTTATGTTGTTATGAAAATAGAGCTAAAGGCTAACCAGCCTTTAGCTTTTAATCCTTTTACTTTTAAAATACCGAAGTCGCGATATCGTGATAAGAACAATAAAACACTTTTGTATCTGTTTAGAAAGTGGTTTTCTACAGATTATCTAACTAGCGTAGCGTTCAGGCATTGTCTATCCTTGTCAATGAATAAAGATGTCGAATAGCGCCATCTTGCTTCGAGTAACTCAACTAAGTTGGTATTAATTAGTCTTACGCGATCACTATTCATAGTGTTTTAGTAGTTAACGGATATATACCATGAATTATGTTTTAATTGTTCCCGACGCTATAAGGACCTCGGTTGTTGGTCGGGAATAAATTAAAACCTGTAGACATTAACTTTACTGACAAACAATATCAACTAAGTTGTCCATGATACAAAACATTTTAAATGGTTCTCATTTTGTGTTGCTTACTTGCTTACGTAGGTGGTGCTACTAGAAGCTAGATGACGCTAATTGGAAACAAAGTGCAATAGACCAAATTGATTGGCTCAATAATTTAATTGTTAAAATGATTTATTATTACTTTAAGTGTAAATAATATTAGTAGAGTATACTTGCCCTGTTGTATGTAAGATAATTTTAACGTAATTACTTAATACAAATTATGCGTCCGTCCTTTGCTTGTTGCTAAGAAATTTCTAACACTTAAAATAGGTTACTTACCTGATTTTATTAATTCTATAGTTTTGAATAAAATATAATATAAGTATCATAGTTCTTTATTTTAATAATAATTACCAAAGTGTTGTCCGATTTACCTCCACTCATGAACCTTTAGGGTAGTTGACATCCATTACCAAAAATAAAAAAATGTATAAACAAATAATTATTGATGGACAATGTACACAACACCATCAGCCCCAAACTAGGCATAGCTTGTATTATGGTAACCATTGATGGAATACTTATGATACTTTTATAACCAGACACAGAACTAACACCTATATTCATCATCATACAAATACAGTCATGTTTGTCCTGGGACTCCTGGGAGGGAATCAATCCCCCAACCTACAGCATAGAAGGAAGAGCTACCAGCAACGGAGCTGACAGGCCAGAATACCTCAATTGATAAAAAAATCATTTGAATATTCAAATTGGTAGAACACATAACAACAAAGTAGAGAAATAGTCAAGCGATCATTAAATGATCTATAGAATGATCTGCTCTGCTCCAACGATTATATACCTAAATGACTTTATTATTGATAAGAAAGAATGCATTATGGCCTCATGTCGCTCTGCCCTCAGACAGTTAACAGACAAATTTGAAATGTATAAACTCGCTTGTAGTATTTTTCATAATTAAGGTAGTTATAAGATGCATCATGCAAAAAAGCGCTAGGAGCAGGACGAGTTTCTTGCCAGTTCTTCTCGGGCTTGGGTTAGGAGGAATTGGCACCTAAATTCACATAGTATGTAAGACGTTTCAAAATGATCCTTGTGATTGTATTGAATAAAGTATCTTTTGACTTAGACTTTGACTTGACTCAACTCTGCATCCGATTAACAAGATCTCTGTAACAAGATTAGCAAGGATCATACCAAAAAGCGTAGAGCTCAGAAGATTCTAGCAGGACTTTAGGAAGTATCGTATAGGCAGGAAGTATCCTTTCCTTGTGCATGGCAAAAAGCGGTTGGAATCATAACTTCAAGTCTTACGTGCTCCGGGTAGCTGCCAAGTACAAGGACGTGTATCTCGCACCCGACATCTGGTCAGCAGGAGTCCGTCGCAACTCCTCGGAAGGTCTCGGAAGAAAGTGACCTGACTTTTTGTGTAAAGTTTATAAGTATGTAGTCTATCAGGTATTTACAAAAAAGTATATAGGAAGATAGGAAGTATAGTTATGCGGTACCCATAACACAAGTTCTGCTTACTTTGGGGCCAGATGATGCTGTGTGAAATATCCGACATTATATATTAATGTTGTTGTCTAAAATTAAGTTTTTGCTATTATATTCGAAGGAGCTAGTACCTAGCATAAAAATACGGTTCAAAATGATCCATGTGATCATATTAAAAAAAAAATAAGTTTTAGATATCCAGATCACTAGGCAAATTAGGTAGGTATTTCAATGATGATGCTACTGATTAAGCTAAATAAAGGAGCCTGAGGTTTTTGATATTATTACACAATATATAAAATGTTTTATTTCACAAATAATGTTGGTCAGTAACGTAGTGATACATTGCTTTCTGTGTTAGTTTACACTGTTATGGGCATTTCAAGTATTACCTAAGCACTACAGCGGGCCTGGGGGGTCTTTGCTTTGCTTATTTTTGATAACATGGGGGGTAGGGGGTCTAAATGGTAATTACGTCAGCAGTAGTTTGAAAACGAAACCCATTTTAGGGGATTCCCACAAATAATTAATACGTTTAGGTACTCACTTAAAACCGAGTAGGGGAATTACCACGCGCTATGCACTTGTCTTTTCTTTAGATTTGGTAAAAGCTTTGCTTACTTTTGCTGACAAGGGGGAGAGGGGGATGAACAATTCTAATAAATCTGCTTACGTAATACTTGAGCCCCTTACAGAAAACCAATAACTTCCCTAGTATGTAAAATACAAAGATATAATATATCTAATCTATTTATTTTAGTGTTTATTGATTCTCCAAACGGCAGCGTCAGTGAACCCATGGTTTTCGATGCAGCTTTCTTTGGGCAGCTTGTATTTCGCCAGGAGAGTGATGTATTGTTTCATTATATCTGTCAATCCGTGTCGACCTGGATCTCCTAATATCACCTAAAAAGATAAAAAAAAACATTATATGTAACCTTTTTGAATGAAGGACTATTATTAGGACTATATTATAAGGAATAATAATTTGAAAACACTAAAAAAAATAAAGAAATTTAATTTTAAGCCTTCATATATATATTTACATCTATAGTGTCCTGCAATCGGCGGTCTTATCGCTCTTATCCTATCTAGAGTAGGTATAAAAACTTAAAAAGAATACAGACGTAAAATAAGGAAGAGGTTCTCAATTCGTTTTATTTTTAATGTTTGTTTACTCGATAACTCCGTCATTTATGATCCAAATTCAAAATATTTATTTTTCATGTGAAAGGATATACTTCCCGATTGGTCCTATAGAGTTTGTCAGTTGAGAGTTTGAGCATTACTTACGGTTTTCCCATCATTAGTTAGGTTTTGTAGCCATTTGAACAACATACTGGCAAATTCAGCATCATAGAACATGTCACCAATGAGAACAGTGTCAAAATCATCACATTTTGACCCTATGAAGTTATCAGTGCTAACTTCAAGTGTCACTTCGTTCATCTTCGCATTTATTTTTGCCGCCGTAATTGCACCTAAAATAGAGTCTAGTTATTTCATATAAAGTCTCATGTGGGGATGTAGCTCAGTGGTAGAGCGTTCGCTTTGCATGTGAAAGGCCCCGGGTTCGATCCCCGGCATCTCCAACTTTTTGTAATTTTATTTCACTACTTACAAGGATCTATGTCGTTCGCTACGACTCGATTTGCTTTCATTTTGACGGCAGCTATAGAACCAGCGCCGCAGCCACATCCTAAATCTAGAACGCGACGGTTTTTGACTATATTTTCATTGTCCAAAATAAATCTGCAAAGAATTAAAGAATACATCCAAATTATTGAAAGCATTATAAGGAACCTTATTACTTGTAAAACTACAATGATACACGGCTAGATGGCAGCACCTATTTCATTGAGAAACCTAGATGGCAGCACTTGTCTTTAAAGTGAATGTTTTTGCTGAAAAATTTTCAAGCTATAGGTTCGACGCACTACGTACGAAGGTTATTTTGAGATTTTTAGAAACAGAGGCCTGTATTATAACAATGGAAAGGATATCACTGAGAAACAATAATTATCACCTCAGTAATGAATGACTACCAATTTGCAATTTGCAACACTAACTACACTGTTCACTTCACGTTACAATTTCCTTGAAATTACTTATGTACCTGCGAACAAGTGGCTAGGTATTTGTTTACTTAAAAATAAACAATAGTAAATGTATTTAGCTTAGCTGAATATGAAATATAAATATTTTTTATCGAGTCGAGTCGAGTGGGAGAAGGTTCATTACTAGCATCATCATTATTTGGCGTTCAAATAATCTGATATTTTATTATAAGTTTAATAAAACAGATTTTTTACGACAGATTGGTTATAATACGTTTTTAATTTTCCAATCTGCAAATCTAAAATATCGTTGGGACCTTGTTATAGAAGCGTACACCTTGCCCTATAAAATATTTACTAACTTTAGCGAGCTTAACTGTGGGAACTGCGAGTATATCTTTATTTCTAGAATTCATATTATGACTTTTGGTATTATTTTTAACAAAAAATAACATTTATGTGAATATACATTACATTTACATATATATAGCACTGTCATGATATTTCTTTTCTTAATTTTTTTAAGGTAAGTATTTTCTAGGGCTCATGTTATTAATTGCACAAAAAAAATAAAAAAGAAAATTACATAGTATAAAACAAAGTCGCTTTCCGCTGTCTGTCTGTCCCTATGTGTGCTTAGATCTTTAAAACTACGCAACTGATTTTAATGTGATTTTTCTAATAGATAGAGTGATTCAAGAGGAAGGTTTAATAATAATAATAATGCCGGACAATTTACACAACATCATCTAGCCCCAAAGTAAGCAGAGCTTGTGTTATGGGTACCACATGACTAATATACCTACTACTTATATACTCTTTTTTTTTTGGGGTGAGCCACCCTTAACACTTACCTAGGGGTATAAAAATTAGTTATAAACCTTATCTCAGACCTACTGAATATACATATAAAATTTCATCAAAATCGGTCAAGCCGCTTCGGAGGAGTTTAATCACGAAAACTGTGACACAAGATTTATATATAGGGATTTATATAAATAATTACAAAAATGTACAGAATAATATACAGTAATATAAAATACATGTGAAATAGTTGAGCTATACTAAGAACCGTTTAAAACGATTTATAGTTAGCTCAACTGATCCAGATCACTGCCAGAGGGCAGCGTTCCCAAGACACTGGCGGCAGTGTCACGTTGAATGGCAATGCTAACACGCTGAGCCAGATAAGAGCCAGCTCTTGGGCCACGCAATGTAGGTATCTACCAGACGCCGTGATATAATTCTGGAAACGCGGTCGGCACCTATTCCCCACGTGCCCAGGGTCTCGATTCCAAAAGGCTCAAATATGTAGGCCTTATCAAGACCGGCATATTTGCGCTTTTTGAGGTCCTCAGCACATTCAGCTTAATATTACTGCTTCAGTTTCGGACGACGAATCCGACAATCCCACAAATACGACGGTCGCTTTATCAAAATCTGATAAAAATCTTATAAAGTAATTCCTAAAACATGTTTGAACTCGATCGATTCCAAAATCGGGCCTCTATCGATCGCGACAGAATCTGTTGGTACTTACTCAATAATATGTAGATCACACCAAATCGTATTATAATTTTATCTTATCAGTAAAGCACTATCATCAGGTACTTTGGAATGCGTGGAACGTCGCGTGCCCTCATTATCTGATGCATAGGACTGAGTGCCGCGGCTAATTAACTATGTAGTCACATTGCATCATATACATGTATTTGGATGAACTATTTTTGGAATGAAGTTCCTTATCGCACTGGGGCTAGGCGAAAAAAAGTGTAAGATTTTACGTCACGAATTTCCGACTTTTTCGATAGATAACCATCTGTAGGGTGATACGATTCTTCGTCCCCGGACAAAATAACTGCGCATCTTCGTAATTAATATATATTTTCGAGTTGTGAAAATAATCATTTTATTGTACATCATTCAATTCATTAGTTATTTCTGCGTTTCATTTAATTGCTCTCAGACGCTAGTAATTCATTAATTTGTATTTGTTAATCAATTATATTATACGTTTAACAATCTAACTAATATTATAAATCCGAAAGTAACTCTATCTGTCTGTTTGTTATGTTTTCACGCCCAAATCTCTGAACCGATTTTGATAATTTTGGTATAGAGATAAATGGGACCTTGGAGAAGGACATAGGCTACTTTTTTAAGTGAAACTTCTTATGCGACTTATAACAAGATTGCGTTTAACGTTAAACGTTCCTATTTACATTTCCATGCATACGTGTATTATTTATATATTTTTTTAATGCAAGTTCTCCGAAAATTCTAAAGTACAATAAAATAAAAACGTTATGTACAAGCCCATATGGCCATGATGTAGTAACGAAACTGTGCACGAAAGAAGCCTCTGATGCGCACTTTGATCCTTTCACCACACTTGTTCGAATTAACTAGTGATACAATAAGAAGAGACTAAAATAACTAAGACTAAACGAAATTTCCATTGTATGTTCGTAAAAAGTTTCAAAGAAAACCTTGTATTTAATAAATGATTTTGACTTAAGAGTCTTATGAGTTATGAATAATGTTTGGGCACTGATTTGACGACCTCTGTGGCGCAATGGGCTAAGGTGCTAAGGCTGAGACGCAGAAGGATGCGGGTTCGATTCCCGCCGTGTGACAAATGTTTGTATGATCTGCAAGTATTGTCTCGGGTCTGGGTGTTTCTATGAATAATATGTATATAAAAAATAAGTATATAAGTAATATAATAGCTCTGCTTACTTAGTTGAGGGTTGGATTCCCTCTCAGGACAATGACAAGGATGTCCCAGGACCATGATTCATGCCCAGGAAAGCATAATGAAGTGTTTGTTCTGTTATCAAAAGTATGTATTTAAAAATATGTAAGTAGGTATTCTATCACCATCACCATAACACAATTTCTGGTTACTTTGGGGCCAGATGATGCTGTGTGAAGATGTCCGGCATTTATATATTTACTGTATGATTTAAAAAAAAAAAAAAAAACGTAACAAGATAATTCGGCTTCGAAAAGCGACCAGCTCTTGGGAATTCCCGGCTCATACAACGGAGTGACAATTTGGCTGATAACATTTGAGCTTCGATAAAAGTGGGCGAGAGCAGCCAACAGTAACATCGTTTGGGATTTTTGTTTTGATGCAGTTTTGCGGAAATGATAAGAACGGAACCAGTTATCTATTTATTTCAGTAGTCAATTCCCTATAATGAGGCGCATCTAGGTATGAAGCTGTAAGACTTTGGTGGGCAATTGCGTAGAGAAGTTCCAAGTTAAACGTGAGTTACGCGGTAGAAAGAGTGAGAAAGTCAACGTCAAAAGATATTTTATTCAACACAATCACAAGGATCGCTTTGAAACGTCTTACATACTAGGTGAATTTAGGTGCTAATTCATCCTAACCCAAGCCCGAGAAGCACTGGCAACTCTTCCTGGTCCTAGCTCTTTTTTTCATAATCCATCTTATAACTACCTTAACTACGAAATAATAATACAAGATATATATGTAGGTGTATAGTAGGTAACTAGGTAGGTAACATGTGGTACCATTAACACAAGCTCTGCTTACTTTGGGTCCAGATGATGATGTGTGAAATGTCCAGTATTATTATTATTATTATTTTCAGGAAGCTTATTATAGAAGCGCACGATGTAGGTGTATATAATATTAAGAATACACTAGTCAGCGGCACAAACTCATCAGTGAGGGCAGATAAAATGTATGCTATTTCACCTAGCACAGTGCGAGACAAGGATAGACGTGCACTAAAGATAGTGATAAGCAGTAAGGAAATAGTGTTATAATGATTTCTAATCATATGATCAGATGAGACTATGATTAGTGTATAAAACGACCGCGTAAAAATCATGAACAGACTTTTAGCTGAAGGGTTATCATGAAAAGACTACTGAATGTATCTATTCGAAATAAAGTTATTTGAGCTCTTGAATAAATAAACTATGCTTGTATCGGAATCATTTTGGAGTTTTCTTGCTACGTATGCTACTTATTTACGCCCAAAGTTGTGCTAAAATCAGTGTTGAAATACGTTTTTTTTGAGGCTTGTATCATTCAAACCCGAACCTTTTTTACAATTCTGCTGCGATACAAGCGTAGATTATGACGAGATAAATTTATATCTCTCTTCGCTTTGATTGTTTAACATCAGACAGTGGAGTGATCACCCTTCGCCGTTTGTATGGAAAGTTAATCGACTTGTTCACTCTTAAGCGCTGAGCGCTTGTGCGAGCTGATTTGCACTTTGTTGCGTCGGTCGTAGCAAAAGTCGCTATATATATAAATGTTTTCGTGGAGTCCGACTTCAGTACTTGTACTAATAATTGTTCAGTTTGTGCTGATATTAACACCATATTTGTGTTACAGAAGAGGGCTGTTCGTACAATTTATAACATGGTCCCCAGAGAATCACTTAGAAATAAAGTTTAAAGAAATTAATATTATGACAGTGCCTTGTCAGTATATGTACGAAAATTTAATGTATGTACTCAAAAATGTTCATTTATTAAAAAACAAATTGCGATAATCATAGTATTAACACTAGAAATAAAGACAAACTCGCTGTTCCCACTGTTAGGCTCGCTAAAGTTAATAAGTCTTTTATAGGGCAATGTGTACGCTTCTATAACAAGGTCCCAAGCGACGTGTTAGATTTGTCGATTGGCAAATTTAAAAACGTAATTAAACAGAAACTGTCTGTTAAAGCGTATTATAAAATATCTGATTACTTACTAGCTGGTGCCCGCGACTTCGTCTGGGCAGAGTTAGTGCTTCGTGTAATTCTAACTAAATTGTAATTTTGACAGCACACGCCAGAATAGCTCCTAAATTATATGTTACTAGCTGTACCCGGCATGCGTTGCAATGCCACAAATTTTCTCACCGTTTAAACCTTCCCTGGACAAACATTTCAACACCAAAACCAGCTAAATCAGTCCAGCCGTTCTCGAGTTTTAGCGAGACTAACGAACAGCAATTGATTTTTATTATATAGATGTAAGCTGTACCATAGAATAGGCAATATAGTACATTTTAATAAACACGGGCTTTACCTACTCACGAAATATTTTGTCGCTATTTTGAATCATCGAGTTCACGGTTCGCACTCAACTGGCAACGAGCGGACTGCTGATCAAACTCACCCTGATAAAGATTCTCTAGCTAGATCAATCGACATAATGCCTCCATCGACAAAACAATACGTGAGTAACAACTCACGAAACGATCAAAATCGACCGTGTTCCAAACTCTGTAATTCGAAGATGAAGGTCGGAAATCGGATTATGTAGCTAAAACGGAGTCGGGCAATTTCTAGGGAATGCAATCACGATGTTGCGGGATCTAGTATGTAACTTGTATGAGACGTTTCAAAGTGATCCTTGTGATTGTATTTAATAAAGTGTCTTTTGACTTTGACTTTGACTTTGACGGTCACTTTCATGAGAAAAGAAATAAAATTGAAGATATTTTACGAGATCTAGTATTTATTGGGCGAGACCTCGAGACCTTGAGTATTTTGCGAGTTGCTGCTACAAAAGCCGAACACTTCAATAGAAGAGGCTCCAACAGCATTTCAATGTTTCTCTTTTGTGTTTCTACGTACGCTGATAGGCTTGGGTTACTCATAAAGAAAGAGATGGATTTCTATAGTGTGGGGGAAGCAAGGGTAGATTTTTATCTACCCTTTACCTTTTTTTTTATTTAGATTAAGTTTGCTTATTGCTGAGCAAGAACATAGCAACTAAAGTAAAATGTCGTTTGCTGGCTAGATTTCAAAAGATTTAGACATAGATTAGGCTAGGCTAGATTTTGACAAATAGCCTTCAAATCCCTATTTAATATTATTAATGCGAAAGTAACTCTGTCTGTCTGTCACGTTTTCACGCCTAAACCGCCGAGCCGATCTTGATGAATTTTGGTATAGAGATACATGGGACCTTGGAGAAGGACATAGGCTACTTTTAAGGTAGGTACCACGCGTGTAAAGCCGCGGGCGGCAGCTAGTATTATTATATTTTTTGTTATTGCCTATTATTATTTTTTGTATATTGGTGGCCGAGGAGTGGATATGGAACAGTGTATCCACCGAAATGTGGACGACATTATCAAAGTCGTGGGCAGTAAGACGGTTGAGAAGAGCGCAGGATCGAGACGAATGGCATAACCAAGGAGATGCTTACTCAGCAGTGAGTGAGATCAGGATGTTAATGATGTTGATAATGGTTACTCCACTCCACTCTAGCAAGCTGAGGTGGGTGAAGTTTCCTCTCCACTGACGCCACTCTACCTGGGATTCTGTTTGATAGCGCAGGCCTTCCCAGGTACCCACACTTACCTTTCTACCTTGCCGACACATGCGGTGTCGGTTCGGTTGTAGGTGCGTAACGGCTGCCGGGTTGGTTTCAAGTTTTACTTATCTGTTGCTAGCTCTTCTGTTAGTCACTCTGTCAGCGTAAAAGTAACCGTTAGCGTAAGTTATTATAAAATAAATAGGTAAAATAAAAATGTATTCGCTAATTATTACGATGTTGGAAAGTCTTTACCTAATTTAATATTATTAAAACTAAAAACAATATTGTAGATTGTGACACCGGTAATCTGCATTTTTGTAGTAATAATTTAATAATCAGGTTGTCTCTTGACAAAGGCCTCCTCCAAGTGTCATTGATCGCGATCAAGACTCGTTCTACGCTATCCCTTGGGTAAGTCATCTTCCCAGGGTTTTACAGGTCTACCTTTGCTACGCCATTTTATGCATACGCATGCTTTGCCATTTGTTCTTTGTTGATCTTATCGTATGGTCTGTCCATCTCCACTTAAGCTTTCATATTTTAATTATTGCATGTAACCATGGTTGTCTTCCTTAACACGTTCCCAGCGGCACTGATTTATCTGTACTTTCCATTACTGCGTTACGAGACGTTTGAAACCTCGTTCTGAACCAGAGGTTGTAGCGGCACGAGGCTTAGTAAACCCCACCGCCCACAGGATACAAAAATCCTATTTTTGGCGCCAAATAAGGCGAATTGTACGGTTTTTGTCGCGATTATTATTATCAAATGAGTTGATTAACCTAATTCTGCCGTCACCTGTGGGCAGATTAGTAAAATAAAGTGTGGGGTCTTATGTACTCCATACCGCACTGAAAAAGGGCAGTTTTTCATATTGTTTAGTGATGGGAAAAAAAAATATCGATTTTATTTAATTGTACTTATGGGTGCGTTTTATTAAAACAGGTCAAACAATAATATTTTATATATGCAACCGATACATTCTGTGAGAATTTTCTTTGCTTTTTTGTCAGCCTCACGACTTGATAAGAAGGTGCGAAGTTTTTCGTAGCATCCTACACATCTCCTCTTCTTTGATCCTTTTTCGAGATGATGTGGATTGTTTGGAGTGGGTTCTGAAAATGTTTAAGTCCCACGTAATACCTAGGTGGCGAGCCTATTGTCGTTTACTGGGCACGTATTTACCAGTCTCCGTGCTGCTACTAGGCATTTACTTACAGAAAAACCCAATAACACTTTGCCCGACCCGGGAATCGAACCCGGGACCTCAGGCACAGCAGTTGCATACACTTTCACTGCGCCACCGAGGCATATGAAAATATATAATTAATTACAAGGAAATAAAATATAATACAAGGAACAAGGATAGAAAGCGTTATTATATTGTAATCCCTAACTATAGATGTATGTATGTATACATACAATGCATTAACTTTAATTAAATTTCTTCGGCAACGTTTCGACATCTTATTATATCTTTGCGGGCGCAGCGTTCAACGTTTTACACAACACTAACCGTGTGAAGCTAGCGTAGGGTGCGGTACGAGGTGTGCGGAGATACGAGGTGTTCGCAACCTCGTTACGCACTCTATTAAACTTTTATTTATTCAGTGCGGTACGAGGCCTAAAAAATCTGGTATTAAGGTAGGTATACCAAAAAACTCGGCTTCAATAGCACATCTCAGGTATATAGTTATCTCTTTCCTAGACTGAACCAGACGGAAGTTACGCCTCTCGCACGACAGAGAAGTTTAAGTTTTTCCTTACCGCTATAAATACGAGACATGGACGAGGTGTTTCAAGCCTCGTTTCGCACTCATCGTGTTAAGTCAGTGAGTCGCTTGCGGTCATTTAGTTATTATTGTAACCATAATATTAATAATAATAATAATAAATAATCCGGGACATTTCACACAGCATCATCTGGCCCCAATGTAAGCATAGCTTGTGTTATGGGTACCACTTGACTGATATACTACTTATGTATTTTTTTTGTAAATATGTATATACGTAGAAACACCTATACTCCAGCCATATTCGACACATAATATTTGTAAACAAACCACAACAGCTGATTTTTAGGGTTTTCACTTCAGAATATTTCACAATTTCACACTTTCAATCGTTTTACCCTAAAAATCGATCAAACTATTCATAATACGATTTGTAAAGTCATGTAAAAGATAAAAATTTATTAATTAACATTTCAAATCACATGTAAGTGGAAGTATTTTTCTTCTTTATTTAGGATTGGCTGTGAAGGTTTATCAACCATCACAGCCAATCCTGAAGCCAGAAAGAAAGAAAATGGATTATCATCCATCCCTAATGCTATCTTGCTTCTTTGGAAGAAATCGTGAACATTTTTGCATTTTTATATTATGTCATTTAGTTGGTGAGCCCCACATGAGTGCGAAGTAAAAATATGAAATAAAAAAATTGTTAATAAATATAAATAAATCAGCTACAGGTTAAATACTCAATTATTTACTCATAATCATTATTAGGGAATATGCATTTATTTTTTATTTTGAATTCAGTTACAAATATATAAAACATCGCTTAAGTTTGGTGTGCTAAAACGCCGCTATTAGCAAACTTCAATTTCACGCGCTTATTTTCACATTTTAATATCTTATGCAATTATAAACAAACTAAATCAGAAAATAATGGTTTATATACAAAATCAGAACAAAAAAGGCGGAAAAGTCAAGTTAATTTGAACCACATGCGTAGGTATTACCTATTATCATACACTTTAGCTAGCATTTACAAAAATGAGCATTGATAAAAAATGTTTTTTACACATGCCGTCACATGGTTGCCTAGCAACGCTTTGTTATTATTATATATTTTTTTATTTAACAAATATTAAAATGAACATTACACATAAATAATAAACACCTTAAAAACCTAATTGTGGTTTGTCTAAGGTGAAGTATTCCTCTATGACATAATAGTATAATATAATATGTAAAAGAAATATGCCGTAAACAAGTTACAAATTACGAAAGTATACAAAAATAATACATATCTATTACACGAATAAAGAACATTATACAACATTATACAACATTATAGCTCGAATATGGCTGGAGTATAGACCCAAGACAAATACTTGCAGATCAAACAAACATTTGTCCCGCGGCGGGAATCGAACCCGCAATCTTCTGCGTCTCAGCCGGACCTTAGCCAACTACGCCACAGAGGTCATCTAATAAATAATTATAATTATCGTTTAATTTCACTGAGTCACACACAAGGCATACAACCATTAGATGTTATCAATCGAGCATTATTCACGGGGTCGAGGTCAAGGTTGGGATCAAAGTCAACGACCGGTCAAGGTGTACCTAAGCTTTTAGGGTTCTGAAGTCCACAAGTAACCCTTAGTTCCGCTATGTCTGTCTGTCTGTCTGCCCGCCCCTAATCTTCTTGCTCGTAGACTAGTGTAATGCACAGTGTTATCGTAATGTAATTTTGTACCATAATACGTATTTGTATCCTCTACAAAGTTATGAAATAAACACTAAAAAAAAGAGTAAAAGTAGGTAACCTGTTTTACATGAATTTTATATTATTGTATATTATCCAACTAAATAGTTTCATAATCACGATGATTATATATATGTATATAACGACTCTATTACCCGTGCGATATAACCGGGGCGGGTCGCTAGAATACAATATTTTTGCAATCTACCCGCAAAGACTTCAGTTTCTCCCGTTATCATGGCACATGCAACTGTGCCCAAATATCGAGAACAAAACTACCAAATCAAGGTTTATAGTTAAACATATAAGTCCGCCACACAAATGTGTGTCCTGGGAGGGAATCGAACCCTCAACCTACAGCGCAGAAGGCAGAGCTACTACCAACTGAGCTGACGGGCCAGTCATGGATATGGATAACCTTACCTTCATAAGTGTTTGGATGTAATCTATTATTATTTAGATAGATAAGAAAGATACCATTTTTATTTTAAGTAGCTAGTGGTTTAGTTGAGTCATATAACTGATACATAATACATAATACATAATACACATACCTACGTTTGTCGTATATATAAATAAAAGATAATACAAAAGATAAATAAAGACGGATATAATGACACAGAATCATCTAACCCCAAAGTAAGCAGAGCTTGTGTTATGGAAACCACATTACTGATCACTCACATAGTATAAAACAATGTCGCTTCCCACTGTCTGTCCCTATGTATGCTTAGATCTTTAACTACGTAACGGATTTTGATGCGGTTTTTTTTAATAGATAGAGTGATTCAAGAAGAATATTTATATGTATAATACATGCATAATATAGTAGAGAAACACTGATAATTTTAGAGGTTTCTAATCACATTAGACATTCTGTAGTATATTTAGTATCAGCATTGCACCCGTGCGAAGCCGGGGCGGGTCGCTAGTATACTATATGAATACTTTTCGTTCTTCTTATCGTGTCACTAGTTATTTCTAACCAGTGTGGTGAAAGGATTAAAGTGCGTCTCAGAGGATCTTTTCGTGCGCTTAGGTAAGCCTTAATGTAAGCTCTCATCTTGCCGACAGGACCCGCAGGAAAGATGAATAAGTAAGTACATGCGGTGTCGGTTCGGTTGCAGGTGCATAACGAATGGCACTTTTCGTTGTAAATACATACATAGAAAAATACCCAGACCCGAGACAAATACTTGCACATCATACAAACATTTGTCCCGCGGCCGAAATCGAGCTCCACGTTTCAGGCGGGCAGTGGTCCACTGCGCCACAGAAAAAAGATATAAGTAAGTTGTATATCATTCATGTGGTTCTCATAACACAAGCTTTGCTTACATTGGGACAAGATGATGCTGTGTGAAATGTACGACACTATTTTTTTTTAGGTACATTGAAAAACTTAGTAGGTATCAGTTATATGACCCAACTCGATTCAACAACGAACAAGTAACGAAGAGCCAGAATTACACCTTCCTTACCTATCTAATATATATCTATATATTAATACGTAAAGCAAAAACTTTATACCCCTTTTTACGAAAATTGCGCGGACGGAGGAGTATGAATTTCGCACATTTATAGTTTATATAGAGAAGAAGTGCAGTATGCTAATATATATTTTTAATTATGCCTAAGAAAATTAATTAATTATGGTCGAATTTCTTCCAGTAGGCCATTACTAGTATAGTATAACTTCCTCTGCAAATAAGATAACATCGTTGAAGAGCCTCTGATATAAAATTAGGTGCCATTACGTTTTCCGAGGAAAGCCGGCATGACTCACTGATTGTACCCACTTACTGTTACTTAATCTGTGGTACTGAATTCTAGTATTTTAAGTATGAATCATACCTTTCCGTCTCTTTCTCGCTTGGAGAAAGTCTTTCTGTCCTTTTTTAACAGGAAGGGGCCTATTTGCTTCCAAAACCTGCTGTAGGTTTTTACATTTACATAGGTACTTATCAATTTTATATTATATATTTTTTTGGTTATTAGTACATTTTTTTATGGAAAAATAAATATTGGTTGATGATGCACACACTATCATAATAAGCAAGCTTGTATTATGGTGACCAGACGACTGACAGAATACTTATACATACTATATACTTTTATATACTTAATTAACATAAGCAGTTTCTCAAATCGGTCGTATTTTTATTTTTTACAGGCTCACATTCAATGAAGTCGGTTTTATTTTTACTTTTTAAAACGTAGTAATAAAGAAATGTACAGAATAATATACAATAATTTAAAATACACGTGAAACAGTTGAGCTATCTAAGGACCGTATAAAACGATCTATAGATAGCTCAACTGATCCAGATCACTGCCAGAGGGCAGCGTTCCCAAGATACTGGCGGCATTACCACGTTGAATGGCAATGCTAATAGGTATGCTAATAATTAAATATATCTTCTGGGAAGTTAGATTGGAAATAAACAGTCGTTGAATATAACGGAACGGAAAACACACATTTCTACGAAAAATGCATTCTTTTGAAATTCGGTAAAAATAACTCAAGATGATAATAAAATAAAATACCTACTAGAGAATGAGTAACAATTAAAATCATTTTTATTTTAAACCTTACTACTCAAGATTTAGAATCGAAATTCTTTATTCACTTTTGGACAAACGTTTCGCGCGAAATCAAAACATCTGAACCGATTCTTAACGTATACGAGATTCCATCTCTATCGACATTGAAATAATAGTAATTTTTCAAATAGTATCACAACAAGATACCTTTTTATTTTAGTTTAACTACTACTGGGCACGAGCTCTAGCAACCGTGGAATTTCATTGAGAAAATTGAAATTTATTATATACCTGCTAGTTACATTCGACTTTGCGTCTGGGTTTTTTTACATCTTATCCTGTCCACCTTGGGTTGGTTTGATTACTTTACTACTAATAAGAAGTAATATATATTATAATCTTGGTTGTTTTGGTTTTCCAAACAGCTCTGACGATGTCGAAGGAAAATCAAGGGTTTTTGGTTAAAATTTATACAAAAACCCAAACAGGTTACTTCACATGTTTGATGATTATTTGCCTTACAATTAACATTACATGAGTAAATGACTTTCGTTGTGGTCCTTCGAGCCAGAGGGCTATTCTGTAGTGGCAATGGTAATTAAGTTTGATGTATTTAAACCGAATTTGAAAAAAGTAGGACGTTCTCAATTAGGTTGTATTTTTTTTATGTTTATTAAGTACCTCATAACTCCGTCATTTATGTACCGATTTGATAAACAATGTTTTATGTGAAAGGATATACTCTCCGATTGGTTCTATAGAAATTACATCAAAATCGGTTCCGTAGTTTGGTTTTCAAATCAAAATAGCTATAAAAAGTATGTCGAAAACTAAATTTCGTATTTTTCATGAGACTTTCGAGTGGTGTAAAAAACCGTTTCGGTTTCGGTTAAAAAAAAACCTTTTTAACCGACTTAAAAAAACGATGGTTTTCTAGATTCGGTTGTATTTTTTGTATTAAGTAGGTTGTATGAAGTAGGTTTTCATTTTATTTTTTAAAACGTAATTATTTGGTATTCGAATCCCACTTTGACATATTTGATGATGCTCCAAATACGAATTAAAGTAACGGTACTTTCATTCAAATTTGGAACACAATCAATTGGTTTAAAATTGTACTAAGCTACCGCTGCAGATACGTAGATTAAAGATAGCCTATGTGTATTAATCTAGAGCCACATCTGATATATATACTATGTTTAGTCCAAATCGCATGATTAAGTGACGAACAAATACCCAAACATTCTAGCATTGCCCAAGTTTACATGATTACACGTCTCTTAGATAATCTCAACCAATAATTATAACTACATAGTATAAAACAAAGTCGTTTCCCGCTGTCTGTCTGTCCCTATGTATGCTTAGATCTTTTAAACTACGCAACGGATTTTGATGAGTCCCGTTATGAGTGAAAATTATGTTCAAAACCATGATAGTTTTAAAAGTTATAATAAATATTATTTCCCGTATTGTAACACTTAGCTCTAAGATAATGAATAAAAAAATATTTATTATTTAATATTTATTTATTTACTTGCTCACCCGGCCACGCGTTGCTGTAGCTCAGTAGTTCTAATACGTTGAACCAATATACCCTAACCTCTAAAATTATCAGTGTTTCTCTACTATATTATGCATGTATTATACATATAAACCTTCCTCTTGAATCATTCTATCTATTTAAAAAAACCGCATCAAAATCCGTTGCGTAGTTTTAAAGATCTAAGCATACGTAGGGACAGACAGAGAGCGGGATTGCGACTTTGTTTTATACTATGTAATGAAGCCCGAGGAACACAAAAAATCTAAAGGCGAAGGCATGTTTTAGTGGGATGCTATTAGTACGGATATCATTACGTCAAATAAAACTAAGACTGCCCTTTTACGGAAACTCACCAAAAACAAACGTAATCTAACTTCCACGCCGGGAAATCCACCGGCAAACGTGCCTAAAACTAAAAACCGTAGCACACATAAGAATGGACGTGCGGGCTTTAAACGTGACCGACATATTTTTTCAACCGTCCATAGGTGATTCCCTTAATAAGCCCGCAGCAGTCAGGGTTTTTACAATACAATTTTCCTTCCACCTGATTTGGTATGCAAGTCGCGATGGTGATAGTAACTGTAGGATATTCTTTGATATGTAATGCACCGGTATACAAATAGACGGGCTATTTATAGATACGATATATTATCTATATATATACGACGATATATGTCGACCTCTGTAGCGCAGTGGGCTTAGGTCAGGCTAAAGGTTGCGGGTTCGATTCCCGCCGCGGGACAAATGTTTGTATGATCTGCAAGTATTTGTCTCGGGTCTGGGTGTTTCTATGTATAATATGTATGTGTTTACAAAAAAAAAGTATATAAGTAGTATATCAGTCATGGGGTACCCATAACACAAGCTCTGCTTACTTAGGGGACAGATGATGTTGTGTGAAATGTACGGGATTATTTATTTATTTTATTTATTTATATATATAACGACCTCTGTGACGCCCGCCCGGCTGATACGCAAAAGGTTGCGTGTTCGGTTCCCGCCGCGGGACAAATGTTTGTATGATCTGCAAGTATTTATCTCTGGTTTGGGTGTTTCTATGTATAATATGTATGTATTTACAAAAAATAAGTGTTTAAGTAGTATATAAGTCATGCGGTACCCATAACACAAGCTCTGCTTACATTGGGGCCAGATGATGCTGTGTGAAATGTCCGGCATTATTATTATTATATGATATAGATAGATATATATAGATTACTAGTATATAAGACCACCGTTTACTGGACATATTAAATTTATGTTCTCAAAGTATATTATTATTATAAATACATACGGGTGTTTAGTCACGGGATGACTTAGTGGTCATCCCGTGTCCACGACAGAGTGTAAACCTGTCGAAACGTCGGGAAAAATAGGTAAATAAACGCTATAAATACCCGTAAGTATTTATAATAATGTGTTCTGATCGCGTTAGTTTAAAAAACTTTAAGTATATTATTATTATTTATATATTATTATTATGTGCTTTTGACCCAATTATCTCTGCCATGGATTAGCCTTTTTTAAAAAGCGAATTACTAATGGTACGAGTACTGCAGGTCTTTATCGTAGTAGCCCTTAGTAGCCTTCCGATCTTAAAGTCGTGGGTACGAATCCGGTCACATAATGTGCGCTCTACCAGGAGGTAGGTATGTTCAGAATCAAAAGAACTCGAAAAGGACTCTGGAAAACATGTCGTCAAACCTAAATCACACATCAATCATTCACCACATTGGTTCGAAATAACTACTCAATAGGGAGAGGGTAAGTCTAATCTAATTCCACCATCTCCTTTTCACAACAGGACAAGCTGACGTACCGATCAGTACCATCCATTCCATACCTTGTCAGTACCATATAACATTTGACTGCCCTGACAGCTCAGTTGGTAGGAGCTCTGCCTTCTGCGCTGTAGGTTGAGGGTTCGGTTCTCTCCCAGGATTAACATTATTGTGTGTTATACACAGGTGTTCGTTCTGTGTCTCGGTGTTATAAAGTATCATAAGTATGTATTTAAAAATATATAACAATTCTATTATCTGGTCACAATAATACACGCTATGCTTAGTTTGGTGCTAGATGGTGTTGCGTGCATTGTCCAAGCCAAGGAGTGGAATACTTTGCCGTCGTCTGTCTTTCCTGAAAACTACAATCCGGGGCACGCCGCCAAATAAATAGACAAGCTACTTAGATATATATTACTACTTAATGATTACCTGTTTTTGTTTGTATAACATTATTTAGATTGTGGTATCTTATCTTGGTTTTCCTCATTCACACTGTGAAAATTGATAAATTAGGAATGTTAGCGGATACCATACGACGAAAATACGTACTGGACTACTGGACTTGATACGTAATCTTGAAATTCTATTTATCATTGAATCGTCCGATCCTGTTCAAAGAACTGTATTGCCTTCAAAGCCAAACATATAATTACCAACTGGCTAAAAACACTCACATCGACTGACCATAGTTTGATTTTTATTTATTCCTTCTCTCCTTCATACGAAGTCAATTGTCGGGCACTTAGGTACCAGCGTCAACGTACCAGCTGTTATCGAGAACGGTCTGATACATGATGATGGTAAGAGGCCTGATAGTATGACTCTTGTCCGTTGGGTAGGTCATTGGTGTGGGATGCTACTTGCACCAATCTGTCAGGGACTTCAAAAGGACCTCGAAGCCGAGGACCGCCGAGGACCGACGCGCCTTTTGTCGAGGACCTCAAAAGGCGCGAATATGCCGGTTTTGATAAGGCCTACGTATTTGAGCCTTTTGGAGTCGAGACCCTGGGCCCGTGGGGAACAGGAGCCCACCGCGTTTTCCAAATTATTTCTCGGCGTCTGGTGACCCAAGAGCTGGCTCTTATCTGGCTCTGCGTATTAGCATTGCCATTCAACGTGGAAATGCCGTCATTGCCTATATCTATAGATCGTTTGGAACGGTCCTTAAATAGCTCAACTGTTTCACGTATATTTTATATTATTGTATATTATTATACATATACATTTCTCCTTTTATTCATATATAAACTTTTACGTAGATCCTAATATATATATAATATTATTAATGTGAATGTATGTTTGTTTCTTACGATTTCACGCGAAAACTACTTAACCGATCATCATGAAACTTTGTACATATTTTCTTGGAGTTATTAGAAGTAACATAGGATTCTTTTTATGAAAAATTAGGAAAGATATTTATATGGAAAAACAACGTTTGCCGGGTCAGCTAGTATAAAATAAATAAAAAGTACATATTCTATGTTACACGATACAGATTATTATCTCGTGTAGGTATCATAGTTAATTACTTATATAAATATCAACCATCAGCAAACCAAAACAACTTTCACTGTAAGAAACTATATTTATTTATAGGTTATAAAATGTTAAATGTTCTTTGTCTTTGTAACGTTCGTTTCGTTTCGTTTTAAATCGTTTTAAACGGTCATTAGATCTTAGTCCTTAGCTCAACCGTTTCACATGTATTTTATATTACTTATTGTTCTGTACATTTCTGTAATTATTTCTGTAAATAAATGTATTCGAAGATTCATCTCAATAACTATACTTGGAAGTATTTGTCTACGACAGAAGATTTCAAGATGAAATATGTATCTATTGTCAATTGTCCGTTTATACTGTAGCTCTGTGAGCTGAAGACCTCGCGAACATTTTTCGAAATTACTGAAATATAATTTATGTTTTCAACCCCCATATCTCCAAATAAATTTCCAAAAACTAAATAGACAAAAAAAATATATGGTTATAGAATTTCACGAGATTCGGTTGAGAAATGCGACCTGTAGAGGAGAACATCCGGACAGACGCCGGCCGGACGCCTTCGGACAGACATACGAAAGCATTTTTGCCTAAGCTGAAACGGAAACGGAGGATGTTTCGCTAAACATTAACCTTTTAAAAAATAAACTACGCTTGGAGGCCTTTTGATGCATACTCCAGAGTTGTCAGCAGAGTTATAAATAAATAAATAAAATAAATAAATAAATCAATATTGATGAACACAACACAATCTAGCCCCAAACTAAACATAGCTTGTATTATGGTGACCAGATGATAGATAGAATACATATATATTTTTAAATTCATACTTATGATATTTTATAACACCCAGACTCAGAACAAACACCTGTGTTCATCACACAAATATTTATTCTGGGAGGGAAAAAGGAAACCCTCAACCTACAGCGCAGAAGGTAGAGCTACTACCAACTGAGCTGACAGACCAGTCGGTCCGTTTGACCGACTTAGACGGAAGAAAGTAGAAAAAAGGAGTAAAAGCCCTTACCTAGCCGTAGCCTGCCCTCCTGGCCAGTAGAAAGCTCTTACCTAGCCGTAGCCTGTCCTCCTGGCCAGTAGAAAGCCCAGAACGGGTCCTTAAAAGGCGACTGGTCCTCACCAGCCGTCCACAAAGGACAGGTTTGGTCTATAACTCTTAAAGCCAGTTCTGGAGTCAGATGTCGACGGGATACGACAGTGTTTTTTATGATGAGGGAGGTCAGATCCTTCAGCATTATCTCTGAAATAAAATCAACTGATAAGTAATTTAAGATTATGATTAGTGGTGTTTGATTTGTGTGATGAACATAAGCCATATGTGGCTATATTATCTGCTATGACATTCTTACAATACATGTAAATACATACATAGAAACACCCAGACTCGAGATGAATAATTGCAGATCATACAAACATTTGGCGTCTCAGCCGGGCCTTGGACCACTGCGCAACAGACGTCGTCAAAAATGGTTGGGTAGTTTGATTTTTAAATTAAAATAACTGGAAAAAATATGTTATCTAAGTAAACGAATTTTCGTATTTTTATATAAATGATGTCGGTTTTTCTTTTTAATAGAGACAACATATTTCAGCAATTAATTTGCAAGTGTGTTTATAAGATATACTCCGAGTGTTATAGTATCGTAATGTATGTTTTTAAATTATATAAGTAGTGTATCGGTCATCTGGTTTCCATAGTTCCATATAATCTTTGTTTAATTTAGGGTTAGTAAAATATCTAGTAACATTATATTCTGTCAAAGTCAAAATATATTTTATTCAATACAATCACAAGGATCACATTGAAACGTCTTACATACTAGGTGAATTTAGATGACAATTCCTCCTAACCCAAGCCCGAGAAGAACTGGCAAGAAACTCGTTCTTGTCCTAGCTCTTTTTGCATGATCCATCTAAAACGAATACAAGAGAGTTTATACATTTTAAATTTTTGGCACTTTTGTGTTTTGTGTCAGATACCGATGAATATTTAATTTCTATAGAACCAGTACGAAATCATCCACTCCCTGCACATACGTAAACATTTTGTGTCCAGTTGCACCCCCATAACACTTACTCATTGACGATCGAAAAGAGTTCGGTGTCAGTTGAAGACACAAGCAACATTAACAAATTTCCTTACAATTGTACTGAGTTTCTTCATCGACGTCCATCATGAGACTGACGGAAAACAAGCAACGAATTGTACCAGTGGCCAGTAGTAGCAACAGGCGACTGTGTCCGATCACCGCTACAGGACACAGCAACTACAGTTCCCTGTGATGGTGTGCCGTGTCGGCAACATAAAGTGTCTTCGTTTGCGCAGCGCCTAACTGTCTGAGAGCATACATAAGGCCTTGCATACTTATCAGTAATATAGGTAGTCATTTATATGATTTATATTATAATACACTTTCTTCAAAAGACTACCCTTTATGTATGCTTTATATTTCTTAATGGGTAGCTTAGTTGAATTTACGTTTATTTACTATGAATAAGTTATTTTATTGGTAATAGGCTGTGGCTCCAGGCATGCGCACAACTGATTTTCTTTTGTTGGTGAAAGTGTGACTCACTCAGTTTCCTCAACCCTCAAGTGTTTTCAGCATAATGCGAGTTTGAGTGATTCATACTGTTAGGGATTTAGAGGGTTTCATTAGAATGCCAATCCAATACGGGTCAATTTCTCAAATTCTCAAAAGGGGCTGAAATGTGTAACAGGAAGGGAAACGTGTGTTATTGATTTGGCCGATGAGCGCGCGTGGTGGTAGAGCTGGCCGTCAGATGGTACCAGCCCATTTTCCAGGAGGTTTGTATTGTCAGAGTGTGTGGTGTGACGAGAATGAGAAAGCTAAATAATGTTGTGTATAAAGTGTGCTGTTATATAAACTAATTCAGGATATAATGTTAATGTTGCTTATTCTCAAGGTGAGATGTCAGATATTATCATATATACGACCTTTGTAATGCTAGCTCGTTATTTTAATTATAATTATGCTCGTATCGTATGATATGTGACCAACTTTACAGAACTATTTGCCGATCGCTTGAAGGATAACCATTCTTGTAGATTGGAAACCTAAATTCATTTGTTAACCTTTTCGATAGATTATCTCTGTGGTGCAGTGGGCGAAGGCCTGCCTGAGATGCAGAAGGTTATGCGGGTTCAATTCCCGTCGCGGGACTTGTTAGTATGATCAAGTATTTGTCTCGGGTCTGGGTGTTCCTATGCATAATATGCATGTTTTTACAAAAATATTAAAGTATATAAGTAGTATATCAGTCATGTGGTTCCCATAACTCAAGCTCTTACTTTGGGACTAAATGATGCTGATAGATATACTTTTGACGTGATAACATCTTATAACTCGATGAACGCCGGCTGCTCGCACGAAAAATTGTCACGTTCCGCCTGAGCCGAGCGTGCAAGCGAGAGCGCGGAGCAAGCGATAGAGAGGCACGATCGGCCTAAGCGTTCGGCTTCTGTTCCGTTGAGAGTATGCAATTTTTCGTCAATGTTTTCTTATGACGTTATCACGTAAAATTATCGTCCGTAAAGCGACTGTACAGACAACAACTTTTTGTGAATACATAGGTACTAAAGATACAAAAACACCCAGACCTAAGAGAAAATTATACTATTAACACCTATTATACTTTAACATAGTATAAATGGATCGCTGGTATTGATAAATAAAGAAATGTATGTACATTTTTAGTTTAAGAAAATCCATACTTCCTTCTCGCTTTTCTATGGGAGCGATATCGTGAAAAGGAACGGAACTGTGTAACAGGAAGCCAACTATTAGCCGATCCCAATTTGAAGATTTCATTTTGAAGATTGAAGGATCACCATTCTACAGGATTAAAAGCCATCCAAACTAATTTGCTGATCTTTTATTTATATATTAATACGTGAAAACTTTGTACCACTTTTTACGAAAATTTCGCGGACGGAAGGAGGAATATGTAATTTCGCATACTTATAGTTTACATAATTAAATAATAATAAATGCATTTTTTATGCATAATAAAAAAAATAGCGTTCTGCACTCCTTCTCTATGTGTGTATAAACTTTATGTGTGCGAAATTTCATACTCCTTCCTCCGTCCGCGAAATTTTCGTAAAAAGGGGTACAAAGTTTTTGCTTCACGTATTCATATATAGATTAATTATGGTCGAATTTCGACCAGTGGGCGACCACTAGTGTATATAGATGGCCATGTACGAGTTTTCCCCCTAATAGTATAGTTGTAGTAATTTCTTATAAACTCCACATAACAAGCTTATATAATTTTATTATTTTTTATTATTATTAATGCCGGACATTTCACACAACATCATCTAAGTAAGCAGAGCTATGAGTACCACATGACTAATATACTACTTATATACTTTTTTTTTGTAAATACATACGTATAATACATAGAAAAACCCAGACCCGAAACAAATACTTGCAGATCATACAAATATTTGTCCCGCGACGGGAATCGAACCTGCAACCTTTTGCTTCTCAGCCAGGCCTTGCCCCACTGCGTCACAGAGGTCGTCATTTTATTGTCTAGGAATTCTAGTCTAGAGTAACTAGGTCAGTTGTACGGTTTCTTTCCTACGTATCTCGTGATCTTGTCAGTCGTCACACGACGTCATTGCGACGTCACAAGGCCTTATCTCGAACTATTAATTAAAACAGTACGCAATACGCAACACATTTTGTTTTTTTTTTATGCAAACGCAGTCGCCTTTAGATCTTATCTTGCTATCTTACTTGATACTGTTATGTTTAGTTGTCAATAACTTAACATAACAGTCAATCAATGTTTTTTGACGAAGTTCCCTATCGTACGGTACGGACTTGGCGGATGGGGGGTTAGGCGAAAAAAAGTGTAAGGTTTTTCCGTCACGAATTTCCTACCTAACGTAGAAGGCAGATCTTACGACTGAGACAGGCCAGTGGGGCGATTATGGAACTTTGATACTATCAAAACATTGATACTAATAGCTTTCAGTTATTAGTGATGAATTGGTATTACGGATCGCTTCGATTTCTATCGGCTTCGGTTCGAAAGTACGATTGTGGTAGGAACCGTGTTTAGCGTACTAAGCATTTAAATACATCGTATATTTTCAATTCAATTCAATTTCATTTATTTCAGCCTTCATAAGTATATGTACAAATTTGAGCCATATTTATCATAATAATAATTTAAAACATAGAGAACATAAATAAAACAAAGAAATTAAAATATAGACTGCATGCACCACATCATTACATCACCGGTGCGAATGGTGCACCTCTGTGCAGTGCTTCATGAAGATGCAGTCAGTATCCAGCCTTCCTGCTATAAGTTGCAGGTATCTGTTGGTGCTGTCCCTCACGTGACGCATCAGGGACGACGTTCTCTTGCGGATGATCGCATAAAAGTCATCGACGCGTGCGTTCGCGAACATCCCCGATGCGCTACAGAAGTATGGCAGCCTCAATAGCACCCTGAAGCTATTATTGTACTGGACTCGAAGGGCTAATCGAAACTGATAGACATTGATTGTATCAAGAGTTCCATAATCGCCCTACAGATATGGATAGATGAGACAAGCGCAGAATCGAAGTAAATGCTACGAACTACGGGAGGCCTATTACTCAGCGTTGGGTATCGGATTGTGAAGTTTATTGCCTGTGGGCATTAAAATGAACAAAAAAACGACAAGGACCTTTATTAAGTGAGTGAGAAATTCCTGAGTCAGGGATTCCCTAGTACAAAGTCCATAACAACAATTTCATCTTCCAAGCCGTTGAGTCGGCATTGAATGCATGACTCACCTTGCGTAGGGTGTCTCGGGTTCACGACCGGCCGTTAACTGCTATTTAAACTGTGGTTAGACTGAGGCCTTGTGGTTATTATGTTATCAAATGTAGTAAATATGAATTGTCTTGCTAATGCTGACTTTTACACCCTTTTATTATTTTGACAGCATAGAAATGTACATCTGCTTTACAATGCTTTATTTTCAAAATACACTCCACTTTTTTGTATCATTCAGGGTTCGATTTCCGCTCAGGGCAAATGTTTGTATGATCGCCAAATAGTTGTCTTGGGTCTGTGTGTTTTCTATGTATAATAAAATAAGCAAGTATTTACAAATAATAAGGGTTTAAGTACTATTTCAGTCATGAGGTTCCTATAACACAAGCTCTACTTAGGTACTTTGCGGATACATGATGGTGCGTGAAATGTCCAGCATTATTTATTATTAAATAAAATAAAATATAAAAAAATGGCGACCAAGGACAGGAAAAAACCCCACTGGAAGGACTGACGACATTGTAAAGATCGCAGGAAGTCGGTGGATGGAGAAAGCTTAAAAATCGTTTTTCCTGGAAATCAATTTCTAAACACAGTCCTCCCGCCTATGTTGAGCAGTGGACTTCTCAGAGGCTGATATGATGATGATGATGATTTATTATTTAAGATTTTACATGTTTTTGTATACCCACGTACTCACCTATACAGTTAGTAGGTAGGTAACTAGTTCTATTCCAGAACCAACCAACCCAAACCTACTCAACTTAAATCAAGACACAGATATTGAAACCGTCGGTCCAGACAACCATAAATTATTTTACAGTTTATTCTTAAACATCCAAAAAGTCCAAGAAAGTCATCTATGGAGAACACAGACTTGGATCTTGCCAAACTTAGCCATTTATAAAATGAAACCACGAGAGTCTTAAAGATAAATATTTAAAGAAATATTAATATTCTCACAATAGCTTCACAATATATATAACAATACAATCAATACTAGGAATAGAAACAAATTATACATCAGTAGGTTTCGACTAGAAAAAGTAAATACGTTCTTTATGGGGAACACGGTGCGCTTCTATAATAAGCTTCCTGGAAATGCTACTAAACTACATATTAAGAAATTTAAAGCTTACATAAAGGGTAGTCTTTTGAAGAAAGAGTATCTTTGTTTAAATGACTATATTATTGATAAGAATGCATGGCCTCATGTTGCTCTGCCCTCAGACAGTTAACCAACACACTTGAAATGTAATTATAAGATGGATCATGCAATAAAGCGCTAGGACCTGGACGAGTTTCTTGCCAGTTCTTCTCGGGCTTAGGTTAGGATGAATTGGCATCTAAATTCACCTAGTATGTAAGACGTTTCAAAGTGATCCTTGTGATTGAATAAAGTATCTTTTGACTTTGACTTTTACTAACATGTATTACATAGGTAAAAGTTGGTATGTCAAACTGCTTGGCGCCAGAAACGCCCCTGCGTCGCACCTGCTTGTTTTTACAATATCGTGTGTCCAATTTCCAATACGCAGATGAAAAGTAGGCGGACAGATCGTGCTGGGCAGAGACGTCGTTGGATGGTACATGCTTCCACGACGCAGATACACACACGCTTTCCACGTATTTGATAGCGCGGGATTTGATATTTTCAAAACAAAGCAGACATGTGATTGTGGATTTGACATGATAAATATGTCAACAGTCAGATAGGGGTTTTCTATTGATTGTGATTGTTAGTGTCAATTAGAATTAGGTGACGTTTTATCTACATTATAAGTATGTGTGTGAAGGCAAGTATGATTGTGTAAGTTAGGGTAGGGAGCTCTTCTGTTAAGGCGGTGCCCTTAGCATATGAACTTTTTTATGGAAAAAGCTAGTCTTTTTAACCGACTTCAAAAAAAGAAGGAGGTTCTCAATTCGTCGGTTTTTTTTATGTATGTTCACCGATTAGGTACTCAAAGACGCCAGAACCGATTTCAAAAAATATAAAATTATTATAATTTATTATAGATATATATTAAAAATTATTATAAATTTTTTTGTTTCAAAGAATATACTTCCCAGGTGGTTCCATTTAAATTTTATCGAAATCAGTCGAGCGGTTTTTAAAAATCTACAAAAATTGAAAAATTGTATACGTCGATGACATTTTTTATATATAATATGAAGTTGGTTGTCTTTTCAGTTTTTAAAACGTAATTATACGTTAGCTTCATTTATTGTGTAAGTCATATAGTGGGAGAAGTGTTTTACCGCTATTTAGTGACCATCTGCTCGTTAGTTAAAGGAATATAGTTGTAAAAGATATTTCACTTTCAAAACTTTCGTGAGTTGTACGTAAACTCGAGCGGCAACGAGCGCACCGCGGATCAAACTCACCCTGATGAAGATCTCTAGATGAATCGAAACAGTGTCAGTGCCTCCATCGACAAAATAATACGTGAGTAAAGCCCGTGTTTATCAAAATGTATAAAAGATATATTATGTATGTTTATTCAATTTTTTTTTTCGTGTCAAAAAATATTTGCTTCAGTCGTTATAACCTTTAATATTAATTAAGATAACTTTCAGAGGTGGTTTTAGAAGTGGTGGCTCTGAGAAGATCCGTTGGTTGATTGAAGCATCATGTTAGAAAGATTAGCCAGCCTAGACACTACGTTACCGTGCCTAGCTGTTACCCGAGTGCGCCGCGGGGAGGTTCTTTCCTATATTCAATAATTTGCTTCCTACTTCCTCGTTTCAAATCGTTTTTAAAATACTTGTTAGTTTTATAATTAAATTATGAAATAATGTCCAAAGTCTTATCACCATCATCTTCTAAAGTTGACGTCGTTTAAACTTGCAGGTAAGTGTATAATAGGCGTAAAGTAAGCTTATTAAAACATTACCCGTTAAACTTTTATTTGAACTAGTGGTCGCCCACTGGTCGAAATTCGACCATAATTAATTAATAATTAATCTATTTTTTATGCAAAATTAAAAAAAAAACATTACCATTCTGCACTCCTTCTCTATATAAACTATAAGTGTGCGAAATTTCATACTCCTCCCTCCGCGCAATTTTCGTAAAAAGGGGGTACAAAATTTTTGCTTCACGTATTAATAAATAGATTCTTTATTTGAATGTTTTCTGATAAAAAATCGCGATTTGAGCCGTGAATACGCGTCAAAATCATTTGATCGGGAAATTACCTTAAGGGATTCTCATAATATAGTGTTAGTGAGTCGCCTATTTTCTGTATTCGTTAAGAAACACATGAACTTACGATCCAGAATCAAACACAAATTGTTTGACGACCTCTGTGACGCAGTGGGCTAAAGGCCGATTGAGACGCAAAAGGTTGCGGGTTCAATTCCCGCCGCGAGACAAATGTTTGTATGATCTGCAAGTATTTGTATCCGGTCTGGATGTTTCTATGTATAATATGTATGTATTTACAAAAAAAAAAAGTATATAAATAGTATATCAGTCATGTGGTACCCATAACACAAGCTCTGCTTATTTTGGGGCCAGATGATGTTGTGTGAAATGTCCGGCAATATTATTATTATTATTATTATTATTACAAATAAAATAATATTTTCTGTTCTGTAGGTCAACTATAGTTCAATTTACATGTCGGAAAATGCTAGTTTCTAGTGTCTCTTATAGCCTCTGGAGACAAGGTTGTTAGACTAGGTCTAACAACCGTGTCCAATGAAACGCAGAAATTCTTATTACAAGTTTAATTGATGATTTGACAACATGATCTTCCCTGAGGGTAGTGATAGGTACTTGAAATTTGCACACATGCCATTTCCCATCAATCCAACTTTTCTTCTTCTTTGTTAATGGCCTGTGATATACTAATGTCAATTCTGCCAATGTCAAGTGTTTATAGTTTATAGTCAGTTTGTTTGTTAGTAGAGTCTTAGTCGATGGTCAATTGTCAATTCTAGACGTCACGCGGAATGGCGTCTAGAATTTTCTTGGGATTCCTCGTCGTTCAAATCACATTGCACCACAATACACATATAATTCAATTATCCATACCCGTCCTGTAGTCACAATTTATTCATTAAAATTCCGCCAAGCTTACTGAATAAAACATGCAATAAAACGGGTAAAAAATATTAAATTAGCAGAGCTATGTTACTCCATGAAATGACAGACGAAGAATCCAATCCAACTTTATTCTTAGTAAATCAATTGACATGACAGTTGACACTGCTCACGTCTGTCTCTATGGGTATCGTTCCCATTCTTAGTTTGTCATTTTATAAGTAAAATATCTCGTGCTATTGCATTTTTTATTCAGTAATCTTAGCGGAATATAAATCAATAAATTGTGACTTCATAGCCTAAGTATGGACAATTGAATTATGAGTGTATTATGTTCCAATGTGATTTGAACGACTAGGGATCCCGAGAAAGTTCTAGACGGCCAGTCCGCGATGACGTTTAGAATAGACATATTGACGATCGACTTAGGCTTTATAACCAAATTGTCAACATGACAGATGCCATTAGAGGAAAAACTGAAGACTTGAAAATAACAACAATTTCATCAGAATCTGTTCCGGTAGTCGTAAAAAGGTGTTTAAAAAAATAACACTTTAGAATTTATAATCCACTAGCCACCCGCCCCGGCTTCGCACGGGTGCAATGCTGATACTAAATAAACTACAAATGTGTTTATTTACGACATCACATTAGAAACCTCTGAAAATATTTGTATTTCTCTACTATATTATGCATGTATTATACATAGAAACCTTCCTCTTGAATCACTCTATCTATTAAAAAAAACCGCATCAAAATCCGTTGCGTAGTTTTAAAGATACATACTCTAAGCATACATAGAGACAGACAGACAGCGGGAAGTGACTTTGTTTTATACTATGTACTGATTACCAATGATTAATATTTAATTATACAAACATCCCCGTTTCTACACACTATCACTGGGAGTTTCCATTGCAACCGGGTATTACCAAAGATAAAATTAGACAAGAGTCCATCCTTTGTGGACGGAGATAGGGACAATTCGCCAATAACAAACCTTGGGCTATTTATTAGATAAGTACACAATATGGCGCCGTACGTAACAGTTGCTTCAAGTACTTTAGTGCAAATGTTGATGCATTATTGGTATGTGGAATAATCTAGAAATTTTGTATCTAGAATATTCAAGGAGCCAACGTCAGACTGATTTCACAGATATGTATTATCTGTTCCTACTTTTACTTGATATCCCCGCAGGTTCGAACCCACGACCTTATGATTGGAAGTCAAGGGAACCATTAGTGCTCACAGTAATACCTAGTAATGTTCTAGTAGATAGAGGTACTCTATTAAAGGTTTTCATTATCACTATGTAAAAATATATACTTATCTTATTCTACTAAGTAATTGGAGAATTGTTACAATATATATATACAAGATTTGAAATTGTTTTGCTCTGTATATATATAATCTGAATCTCGGAAACGGCTACAACGATATTCATGAAATTTAGTAAGCAGGGGGTTTCGGGGGCGATAAATCGGTCTAGCTGGGTTTCATTTTTAGAAAACGTTGTTTTATCCGTGTTTTATACCGAGCAAAGCTCGGTCATCCAGGTACTATTATATATAAATGTAAGGGGTAGTGTTTTTTTACAGCTATAAAATAATAAAAAAAAAACAATTTAAGATCTTTTTGAATAAATATTTTTATTATTTATTATTATTATATTATTTTCTTTTCTACCTTACATGGCACAGCTTTGGGGACCGGGATACAATGTTTCCCTTTGACGTTTATCGTAGACTATATGTCTCGCTACTCCCCGCTCCAGAGCACGGCCTATAAACAACGTGGACAAATTTATCTCTATTTAACATAAGACAGGGAATATCATTGTCCTTTGAAGGCTTTTGAAGGTGGGTATAAAAGTATAACTTGTAAAAGTCGAATAGTTTCCTCAAGAAAATAATGTCCCGAGCATTCTACAATTACGTTCAAACTCGAGATATGCAAACGATAGAATGAAAGTTACAGAGGAGACATACCTGTCCGAGATGCCAATAACACTTTTGAATTGCCGGATAATGAGTTCCGTCACATATTTCGCGTTACTAAGGAAATGGCCTTATATTTGTGTGAGGAGTTGGAAGAGGCCTTGCATCCTCGAAATCCTTGGGATGGTTTGCCGGTGCATATCAAGATAATTAAAATAATACATACCTATAAGTATCTATCTACTTATGTTTTCTGTAAAATCCCTGCCTACTCATAGTTCCCAACTAAAACTAAACAAAACCTACCTACCTACTAAGTTGCACAGGTGGAATTGCGTTTTGCTATGCTTTATGCTACCACAGAAAGTACAAGGAACGAACGATTTTTTGAGTTTTGATAGATCGCACGAAATCATTTTTGTTTCATTTGCTAAAGTGGCAACAATGCGGTAGAGAACGCTACCCCCGCCGTATATCCACAAGTTGACGATACGGACAAAATTTATTAGTACAGTGTCCCAACTGATACTTTTGATTTTAATATTTTTTTTGTCGATTCGGACATCATCAAATTATTGAAGTAATTATTGAAGCTGTTGACCGTGTGGTAAACTTTGCCTTGGCGCGGCCGTGTTCGCAAGGTGGGCAAATATGACACAAGGGAAAGGATTTTTATCCTATCCCTGGGAAAAATAGTCTTCTGCCCGTGCTAGGTCTGCTTGTATGCATATACTCCACAAGTGAAACCTAAATAAGTCTCATCATACCCATACTCATCATAGAGAGCCGCCCGTCGGACTTGTACATGTCTTGAAGCTGTTGGAATCAAATAGAGAGACCAACCTCAAGTCGTACGTGCTGCCAAGCACAAGTATTCTTCGCACCCGGCTTCTGGACAGCAGTTGTTTACAGACGGTGTAGGGAACACTGTTAATTTATTTATTTCCATATATTATCATCTAGCCCCAAGGTAAGCAGAGCTTGTGTTGAGTAGAGCGATTATGGAACTCTTGATACAATCAATATATATCAGTTACGATTAGCAATCGGCATAAATGTCTATCAATATCGATTAACAATAGGCATTATTTCAATCAATCATATACGATGTATTTAGATGCTTAGTACCTACGCTAAACACGGTTCCTACCACAATCGTACTTTATAAATTGGTCGAGTTATAGTTTGACACCAACTTCACATTGTATCTAGAGATAGAAGCCGATAGAAATCGCAGCGATCCGTAATACCAATTCATCAATAGTACCTGAAAGCTATATGTATCAATGTTTTGATAGTATCAAAGTTCCATAATAGCCCTACTGGGTATCACATGACTGATATACTATTTTTATTAGTAAGACTAATATTTGCAGATCATACGAACATTTGCCCCGCGGCGGGAATCGGACCTGCGTCTCAGCCGGCCCTTGATCCACTGCGCCACAGAGGTCATCAAAATGAATAAAGAAAGTGGTCTCTTTTCTACTTCGTTAATTATTGTTCGTTTTTATAATTTTCATGCTAAATGAGTTTTTTCTGCTTCCCGATATTTCGGCAATTACAATTATATATCATGGTAAATATCCCGTTTTGAGTGAAAATTATATTAAGAAGTTGTAAGGTTCTATTCTATGGGTCTTTGCTTTTGTATACAATAAGTTATGAGTTGCCTGAAATAAAGATTATAATAATAATTATTATAATTATCAAAATCACTTCAGCTGCTATGTCCTCAAAGAACAACACTCAAATTTCGTGCAATCCTGTCGATAACACAATTTTTCTTCTCGTGTCATCACTCATCAGGAAGTCGCTTTGAATTATGTAGGCCAGTCGTGAGGCTATTGGCGAAGTCGCACGTAGACGTGGCCACGTGCCCGAAACCACGGTGGCACCGTATTGTGCAAATTTGAACACCTCGTGTTGAACTTTGAATACTTACCTAATACTATTGTTTTACTCTTACTACCATGGGTTTATCTGTCGTGAGGCTATTGGCGAAATCGCACGTAGACGTGGCCACGTGGGCGAAGTCGCACGTAGACGTGGCCACGTTGCCGAAACCACGGTGGCACAGTATTGTGCAACTTTGAACACCTCTTGTTGAACTTTGAATAATTAACTAATACGATTGCTTTACTCTTACTACTTTGGGTTTATCTTATAGAGAGAGAGAGAAAATACTATATTGCACTCCACAAATACATTAGACTGTTATATAAGAAACAACTTTAACTAAAACTGTATTCCGTTAAAAACCTTCAAATAAGGAATGCTGAAAAAAGTTCAACGGGTAATGTTTTAAATAGCTTACTTTACGGTTATTAGTGTAAACGAGATAATGATTGTTAAATATTTTAGACATTATTTCTATTTATATTAAATTATGTTAAATAAATAACACATTTCACTGTTACCGGACATTTCACACAGCATCTTCTGGCCCATAAGTAAGCAGAGCTTGTGTAATGGGTACCGCATGACTGATATACTCCATGTATACCTACCTTATTTTTTTGTAAATACATAATGTGCATTACATATCATACAATTGTTTGTCCCGATGTGGGGATCGAAACCGCAACCTTCTGGGTCTCAGCCGGACCTTAGCCCACTGCGCCACAGATGTCGTCTTAATCGCAACGCTAGCTAATGTACGTGCATATGATTATACGATATAAAGTTAAATTATGTTTTATCCATGTCAATGAATAAATATTACAACACCATTATGTAACATTAGGTAATCCTTACTAATATTATAAATGCGAAATTAACTATGTCTGTCTCGCTCTCACGCCAAACTACTACTGAACCGATATAAATGAAATTTGGTACACAGGTAGTCTAAAGCCTGAGAAAGGACATAGGCTACATTTTAATTGGAAAATTGTGTTGAAAAAGGTGATGAAAGGTTGTATGAAAGTATTGTCATTTTCAGACCTGGAAGCATAAAATGTTAGGCTGTACCACGCGCGCGAAGCCGCGGGCAGCAGCTAGTCCGGATATAAACAAACTGTGTATATATAGAACTACATATTCGTAGTACATGGTCCTAATAGTAGATACTCGTAGATAGATAGATAAAATCTTTATCTATCTATCTATCTATCTATCTATGACATAACATTACACATACAAAATAAAATACTAAACTTAACTACTAACACTAAAAGAAAAAATAATAATAATAGTACTCTAAATTCCATCTGTATTAAAATTTATTGGACAAAAATCTAAATAAAAATACAAAAAGCCAACATCACGCGGTGTTCCCAGGCGGTCACCCATCCAAGTACTGACCGCGCCCGACGTTGCTTAACTTCGATGATCGGACGAGAACCGGTGTTTTCAACGTGGTATGGACGTTGGCGAAAGCATTGTTTAATTTATTCAACAGGTAGTTAACCTAAATAAATAACTTTCAAATAATGGTAAAACTAAACGGGTAGGGGTATTTCAATTGATTTTTTGTATGAGCTCAAGATAAAACCAAGGAACATATTCATCATTGATGATGATTGCATTGAATTGAATTGAACTGAATTGGATTTATTTACAGAAACGTACATAATAATATACAGGAAACACATATACCATGTGAAACAGTTGAGCTATCTAAGAGCCGGTCAATACGATCTATAGATAGCTCAACTGATCCAGATCACTGCCTGCGGGCTTTTAATTTTAATCTCCGCTGTTACAAACATTGAGACATCCAAAACCTTGACCTCAGAAGTTCGGTTCGACTTCCACAATACTACGTATGAAGCTTTTTCCTTATACTTTCAAGGCTTGCGAGGTTTTTAGCTACTTTAGAAAGGATAAATAAATACTTTTCCTTAAAGAATTGTCCCTATACTGTTTGTAAACAAATAAATAATTAAATCCTACAATAACCTACACGGTTGTTGAAAGGGAAGTAAGCTCCTACCTTACGTAACTTCCTTACCTAAATAAAGTAATGGCTGAAACTTGGATTTAGAACATAAATCGTTATATAACCCCCTTCAAAAAAAAGAGGGTTAATTTGGCGGTTTTTTGTATATTTGTTCATAACTCCTTCATTTTTGTATATTTGTTACCTCATACATAACTCCTTCATTTTTGTATATTTCTTACCTCATACATAACTCCTTCATTTATGAGCCGATTTAACAAGATGTATATTGTTTTATGTGAAAGGATGCTTTCAGTAGTGGATTTAAAATCAAAATCACTGGAAAAATTGTCAAAGAAAACTTAATTTCATATCCATACTAATAGAAAGATTTGATTGTTTGTTTGTTTGTATTGAATAGGCTCCGAAACTACTGGACCGAATTGAAAAATTATTATACCGTTGGAAAGCTACACTATCCCCGGGTGAGATACCTAGGCTACTTTTTATCCCGGGAAAATTGGTTTGTGCCGGGAAAAATCTTCAACGTAGGCGAAGCTGCGCGCGGACAGCTAGTGTTATATAAATGAAGTTTGTTTACATTTTAAAACGTAATTATGGATTACGTTATAGGAATTATATTTACTCAACTCACTAGTGATAGTGACTCGCCCCGGCTTCGCACGGGTTGCGAGGCCGCTATACTAATAAAAATTTTCCACCATACAAAAAGGTAAAATTGTCAAAGACTTTCTGTTTCTCCAAATAAGAACGCCAAAGATGGGCATTTAATTAAAAATCACGGTCGTAACGTGATAAGCCTTCCAAGCACTCAAATGAAAATTCACCTTCTCACAACCTCACACGACTTAGTTTTGCCAAGAGCACTTCTTTCGCGCTTATCAGTAGTGATAATGAATTACATTATACCTAGAACAGACAAAGTAGGTAAGAAAGTACTAAGTTAAGTAGGTTAGTATGTATTATTGTAAATGGTACAAAGTCCGAATTCATTTTCAGACCGAGGATATCTAAATGATGCAATTTATGATTTGAGTATGAAATATTTTAAACAACAGGTTAAATAATGGCCTCAAATCTGTTGGCACCAACCTAACTAATTTTAGCTAAAATTAGGTTCAGAACTGTCAAATAAACCTATGGTATTCTGCTGCTACCAACTTATCCTAATTTAATTTCATCTAACTTAATTAAGCGTTCCTAATTTAGTTAGATGGTACCAACCGAATAAGTTTTACAAATGCTATGACTAACTAAATATATTTTAGACAATTCCTAATTTTAGAAATGAATTAAGCGAATTGCCACCATTGTCACAATTGTCATGTATATTGAACCAACTTCAAAGAAGGAGGAGGTTCTCAATTTGTTGGTTTGATGTTTGTTGCCGCAACAGGCCACGTCATTTTTACATAAGTACTTAGTATAATTTTTAGAAAAATAAAACTGTTTCTAATATTTTTTGAATCAATGAGTAAGTATCTCGTCCTCCGGCTTGAGCCAAGTTCAGCTCTAGATTTTTTATTGCTATGTGTTAACTCGCTAGGCTACATTGTTACGAATGGTTACGAAAATCATTCAGACCTCCAGTGGCGTTGACTAAATAAAAGTGATGTTATTTACAAAAAAAAAACATGTGTGCAATTCATATGTGATAGAAGTGAAACCTTCAAAAATAGAATTTATAATGCTTCTGCTTATAATGCTGTCTCATTTTCTCCCACTTTAAATCTTATGAATTTATGTGTCTGTCTCTTTTTACTGTCGCCTTTTCGTTTCATCGACTTTCAAATCACAACGATGCTAAATAAGTTTTCAATTCGAATAAAAATTGCACTGGTTCCATAGGCTATACTAAATCGCATAAAAATCTAATTACTAAAGAGGATTTCGTATTTGCTCCGCTTAAGGCGACTCCCTGACCAAATGATTTTAACGCGTATTCACGACGGACGCTTAAAACGCGATTTTTTTTCAGAAATATTCAAATAAGGAATTCTGAAAAAAGTAGAACGGGTATCTTTTAATTAGCTTGCTTTCCGCCTATTAGTGTAAGCTGTAAGTAAAAACGACGTCAACTTTAGCAGTAGATGATGATTATTGAATGTTTTAGACGTTAGTTTATAATTAAACTAGCTGACCCGGCAAACGTTGTTTTGCCATTATAAATATCGTTCGTAATTTTTTTTTTTTTTTTTCATAAAAAGTATCCTATGTTACTTCTAATACCTCCAAGAATAATGTGTATAAAGTTTCATGATGATCGGTTAAGTAGTTTTCGCGTGAAAGCGTAACAAACAAACTTACATTCACATTTATAATATTAGTATGATTATAACTTTATAACAACCAGACACAGAACAAACACCTATGGTCTTCACACAAATGTTTATCCTGGGAGGGAATCGAACCCTCAACGTACAGTGCAGAAGGCAGAGCTACTACCAACTGAGCTAACAGGCCAGTCAACACTTTACTCAGTTACTTTTAAAACAATTTGAAACGAGGATATAAGAGGCAAAATATTGAAAATACATACCATATATCTTATACAACTATTATTCATTTAATTAACGAGCAGATAGTCACTAAATAGTGGTATAAAAAGACACATTTTTTCCATACAAAAAATTGTTTGGTGTGGGTACCGTCTTAACGTTTTCAGCTATTTCTGTCGCGGCTTTAGCGCTGATTATTGTGTATTTGTTGTGCATAATTGCATCAGTTGAATAATTAGGTCACGAGTACGTATTCGACATGGCAATACTACGTACTTATCTAAGTAGATTTTCTTATCTATGTCCAACCAAAGTAGGTAAGCTTCACTACATAGTATAAAACAAAGTCGCTTCCCGCTGTCTGTCTGGCCCTATGTATACTTAGATCTTTAAAACTACGCAACGGATTTTGATGTGTTTTTTTTTATAGATAGTGTGATTCAAGAGGAAGGTTTATATGTGTAATACATGTATAATATAGTAGAGAAACACTGATAATTTTAAAGGTTTCTAATCACATTAGATATTCTGTAGAATATTTAGTATCAGCATTGCACCCGTGTGAAGCCGGGGCGGGTCGCTAGTTGGCTATAAATGAAAGAACTGGGGTAAAGCATGATTCATTAAAACAAGTTGATAGGTAATTCAATGTTTGTAATAACGGGGTTTAAAATTGATCTTAATAATCGCCAACGTCCATAGCACGTTGAAAACACCGGTTCTCGTCCGATCACCAAAGTAACGTCACGCGCGGTCAGTACTTGGATGGGTGACCGCCTGGGAACACCGCGTGATGTTGGCTTTTTGCATATATATAAAATACAAAAAAAAATTGCTAAGTTTATATTTTAAAGCACAATAATGTACCTAATGAAAATTTTTAATTTTTATAAGCCTTAGGAATAATATACTTAAAAATTTAATTTATAAAAAATTACATACGACGACTTCTGTTTCTGTGTCACAGTGGGCAAAGGTCCGCCTGAGACGCAGAAGTTTGCGGGATCGATTCCCGCCGCGGTGCATGTTTGTTTAATCTGCAAATATACGTCTCAAGTTTCAGAGTTTTCTAGTAATTACAAATAAATTATAATTACACAAGTAGTATTTCAGTCACGTGGTAGCCATAACTCAAGCTTTGCTTACGTTGGATGGAGCCAGATGATGCTGTGTGAAATGTCCATCATTATTTATTTATCTAACTACATATTGTGCTCACAATTTACCTACCTATACATACAATTTCATAAAACACAGTTACATACTTCATTCCATGAATACCAGGCAGTAAAGAAATTCCAATAACTAATTCAAACAATACCAATAAACTATTCAAATGCCGAGAAAACCTACATTTCTCGGTACCACCCCAGTAACCGATAGAATTCCACTACATATCACCACAGAACACATAACAGTTAGTATTAATTCTCGTGTGCTTTGCAGTCAGTGGGTCACTAAGGGTCGATAAATAGGGATAACAGTAACTAGAAAACAATCTATCGATATCGATTAATTAAGATTTATACCATAAATAAAATACATATTATTGGGAATTTCACACAGCATCATCTAGCCCCAAAGTAAGCAGAACTTGTGTTATAGGGACCACATGACTGATATACTACAAAAATACTTTTTTTTTATTAATCCCACAGTTCTTCTCGCGACTCCTACAATTCGTGATTGACTGTTATTTAGGTTGTTTAGTTTGGTTCTGATTTTTGCTGTTTTAATTTTTGACCGTTTCGAGTGTGTATTTTCTGATGAGCTTCTTCTTCTCGTGTCATTAGTTATTTCAATCAGTGTGATGAAAGATTTAAAGTGTGCCTCAGAGGCTCCTTTCGTGCATTGGGCATATGTTACGAACTTTTTAGGGTCGACGACACCATATTTTCCTTGAGAATCTTTGAGTGTACAGGTATTAGTGCACATACATTTTTGATCAGGATAATACATTGGATAATGGGCTAGGCGTCTTTGTAGTAACTATGCGCTCACATACGACATAACAATAACATTTTTTTAATTGATTTAGCATATAAATTATTTATTAAATAAATACGAAATTTTGAGTAGATATTTATACGCCGTTATAACTGCTAGATTTTGATGAAACATGGTGTAAATAGATGTATGTACTTATAATAGCATTAAAGCTCTCTTTTTATGTAGAACAGTAATTCTAAAAAATCGCATTTAGAGCTATCGTAAGTCTCTCGTAAGTCAGTTTCAAACTTTCAAGACTATCGATAAGTTAACTGCAGTTATGACCATCCCTGTCCTAGACCTTGACTTCTAGACTAGTGGTTAGTGTTACCGGGAAACTAATCAATAACGCCGATCAGGGTTGTTTTGAGGTTTGTTGACAACCTGTGTGGGACATCATGAGACGGGTCTCGTGAGGTGTGGGTTTGGTTCCCATGACATGTATTTACAAACATTCAGTCGTCTCACCATCACAGCCGTCTGGTCATAATTCAAAACCATTCATGAATGATAAACGTATATTTTGTATACCTACGCCATCATACCTACTCGTACTATCAATACATTTCAATTCTTATTTATTTTTCCAATTATGACGTGCTATTTTTAGCACGTCATAATTGATTAAAACAAACTATTTTTAGACTTTAAAGCGACAATGACGTCTTAGCAATCATACATTAGTACAAACTAAGATAATGAATCTTGAATACATAACACATTTGGTTAACATAAATATCATAATATGATACGTTAATATTAGACAAGACGCAAAAATCCTTACTTTGACATACTACCGCACGCGTAGGTACCACGTGCTTCATTCAATTCAAATCCATTCGGCATTTACGGCGTGTAATAGAGCCACAAATAAATATTACTATAGAAACATACACACATAAAACTTTCGTATTTATAAATAAATAAATAACACCATAAATAAAAAAAAAATTGATTCTGGCGTGACTTTGCGGATATCCATTACAAACCATTAAACGGGTGGATAAATATTTAGTACTATTGCGCTAATCTATTCACAATTAATTTTACTAACGCTTTGCATGGCTTTTCATCTGAGGGCGGGAGGAAGGTGCATGCGTCTGCATCGTGTGATCGTGTCTAACACATTGGGAATAGATTGGAGGAATAGTACTAAATATTTATCCACCCGTTTAATATTTTGTAAATAATGCCGGACATTTGACACAGCATCATCTGGCCCAAAAGTAAGCAAGCTTGTGTTATGGGTACCACAATCATGATTGATATACTTAGTACATATATTCTTTTTTGTAAATACATATATTAATAAGTACATAGAACCACCCAGACCAGAGACAAATACTTGCAGATCATATAAACATTTGTTCCACGGCATGAACCTAACCCGCAATTTTCTGCGGGTTCGGTGCTCTCAGCCGGGCCTTGACCCGTCAATAATATTAATAGTATAGAATTTAGGATTGTAGTAGTGTATTTATTTTATGTACTATTTATTTTTTATACAAGTGACATACCCTTTCTTCAAAAGACTACCCTTTATATAAGCCTTAAATTTATTTTTATCATCATGTGCTTGTGTTTATTAACTTAACCCTTCCAACAACCGAGAGACCATGCTCTGACTAGTGAATGACTTACTAGCTCCATTTGGGACGAGTTGAAGACATGCTTTTGTACCTTCAACCTTCAACCTTCAGTAAAAGCATATTTAAAGAAATCTAAAATATTGACGAATATATCTCCGTTCATAAATAATTCTCATGTCTTGTATGTGACTTGTTAAAACATATAAAAAGTTTCTACCCTTACAAAACTACCCATAGAAATCTCAAGACTCCTACTAAATGAGTTCGAACCAAATTTAAAGATATTTTTTGAATGCCACCCATTCAATCGTAAAATGAGTACATGAGTTGTTTATTATTTGTTTTGCAAACGTGAGTATTAAGAAAGCTTGGTTAGAATAAGAGTGAATAAGAGTGAATAATTAGAATAAGAGAGTTCTTCTTCTTCTTCTTCATTAATGGCATGTATCATAATAATGACAATATTGCCAGTGTCGAGCATTTATATTATTTATAGCATGTCACAAAGTCGTATCTTGTCGTTCCTCGTTTGTTATGATATATAAAACGGTGCCTTTCATCTATAACTACAGCTTATTTTTGCTCAAATCACAAAGAAACACAAAGCTTTTATTTCAATTATTCACACCCGAGTCAATAACTCTAGCTCTATTTAAATAAAAACACCAAAACTACTTATTAAACCGAAAGTATAGGAGAATGCATTCAGAACGTTGGGCGAAGCTCGTCAGCAGTGGGTGTCCGATAGTCAGAGACAACGCGGCAGACCCAGAAAAAGATGGCGAGTCGATCTAGACGCATTCGAGCCAAATTGGCAAGCTGTGGCCTTGGAGCGCAAAGAGTGGAAGGTAAAGAGATCTTTGACCAGCAGTGGGATACTATAGGTTAAGGAAAAAAATCTCCTTCATTAGTTACCTATCTCATTCCAATGACTTTAGGTAGGTAGGAATACTAGTAGGATACCGTTGTTCAAACGCAATCTCTAAACTGTAACTCATAAACTCGAATCTAAGTAGATAGGTACAATGTTGGCTTGTGCACTTGTTGTTGGTTAGCTAATTAATTAGTCATTAAACATAACATGAAGTTATTATTTAGTTCAATGATCCTGGTTTTATTTAATGATAATGACACGAGCTTCAATCGTATAATCATGCTTACAGTCAATGATAACATTATAGGTACTAACACGTTTACACGTGTTTAATAATGTAAAAGCAAGTGTGGAATCTTAGAATTTGACCTACATTACATACCAGTACTCTACCTTTTTTAAAGTTATAGTTATAGCACTAAATTCGGCTCTAAATAAGAAAATCAAAACGGAATCAAAAACATAAATAAACTAAATAATGCTAGACATTTCACACAACATCGTCTAGTTCAAAAGTAAGCGCAGTTAGGTAAACGCATGAAATTGTAATGTCGTCGAAGGCATCACAGGAATTAAGTGCCCGGCATTCGTGCCCTATTGAATCAAAATGTAGGAAAGGCATAAACATGCATCAATGATATTCAGTCCACCCGTCACATGTGTAAATAAGACCACCAGCGCCACTGTCGAAGGTCAGCTCAGAAAATAGGTCAATGCTCTTACGTCTTAAACGCAAATCATAAAAGTTAATACCTTAGTGAGCCATGCAAACTTGTATGCCACAAACACAAAACATTACGCAAGAGATGAAAACCAAATTTAGACTCAGGAAGGTCAGTTTTGACGTCAATACTATCACCTAACCTGTTAAAATTGCAAAAAGAGATTCCATTCAGTATCCGTGAACAGAAACCCAAATTACAAAACACTTGCATTGCAACTTGTTTCCTCCGCCACGAGTAAAAACCACGCGGGAATTCCAAACTGCCTTGTATCGATAACCTTAACTTTTGATAAGATCTGTACAAACTATCTCAAGCCCCCCTCTATAGCCCTCATCGCTGTAATAACCGGGAGGAGTGGAAGGTCTAGCATGATTGGTTTTTATTTATAAAGTCGTGTTGGGACAAGCCACGCTTCTCGCTATCAAACTCACACAGCTACATACCTTGTTATATTCTTCTGTATTGACACGAAACACAAACACATCTCTCTCACACAGTTAAAAATACATGCGCTTTTCGCAGAATCTCTATCGATACTGAACGGGCGCCACAAACACATCAATACAAAAACGCGCATGTGTGCCATGTCTATATAAAGCCAATAATGGTCGCATGATTCACATTCTTCTTCCAACGCTCGAAGCAAGAACACGCCGGATTTGTGAACAAAGTTGTGAAATTATTGTGACATAAATCGACATACAAGTTCAATAGCCACTTGTGGATTGCCTGTTTAGTGAAGTGCTACCAGTGTTTGTTACCATTCCTAGTAACAGAATTGTGATCATTCCTACAACCAGGAAAGTGCCTACTATCAGTGAACATTGTGAACTCAAGAGTATCAGAACTTCTAATATGTACAAAGAATCTGTGATACCTGTTAAAGCGGAGTCTTTCAGCGGAATGGCTGCTAAAAGGTAAATTTCATATTATTGTGCAATCACTATAGCCCTAAAAATCTCATTAGAAAGTTAAAAATTATGAAAGAAAGCTGAAATTTCTAAGAGTTCCTAAAATTAAAAAACCTTAAAATTATTCACATCGAATAATAAGATTTATGCATATAAAACATTTTTGCATATAATTTCGTAGAAGCTCTAAAATAATAATTAATAATTAATTATATTTTGCAAATACAATTTCCAAGTGGTTTTGTGATTAGATTCCGCGTCCACATTAAACAACTTTATAACTACTTTTAAAAACATTTTCTTATAATAAATTTCAATTGTTTTAGCTCACTCAGCCAATGCATCCAATCGGTGCTTCGCAGGGCTTGTGTAGAGAAGAGGCTGACTGTGGGCCTTCTCCCTGCGATCCAGCACCTGTCAAGCCACTGTAATGGCGCCCTGTTCTGTATAACAGCAGCTGCACCCCCTGGGGATAGTGCTACGCACATGCAAGAAGTCCTATTACAGGCTTTCTGCGCGGAGAACGAGATTTACACTATAAAAGTAAGTACCTACATATTTTCAAATCTCTTAAAGACCCGCACGGACGACAGAGGATTTTTAATTAAATCCTTCATTGATTTAAAAATGTGGATTAACAAAATCACACATGTTAAAACTTTTGCGTCTTGCCATAGCAAGTACTCCCATGGAAAGGATTAAGGACAGAAAGATCGCGATGAAAAGCATTTACTACAATTATACACTAAACAAGAACTAACACTTACTTTTACTTGTTCACAGGTGGATTCAGAAGCTAAAATGCGAAAAATGCTAGGATGCAGACCAACAGCTGTAGATTTCAGCTGCGTGTTGGTCCATTATCCATACACAGACCCTTTTAGCGACAGCCAGGAAATCGATCTCACCGCGCTTTCCAACGCCGAAAAGGATTTGATTGACCACTGTGAAAACACCTGGGGGTTTGCTCAGGTCCCAGTCATCAAGCTACCGGAGAAGTGAAATGTACTGAAGTGAAACATTTCCTTGACAAATAAAATTGTAATGATCATTTTGGTCCAGTTATGCCATTTGGCATTTGTCGGCTTTGGCGTTTAGCGCCATCTAGTGTACAATAGTTGAACTCTATCCGTAAGGTTACGTTAAGTTCCTATTGTAAAGAGGTTGATGCGAGATAGCTAATATAGATGTTTTTAACAATGAAAATGGGGCTTATAAAAGTAGAGATGTTCAAATTGACATAATTTTGCTATAATTAATCAAGTCGCCAAATTGGCATTCTATTGTTATAAAGTACAAAGCAATATTCATATGTGCATGCATGTAAAAAAAAAATGAGAAAAAAAAGTACCTAAGTAAGATTTAAGTCAGGCTGGAGTGATTTTCTACTTTGATACTGTAAAATTGTTTAGAAATAAGAAAATAAACAATATTCTAATACCAAACGGATTTTATTTTACACAGTAGAACTAGGCACCTAGGAATATAGTTTAACGAACCATTGAAACAAAGATTATGTTTCAATCTTTGAAAGTCCTACTGGCCTTGATTGTGTTGTTTCGGCCGACTAACACAAATTTTGTAAATACGGTTTTATTTCGTTTGCATCAAAGTCTGAATTAGACTAACATTTATCTTAAATTTACTAAGTTGACTTTGTGATTGACGTATCATTTTAGACACCATGTGATTTGGAGTTGAATATTATTTGCAAACTGTAATTTTAAGTAAATTGGTAGGTACTCTTTTTGGACTTTGTTGCTAACGTTATAAGGTCGTTGGTGTTTTTAATTTTAGCTGGTCAGGCGAAAAAATAAAATGACCACTGACCCAAACTACAAAGTGGGACGAGTTGACGAAACAAAGGCTGCCTGCCTTTGTTTTGTCAACTCGTCCCACTTTGTTTTGTCAGTCTCGTCCAGTCCGTCGCGTTTGAGTGGTTAAAATGAAACTCCCTTATATTTTAGATTTGATTGCTTTATTTTTTTACTAATAATTACACAATAATTTATTAAATAATGCTGATGTTGTTTGTAAGTTATTAATAGGAAGTTGAATAAAAAAGTTAACCAATGTAGTAAGTAGTAAAAATTATAAGTGAGTTTCAATCATGTTAAATACAAAAATTAGATGTTAATTAGTTGCAACCAGCCAACATCTAAGGTTTTAATTTGTTTAACATTTCCTAAGAAATCAGTGAAATCTATGACAAAACATGCAAAAAGCCAACATCACGCTGTGTTCCCAGGCGGTCACCCATCCAAGTACTGACCGCGCCCGACGTTGCTTAACTTCGGTGATCGGACGAGAACCGGTGTTTTCAACGTGGTATGGACGTTGGCATCTATGTAGCTAAATGTAACAGATCTTACATTGAAGAAATAAATATTTTTTATCAATTTTTAACACCCCAATCCTCTAGTATCATATCAGCCCCCTTTTCACCGATCATTATAGTAGGAGCGTTTGTATTTCCTCTAACAACTACAGGCATTATCGATGTGTCTATTACTCTAAGATGACTGACTCCATACACACGCAATCTAGGATCTACCACAGCTGTTTTATCCAAATACGGGCCCATCTTGCATGTTCCAGCTGGATGGTAAGGTGACGATGTGTATGTTCTAGTCAAACACACTGTATATTCATCAGTACCCCACTCAAAGTCCTCACAACCTTGCAACTGCTGACGCACAAAACGAGCACCCATATCCTTAAACGCTTGAGTGTTTTCCAAACTCAATATAAACTTTACCCCTTTTATAATAGGGATCAAATCCAACTCGTTGTCTATATAATTCGCGTCTATTATAGGATATCCATAAGGATCTGTGGAGTTCAAGAAGATTCGTCCCCGACTCTTCGGTACTAAGTTCATGGTTCTAGGCACGATTGCGTCGTAGTATGCAGTTGGGTATGTCGAAATACTCTCGTATAACGCAGGGTTTGAGAGATACTCCTTCAATATCACATTGTAGCATTGGTATTGTATATCTGGAGCTGGAAGGTCAGGTTCTGTTTTTATAAAAGCTATAGAGTTGACAGCACCATTGCCTGATATAGGACCGTTTTTAACTTTATTTAGTTTATAATCCAGGATATCTTTTATTATAGTTCTCTCATCAACCAATGTAGAATTCTCTTTAGGAAGAGAGATCGGATATCCGTTGAAAGTCAAATGATCATGTAGGTTGAAACCTACAGCTAAATTTGCGACCACATTAATGCCTAAGCTATTTAAATGGGATTTAGGACCTATGCCGGATAGCATTAGCAATTTTGGAGAGTTGATAGCACCCCCGCTGATTATAACCTCATTTTTAGCAACAGCTGTATATTTAATCCCATTTTTTACGTAAACAACACCATAAGCTCTTTTGTTTTCATCAATAAGTATCTCAATAACTTCAGATGTTATGTTTACAGTCAAATTTGTACTATTGTAACGTATAGGTTGGATGTATGCATTGTTCGTGGACACTCTTTCTCCGTATCCTGTGGTCGTCTGCCCTTGCATAGTGGCGTATTGGTTGGCACCATTGAAGTCGGCTAGTGGTAGGCCTCTTTCTGTGAAGGCTTGCGTCATCATGAAAGATGGTTTGTCGGTGTATGGAAGATGAGAGACGTACTGTTCACCATCAGAGCCGTGGTATCCTTTGTCTAAGGAGTGGATGTTTAAGTTGTTTTCAGATTTGATGAAGTAAGGAAGAACCTGAGTAAGATAAGAAAAAATTAGGCATCGCGCCTACGGATTTTAAATAGCAAAATATATGAAGACAGATGTTTCCTGTTGGTTTTACTTTGGATCAAGTCACTGATTCAATGATTCAATGAGACTAAAAACACTGGTGGTCTATTGGTCGAGGCGCCGATTCTAAGGTTGTGGGTTCGAAACCAGTCGTCCACCAATGGATTTTTCGATGGACAATTCGATAAATCCATGTGCGCAATGCGCTATGCCAGTACTCAAACAGTGACGGAAAACATCGTAAGGAAACCGGCATGTTCTAGAACCTAAAAAAATAATGACATGTGTCAAATGCAGGAAAGAAGGCGCACTTCAATCCTTTCACCACACTGGTTCAAAATAACTAGTACCACGAGAAGAAGAAGAGTGATTATAAGCTTTTGTTTATTCCACAGTAACATACATTATACATATATACTTGCCGTATATCTCTATTTATTGACATAATAATGACAAGGATATACCATTCTCTAACGCCACATATAGAATTATGTGATTATAAAATGGTTTCTTAGACATTGCCAATGTCTTTACTGTTGTGGGACATTAGGTGATTTCAACTTACGTCATTATAGCTCCAACCATCATTGCCCATAGCTGCCCAGTCGTCGAAATCGACTCTGCTACCTCTTATGTACGACATAGAGTTAATAGAACTACTCCCTCCCATGGTTTTACCCCTGAAAATAAGTACCCAGTACTTTAACTTCATAGAAATTTTGTTGTCTTGAGTTTAGTCTTTATTACGATTTTTATTATTATGGATACTGGTAGATTATGATATCCTTCAAATGTTTCCCCTGAGGGAATTGATTATTCTTCAAGGGAGAGTCTTTGCTCAGCAATTTATATCAGGCACTTTGAAATATTTCGATGTTATTAATCTGTTATGTCTGTTATTAATCTGATCTTTCGATGTTAGTGATCAACTGATCTAAAGATATAAGTAAAGCTAGTATTTTATCATTACGAGATCAAAGTAGGTTAAGACTCACGTTATGCATTCCACCTTTGACCCTTAAGATACTATGGCAATTGACCCTTAAAATAACATTTGCAAGTGCTACCACAGTTTACCTTGGCCAGGAGCACTTCTGTCCATCTTTACCTAGGCAGCTTTTTCCGTTTGGCTTAGTGAAGTAGTTCCAGTCGATGTTGGACCCTAGAACCGAGGTGGACAGACCAGGAACCAAGGTTATGTCAGGCTGTTCACCGCCTGCTTCTAAGAGCAACACCTGGGTTATGGAAATAAGAGTTTTTTTATAGATGGAATTAGGTATGCATTTTCTTTGCCATTGCAATGACAGATGGATCGTTTATAACTTATCACTACATAGCATAAAACAAAGTCGCTTCCCGCTGTCTGTCTGTCTCTATGTATGCTTAGATCTTTAAAACTACGCAACGGATTTTGATGCGGTTTGTTTTAATAGATAGAGATATTCAAGATGAAGGTTTATATGTAATACATGCATAATATAGTAGAGAAACACTGATAATTTTAGAGGTTGCTAATGTGATGTTTAAATAAAGACATTTGTAGTATATTTAGTATCAGCATTACACCCGTGCGAAGCCGGGGCGGGTTCGCTAAGCAAACTTATAAGTAATCTGTGGCGTTTAGTTCCAAATTCACAACTAGATGTCGCTGGTAAAACTGTACGCAAGCTGAATCGCGCTGACGAAAACACACGGTTCGTACTGACCTCGTTGACTGATTTAGTACTTCGTTACTCTGGTTTCCCTTCAACACGTACAAATCTTTCGCCTTTTACTAAAGATTTCCGTGGAGGGGAACACTCAAATGAGTCTATAACTGTTTTTGCAATGCCTCGCTTCGGTGAGGCTTATTATTTAAATATTTATAAACGAAACAGAATCCCTATGTGAGAGATTCTGTTCAGGTCTCTTTCTTTTACTCTGGTTGCGGGTAGATGAGTTGAGTTGATGATGCGTACGTACGTACGTACGTATACGTGTAACTCAAAAGACTAGGTATGCAATATCCTTTAAGGTGTAAATCTCGTACCGTATCTATACCTACACGTCAATTATATTGGTGGCACTGATGCCGTAGTTTCACCGAATTATATAAAAATCGTAAAACATGAACAATTTTATTTGCACCCGTCTGAATAAAAGTAATGTAATTGACTATTGACACGTGATTGACATGTGAATTTTATTTAAGTATTCATGTAGGTGTTATTTAAAACAGCGGAAAATCAATTCAATAAAGGAATTAAATGACATTAAACTTATTTTAAAATAAATAAAATAATACCGGACATTTCACACAGCATCACCTGGTCCCAAAGAAAATTTAGAAAATGTTAAATAGCCTGGCGAAACTACAGAGTTACAGCATTTTTCTCCATACCTATCGTAAAATAACGTACCATAGATTAAAGCCCTAACATAACAGCCCTAAAAATAACACCCTATATTGAGTGTGTGGTACTTGTATTTATCGCATATTCACGTATGTAAGTCGAAAAATATAATTAACATCAATATTAAACAGATTACAGAACAATTACATTTTTATACCATTAAATGAGCAAAAAGAATGACTTACTTTGAAATTTTTCTCCACAAGCCTTTTTGTGACCACACAACCAGCAGCCCCAGCGCCAACCACTACAAAATCATAGTCATCTCTTTCCCTCACATAACTTTCCCTTAACCCGTCTCTTTTATACACGTTATCAGTATCAATTATGTTTTTGTAGCTTTCGTTTCCTAGTTTCGATTGGATCCTCAGGTCTTCGGAGCCGCCAAAGAGGTCTGCTATAAAATTGAGGTACACATAGCCGAAGTATGAACAGGCTGTTATTTGACTATGGGCTGGACATACTTGGGTGAGATTGATTGGTTCCCAAACCATGGCACTGAAATCATAATTACTTAGATACACAAGTCCGAATCCGAATCGAATTAAAGTCACTTAAGACTTCAATAAAAGGAGGTTTTCAAAAGGAGGTTTTAGTAAAAACCCTGAATTATTGTTCAATTATTTTGTATTTTCTACATCCAGACGACATTTTAAGTAAACGCTTTAAAAAGTTCCATCATGGATTTCACCCCTTTAGGGGAGTGAATTTCGCAAAACCTCGCTTTAGGGTTGTTTTGCTATTAAATAAAGTTACCTGTCGAATTTTAGCTGATTAGCTGAATTAGAGCTTTAGCGATTTCGGCTTGACGATAATGAGTAAATCATTCTATCAGTCCGGTGAAACACTTTTATAGGTTTAGATTAAATTACTAAAAATAACACCTACCTCTACTTTTATAAGTAAGTTACCTTTTAACGTAAAAGACAAAATTACAAAAAATATATTTGATGGTAAACTCCTTCGTAAAGTCTTCCTTACCAGTAGGAATTTTTGAAATTAAATATTTTGCTATCAAATTATTTTTATAACAACAAAAACTTTAAAAAACTTACGTGTTTTAAGTGTAAATAGAGAACCTCAATAGTAGAATTGCTGCAATGTGTAACGAGTTTATAATTCAAGGGTCGAGTCGATTACACCACACGGTTTAGGTTAAAATTAGAAGTCATGTTATGCTAACCGACTTCTTTGGCTCGGTCATATAAAAGGTGGTCTCAATAAGAGTGCACTATTAAAATTTTATGTAAATTTTTATTCGTGTATTTGTCAACTCTCAAATTTGAGAGCTGTCACCTATGATTGTCCCGATTGATAAAAATAGAGCGTTACACGAATGAAGAACGTGTTATCATTGTGAACGTGTTACCATTACAAAAATTGAGAAAATTACGCTGATACCGCTAACGCGGAATTTTTGGTCAAGAAAGTGCTCCTAAAGTGATTACAATTCGAAGAGTAGTCAAAAAATTTTAAGAAACTGGGTCAGCTGTGGACAGTACCGGTAAGATATCATTGCTGCTCTAAACGAGAGTGTGGCTGAAAACCCAAAAACCATCAATTCGGCATCAAAATCTTCAAATTTCACGAAGCACTACGCAGAAATTTTTTACGAAAGACCTGCACCTTCAACCGTACAAGTTTAGCTTACTCAGGAGCTCAAAGCAGCAGACCATGCACAGCGTCAGCAAGTTCAATGAGCTATAGAGCAAAGAGAAGCGATCGCCGGTTCTTAGAAACAAGCCATCACTGATGAAGCGCATTTCCATCTGAATGGCTTTGTAAACAAAACTGTCGAATTTGGGGCTTCTGGAATCCAAGAAACACATGCATGCATCCACAACGAGCAACTGTCTCGTGCGGAGTTTGCGGAGCGGCCTTACATTTTTGTAAATGAGGTCGGATCGTATCGTTCTGTTCATTAGCATTTATGGTAAAATTTACATTTAACTTTACTGTATTATCTAAATTGTTTTATTATTACAAATAGTACTGTTTGTACGTTGTATTGTAGTGTGTGTTTAAAATATATCTTAATTTTTAATTTTTAATTTTGCCGCTTGTTCTGTCAACCATATACTTACATTAAGCTATATATCTAGGGAAATAACTGTATTATGTTAAATATATTAATTAAAAAATATGCCGCTCATTTCACACAGTATCAGCTACCCCCGAAGTAAGCAGAGCTTGTGTTATGGGACCACATGATTGATATACTTAAATACTTTTCTTTTGTAAATACATACATATACATAGAAAAACACAGACCTTTGTGTAGACTCGAGACAAACACTTGCAGATCACACAAACATATGTCCCGCGGCGGGAATCGAACTCACAGAACATCGAAGTTTATTAAATACTAGCTGCTGTCCGCGGCTTGCATGCGTGGTACTTACATAAAAATAGCCTATGTCTTTCTCCAAGATCCTATATATCTCTATACCAAAATTCATCAAAATCGGTTCAGTGGTTAAGGTGTGAAAACGTAACAGACAGACAGAGTTACTTTCGGATTTATAATATTAGTCATCATCATCATCATATCAGCCTTTAAGAAGTCCACTGCTGAACATAGGCCTCCCCAATAGATTTCCAGGAAGAACGATTTTGAGCCCTCTCTATCCACCGACTTCCTGCGATCTTTATAATGTCGTCAGTCCATCGGGTGGGGGGTTGTCCTACGCTTCGTTTTCCTGTCCTTGGTCGCCATTCGACAACTTTTAACCAACAGTTATAATATTTGTAGGAAAATATATTTTCGACATTTTCGGAGCAATCATCTAAATGGTTGTTTCAGGATAAATTTAACCAACCATTAAATTAACTTAATCGGTCGGTTCTTCATCCGTTGTCTGTTCATTCGATTTCTTTAACATTGGCTTCAGGTAAATTATATACAATTGAAGCAAGTTAATTTGTTAAGGCTCAGATTAATAATTATTTATAAATGCCGTGGATACGATACGATGTAAGTAAGCAGGTAAATAATTTAAATTATATATAAATACTTACCTATATAAATAGTTTAAATATTACAGATAGAGTATCATTCTGCTAGGAATCAAATATATATAGGACGATACATATTACATAGTATAAAACAAAGCTGCTTCCCGCTGTCTGTCTGTCCCTATGTATGCTTAGATCTTTAAACCTACCCAACGGATTTTGATGCGTTTTTTTTTAATAGATAGAGTGATTCAAGAGGAAGGTTTATAGTTAAAACATATATGTATTTAATAAATTTATATGTTTATTATTATTTATTTACAGAAATAATTACAGAAATGTACAAAATAATATACAATAATATAAAATACACGTGAAACAGTTGAGCTACTAGATCCTTAGATCTAGCTAGCTATCTAAGGATCACTGCCAGAGGGCAACGTTCCCAAGATACTGGCGGCATTAACTCATTCACTGCCACCACGATTTTCTTGAAGTTTATCGAGATGCCGCCGTATAAAACCGCGGACACGCTAGGCGTGCTCGCGGCATTGCTTGGAAAAATAGATTTTAGTAAGTAAATTTATTATAACGTAACGTAAGGTTCTCAAACTTTTTTTACTAAAATTCCCATGCATAAATGAATAAAGTTTTATTGTGAACTGTAACATTGGCATTGTTAACAGTGCAAGTACATTTGTTTTAGTAATATATTGAGTGACAATCATATTTAAACATATTTTCAGTCTTATAATGAGTGAATTCATCTAAATTACTAAACCGATAAAAAGCTTTGAACTGCAGAAAGTTTGTTTACGTTATTTATCTCGTATTATCGTAATGCTGGTTGATTGGCCTTACCTAATTACATAAGTATGAATTAAATTCAAAATATTCAAATGAAATAAATTGATTTCTTATCTTTTTTTCAGGAAAAGTTAAATTTGTACCGGAAACGGAAGATATTAATGATGATAAAATTTTTAGCGAGACAAACGAACAGCAATTGATTTTTATATAATAGAGATAATTTTACTGTACGTGTGTATGTCACTGTGTATGTATGTATAATTATATAAAGATATACATCGGATAGGTAAGTTTTTTTTTCATTGATGGCGTATGGAGTTGTATAAGCGACTTCATATAAGTAGTATATCAGTCATGTGGTACCCATAACACAAGCTCTGCTTACTTTGGGGTCAGATGCCAGATGCAGGTGCTGTGTGAAATGTCCGGCATTATTTATTAATTTATTATTTATTCATACATGACACAGTACTGTATACGGTAAAAACAACGATCCGATAAATTATGATATTCCGTTTTGTCATCAAATACTGGTTAAAAATCTCATATCGCAAGCTTATAACTCTGAAATTAGCGAAGCGTTTAAGAGAATAAAAAAGTTTGGGAACCTAAGGGTAGCTTCAGTAAGTGAACACACCTAGCATGTTCTCGGCACTACAAAATACCTATTTTTCGTAAAAAAATCTAACTAGTTTTTTTAGGGAACCGCTTCAATATGCCATAGCCTATCCTGTAAAAATGATGCACTAAAAATTTGAACAGAAAATCTGGCCTAGTTTTGGAAATATAACCAAAACATTCAAAACACGCCTGGCGTGTTCTTGGCGTAGAGACTTAGATTAGCCTGAACACGCGAGGCGTGTCAGTGGCAGTGAATGTGTTAACACGTTGAATGGCAATGCTAATACGCTGAGCCAGATAGGAGCCAGCTCTTGGGTCATGCAACGTATATGATTTAAACTAACTAATACCCGCGGTTTTCCACGTGTGGTACATCAAAAAAATAAGTGTGCGACTAGGGACGCCCGACAGAATTGATAACTTAAACAGTATAGTATTATGTTATCTGTGCTTAAACTAATCTAACTAGCGCTGTGGGTTAGAGTGAGAGAGGAGGAGCCTGCCTATCGCTGCCGTATGCGTGAGTGAAAGGACAGAATTGAAAAAAGGTTATAATACCTATACATTTTGTTTCATTATTGAATTGATTTTACTAGGATTTTACGCATTACAATGAGCTAAAAAAACGTCAATATAGTAATATATAGAAATCATTTCTATTTTTCTATCTAATTTAAGGCTTTTCTATTTTTAATTTATTTACTATTAACATGTAGTATAAACACATTATTTTATATATAAATAATATTCGCAGCGCGCGCCAAATACTTAATGACTTTTATAAGCATTTGTTTAATACCTTGGATTAAATTATTGCTATCTTCATAAAGACCAAATTTTTTGGAACGAAGTTCCTTATCGCGGGTTGGCGAGGGGACCTAGCCGAGAAAAAATGTAACGCGTTACGTTACGAAAACGCGTTTCGAAAATATCACATAAATATATCTTCTTTATATTATTCTACTGTACGTGTGTATGTCACTGAAGTCCTCCATCAAAGAAGATGGCGCTGCAGTCGGTACAATTAGATATATTTTTTCTCTTTAAAACGCACGGACGAAGTCGCGGAAGGGACAGTATGTATATATATACATATATTTATGAATAGTTATTACAACCTAGTTATTTATTGCACCAATAACCAAAATTCAAGAGAGGGGTGGGTAGAGAGAACGAGAGAGAGCCTGGCACGTTAATGATTAATTATGCCAACCCTACTTACGAAAGGGACTTCGTTCCAAACGCGTGTCCCGCGACACGTTTATTTTATTTTACATAAAATACAGCCAAATGTTAGGTACTCACTAATAATGCTTTCTATAGGTGAAATATTTTTTAAAATCAGTTTATAAGTTTTTGAGATTATATATTATAAATAAACAATTATACAAAAATCTAAACTTGTCTCATTATAATAATAGTTTAGATTAGATTAGACTCATACGCAATAATGGTGCGCGTGCTAGCTGATCTAGTTAGACGTCATCAGTGTATGACCTCAAAGATACGCATTAGCCAATTACAAATTTCAACTCGTTACTCGCAGCAGTCGTGGCCGAGTGGTTAAGGCGTCTGACTCGAAATCAGATTCCCTCTGGGAGCGTAGGTTCGAATCCTACCGGCTGCGAATCTTTTTGCTTTTTTATGCATATTGTTTTTTCAGCTTATCGGTATCACTTTGAAATTATCTGGAAAAACGTATTTTTTTCATTTCGTTTTAACTAATCTTACTATTTGTTGTGTGATAATGAAATATTTTACCACAAGCTAGAATATACAATGGTAAAAATAAAAAAATATACAGGAAATGACGGGCGGGAACAAGAAGCAAGAAGAGCAAAACACAAATTCTAGGGGACAGGAACAAGAAGCAAGAAGAGCAAAACACAAATTCTAGGGGACACCCGGGTTTGAACCGGGGACCTCTCGATCTGCAGTCGAATGCTCTACCACTGAGCTATATCCCCAATGTCAATGAGCTTGAAAATTATGCTAATAACTAACAACAAAAAAAGAAGGCACATCTCGACGAAACACATATATAAATTAATATATTTTTAAACATTATTTGCTATAATTTTTAAAAGTAGCCTATATTATATTAATCCAGATCCACATGAATATTCATTATCTACTTCCTCGCAGATACAAATAATGGCCTCAATTCTGTTGGCAGCAACCTAACTAATTTTAGCTAAAACTAGGTTTAGAAGTGTCAAATGAAACTTGGTATTCTGCTGTTACCAACTTATCCTAATTTAATTTTATCTAATTTAATTAAGCGTTCCTAATTTAGTTAGATGGACAGATGGTACCAACCGAATAGGTTTTACAAATGCTACGACTAACTAAAATATATTTTAGACAGTTCCTAATTTTCGAAATGAACCAACCGAATTGCCATCAATACCTGCAGATCTTAAATTTAGTGTGTATTTCTAATATTATTATGTTGGATCGTTGCACCTGACCTAGTTACTACTCTGCTTTTTCCTTGATGGCATTCCTATCATTCTACTATGAAAAAAAAAAAAACTGTTAAATGCACTGAGCATGTATTTACTTATATACCAGTGTCATCTTGGTAAATTTTAAATGCCTAAGGTACCTATCTAATCCGTAACTGTACCTAACAAGAAATGGAAGAACGAGAGTATGACGACCTGTGTTGCGCAGTGGGCCGAGGGCCGGGTGAGACGCAGAAGATTGCGGGTTCGATTCCTGCTTCAGGACAAATGTTTGTATGATCTGCAAGTATTTGTCTCGGGTCTGGGTGTTTCTATGTATAACATGTATGTATTTACAATAAAAAAAAAGTATATAAGTAGTATATCAGTCATGTGGTACCCATAACACAAGCTATGCTTACATTGAGGTCAGATGATGCTGTGTGAAATGTCCGGTATTATTTATTATTATTATTATTATCTAGCACAGTAGAACATGATCTAGATTAAATTATTGTTTGATTGACCTGATGGTCATCATAGTACAAGCTATGCTTAGTTTGGGGCTAGATGGTGTTGTGTGCATTGTCCACCAATATTTATTTAAAAAAAACATGATCTCATCCCATAATAATTAAGAACTGTAACAAATAAAAACATTTTGTATTTGTATCCTAAGTTCAATCTAAATGTATGTTAACTAGTAGAGATTTTGATTTTCTAAATAATTATGGCCAACGTCCATACCACGATGAAAACACCGGTTCTCGTCCGATCACCGAAGTTAAGCAACATTGGGCGCGGTCAGTACTAGGATGGGTGACCGCCTGGGAACACCGCGTGATGTTGGCTTTTTGCGGCTCATTTTATTTAAGTAAAGTGGGTCATACAGCGCCATCTAACGATAGTATTAATAAGTAAATGTGTGTACTGTGCGGCTGTCAATAAAGTCACATCGTAGTTCATATAGGCCTTGTGAATTTACAAGCAGCACATATTAATTCATAACACAAACGTTAGATGGCGCTGTATGTAATATCCTACTGGCCTCAAATCTGTTGGCACCAACCTAAGCTAAAACTAGGTTTAGAAGTGTCAAAAGAAACTTGGTATTCTGTTGTGACTAACTTATCCTAATTTAATTTTATCTAATTAAATTAAGCGTTCCTAATTTAGTTGGATGGTACCAACAGAATAGGTTTTACAAATGCTATGACTAACTAAAATATATTTTATACACATTCTAATTTTAGAAATGAACCAACCGAATTGCCACCACTAACATAAATATAAGGCCTCTAAAGAACGACCGTCTTTTTTTTTACGGATCTTCATAATTTTGAAGTAAGTATACTTACTTAAATATATAAATATCATATAATATCTAATAGCTATCAATATCGTCTCATAACAGGTAGGTCTTAAAATGAACATGAGCAAGACAAATCATGTCAAATGCTCATGTTCCACCCATACCGGTACATGTTGAGAGCGATATAATCGAAGTTATGTCCTTGAAGTGTGAACCTTTACGTCTATTTGGGTCAGACGATTCAATTAGGCAAGTCCAACTTCGACAAAGAGGTCAGCCGACGAATCCAACTCGGATGGGCAGCGTTTGGAAAATTACGGCACATCTTCTCGTCACAGATACCGCATAGCCTCAAGACGAAAGTCTATAATCAGTGCGTGTTGCCAGTGATTGATGATATATGGAACGAAGACTTTGTCGCTAACTATTGGCCTCATACACAAACTTTGAGTCGTGCAACATGCTATGGAGAGAGCTATGTTGGGTGTTTCACTACGTGATAAAATCCGCAACGAGGAAATCCGTAGAAGAACCAAAGTCACCGACATAGCACTCAAAATTTGCAATTTGAAGTGGCAAGGGGCAGGCCATATAGCCGCAGAACCGATAACCTTTGGGAAAAAAGTTTTCGTTTAACGACTACAGACCGGAAAACGAAGCGTAGCGTAGGACAGTCATCAGTCCATCGGGTGGGGATGGACTGATGACATTGTTATGATCGCGGGAAATCTGTTGGTGAATAGGGCTCAAAATCGTTCTTCCTGGAACTCAATTGTATGTTCAGCAGTGTACTTCTAAGGGCTGATATGATGATGATGATATATATATGTCGGAGAGTAAACGAAATAATATGGAAATAACCAATCAATTAGTTCCAAATATTATTTGATTAATTTGATTGGGTTAATGAAACTAAATTTATTTCTGTTGATTTTTGAAATGTATTAAGTACTAAGATGTTCATTGGGCGTCTGGACAAAGCTTTTGTAGTACATCTTGCTTGTGAATTCAGTCACTTGTTTTGGAAAGTTGGTAATAGCAAGACGTGGACAAAAGACTTGTCTGTTACCGCGTAATAAAGGCATAGTTTTTAAGAACAATCTGTGTGCAAATTCGAATAAAACTGTGAGCATTACGTGTTTCGTTTACTTCGTCGCCTGGAGAACCTAATAGCGCCCACAATAATGGAAGGTGAAGAAAATGACCACCTGATGTCGCACCCTGCCATGCCTGACGCGACTTATATATATAAAACTAAGCTCAATTAGCAACGGCACAAGCAGGCTTCACACATTTTATTTTTTGCAAACTAGTTATAACAATTGAAAAGCAGTTGGTAATGTTAATTATACTTCTTACTTACTCCATTGGCGCAGGGACCCAAAATGAGTCTTGGCCTCCGAAACGAGAACTCTCCACTTTCTCCGGTCCTTTGCAATCTTCTGCCAGTTATCAGCTGCAAGCTCACGCAGATCAGCTTCGACTCTATCGCTCCAACGGTATTTGGGAAGAACAACCGGGCGACGACCAAGTGCTCGGCCCAAGTATGCTCTCTTACGCTACGATCTTCACCCATTCGTTCTATATGGCCGAGCCAACGGAGTCGGTTAGATTTATATTCTCCTATAATGTTTGGCTCGGCAACGAGGTCTTCAATTTCAACGTTTTTTCGAACCCTCCATCTGCCATCCTCCCTCTTCACAGGTCCCAGGATTTTTGAAGTGAATACTTCTTTTAGCGCGGTACGCATATTTTTAGATGAGGTAAAACCTCTGGACTCGCGACACCGTCGCGACACCGAGACGCAGGGCTCGCCTCATTTGATTATAAACCTTAATTCACATGTTTACAGTCTACTTTTGTATGGAGAAGTTTACTGAGTTTGGTTCTTTGATATATTATCTACATTCTGAACAAAAACATAAAAGAATATTAAATGTATTTTAAAGTTTCTAAGAACTAATAAAATACAATTCATAAATAAAATGCAATTCATAACCCAATAACCTGGATGGGTGACCGCCTGGGAACACCGCGTGATGTTGGCTTTTTGCGGCTGGTTTTATTTAAAAGTAGGTTATTTCATACAGCGCCATCTAACGTTTTTATTAATAATTAAATGTGTGCGGCTGTCAATAAAGTCACTGTCGAAGTTAAAAAACTTGTGAATTTACAAGCAGCACTTACATATTTATTTCATAATACAAATGTTAATGTACGTACTTACATAATTTATAAAACTATGCTCAATAAGCAACGGGACAACGGGGTTTCACAAATTTTATTCTTTCAAACTAGATAGAAACAATTGAATAGCAGTTTGTAATGTTAATTAAATAATATAAAAAAAAACCTATATTTCTTGGATTAAACAAAGTTTGTTTTTTAATTAAGTGAATATATAATAATAATTCATTTACTTATTTAGATTTTAACTGTTACAAGTTTTTTAATTTTAGTTTTGTATGTTGTGGACAAAGGGCTCCTCGAGAACTTGCTATGTTTTTCTGTTTTGTGCTGTGTCTCTTCTTTACCTGAAACTACGGCTAGTTCATCTGCTTTTATTATTATTTAGAACAATAAGAAATAATACAGGTGCCACGCCGGCCGCCCCAGGTAAAACAAACTTTCTGTAAGTAATCCGTTTATTAGAACCATGTTCCACGTTAAAATTACAACTCTTTCCCAACAAACTAGCTTCGAACAAACAGTTCGTAGCGAATCGCTATTAGTTAATTAAGTTAAATCGATTATCTGCCAACGTCCATACCACGTTGAATACACCGGTCCTCGTCCGATCACCGAAGTTAAGCAACGTCGGGCGCGGTCAGTACTTGGATGGGTGACCGCCTGGGAACACCGCGTGATGTTGGCTTTTTGCAACTATTTTGTTTTGGTATAAATTTTACGGATTTTTAAGGAATCTTATCTATGTAATAAAAAAATAGAAATGCTATTTGTTGGAAAGCCCAGAACTTGTGAACGACTAGATCTATTTGAGTATTTTTGGTTTTTAAATATTCATCATAGTCTGAATTAGGACTTTAGGACTGAGGACTAAGACTAAGAATATTCCTCAATATTCCAAATAGAAAAATTCAAAGTTTAGTATGAAGTATGAAAGTTTGGGAAAAAGTGATAGCGAGAAGAATGAGAGAAGAGAGTGAGGTATCACAGAACCAACTCGGAATTATGCCTGGAAGAGGAACAACAGACGCCATATTTGCCATCCGCCAACTATGCGAGAAGTACCGGCGTGTGCACAGGAACTTGCACATGGTGTTTATAGATCTCGAGAAGGCATACGACGGGGTTCCCCGAAAGGTTCTGTGGTGGGCAATGAAAGAGAAAGGAGTGCCTGTGAAGTACTTGCAGCTTGTAAGGGCCATGTACAGTCGACCTTGAACCCATGTTCGGTCCGAAGCTGGCGTCACTGGTGAGTTCAATGTGGCTGTAGGTGTGCACCAGGGGTCGGCTTTAAGCCCTTATTTGTTTCTTCTGATAATGGATGCTCTGACATTGGACATACAGGAGGAGGCACCCGGGTGCATGCTTTTTGTCGACGACATTGTTCTCATTGGAGAAGACGCAACCAAGGTCCAGAACAGTCTGGGAAAATGGCAGGGCAAATTGGAGAGTGTCGGACTGAAGATAAGCAGGGCAAAAACCGAGCACATGTTCTGCGACTTCGGTGGTCCATCCAGTTTTGCCCATATTGCCTTAGATGGTGTACATCTACCAGTCTGTTCCGATTTTCGGTAACTCGGTTCAGTAGTACAAAATGATGGTGAGATAGAGAAGAATGTAAGAAGTCGAATAAATGCGGGATGGATACAATGGCGACAGGTTTCAGGAACAATTTGCGATCCACGTATGCCGCTTAAGCTTAAGGGGAAAATATATAAAACGATCGTAAGACCTGTCGTATTGTATGGATCTGAGTGTTGGGCAACAAAAGGGACGGATGAACAAAAGGTGCACGTGGCGAGATGCGAATGCTGAGGTGGATGTGTGGAGTGACGCGAATGGACAGAGTAAGGAATGAGTACATAAGAGGAAGTGTGAAAGTGGCGCCAGTGAATGAAAAAATGAGGAGCAACAGGCTAGCATGGTATGGGCATGTAATGAGAAGGGAAGAATGGCATGTAACTAGGAGAGTGCTTGGTATGAATGTTGATGGATTTACGAGTAGAGGTAGGCCAAAGAAAATATGGATGGATTGTGTGAAGGATGACATGAGTAAGAAAGGAGTGAGTGTTGAGATGACGGCTGGTAGAGGAGAATGGAAGAAGAACACATGTTGTACCGACCCCACATAATGTGGGAAAAGGGCAGGAAGATGACTTAACATATCTACTTCATAATACAAATGTTAGATGGCGCTGTATGAAATAGTCTAATGCTGGCTTCTGTTTTTACAGATCATCATAATTTTGTAGTCCAAATAATCATAAAACTAAGTTCTATAAGCAACGGGACAACCGGGATCCATAATATTATATTTTTTGCATACTAGACAGAAACTATTGAATACCAGTTTGTAATTTTAATTAGATCTTATTAGTGTTAGAGATGTATGAATGTGACACAATATGACACACGTATGAACTATATTTACATCGACCCACATGTGGTGAATCAAAAATAAAAAACAAAATCCCTAGAATATAGGGAAAAATAGCAAGAAAACGTTGTACTGGTTGTTATAAAGCTTGAAGGAAGTACAATAGCAGAAGCACAGAAAAAAACAAAAAAAACTGATACTGATTGTTTCCAATGCAAGAAATATGTTTGTCTCTCATGCTATAATGCTTGTCATTAGTCTTTTTAGGGGTCCGTACCTCGAAATGAAAAAACGGAACCCTTATAGGATCACTTTGTTGTCCGTCCGTCCGTCCGCCTGTCAAGACCCTTTTTCTCAGGAACGCGTGGAGGTATCAAGCTGATACCTGATAATTTATACTTATACCTGATAATTTATATCAAATACTCAGGTCTACTGTCCCTTAAAGCTGTCAAAAAATCAAACTTCTAAGCCAACGCAATCAAAAGATACAGCCGTTTATGCCGTAAATTTTCGACACTCGCAAGGGAATCAAAACCTACAGGGTACTTCCCGTGAACTAAGAATCTTGAAATTTGGTACGAAGCAACGTCTCATAGCACATATAAAGGAAAAATTGCGAAAATCGAAAATTTTTAGTTGCATCATACCTTTAATAAAAATATTTTTAATAATTTTAAACTTACTACCCCTTTCTTGAGATCTAGAAGAATATTTAATAATAATATTTTTAATTATACAGTATTCGAGTTTCCCACCAGGTTCCATGATGGCCAGGGTACATTGTTAGACCACGCCTACACGTGTCTTTTATCAGAGCGTACCATGAGTATCACCACTGTGAGTCCTTACGAAACTTCGATCACATATACCTCTAGATTAAGTGTCGCGGCCTCAAAAACGGATCGAGACATAAGAGCACAAATAAAAGTGTGGTCTTATTGGAGTTCAGTAATTCAGTATGGTATGCTCTGACCACAGCCAACGTGCGGACGCGCTAAAATGACCTTAGTGTGCTTTTAAAAACTGCGACAATAACCACCGTAACAGTAAAGTTTCACAAGGAGTGTCTTTCTTCACTTATTATACGTTAATCATTATTAAACAATTGAAAACAAATATTTTATCATTAAATGCAACAATCCTATCCACAATCGGTTTTTCGTTCGGTTGTTCTGAAACAAAATGCATGGAGAGGTTATATTTTATTAAAATAAATTATGTTTGTAGATTTCCTACTGATCCATTTCGGTGTGCAGAATGGATATCCATAGTCGCGAAAGAACCAGGACAAGAATTTTACAGACTTGCCAAAATTCGACTTTATAACAAGTTAAATCTATTTATGGGTAATTAATAATAAGTATAATCGACCGGCCATGATGATTTATTTAGAATAAATGTTTAAAACTCTTAATAAAATGACTTTTAATTTATCAGTGAAATGTAATAGAATTGACCACACGTAAACTACATAGTTCATGGATTTAAATAAGTGTTCAAATGTTTGTCAACAAAGCGACTCCATGAATTCCATGTTCTATTTTTAGTGAGTCTTTCATGGTATGATAAACGTCATTAGAGTAGCGTATTGTGATTACAATTTTAAGTTTTAATGATATGATTATAAAGATGAATTTTCTAAGCGCCCACAATGCGCCCCGCCAACATTAATAACATTTTTCGAGCTCTCGTCAGTACCGCGGAGCAACAGGTCCTATGTTAAATGCGCGTTAGTCCAAACTAAACCATAAAGGAAAGAGATAAGGTTGATTATTATTAAAATACTTTTATGACGTTGCGATATTTTTGTATTTCTTTATAGATAGGTAAGCATAGTAAACTCGAGCCATTTTTCACGCTGTGTTTTATATGCAACACTGAATATAGAGGTATATGTGATCGAAGTTGCGAAACATAAAAGATCTATTGATCGACGTAATTCACCTAAAAATCGTCACGCTCTCGGACGTGTCGCACGCTGCCGCCGCCATGTCGGCGGGCAAGGGGGCCTACTCTAGAAATCGATTAACGATATATCGGGTCAATAATCGTGCAAAACCCTACTCTTAGCTACATCGTTTCAACTCGTTTTGAGCAATAGAACGACAGACATTACTTTTGATAATCGATGTCGTAATCCTTCACAGCAGACGATTGGATAACTTGAATTTGACAACGAAATAACTATCCATTCGACTGAATTCAGCGTGCATTTCAACGAGTTTACCAGTTTACGAGTTACCAGCGAATCATCGTTGTAGTGTGGGTGCGACTTTTCTCGCCGGGGCGCTGCCGGTGGAAATTGGGAGTATAGCTTCTAAAAACAGCACCGATCGAGCACAGAACCGAACCGATCGGTTATGAAAGGTATTCGAATAGGATTTAGCTGAATTTTGCCGCTGTGGCTCTAGTTTTTTTTAAGGTTAGTAATGTGTTTTTAAAAGACCTGAGGATTGGATGATAATTTATTCTGAATTCCTGATATATTAATCTTCTGGTAAATAAATCTAACTTATGTGGTAGCTGCACTGCAAACATTTACTTCAAATTTTACTGCAATTTAGTGCACATTTTAGATAGCGCTGTTATAAATAATCTACTAATATAAAATCTTGCAAAAAGCCAACATCACGCGGTGTTCCCAGGCGGTCACCCATCTAAGTACTGACCGCGCCCGACGTTGCTTAACTTCGGTGATCGGACGAGAACCGGTGTTTTCAACGTGGTATGGACGTTGGCGATGGCAGACTTTAATTTATTTAACAACTAGCATAACAGACAGACGTTGTTCTTTACAAATCTTAATAATTGTGATATTAAAAATCTCAACCATATTTACCAGTTGCATATATGTTATGTTGAATAACCATCGAATATAGTTAGCAGTTGTAGTTTTACATTTCCTACGACGGAATGAAGCTAATGCTATAAGTTCTTTAATTAACTTATACAAGCGTCTGCCAGCGGCTTCGCGCGTAGTACCTACATAAACAGTAACATATATGCTAGTCCAGGTCACAGACAACATTAAAACCAAGTTTCATTTAAATAAGTCAGCAGATTGAGCCACAAACATACAAACAAACACAACACAACATACAAACTTTCGCGTTTATAACATTAGTGAGATACGCGCTGTTATTTTGAATACCTAGGTAGGTACTTAGTGGTGGACGCTGCCGCGTATCGCGCATTAATTAATTAATTTGCTTGTTTGGCGACTTATAATTACTTACCTACATTAGTTTAAGAACTTAGTTATTAAGTAAATTCTTTTTTGCATTTCAGTTTTTTCGGCGGTGTTATTTTTTTGTAAAATTTTTGAAGTGATAACTTTTTATGGGAGGGTAAACCGCTTCGTTACGTAACGCGCAACGGCGCCGGTCTGTCTGGCTTCCATTTCTCTCTGCCAAAGTTATAGAGACCAATATTGTAGAGAATAAAATTTCGCATCTTTTGTTTCTAGTAATCTTTTTTGTAAAACTTACCGTTACATGTTCACTCTCGCCTCGTCCTTTAACACGAAAGCATGTTAAAGGACCTTGAAACCTAGACCGGACCTAGAAAAACCGGTTTATTAAATGGGCCATAAATCGTAAACGGTAAGTTTCACAAATAAGTTTACAAGAAACAAAAGATGCGAAATTTTATTCTCTACAATAATGGTATCCATAACTTTTGCTCTAAAGTGCATAGTTTCCGAGATATCGGCCAAAAACTTTTTCAAGATGGCGCTTGAAGCGTCACCTGGATCTGTCAGCATTTTGTGATTTTATGCTCAGTAAGTGATCCTAAAAAAAAAATTAGGATCGGAAATTTAGTGCAACGTTAAATGCTATTTTGACTGGCCTAATCTGGCTTGTTAGCTTTTGGGTGTTAGACGTCAAATTATTTATATGCAAGGTTTACGTAGGCGGCAACAACAACAACAAATCGTTACGTATGTGTTGAATGTTGAACACATATATTGTTGAATAAATTGTACATAGCTTTCGCCAACGTATAGTCTAAGAGCCCGTGAATTTGAATTTTCCAAACAAAGGTATTATTATAATCACTGGCCCAATGCAAACTGCGCAGTGAGGGATCGTGATAGACCTAACTCACCATCTCACGCACACCCACCCATGTATATACTGCCTCGCGCTTGCTCCTACAACTACCCTACATGCTTGTCTGGCAAGAGGTTGGAACTATCAAAAATGTCTGGCTAATGAGGAAACATCATCCAATTATTACCCAAGTATTATATATAAAATTCAGCTTTTATACTATAACGTAAGTAGAATAATAATTTCATGAACATCAAGTGTGTCTGGCAAGGGGTTGCCACGATGTTAAGTGTCTGGCAATTCATAAAGTGATTTTTAATAATATACTGAAGGTTACCAAGAAATCACATTTTATTATTTGATGAATTTAGATCGGTATTTTACAAACCTTCAGTACCGGTTACCTGCCGGTGCCACTGTAACCCAAACTTCATAATGGTCCATCGTTCTTACCTGTGTTGGGAGCATGCGCTGACCGATCACCAAAGTTAAGCGACGTCGAGCGCGGTCAGTACTTGGATGGGTGACCGCCTGGGAACACCGCGTGGCTTTTTGCTTCTTTGAAAAAGTTGGTTGATTCATACAGCGTCATCTATCGTTCGTATAAATAAGTAAATGAGAGCTGTGCATGCAGCTGTCACTAAAGTAATAGGTAGGATTTTATCAGGAGCTCACAAAACGCATTAACTTGATAATCCAATCGGTAGATGGCGCTGTTTAATTAAAAAAATAAACGCGGTGTATGTAGCGTTAGCTAGCAATAGTCAAATTAGTCAGTCAATTTATCCAAGAACTAGCTGAACCGACAGCCAGAGCCAGCCGTTGTTCTTAGAGAGTTTAATAGATATAATTTTGTGAATTTGTGAGAAGTTGTTGGAAAATGGTAAGAAGAACGTTACTAATTATCATTGGCCTCAATTGTGTTGGCACTAATCTAACTAATTTTAGCTATAATTAGGTTTAGAACTGTCCTAAATAACTTTGGTATTCTGCTGTTGCCAACATACGTAACCTAAAATTTATGTATTTTTAGACATGTCTAATTTACCTACTCAATTTAGTAAAAATTGCGAAAAGGTTATTCTGCTGTGCACTTTTTAGGTAAAAATCACGTAAAATGAGAACTGTCAACCTAAATTAATCAACATGTCTGGAGGTGTTGAATAAAAATAAATGTGATGTATCGGAGATTTTTTGAAGATTTTCATTCCATTTCGGGGCAAAATTGGTATCATGTATTACGGAAGTTGTGAATTCTTCAGAAAGGTAAAGGTACAATAGGTACCTCTTCCGTGCAAAATATTTCAAAACACAGACTTTCCTCTATCGACACCCTAGCTAACGACCTTCGTCTCCAGGAAGGCTCCAGGAATTTCCAAAACATAAAGGTAGGCTTGATTTTGTACTTACCTACCTAAATAGTACTCTTTGTTTTAATTTGTTTGTGTGTTTATTTATGTACTTACCTACTCATTATTTTCATCAATAATGTTTTAGGCGCATTAACATTTTTGGACACAGAAGATCAGCTAGCCATATGAGCAGGTGCTTGAACGTTGTCGCAGAGGGAATAATATAGAAACTATCTCATAGTTATGTGAAGTTCCCAACTACACCCCCAGAAAAAGAATCTGCGAAGGACAGTGAGCTAGCTGAACATATTTCCTCATGTTCTTAAGTAGGTTATACATGGACACCTAGGTTCTTTTGTATAAGTATGTATAGAGATAAGCAGAAACTTGTTTTTCTGATTTTAAAATCTATACAGCAAGCCACATGGAGACCTGTTGACGGGACACATATGGCAATATCAAAGCCACCAATTATTACTAGAAAAAGATAAAAAACCATAGATTGTCAGATTGAACGGACCAGCATACTCCTTGTGACAAAATTCCTCCTTGTGACAAAAACTCCTTGATATGTTGAGTAAGAGATATTCACTCGGTCAATAAAAATACTTTAAGTAACATATATTATGATAATATTGGTATAATAATCTATTCTATCTATAGAAAAAGATACAACACTATAGATTGTCAGATTGTGAACAGACCAGCATACTCCTTGTGAACACACAACAAATGTTGACCAAGAGATATTCACTCGGTCAATAAAATATACTTTAAGTAACATATATTATGATATTATTGATATATTAATCTATTTATTGCAGATATGGAAGGTGAAGAAAGTCTCAATCATCTAGATTATTTCCTTGCTGAATCAAGAATAATTTTAATAAATATACATAAAATTCAAAAAAACATATTGTTCCTGTCACTGAAATGGATAGGATATGAGAGAAATTCAAGGCCTTATGGCTCAAATTCAGGCCCTTTTCACGGAATAGATGGCTGCTAATGAATGTAAGCTGAAAAAGCAGTTTCAGTTTCAGCCGGTTTCAGATTCTGTGGCTGCTCTGGCCAGTGAGTTCTCAGGCTTCAAGCCTTTTGTCTTGAAGGCTCTGAGAGCATTGCAGGACCAAATACAGGCTACTGCCTAAGCCGTTGATCAGCTTGAGATGATGAGCCATCACAAGCATCTGATTCTGCATGGAGTTCCCGAAGAGCAGAATGGGGACACAACTGCCACTGTCGTTAACTTGTAGTAGGTCGGCTGAAGTTGGCTGGTTTTGAGTCTGCTAACATTAATCTATGCCATAAGATGGGCTGCTTAACATCTGACCAATCTAGACCTGTTCTTGTGAGGCTGCGAGATGTGTCTTTTTGTGACAAGATATGGTTTTGCCAAGACGCAACTCAAGAATACCGGTCTAACTATTTTGGAGTTTTTGACTAGGGCTCGCCATGCAGGCTAGACATCGTTTTGGAATTTTGAAAAGCTGGACTCGTGAGTGCAACGTCTACGTAGGTACCAGACGTGACTTTTTGACTTTACTGGTATAAAACAATATCGAATTGTTGCATTATAGGTTACTTTTTTATAGTTAGTACTTAGTTTAGTGAGTAGGTACATAGCTATATTAGGTATAATGGATATAATAGATATAATAATAATAATAATAATACCGGACATTTCACACAGCATCATCTGGCCCCAAAGTAAGCAGAGCTTGTGTTATGGGTACCACATGACTGATATACTACTTATATACTTTTTTTTTGTAAATACATGCATATTATACATAGAAACACCCAGACCCGAGAGAAATACTTGTAGATCATACAAACATTTGTCCCGCGGCGGGAATCGAACCCGCAACCTTTTGCGCCTCAGCCGGACTTAAGCCCACAGAGGTCGTCAAAAGATATACATATGTATATTTACTTTTAGATTTATTAATAGGATCCAACATGTCATCAAGTTGTGAACATTGTTATAGTTATTATTGTATTGTATATATTTGTATTAGATTAAGTATAGGTAACTTTTTTGTACACCGCCGACTTTTTGGTTTTTTGTCTATCCTGTCCAACCAAAGGTTGCCTGGAATAGATCGCTTATAGCGATTAGGCCTCCCATTATACAACGGTATTTATAATCATTATTTGTTTGTGTGTTCTCTTGTGTACAATAAAATGTTTATCTATCTATCTATATATCTAATTTGAGGACCTATAATCCACAGTGATTATTTTTTTGTAATTATATAAGCTAGTAATTCAAATTGTTGACTATTAACATTAATTAACAAATAACATATTTTTATTATGTTGTATAAGTATGGAACCATGCAATACACAACTGAAGTCAAAATGCTTTGTTTTATTAGGAGTTGGTATTGATTTTGTTTCAATTTAAATAATTGCTTAATATAGATCCTCAAATTATTCTTGACTAGCTGGTGCTCGCGACTTCGTCTGCGCATTTATCCTATGACACTAATCCGTTATATTTTGGACAATTCACACAATGTCTTTATTAATTACAGCCTATGTGTTATTCTGATGTAAATATAAGCTACCTATGTTATTGTAAAGTTTCATTTGATTCCATTCAGTAGTTTTTGCGTGAAAGAGTAACAAACATACATACAAACTTTCGTGTTTATAATATTAGTAAGGATAAGGATTCAGCTAGGAAATCAAAATCCATACCATCCTCAGCTGGTTGACTGAGTCTTTCTTCATCTTCCATATCTGCAATAAATAGATTATTAGATTGTTATTATGATAAGAAACATAAATATATAAGTATTACATAGAGTATTTTTTATTGATAGAGTGAATATCTCTTAGTCGAAGTTTGTTGTGTGTTCACAAGGAGTATGTTCACAATCTGACAATTAAAATAAATCTATTAAAATAATGATAGCCTGGAGCAGTGGGGTGAATAATTGATGGCTTTGATATTGCCACATGTGTCCCGTCAACAGCTCTATGTGAGTTTGCCTTGCTGTATTATTAAATAGTATAAAACAAAGTCGCCTCCCGCTGTCTGTCTGTCCCGTTGTATGCTTAGATCTTTAAAACTATGCAACGGATTTTGGTGCGGTTTTTTTAATTGATAGAGTAATCATTACATAGTATAAAATAAAGTCGCTTCCCGCTGTCTGTCTGTCCCGTTGTATGCTTAGATCTTTAAAACTGTGCAACGGATTTTGATGCGGTTTTTTTAATAGATAGAGTAATTCAAGAGGAAGGTTTATATGTATAAAACATGCAAAATATAGTAGAGAAACACTGATAATTTTAGAGGTTTCTAATGTGGTGTCGTAAATAAACTCATTTTTTTGCGCTTAAGCATGCGCTACACGGTTTGAAACCGCAGTTTCTACCAAGGTGACCTTGGTAGAACGTTTTCTGTCTACACGGTTTTAAACAAACCCCAAACTTCAGTGTGTTTAAAACGCTCGTGGTGAATTGACTTGTGCAGAATGCTTGTAATGCACTATAACAATTTACAAAGAGGCCAAGGCTCCTTATTTATCAAATTTTCTAAAGTTTGGAGTTTGTATGGCACGTTTGTGCCTTACAGATTGTTTGATTTTGATTTTTCTTCAAATGTGCACGTTTGTGCATTTGCAGGATAGGTCTTTAAATAACTCAATGAATTCATTGATAACCTCACGTTCTTTCTCCGTAATACCGTGCGTGCGCGCAATACGTCCGCGCTCGATGCGTGCAGCGGCGCGACTGTGGTACGCATGGTTTTGAACAAGCGACTAGATGGTTTGAAACCACCGCTTCTGCCAGTGGTTTGCTTGGCAAGCCTTTCTACCAAGGGCGTTTAAAGGTCATGCGAAATTTGGTTTGCAACCACTATCTACACGGTTTGAAACATACGTTTTTACCGAGGTCACCTTGGTAGAAACTGTGGTTTCAAACCGTGTAGCGCATGCTTTACATTGCAAACGCTGGCTGAACCCTACCAGATAGATCAAAATAATGTACTACAGTATTGTACACCTTAAAAAGGTCTACACAAAAGTCCGCAATGGTATATGTCTATCTCTTAGTCTATGTTATTCTCTTAGATAACGTTGTATATAAAGATATTCTGTAGTATAATTAATATCAGCATTGCACCCGTGCGAAGCCGTGGCGGGTCGCTAGTAGATTTTAAAATCAGAAAAACAAGTTTCTTCTAATGTCAATACATACTTATACAAAGGAACCTAGGTGTCAATGTATAACCTACATAATAATAGAAGCAAAGTAATAAAATAGGTCCTGCTAACTTACAGTGCCTTGGCTGACTCTTTTTCTGGGGTTGTAGTTGGGAACTTCACATAACTATGAGACAGTTTCTGCATTATTCCCTCTGCTACAACCTTCAAGCACCTGCTCATATCATAATATGCTAGCTGATATTCTGTTTCCAAAAAATTTTAATGCACCTAAAATAATATTAGGTAGGTAAGTTGGTACATCAATTTAAGCAGGAAATGTAAACCTAGGTAATTTAGGTATATTTAGGTAGGTAGGTACTAAATCCAGCCGACCTGTTTGTTTTGGAGTTTCCTGGAGCCTTCCTTTAGAAGAGGGTCGTCTAGGGTGTCGATAAGGAAATACTTTCCCAAGAATTCACAACATCCGCAATACATGATATCAATTTTGCCCTGAAATGGAATGGAAATCTTCAAAAAATCGCCGAAAACAGGCCAAAAAAAACCACATTTACTTTTAATCAACACCTTCAAACATGTTGACTAAATTGAGGTTGACTGTTCTAATTTTATGTGATTTTGAACTTAAAAGCGCACAGCAGAATTCAAATTCACACAAATTCAAAAATTCTTAAATTATTATTATACTATATATAGCTTAATTACCACTGACTGACTCACTGACTCATTGACATGGTTGTTCTCCCAGATGGTGGAGGGGGAGGTGTGTTTTTTTTCATGGAAAACTATAAAAGGGGTTTATTCGAGTGGGGGAAAAATCTTAAAGTGCCCCTTTTCCCCCTCCAACTGCCCCTCCCACGAATCAACATCGGATTCTTCCCGACGAGGTGTGTTTTTTTTTAGGGATTTGTATAGCTGGTGCATCAAAAAATACAAAAAGTATTTTAAACTCCCCCCCTCCCCCCATTTTCTCTCCCCCCTTTAAGGTATACCCAAAAGGCGTCATTATGGAACTGAAATTTTAGTAGGATCGTATAGAGGATACTCCGAAGATTAAAAAACGTTTTAAAAACTCCCCCCCCTCCTCCCATTTTTCTCACCCCCCTTTAAGGTATACCCAGAAGGCGTCATGTTGGAATTGAAATTTTAGTAGGATCGTATAGAGGATGCTCCATGGATTAGGAAACAATTTAAAAATACCCCCCCTCCCCCCATTTTTCTCCCCCCCATTAAAGGTATACCCAGAAGGTGTCATGTTGGAATTAAAATTTTAGTGGGATCGTATAGATGATGCTCAGGAGAATTGAAAAAAGTTGTGTGACACCCCCTACTTGCCCCCCTTATTGCCCCCCCACACATTATCTCGGAAACTACAAGTCGGAGAGGGTTGGTGCTGGAACAAATGTTGCTCAAGACCCTCTTCATTATCCGATTCAGAAATAAAAAACTTTGAGCCCACATAACTTCTAAACGGTGCTAGATAGACATAGCAAACTTGACCTTGGGTTGTAAGGAATTTTAGTGTTATTTTGAGGATTTATATAAGGAATTGTATATGGTGCTTCAAAATGTACAAAAATTTTAAACTGCAGCCTTCCCCCATTGCCCCTCCCCCCCCCAACCCCTCTTTAGGTATACCAATAAGGCATCATGTTGGAATTTAAATTTAAATGGAATCGTATAGAGCATGCTCCAAGGATTAAGAAACGTTTTTAAAACTTCCCCCCACCCCCCGATTTTTCTCACCCCCCTTTAAGGTATACCCAGAAGGCGTCATGTTGGAATTGAAATTTTAGTAGGATCGTATAGAGTATGCTCCATGTATTAAGAAACAATTTAAAAATTCCACCCTCCCCCCATTTTTCTCACCCCCTTTTAAGGTATACCCAGAAGGCGTCATGTTGGAATTAAAATTTTAGTGGGATCGTATAGATGATGCTCAGGAGAGTTGAAAAAAGTTGTGTGACACCCCCTACTTGCCCCCCTCATTGCCCCCCCACACATTATCTCGGAAACTACAAGTCGGAGAGGGTTGGAGCTCGAACAAATGTTGCTCAAGACCCTCTTCATTATCCGATTCAGAAATAAAAAACTTTGAACCCACATAACTTCTAAACGGTGCTAGATAGACATAGCAAACTTAACCTTGGGTTGTAAGGAATTTTAGTGTTATTTTGAGGATTTATATAAGGAATTGTATATGGTGCTTCAAAATGTACAAAAATTTTAAACTGCAGCCTTCCCCCTTGCCCCCCCCCCCCCCCCCCCCCACCCCCCCCAACCCCTCTTTAGGTATACCATGAAGGCATCATGTTGGAATTTAAATTTTAGTGGAATCGTATAGAGCATGCTCCAAGGATTAAGAAACGTTTTTAAAACTTCCCCCCACCCCCCAATTTTTCTTACCCCCCTTTAAGGTATACCCAGAAGGCGTCATGTTGGCATTAAAATTTTAGTAGGATCGTATAGAAAATGCTCCATGGATTAATAAACGATTTTGAAACTGCCCCCCTCCCCCCATTTTCTCACCCCCTTTAAGGTATATCCAGAAGGCGTGATGTTGGAATTGAAATTTTAGTAGGATCGTATAGAGGATGCTCCATGGATTAAGAAACAATTTTAAAACTCCTCCCCTCCCAACATTTTCTCCCCCCTCTTAAAACTTTAAAGGAATCGTATAGAGGATGCTCGGAAGAGTTGAAAAATGTTGTGTGACACCCCCTCCTTGCCCCCCCTTTTGACTCCCCCCACATTATCTCGGAAACTACAAGTCGGAGAGGGTTGGTGTTCGAACAAATGTTGCTGAAGACCATCTTTATTATCCGATTCAGAAATAAAAAACTTTGAACCCACATAACTTCTAAGCGGTGCTAGATAGACATAGCAAACTTTACCTTGGGTTGTAAGGAATTTTAGTGTATTTCTTGAGGATTTGTATATGGTGCTTAAAATGTACAAAAGTTTTTTTAAACTGCACCCTCCCCCCTTCCCCCCCCCCCCCTTTTTAGGTATACCCTGAAGGCTTCATGTTGGAATAGAAATTTTAGTGGAACCGTTTTGGTAGGATCGTATAGAGGATGTTTCCTAGAGTTGAAAAAAATAGTTTTACCCACCCCGTCCTTGCCCCCTTTTCCCCCTCTCTCATTATCTCGGAAACTACAAGTCTGCGAAGGATGGTGCTCAAACAAATGTTGCTCGAGACCCTCTTCATTATCCGATTCAAAAATAAAAAACTTTAAACCTTCATAACTTCTAAACGGCGCTAGATAGACATAGCAAACTTGACCTCGAGTTGTAAGGAGTTTTAGTGTTTATTTTTTAGGATTTATAAATGGTGCTTCAAAATGTACAAAAATTTTTAAACTGCACCCTCCCCCCATTTGCCCCCCCCCCCATTCCCCCCCCTTTTAAGGTGTACCCAGAAGGCGTCATGTTGGAATTGAAATTTTAGTGGGATCGTATAGAGGATGCTCGAAAGAGTTGAAAAAAGTTGTGTGACACCCCCCTCCTTGCGCGAGCTGCATGCAGCTCGCGCACCACGCAACCTCTAGTTATTATACTATATATAGCTCGATTACCACTGATTGATTGACTGACTGATTGACATAATTGTTCTCCTAGATGGTGAAGGGGGAGGTGTGTTTTTTTTTATGTAAAGCTATAGAGGGGGTTCTGGTGAGTGGGGGAAAAATCCTAAAGTTCCCCTTTTCACCCCCCAACTGACCCCCCCACGAATCGACATCGGATTCTTCCCGACGAGGTGTGTTTTTTCTTAGGGATTTGTATAGATGGTGCTTTTAGAAATACAAAATTTTTTTTTAACTCCCCCCCTCCCCCCATTTTTTACCCCCTTTTTAAGGTGTACCGAGAAAGCGTCATGTTGGAATTGAAATTTTAGTGGGATCGTATAGAAGTTGCTCCAAGGATTCAGAAACGATTTTAAAACTCCCCCCTCTCCCTTCATTTTTCTCACCCCCCTTCAAGGTATACCCAGAAGGCGTCAAGTTGGAATTTAAATTTTAGTGGGATCGTATAGAGGATGCTTCAAGGATTAAGAAACGATTTTAAAACTCCCCCCTCCCCCCATTTTTCTCACCCCCCTTCAAGGTATACCCAGAAGGCGTCAAGTTGGAATTGAAATTTTAGTGGGATCGTATAGAGGATGCTCGGAAGAATTGAAAAAAGTTGTGTGACCTCCCCTCTTTGCCCCACTTGTTGACCCCCCCACATTATCTCGGAAACTACAACTCGGAGAGGGTTGGTGCTCAAACTAATGTTGCTCAAGACCCTTTTCAATATTCGAATCTATAAAAAAAACATGGCCGCCATAGAAAAAAAAAAATTGTCCCATACAAAAGTGTGCACTCCCATACTAAATCTCGCAGACTTGATGACATCATGTAGGTTTGTACACTTTGGTGTTACCCGACCCCCCGTCCTTGCCTCCTCTGCCCCCTCTCTCTCTCTCTCCACTTATCTCGGAAACTACAAGTCGAAGAGGGATGGTGCTCTATCAACTGTTGCTCAAGAACTACTTCATTATCCGATTCAGAAATAAAAAACTTTAAACTGCCATAACTTCTAAACGGTGCTAGATAGACATAGCAAACTTTACCTTGGGTTGTAAGGAATTTTAGTGTTTTTTTTGAGGATTTGTATACATGGTGCTTTAAGAAATAAATAAAAAAATTATACTCCCCCCCTCTCCTTATTTTCTACCCCCTTTTAAGGTGTACCCGGAAGGCGTCATGATGGAATTGAAATTTTTGTAGAATCTTATAGAGGATGTTCCATGGATTAAAAAACAATATTTAAACTCCCCACCTCCCCCCATATTTCTCACCCCCCTGTAAGGTATACCCGGAAGGCGTCATGTTGGAATTGAAATTTATTATGATCGTATAGAGGATGCTCCTAAGATTAAGAATCAATTTTTAAAAACTCCCCCCCTCCCCCCGTTTTTCTCACCCCCCTTTAAAGTATACCCAGAAGGCGTCATGTTGGAATGAAAACTTTAGTGGAATCGTATAGAGGATGCTCGGAAGAGTTGAATAAAGTTGTGTGACACCCTCTCCTTGCCCCCCTTTTTGACTCCCCCCACATTATCTCGGAAACTACAAGTCGGAGAGGGTTGGTGCTCGAACAAATGTTGCTCAAGACCATCTTTATTATCCGATTCAGAAATAAAAAACTTTGAACCCACATAACTTCTTAACGGTGCTAGATAGACATAGCAAACTTTACCTTGGGTTGTAAGGAATTTTAGTGTTTTTTTTTAGGATTTGTATAAGCATTTGTAAATGGTACTTCAAAATGTACAAAGGTTTTATAAACTGCACCCTCCCCCCATTCCCCCCACCCCCCACCCCCCCTGCCCTTTTTAGGTATAGCAAGAAGGCATCATGTTGGAATTAAAATTTTTGTGGAATCGTTTTGGTAGGATCGTATGGAGGATGCTTCGTAGAGTTGAAAAAATATGTTTTTCGTGTTTTTTTAGGGGTTGTAGGGGTTTTTAGGGGTTGTAGGGATTTTTAGGGGTTGTAGGGGTTTTTAGGGGTTGTAGGGGTTTTTAGGGGTTGTAGGGGTTTGTAGGGGTTTTTAGGGGTTGTAGGGGTTTTTTTAGGGGTTTTTAGGGGTTGTAGGGGTTTTTAGGCGTTGTAGGGGTTTTAAGGGGTTGTAGGGGTTTTTAGGGGTTGTAGGGGTTTGTAGGGGTTTTTAGGGGTTGTAGGGGTTCTTAGGGGTTGTAGGGGTTTTTAGGGGTTGTAGGGATTTTTAGGGGTTTTTAGGGGTTGTAGGGGTTTGTAGGGGTTTTAAGGGGTTGTAGGGGTTTGTAGGGGTTTTTAGGGGTTGTAGGGGTTTTTAGGGGTTGTAGGGGTTTTTAAGGGTTGTAGGGGTTTTTAGGGGTTTTTAAGGGTTGTAGGGGTTTGTAGGGGTTTTTAGGGGTTGTAGGGGTTTTAGAGGTTGTAGGGGTTTTTAGGGGTTGTAGGGGTTTTTAGGTTTTGTAGGGGTTTGTAGGGGTTTTTAGGGGTTGTAGGGGTTTTTAGGGGTTGTAGGGGTTTTTAGGGGTTGTAGGGGTTTTTAGGGGTTGTAGGGGTTTGTAGGGGTTCTTAGGGGGTTTTAGGGGTTGTAGGGATTTTTAGGGGTTGTACGGGTTTTTAGGGGTTGTAGGGGTTTTTAGGGGTTTTTAGGTGTTGTAGGGGTTTGTAGGGGTTGTAGGGGTTTTTAGGGGTTGTAGGGGTTTTTAGGGGTTGCAGGGGTTTGTAGGATTTTATAGGGGTTGTAGGGGTTTTTAGGGGTTGTTGAGGATTTTAGGGGTTGTAGGGGTTTGTAGGGGTTTTTAGGGGTTGTAGGGGTTTGTAGGGGTTGTAGGGGTTTGTAGGGGTTTTTAGGGGTTGTAGGGGTTTTTAGGGGTTGTAGGGGTTTTGTAGGGGTTTTTAGGAGTTTTTAGGGGTTTGTAGGGATTTTTAGGGGATGTAGGGGTTGTAGGGATTTGTAGGATTTTTTAGGTGTTGTAGGGGTTATTAGGGGTTGTAGGGATTTTTAAGGGTTTTAGGGGTTCTTAGGGGTTGTAGGGGTTTTTAGGGGTTGTAGGGATTTTTAGGGGTTTTTAGGGGTTGTAGGGGTTTGTAGGGGTTTTTAGGGGTTGTAGGGGTTTGTAGGGGTTTTTAGGGGTTGTAGGGGTTTTTAGGGGTTGTAGGGGTTTTTAAGGGTTGTAGGGGTTTTTAGGGGTTTTTAGGGGTTGTAGGGGTTTGTAGGGGTTTTTAGGGGTTGTAGGGGTTTTTAGGGGTTGTAGGGGTTTTTAGGGCTTGAAGGGGTTTTTAGGGGTTGTAGGGGTTTATAGGTTTTGTAGGGATTGTAGGGGTTTTTAGGGGTTGTAGGGGTTTTTAGGGGTTGTAGGGGTTTTTAGGGGTTGTAGGGGTTTGTAGGGGTTTTTAGGGGTTGTAGGGATTTTTAGGGGTTGTACGGGTTTTTAGGGGTTGTAGGGGTTTTTAGTGGTTGTAGGGGTTTTTAGGTGTTGCAGAGGTTTGTAGGATTTTTTAGGGGTTGTAGGGGTTTTTAGGGGTTGTTGAGGTTTTTAGGGGTTGTAGGGGTTTGTAGGGGTTTTTAGAGGTTGTAGGGGTTTTAAGGGGTTGTAGGGGTTTGTAGGGGTTGTAGGGGTTTGTAGGGGTTTTTAGGGGTTGTATGGGTTTGTAGGGGTTTTTAGGGGTTGTAGGGGTTTGTAGGGGTTGTAGGGATTTTTAGGGGTTGTAGGGGTTTTAGGGGTTTTTAGGGGTTGTAGGGGTTTTTAGGTGTTGTAGGGGTTTGTAGGGGTTGTAGGGGTTTTTAGGGGTTGTAGGGGTTTTTAGGGGTTGCAGGGGTTTGTAGGATTTTTTAGGGGTTGTAGGGGTTTTTAGGGGTTGTTGAGGTTTTTAGGGGTTGTAGGGGTTTTAAGGGGTTGTAGGGGTTTGTAGGGGTTGTAGGGGTTTGTAGGGGTTTTTAGGGGTTGTAGGGGTTTGTAGGGGTTTTTAGGGGTTGTAGGGGTTTTTAGGGGTTGTAGGGATTTTTAGGGGTTGTACGGGTTTTTAGGGGTTGTAGGGATTTTTAGGGGTTGTAGGGATTTGTAGGATTTTTTAGGGGTTGTAGGGGTTTTTAGGGGTTATAGGGGTTTTTAGCCGTTGTAGGGGTTTATAGGGGTTGTAGGGGTTTTTAGGGGTTTTTAGGGGTTGTAGGGCTTTGTAGGGGTTTTAGGGGTTGTAGGGGTTCTAGGGGTTTTTAGGGGTTGTAGGGGTTTGTAGGATTTTTTATTGGTTGTAGGGGTTTTTAGGGGATGTAGGGATTTTTAGGGGTTGTAGGGGTTTTTAGGGGTTGTAGGGGTTTTTAGGAGTTTTAGGGGTTTTAGGGGTTTTTAGGGGTTGTAGGGGTTTTTAGGGGTTTGTAGGGGTTTTTAGGGGTTGTAGGGGTTTTTAGGGGTTGTAGGGGTTTGTAGGGGTTTTTAGGGGTTGTAGGGGTTTGTAGGGGTGGAAGGGGTTCTAGGGGTTTTTAGGGGTTGTAGGGGTTTGTAGGATTTTTTATTGGTTGTAGGGGTTTTTAGGGGATGTAGGGATTTTTAGGGGTTGTAGGGGTTTTTAGGGGTTTTTAGGGTTTGTAGGGGTTTTTAAGGGTTGTAGGGTTTGTAGGGGTTTTTAGGGGTTGTAGGGGTTTTTAGGGGTTGTAGGGGTTTTCAGGAGTTTTAGGGGTTGTAGGGGTTTTTAGGGGTTGTAGGGGTTTTTAGGGGTTTTTAGGGGTTTTTAGGGGTTGTAGGGGTTTTTAGGGGTTGTAGGGGTTTGTAGGGGTTTTTAGGGGTTGTAGGGGTTTGTAGGGGTTTTTAGGGGTTCTAGGGGTTTTTAGGGTTTGTAGGGGTTTTTAGGGGTTGTAGGGATTTTTAGGGGTTGTAGGGGTTTTTAGGTGTTAAACCCGCGAGCTGTATGCAGCTCGCGCACCACGCAACCTCTAGTTATACTATATATAGCTTAATTACCACTCACTGATTGACATAGTTGTTCTCCCAGATGGTGAAGGGGGAGGTGTGTTTTTTTTTATGTAAAGCTATAGAGGAGGTTCTGGTGAGTGGGGGAAAAATCCTAAAGTGCCCCTTTTCCCCCCCCAACTGACCCCCCCACGAATCGACATCGGATTCTTCCCGACGAGGTGTGTTTTTTTATAGGGATTTGTATAGATGGTGCTTTAAGAAATACAAAAAAATATTTTAACCCCCCCCCTTATCCCATTTTTTACCCCCCTTTTAAGGTATACCCAAAAGGCGTCATGTTGGATTTGAAATTTTATTAGGATCGTATAGAGGATGCTCCAAGGATTCAGAAACGATTTTAAAACTTCCCCCTCTCCCCCCATTTTTCTCACCCCCCTTCAAGGTATACCCAGAAGGCGTCAAGTTGGAATTGAAATTTTAGTGGGATCGTATAGAGGAGGCTCCAAGGATTAAGAAACGATATTAAAATTTTCCTCCCTCCCCCCATTTTTCTCACCCCCCTTCAAGGTTTACCCAGAAGGCGTCAAGTTGGAATTAAAATTTTAGTGGGATCGTATAAAGGATGCTTGAGGGATTCAGACACAATTTAAAACTTACCCCCCTCCCCCCATTTTTCTCACCCCCCCTTTGAGGCATACCCAGAAGGCGTTATGTTGAATTGAAATTTTAGTGGGATCGTATAGAAGATGCTTGAAGTATTAAGGAACAATTTGAAACTCCTCCCCCCCCCTACTTTTCTTTCCCCCTTTTAAGGTGTACCCAGAAGGCGTCATGTTGGAATTGAAATTTTAGAGGGATCGTATAGAGGATGCTTGGAAGATTTGAAAAAAGTTGTGTGACCTCCCCTCTTTGCCCCCCTTTTCTACCCCCCCACATTATCTCGGAAACTACAAGTCGGAGAGGGTTGGTGCTCAAACTAATGTTGCTTAAGACCCTTTTCAATATCCGAATCTATAAAAAAAAATATGGCCGCCATACAAAAAAATATTGTCTCATACAAAAAAGTGCACTCCCATACAAAATCTTAAAACACCTGTATCTTCTTTCTAAATACTTAGGCAGACCAAGATGGCATCATGTTGGGTAGTACATTTTGGTGGGATCGTATAGAGGATGCTTCGTAGAGTTGAAAAAATATGTTTTACCCACCCCCGTCCTAGCCCCCTTTTCCCCCCTCTCTCAATATCTCGGAAACTACATGTCTAAGAGGGATGGTGCTCAAACAAATGTTGCTCAAGACCCTCTTTATTATCCGATTCAGAAATAAAAAACTTTAAACCTTCATAACTTCTAAACGGTGCTAAATAGACATAGCAAACTTGAACTTGGGTTGTAAGGATTTTTTTTTTTTTGAGGATTTGTATAAGGATTTGTATTCTTCAAACTGTACAAAAGTTTTTTTAAACTGATAGAGGATGCTCCTAAGATTTAGAAACAATTTAAAACTCCTCCCCCTTCCCTGCATTTTTCTCACCCCCCTTTGAGGAATACCCAGAAGGCGTCATGTTGGAATTGAAATTTTAGTAGGATCGTATAGAGGATGCTCCTAAGATTAAGAAACAAATTTAAAACTCCCCCCCTCCCCCCATTTTTCTCACCCCCCTTTTAGGTATACCCAGAAGGCGTCATGTTGGAATTAAAACTTTAGTGGGATCGTATAGATGATGCTCGGAAGAGTTGAAAAAAGTTATGTGACACCCCCTCCTTGCCCCCCTTTTTGACTCCCCCCACATTATCTCGGAAACTACAAGTCGGAGAGGGTTAGTTCTCGAGCAAATGTCGCTCAAGACCATCTTTATTATCCGATTCAGAAATAAAAAGCATTGAACCCACATAACTTCTAAACGGTGCTAGATAGACATAGCAAACTTTACCTTGGGTTGTAAGGAATTGTAGTGTTTTTTTTGGGGATTTGTATAGATAGTGCTTCAAGAAATATAAAAGTTTTTTTAAACTGAACCCCCCTCCATTTTTCGCCCCCCCCCTCTCCCACCATTTTTCTCCCCCCCTTTTAAGGTGTACCCAGAAGGCGTCATGTTGGAATTGAAATTTTTGTGGGATCGTATAGACTCTATACGATCCCTATACTATAGAGGATAATCGGAAGAGTTGAAAAAAGTTGTGTGACACCCCCTCCTTGCCCCCCATTTCGCCCCCCCCCCCCCCACATTATCTCGGAAACTACAAGTCGGAGAGGGTTGGTGCTCCAACTAATGTTGCTCAAGACCCTTTTCATTATCCGATTCAGAAATAAAAAACTTTAAACGTTCATAACTTTTAAACGGTGCTAGATAGACATAGCAAACTTAACCTTGGGTTGTAGGGAATTTTAAGGATTGTAGGGGTTTTTAGAGATTTGTAGGGGTTTGTAGGAGTTGTAGGGGTTTGTAGGATTTTTTAGGGGTTGTAGGGGTTTTCAAGGGTTGTAGGGGTTTGTAGGGGTTGTAGGGGTTTGTAGGGGTTTTTAGGGGTTGTAGGGGTTGCAGGGGTTTGTAGGATTTTTTAGGGGTTGTAGGGGTTTTTAGGGGTTGTTGAGGTTTTTGGGGTTGTAGGGGTTTGTAGGGGTTTTTAGGGGTTGTAGGGGTTTGTAGGGGTTTTTAGAGGTTGTAGGGTTTTTAGGGGTTGTAGGGATTTTAAGGGGTTGTACGGGTTTTTAGGGGTTGTAGGGGTTCTTAGGGGTTTTTAGGGGTTGTAGGGGTTTTTAGGTGTTGTAGGGGTTTTTAGGGGTTTGTAAGGGTTGTAGGGGTTTTTAGGGGTTGTAGGGGTTTTTAGGGGTTGTAGGGGTTTGTAGGGTTTTTAGGGGTTGTAGGGGTTTGTAGGGGTTTTTAGGGGTTGTAGGGGTTTGTAGGGTTTTTTAGGGGTTGTAGGGGTTTGTAGGGGTTTTTAGGGGTTGTAGGGGTTGTAGGGGTTTTTAGGGGTTTTTAGGGGTTGTAGGGGTTTTTAGGTGTTGTAGGGGTTTTTAGGGGTTTGTAGGGGTTGTAGGGGTTTTTAGGGGTTGTAGGGGTTTGTAGGAGATTTAGGGGTTGTAGGGGTTTTTAGGGGTTGTAGGGGTTTGTAGGGGTTTTTAGGGGTTGTTGGGATTTTTTAGGGGTTGTAGGGGTTTTTAGGGGTTTTTAGGGGTTGTAGGGGTTTTTAGGGATTTTTAGAGGTTTGAAGGGATTTTTAGGGGTTGTAGGGGTTTTTAGGGGTTGTAGGGGTTTGTAGGGATTTTTAGGGGTTGTAGGGGTTTGTAGGGGTTTTTAGGGGTTGTTGGGGTTTTTAGGGGTTTTTAGGGGTTGTAGGGGTTTTTAGGGGTTTTTAGGGGTTTGTAGGGATTTTAGGGGTTGTAGGGGTTTTTAGGGGTTGTAGGGGTTGTAGGGGTTTGTAGGGGTTTTTAGGGATTTTTAGGGGTTTGAAGGGATTTTTAGGGGTTGTAGGGGTTTTTAGGGGTTGTAGGGGTTTGTAGGGATTTTAAGGGGTTGTAGGGGTTTGCAGGGGTTTTTAGGGGTTGTAGGGGTTTGTAGGGGTTTTTAGGGGTTGTAGGGGTTTTTAGGGGTTGTAGGGATTTTAAGGGGTTGTACGGGTTTTTAGGGGTTTTAGGGGTTTTTAGGGGTTTTTAGGGGTTGTAGGGGTTTTTAGGTGTTGTAGGGGTTTTTAGGGGTTTGTAAGGGTTGTAGGGGTTTTTAGGGGTTGTAGGGGTTTTTAGGGGTTGTAGGGGTTTGAAGGGTTTTTTAGGGGTTGTAGGGGTTTGTAGGGGTTTTTAGGGGTTGTAGGGGTTTGTAGGGTTTTTTAGGGGTTGTAGGGGTTTGTAGGGGTTTTTAGGGGTTGTAGGGATTTTTAGGGGTTGTAGGGATTTTTAGGGATTGTACGGGTTTTTAGGGGTTGTAGGGGTTTTTAGGGGTTTTTAGGGGTTGTAGGGGTTTTTAGGTGTTGTAGGGGTTTTTAGGGGTTTGTAGGGGTTGTAGGGGTTTTTAGGGGTTGTAGGGGTTTTTAGGGGTTGTAGGGGTTTGTAGGGTTTTTTAGGGGTTGTAGGGGTTTGTAGGGGTTTTTAGGGGTTGTAGGGGTTTGTAGGGTTTTTTAGGGGTTGTAGGGGTTTGTAGGGGTTTTTAGGGGTTGTAGGGGTTGTAGGGGTTTTTAGGGGTTTTTAGGGGTTGTAGGGGTTTTTAGGTGTTGTAGGGGTTTTTAGGGGTTTGTAGGGGTTGTAGGGGTTTTTAGAGGTTGTAGGGGTTTGTAGAGGTTTTTAGGGGTTGTAGGGGTTTGTAGGGGTTTTTAGGGGTTGTAGGGGTTTTTAAGGGTTTTTAGGGGTTGAAGGGGTTTTTAGGGGTTTTAGGGGTTTGTAGGGGTTTTTAGGGGTTGTAGGGGTTTTTAGGGGTTGTAGGGGTTTTTAGGGGTTGTAGGGGTTTTTAGGGGTTGTAGGGGTTTGTAGGGGTTTTTAGGGTTTGTAGGGGTTTTTAGGGGTTGTAGGGGTTGTAGGAGTTTGTAGGGGTTTTTAGGGGTTGTAGGGGTTTATAGGGGTTAAGCCCGCGAGCTGTATGCAGCTCGCGCACCACGCAAACTCTAGTATTAATATAAAA